>CM040246.1:193002423-193632394 GCA_022545495.1 Chrysanthemum lavandulifolium
AAATGAAGAGCAAAAGTATGATATTGTCAGGTTTTATGGTATTTCCCACCGTGGTTCAAAAGAAGAAGTTCTACATTGAAAGACATGGTGATAAAAGACGAATGATGTCGTGTCAAAACTGCAAATCTTAAGCATTATCTGTAGAGATCTTCCCGATCTATGGATATGAGTACTTGAAGAAGATTGTCCTTAAAAGAGTCGACTTCAAAGTGTATACCATTGAAGAGAACGACTTCAAACATCTTCACCAAATGATTTCAAGATCTCATCTCTTAAATCTTCAAGGACACCGGAGCACTTACCCACGTGAGAAAAGGCCTCTCTGCACTGCCACTCTTGGATCGTGGGCTTAGTCATTCAAAACGAGTTGAGGACTTTCACTTGGCATTGAAAGCTACCAAACCAGTGGTCAACCTCACAAGTCCTCAATGGAATGCACCGGGCATGAATTTCATCGAGAATTCAAAGTTCTGACACCCCTAGAGCCGCCATCTTCACCGACAGATATGGATCGCGTATGCTTATGCGCCTATGTGAACTTTACAAGTTTAGTGATGGTACGCTCAAAATGGTCAAAGAAGAACTTGACACCAGAGTGAAAGAAGCCAAACTTGATATGAGATCTGGGTTAAAACTACTCGGACCGATGATGACGTGAAGAGATGTGAACATTTCATTGTCGCAATCAATCAAGACTCAAGACACGAAGGATCTTCCGCACTTTGAAAGCTTTGTTGGTGGAAGGCCCGTGATGGTCACTACAAACTTCTTCGTAGAACCGAATGAAGACTTCTTCTGGATACCATTTATGTCTTTCTACTTTGTGTAATATGTGATGTAATAAATATGAACAACTCGTAATACATGTAATAGTGCTAGGATTTAGATTTATGGTTTCCTTGTGAAAAGGGGAAACATATGTGTTGTCCATTGTCTTTATCATATAAAATTGGACACATTTTTCTCCTACAAATATTTTACCTCATACTTATTTAATTATTGAGATCCAAAATCTCAAAGGATTTAAGATTTTGATCTGGGAGAAAATGTGATATAAATATGAAAGATGGTAAAAGATAAGATGACCAATTTTGTGCAAACTTCTCTTATATGTGCTAAACAATTTTTCTAATCTCAAGCATATATTAAGGGGAGAACTCTCTTTGTAAATTCAAGTCATCGTGGTACACTACACTTTAAAATTTTAAAGTACCTTGATCACATGGCTTCTATTCCTTTGATGATAAAGGGTTCTCTAGTATGTGCAAAACTCTTTTCAAACCTCGAGGCACATATTGAGGGGAGCAAATTTATGGAAACCTCATCCTTCCCGAAATGCTATTTCTACTTGATTTAATGCGGAAGTGATGTTGATATCTTTAGAAGATGGTAACCAAAGAAGTTAATTCTTTCTCTTGCCTCCGTGTGCAAAACATTTCAAATACTTGATGCACATGTTGAGGGGAGTTCTCGTTTAAAATATCAAAAACAATTCGTACAAAATGCTTTGATAATATATCACAAGTATCTCGAATTGATTTTCAAATGGTTTTCAATTCGATCCAATGGCGTATGAACAATACCAAATAGACCGACCAACTTTACTTTATGTATGGTGATATAAGGATGATAAGGTTAGGTATTGGTTCCCATGATCCGCTGTAACCGGAGGGATCTACCCAGGACAATCCACTAGTTAGTGTAGAAGTCCTTAGGTATGATGATAAAAGGAGAAAATGAGATATGGGAAGAGTGCGGACTCAAGACCGAGCTAGCATCGAATAAACCCAACAAGGTTCTAGCTATGAAGTCTCGTAAGCAATCAAGGGGTTGAAGAATTAAAAGAATTGAATGAGGAAAGGGTGAAAACAAATAGCCTCCATTTATTCAACCTTAGGGCGTAAACCGGTTCAATACATATGCAACGATGGTAACATCGGTATTGAAGACAAGACGTCATGGACCCAAAGGACGCATCGCACTTCAACTTCCCTAACCACCAAGTTCCTCTTAAAAGGGCTTGTTTCATTCTCACGGGAACCGACATTATCTATCGACATTCTCTTAGAGATGATTGATATTGAAGAAGGAGACCCTCCCTAGTCTCCGATATAGGATCCAAAATGCACAAATTGAGTCTAGAGCCACGAGATCATCAATAAATCTCATTAGACACTTTCAATGAAGACTCTATTTCACACAATGTGGAAAGAGAGATTATATCTTGAGTCCCACGATTATCCTTGTGGTATTGCCGTAACATCCGAGTGATGTGTTTACATATTCACAATGAAGATGGAAAGCCTTCGAGCCAACATCAAACAAGCTCTCGGTAGGTGGCATGTGAGATCTATTATATAGATCAACCATGTGACAACCGAACAGTAAACAATGGGGCGATTCAATCTCTTGAATCAATCCTCGTTCAAAGTTAGATTGACGGATACCTTTGAAAACCGGTCTTTGTGCTTAACAACTCTTTTCTTTAGCACATCGACCGTGTACTCATTTTTCAAACCAAAAGGTATTTTTATGATTGATAATTGATTTTCAATAAAACCTTCATGTATTGCAAAAACAATTTCTATTGAGCAATACACCATTGTTTTTCAAAACTTTTCATCAATCGCATGGACTTAAAATTACCGTTCACTCACTCCGTTGTCTTCTTTGAGATGTTCCGGTTTGAGAACAAATAGAACAACAAGCGAAACCCCGTCAAGGAGATTCTTAGAATCCTACCGATCACAAAAAGATTTGTATCGATCAACGGGAACCGTGGGCCAGACCTCAATTTAACGAAGTGATCAAAGACACTTTCGCGATTGTTGCTAATCGTTGTATGCAGTACCGACGCTTGCGTACCGATCGTAATGAAGCGGTCAATCCACACCGCATGCTCACTTTACACATTCATCTCGAAGAAATCATGATTAGTGCATCAATGACTCGATATTTCATACTATGCTTCGCTATCACGCCAATATCATGATTCAACAAAAGCTTACGCTACTCGATGAAATGATATCATGATCCGTAATGTGAGCATGTCGGTCCCAATGTCACAACATCACAACATACCAACACCACGAAGGATGTGTCAGAGATTGTTGATAGCTGATGATTTCAAAAGTTGGCTCATATTTACTATCTTGTGAATCAGAAATGGACCTCCTATTTAAAGTACAAATCTTTGCAGACGTTGAAGTTGCACCACCTATGCACTAAGTTTACGATGTTGATGTATGAAAGTCTACGAGCTCAAGAACATAGTCAAGACTAGAATGCTAGGATTTGAAATGTAAAATATGGTGACCTCCCTTAGGGGAGATTGTTAGGAATTAGAAAATTCCAGGTTGAAAGAGTCGTCACCCCAACCATTATCTAGCATAAGTTAGCTCAGAGATTGGTCATTAGTTACGGCCTATGTAGTTAGTTAGTAGCGTAAAATAGTATAGTGCAACACCGTGGAAGAAGGTCGGTCTTTACCCACCGTATCCCAGGGTTTGTTATTAAATAGGTTTTAAGGGTTTCTTCTTAATCAGAGTTTCCACACAAGCTCTGATACCACTTGTTGGATCGATATACTCTGACCAAACTAACTATGTAGCTTGTAAGGATTTAGCAACCTTGGATAAATCCAAAACTACTAACAATGAAACACTGATATAACTCTATTAAGTATGCGGAATCTACTTTAATAAAGCTAAGAAGAATAACTTTAAACTTCAATGATTATATTAAAACCAAACTTTGAACCTGCTTGTTATACAGATTCACTAACAAACCTAATCGCTAAATAACTCTAATATCATACTTGCATGTAAATTCTAAGTCGTATATCTCTAATGCCAATCTAGGGGTCCTTTTATAGGCATAAGGAGTACCCTAGTCGGTTTACAATTACAATCCTTGTACGACAAGTAATACTAATTCTAATCTAAGAATATTCTAGAATTACATAATAATCCTTGAATGATTTGCAGTCCTTTAGCATATCAAGATTTTGACAAAAAGATTTTTGACTTTCTTCAAGACTTTGACTTTCAAAGAAGATTTTGTCTTTTATATCCCAACAGGAATTGACGTATAGTTTTGGGAAAAAACCCTTTGATGTGCTCAAAAATTGTTTTCTAGTACATTGACTGCGCATAAAATTTTCAAACAAAAGTATTTGTGATTAAACCTTGATTTTTCTCATAAAACTTTCGTCGTATTGCAAAAGAACCTTTATTCAGCAATACGTGGCTGTTTTTCAAATCAATTTCTCATCAATCATTGAATCTCAATTCGCTGTTTCACTCACTCCGTGATGTCTACTTTGAAATGTTCCGGTTTGAGAACGGCTAGTTCAAGCTGCAAAACCCTGTCAAGGAGATTTTTCAAAATTCTACCTGTTCATAGGCAGTATTTATACTGATCAGCGGGGAACCGTGGTTCTTGCAACCCTATTCAACGAAAGTCATAACATCACATCGAGGCAACACAACGAAGGATGATTCAGAGATTTAATGTGGCTGATGATCTCGAAGAAAGCTCAAAGATCACCAAGTCAAGGAACACTCAAAGATCACCGCTGGAAGTACAAAAGATTGCGGACGTTGAAGAATCAAAGACTACGAGGTAGAAGATCAAGAACATGTAATAGAATGCTAAAATTTACGATGTATTTTATGGGGTGACCTCCCTTAGAGGGAGATTGTTAGGATTTAGTAAATACATGATTAAAGACTCGGTCACCCCAGGTATTTGTTAGCATTAAAAAGTTCGTAGTCTTAAACGTTTCTTAGTTAGTTAAGTAACACCGTGGAGGACGGATGGGTCTTTACCCACTGTACACCAGATCACAGCCCGTAGGAGGCGTATTTTGTAAGAACTATAAAAGCCCTCTCCCACCAAGGGAGAGGGTGGAACTTCTAATCATATGACTTTCATTTTCTCTCACTAAGTTCCCAACTCTCTCTAACTTTCTCTCTCTAACTCTTCCACTCTTCGAACCACACATATTAAGATTTGTGTATTTATGTTAACCAAACTCTTACAGTATCTCCGACCAAGCTTCACGTAACCGGCATACATTTTGTTAAGTCCGGCGTGCTTTTGGTGTTTCTACACTTTATTTCGTACGTGATTCCAAAACTTGCATTCTTTATGATAAACGAACTACTCTTGTATTCTTCTAAGATCCTTCATCGAGTGAACCTGAAATGTATTTTCATGCATTTAAGTATCGAAAGTCCACAAGAAATACTATTAAACTAATAAATAACGCTATAGAATATATGTATAAATTGAGCGTTATCAAATCCCTCCACACTTAGATATAACTTGTCCCTAAGCAATGTAAGCGGACAAAACAAATTAAAACCCGTAAGATTTAATGTGGAGATTGTATATATATATATATATATATATATATATATATATATATATATATATATATATATATATATATATACATTTTTCGGGCATCAATACATAACGGAATCACCTTACAGAAGGAAATATTTTTAATTCACACAATTTTTGCTCGATAGGGGTGATTTGTGTGAGATCACTCAATTTGCACAAACGTAATCTAAATAGCTACTATATGCTTGTACAAGATTTATAAACATAACCATTGCAGCGTGAGCACAAGGCAAAAGTGTCAAAAGAGGGTAATGTACAGGGTTATGATAGTAGGCTTCGAGTTATAAGGTATGGTTAAGACATGGGATTTTTATGATAAGTGTAAGAGAAGAATAGCCAAAAAGTCTTATAAACCCAACGTTACTAGCCACTACCATCCATAATCATGTATATTGAATATTACACGATACGAAATCACATGTGACTTGTGATGTGGGTTTTAAAGTTCAAATCACAAATCACATGTGATTTTTAAGATTATAGATCACATGTTATTTTTTAAGATTATAGATCACATGTTATTTATAATTGCCTAATATGGCAAAAGTATCACCCAGCCTGCTTTTCTCGTGTTCAAATCATTAGATACTAAACTTTGACAAATCACAAAGACAAAGAAATAAAACTAATTTTGAAATTTTAAAGGGGCATATGCATAATTTCTTCTGAATATAGGTGTAAATAAACCTGGGGAATAGTTGGGTTGCATTGTTGCTCGTACTAATTGGCCTAAATGGCAACAATTGCAGTTGGAGTAATTTATAGATTATGTTATTGATTTGGGTCCATAAAGTACTTTTTTTAGGCATCCATTGAAGTATGATTTAGTCATTTAGATATATGACAAACAGTCAAACACTTGAACTACATGTCAACTGAAATGTGTAATTAATGATCAAGTCAGTGTGTAAATGATTATACCTTTTCAAGCTCGTTCATGAGAATGTGACCCATTCCACGTCCACGATATTTTAATGTTGTCCCAACAAGAGGGTTTGATCAGTCTTCATTATTTTCTGTCTTAACTATAGTGTAAATGGTCATTTAGTTGCTTTTGTATAAAGATCATGCTTGTTAGTTGCTTTTGTATTAAGATCAGTCTTCATTATTTTCTGCTCCTCTGGTGGGACATTGGCTTTGATGGGTACGCAGACGAAACTGCTTGATTGTGGATTACTTCTCGTACAGGTATGTTGTCTACTAGAAACCTGAATGGATCACAACAAATTTCATTAAAAACGAACGATGGGGTTTGGTCAAGTGGTGGTGCATGAACAAGGGTTATGTTTAAGAGAACTTACACAATGTGGTGGTTGTTCCAAAGAATGGTGTATTGATGAAAATCTTGGGTGGGATCAAACCAGAGGTAAACTTTTTCTTCTCTCGATGTATGCACACTTCCATTTCCGTCATAGCTAATGATTGTTCAAATGTTGGGGAGATGAATGATTTGGGTAGATGATGAAGAGAATGAAAGATGAAGGGGTAAAACATAAATGTGTTATAAAAGTATAAATGTGTATGGACTAAAATACCCCGACTACAAAAATAAATTAAATGTGATTTTTTGTCGAATTTCAACACACACAAAAAATAAATCTTTTTTTTTTTTTTTTTTTTTAAGGTATATTTAAGTACCCTAAGGAAAGATAAGTTTATGCTCGATATGATTGTGTGACTAGTTTTACCTTACGATTAATGATTTATTATATATTTAATTTTTAAAAAGAAGAAAAGAAGATATAAGTGGATTTTTTTAATTTGGATTAAAAGAAGGATGGATATGATTGTCTCATTTGATCTTTGATTTTTTTTATTTTTTATTTTTATTTATTTATTTATTTATTATTTTTTTCTTCAGATCTTTGTTGAAACAAACTCTATCATATGTTAATAAAAGGGCTCAACTCATTTTTTTATTAGGGTAAAAGCTATAAATATTTTATATACCAACTATTTCAACTCATTATATCTTATGAATCCGTAAATTGCTCATCATACATCACCGTTATGAGTAATTTGATCATTTCATCCATCTTCATCTTCTATATTATATAACTCTAGCCAAGCAAAATAAATAGCTATAGTTCACCTTACAAATCCAAAATTAACGAACGTGTACCAAATCCAAAAGTTTCATCTCTCATATCTATAATTAACAAACCTATACCAAATCCAATTTCAACCCCACCCACACACACCAAACAAACCCTCTGTGTTTGTACTAAAAATCAAACTTTTTTATCTAGATAAAACCTAGTACTTGTAGATGTATAAACCAGATTTGTGTGCTGATTCGAGTATGATTTAACACTTTGTTAAACATTATGAACTTTTTTAAAGTAGAGAAATCATAATGAGTTATAAAAAAGTACATAATTATTTGTAAAGCTTTTACCATTTTTATTATTAAAATAGTTTCCAATTTGTTAAGCATTTTCGTGTTTGTAATAAAAAATTATGTTAAACTTGATAATAATATCATCATCCAAACAATATTACCAGGCAATTGCGCTAAAATCATCCACTATATCCATAACAAAGGGATCTTGTTAATCAAATTATAGTCATTGATACTTTACTAGTACTATCCAAAACCGAAGATCTTTGCTCTAGTCATATGTTATTGGCCCATCAACCTAGAGGATGTGAGTTCAAGTCTCATTGGAGACATTGTGAGGTGTTATGTGTGAGATTGGTAGTATAGGAGTATAAAGTTGCCATTCAGAAAATAATGATGACTCTAGTAAGAACATCATCAACTTCATAATTCATAAAGTGAGTTGTATTATTTTTATGTTCTTCACTGGTTTTGCTTATGTATATTTATTTTTATGTTAGTATATTTTACAATTTATAGTTAGTCCTGCACCAGCTACTTTACAAAACACTTGTATTAAACAAAAAGCTATTTCTTGCAGTTACCACTAATTTGCCAAATATATTCTGGGTAACTTACATTTCTCAAGTTTTGTAAAGAATCAAGCATATACATGCCCTCCCACAAACGTATACAAAGAAAATAATTTTAAGGAATTGAAATAAAGGATTGATATTAAATGTGCTGATGATGTCCTACCGACACCAGGTAACCATTGTTTAAGTAATATCCTCTACAGCTTCCATATATGAGTACAGTTGCTTAATAACAGTGTGAATATCATCAATAGCTAAATGAGAGACATCCCCTCCAACAAAATAATGTAATGTGTTACCTATTTCTATCCAACTATATGCTGTTTGCTTCTTAACTCTATCTACCTTCATCAAACGTCTCACTTGAGTAACTTTTCTCCACAGACCAGATGCAGCGTAAATATTAGACAGCATAACATAAGCTCCAGAATTTTTTGGATCCAATTTCATTATTTTCTGTGCAGCTAATTCAGCTAACTTAATATTCAAACTAAAACGACAGCCTGCAAGAAGCGCACCCCAAACTCCAAAATCGGCTTCAAATGGCATATCTTGTATCATTTTGTAAGCAGTATCAACTTGACCAGATCGACCCAAGATATCAATCAAACAAGCATAATGCTCAGACCTAGGCGCCATATTGTAAGTATTTTTCATTAAGCCAAACCAATATAAACTCTCCGTCACCATACCTGCATAACAAATAGCAGTCAATTAAGTCCACGATGAAAGTTTTCATCCTAGAGTGGCAAAAGGGTCGGGCTGGGTAATGGGTCAAAGTTGTTCATTATAGTCAAATGTGCAACTTTTCTAAACATTAAAAATAGTTATTCTGATAATAATAATGTAATTCCATTAGGTTTCTAAATGGAATATAATACGACTGTTGACCCGGTCAACCGATTTGACATGTTTCATTTTGAGTGAGTTCTAAAATTTTACTCCTTTGGCCTCGTGGAGAAAAATACAGCCCAAATCGACCCAATATTAAGTAAACGGGTTAAACAAAAGTTTTTGTACCTGCATGACCACAAGCAGATAGTAAGCTAAGAAATGTTATCCCATCTGGTTCAATTCCATAAAATTTCATCCTTTCAAAGAAGCCTAGAGTTTTCTTGTAGATTCCGTGCTGTGCAAAAGCAGCAATAATTGTGTTCCAAGAAACAATGTTTGGACTGCAGATTTTTTCAAAAACTTGCTCGACCTCGGGAAGACATCCACATTTGCTGTACATAGTGATCAGAGCATTGCTGACAGAAACATCCATGTCAAACCTATATTTGTATACAAGTGAATGAATTTGTTTTCCTTCAATTAGAGATGCAAGACTGGAACATGCAGCAAGGATTGAAACAAGGGTATATTGATCTGATCTTAACCCATAACGACGCATATCTATGAGTAGTCTTAGTGCTTCTTCACCTCTTCCATTTTGAGCATAACCTACCAATGATGATGAAGCAGCAGTTAGTATAGATAATGCTAGTGATAACAAACAACAAATCTGAGGCATTAACTGTTATTATTGTTTTAAGTTGACAAGGTCATAGTCACCACTCACCGATTGATATCTTATTGCATACAAAGAAAAAACAAATGCAATACACATTCATCTTGCATTTGCGAGGCAGCCGTCCTCTTATGACCTACTTTTTTCGAGTTGGTGTTCTCTCTGTTGATGTTTAACTAAACCCGAGATCAGTAATCTAATCCAACATGGTAAAACATATCTAATAGGGTCCCTATTTATTCAATTTTCATTAAATCATTAACAAGTCCACCATGAACACAATCATACCAAATTTTACCTGTTATCATAGCATTAAAAGAAACATCATCTTTGCATTGTATTTCGTTAAACAACACCCTGGCGTCTTCCATCTTTCCTTCCTTGCAGTAACCAGTAATCATAGCAGTGACAGCAACTACATTCTTACACGGCATCCGACTAAAAAGCTCGCTAGCTTCATCAAACTGATCACTTTCAACATAAGCACTAATCATCACAGTCCAAGAAACCTCGTTACGAATAGGCATAGACTCAAACAACTCCCTAGCTTTCTTAACCTCCCCTTTCTTTGCATACCCATCAATCATTGCCGTATACGATATGACATTTCTCCTAGGCATTTGTTCAAAAAGCGTAACAGCTTCATCAACCATTTCACACTTAATAAACCCTGATATCATAGCATTCCACGACGCTATATTTCTATCAGGCATGTTTTCGAAATACTCGAATGCAACATCTATGAAACCATTTTCGATAGAACCAGCGATCATAGAGTTCCAAGAGACTACATTTCTGAAAGGCATTATATCAAAGAGTGTCTTGGATTCTTGAAAGAGGCCATTTTTCCAGTAGCCAGTAATGAGGGTGTTCCATGAAACAACATCTCTTTTAGGCATTTCATCGAACAGGTTACGGGCATGGTTGATATTACCGGCACGGAAAAGGCTTCCGATACGGAGATTTGTAGTGTAGATGATGTCTCGTGAGAAATGGATAAAGCGAGTGTGGTTTTGAAATAGGTATGAGCGGGAAAGGCGCCACACAAGCATAACAAGACTTTTTTACTTCGTACTAAAATTTGTGTAATTCTTTCTTTTTATAACTAGTTTTGTTAATTTTTAACGGTACCTGATCATAGAAGTTCATTTGACGGTTTACGGGTTTAATAAATCTTAAAGAGTAAATGTGGTGTCAATAGACCGGGGTTCGAATCTCCATCTACCTAAAGCTTTCAATTCGCACTATAACGCCATATCGACCCACAACTATACCATCGGAGAAAATGGTGGCTCAAAGCCTCAACCTCTCGAGCAAGAGAGTCACCTGACAAAGGTCTTTCATTCGCCTCTACGGGTCCTGGGGAGGTCTGGTCAGATCCTTAGGACGATCGGACTGCGCGATCCCACCATTCTTCACCTTTTGAGTTAATCTTTACTTTTATAAAGATTTAACTTTATTTTATAAGTCTTAAACATTTTAAGTTTTACACACTTGCTATTATTAGTAATTTTTGAAATAAAAATTTTAAAAACACAATAATTGCACATTAAATTAGATGCATGTTATAATAAATAAATTATAACTAATACAATAAATTTAATATTTTTATAGTTAAAATTAATAACTTTTTTAATTTGCATATATAATAATATGTTGTATTAATTCTTCATAGTCTCACAACATAGACACACAATTTCTAGAAACTATCTTTTATAGAAAATCGTTAAACAAAATTCGGCAAAAAAACATAAAATCATAAAATTGCTAAACAACATTCGCCTGCGAACCCGCTGATTTGCACTGGTGTTATGCTAGTACAAATAAAGATATCTATAAATATATTTATTTGAACTTAGAAAATTGAATGTTTATAATAAAATGTAACATCTATTTTTATATAAAATTTTAATGTGTTATTAGCTCTGTTGTAAAAATCGGTCCAGGCGGCCGATTAATCCCCGCATAATCGCTGATCGCTCACTAACCGCCTTGATTTATCATAATCGGCCTATTTAATCGGTTTGGTCAAAGATCGCTTAAAAATCGGTCAACAAACCGATTAATCGGACAAAATCACTTAAAAATCAGTCAACAAACCGATTAATCGGTCAAAGATCGCTTAAAATGGTCAAAAACCCGACTAATATCGATGTTTGACTTTGAAATTTGAAGAGTTATGTATTATGTTTATATTTGAACACATTAAATATTTGAACTTTGATGCACTATGCTTATCTCATACATATAATATAGTATAATATCTAAAATTACAATTTTGTGCATAAAAATTCCAATCCGATTAATCCTCGATTAATCCCCGTCTAACCGATTAATCGCCAGGCCCTACCCGACCGCCTCACTAGCGCCTAGCGATTTTTACAACCTTGGTTATTAGTGTACATCGTTTAATCATTTTAATACTAAAATTTACACTGTTATAACGCGGTTAGTGTAGTTTGAAATTTAATTATATGAATTACTAAATATAGTAAGATGTGTAAGCTCAAAAAATTAGTCCTTTTTTTTTTAATGAAAATCTTGAGTGTTTTATAGATGGTTAAAAATAAATATGGGCACATAGTATCATAACACAATATAATTATTCACTAAACATTTTTTAATGATTTGTAATAATTTTAAATAATTAGGTGTTATTTGGTTTGTTGCAAGAAATCACTATAAGTGTAAATTAATAATTATGGAACTGATATCTATCCTTAATATCAAAATTTCTAAACCAGATAATTCATTTTTGTTTGTATTAAAATTTTCACTTTTAACCCATACTTCTATAACCTATAACTTTTAACCAATTTTTTATAACTCAAAATTTACCCTCATATTTTATCTTACACTTTAACAACATTTTACTTCAACAATTTTATTATAACAATTAAAAGTTACCTCATAATATATATTTGGGTTTTTTAACTCATGCCTTAAGCCAAGACAAAGTTAAGACACAAAAGACGTTAGACTACATAAAAGATATATGATCACATAAAAGACAACCAAGTTGCACTTTTATACGGTCTCTACATTTTTATATATATTAACTCATGCCTCAGAAAGACAAGTTAAAAACCTTATATATTTTGCTAGCCACAGATAATGCTAATCTGGAAAGTAATTGAATGGTATCAATCTACCAGACATTTCAATTTACTAAAGATATTTTGAGAAATTCAAATGATAAAATAAAACTTGTGTTATGACTTTTGCGCGATTGTTTTACGATATTTTTGTCTTGTCAATTTGCTTAGATAGAAATGATACCACTCCTTCCCCTTAGGTTAGATAGCAAGGTAGTTACTCATTCACTTTACACATCAGTTTTCTCTCTCATCTTACTTCTCCTCACTCTCACTCACTTAGTTGTGGGCAAGGTCATCTTATCATCACCTTTCACTAAAATATTCATTTTATACAAATATACCCCACTAAATACCCACACACACTCACACATATAATAAAAAATAATAAAACATGAAAAGGGACCCACTTCACACCAATACACTTAAGGTGACCAAGTCACCGAATTGCACCTAAGGAGTCGAAAATCATGCGTGATTTTGAACGAATGGCATGAGGTCACTTGGTGAGAATTTGGATCACCTTAGGCATTTCACGCCTTTGCCACTTAGGCTGGTCGGCAAGGGTGAGTGAGTCACTCACTTTGCCTTCCATTCACCCGTCGTTACCTTGCCTTCCATTTAGACTCACTCGTAACTCACACATTTCAAGAAAATAAAGGTGAGTAACTCACCTTATTGATCCACGCAAAAACAATTTGTATGTTTTTTTTTTTTTTTTTTCAAAGTGTGTAATGTTAAGATGGGTGGGAGTGAGTGACTTATCCACAAAAAGGTGAGTGGTAGTGAGTGGAAGAGAGAGGAGAGAAAAAGCTGACGTGATGCTAATGTGTAAGGTGAGTGAGGCTTCTCCTTGCCTTCCAGCCTTAAGTTTTACATCCCTTAACTCTGAGCTTCTATAATGCAGACATTACAACACCGCTATACACAGATTAATGGTGTATAGCTAAAAATATGTGTGTACAAATCACCTCCTAAAATATGTGTTAATCACGTGGCAACGTGAAGACAATATTTGTTCTTAATTTAAACTTCTTTTTATCATTTAGTTAACAATACATTGGTCTTTCATACAAAAATCATACGGAGTGGTAATTATTGTGACTATTTTAAATCATTTCAATTATCTAATTGAAATTTGATGTGAAACCATGACACTGGAAATAAATACACAAACTAGAATCGGTCAATATAATAAAATTTATTTGCACCGAATCTATTTGACCTATATTATTATGAGTTTGTTTTTGTTTCATCTATCATATTCACATGTCCATATGAATTGCGTAAACACATAAAACATAATAAGTATAACTAAAAGAGAAAAATAAAAGCTATTGTTTTATATAGTAAGAGAGTAAAATTAAACTCAACTTAGATAAGATGTTGACCCGGTGCAACGCAAGGGTAACACAACCATTGTAGGTATTATAACGTAAACTTTTACTAACGTTTACGTATAACATTCGATTAATGTAATCGTAACCTATAAACATTGAATAAATATTTTTAATTAATTTGTTATATATAATTATTGTGACCACATCAAGTGCTTAACTTTTGTCCTGTGAAATCTGATTCTTGCAAGCCGATCTAACACATATTTATTATCCAAAAATCCGAGGCTTTCTTGACCAATGTCCCTCCTTGTGTCATCGTTGCTAGCATTTGCTCACTCTAATCATGATTGGGGTGCCTTGAAAAAAAGAAGACAACTACTTATTGAATCTAAAAAGCTTAAAGCTTGAAAAATTAGACCATCGCTAGTTTTTGGTTGGGCTTCGCCATGGTTTGCTAAGGAAGTGATTGCTAGGAAATCTTTAAGAAATCTGTTGCCTGTAACTATATCGTTACCAAAACACCAATGGTGTTTTGTTCACTAATGATTCGAGTGTTAGGGTGCATTCTTAACATCTATAAACGGAATGACACGCCATCTATTACAATATTGGCTCATTCTAACACATAATGATTAAAAAAAAAAAAAAAAAAAAAAAAAAAAAAGTTTATCCAACAAATGTTACAGGAGACAATTGTGTCGCTTTATGTCACCGCCTTTCCATAATTTAATGCATTTCCGGCTACCCCTTTTCCCAGTTAACAAATTAAAAATCGCAAAGTTGAGAAACAAATACTTCATGCTACCTACCTACTACTCACCTTTTACAAAAGATATAGAATACAAACTCATTTGCAGTACTCTTGTGTATACCTTAACAAGTATAACATCACCAAACCTTTACACCGCCAAGAAAACAAGCCTATACGAGCACTATAGGATATATGCGTTCTGCAACCAGCCATGAAACACCAACTGCTGAATTGAACTTAAATCTTCTTTTGGGAACATGGCATACCCATTTCAAAATGAATGTACATATATGTTCCTCCTAGCTACGCCTATAAATTATCAAACTGAAAACAATGCGAAACCTTTAGATGGTCTGCAAGTCTGATGACAGCTGATAGTATGACTTTAGAATCTGGTGAGAGAGAAGGTGGGAACTCAGGTAGACACATGGGTAGGTAGTGATCCTTGTCTTCGCGCCGGCGAAAAAATGTGAGCACAGCACGACAGAATATAAATCTGGAAAGAGAAGACAAATAAGTATGTTGTAGGTCAACATTAATTTTAATTCAAGAACATAATATGAATTCAGTGTGATAATAAGATATAACTAAACAATCTTATTTGATAGAGATGACAATTTCAACCCTGTTATGGGTACACAAGTCTTTTGGTTTTATATTTTTCCGCAACAGGTCAAATGGGGAAACTCTTGAAAATTTGTTAAAATGAAACGGGTCAAAAGACACCCGCAATGTAGTCAAGATGCATAAAACCTTCACGTTTTATCTCATAAATCAATGGCCCGCATCTTATTATCATAGTTTTATAATCATAATATATTAGTAAAATCTGAGAACGGAATAGACATGAAAGTATCACATATGGATATTTACCCATTATGACCTGAAGCCACATTGACCAAATGACCAGTTACACACCCCGCCCAATTTGCCACTTTTATTATATAAATTCCCTTTGTTGGAAGAAAATAGTTACAATAGTGTATAGTATACACATTATTCAAAACAGGACAGCTGCACGTCACTATTGAGATTGAAAATTTTAAATTCTTTAATAATATTATAATCTTGTATAGTTAACCTTATGTTTAACGAATTTAGTTATAATATATGTTTTTGTATGAAGAAAAGCATAGCTAACTTTTGATCGAAAATTATAACAAGAGGCAACATACTTAAAACTAATATGAGCATAGCCTATATCACTTATTAGCTATTACTTCATTTCTCTTGCTTAACTCATAAAGAACATAATGTAGTACATGATGAAGGTGAAGATTCGTACATGGCTCTTATTAGCATGTTCTCTTTAAATTATCATGTTTAAAGATTTTAACCCGGAGAACATTATTGCCACCTAAGGACCACCTTACCTAAAACAGTATCTGCTCTATAGGCTCGTATCTCATGCAGTTCGCAAAAAATATTATTGTCATGTAAGGTTCTGTATTAAAATGTATTGTGGTTCTCAAAATCTTCACTGTAGTACATAAAATAGCCTCATGTTTTAATTCATCCTCTTCTCCAACTTGATTAATTAAGAGAGGCTCTAAAATGATATCCATAAACGATATTTCTGGAAGTTTCAAATACATAATTGCAATATGGTCACTCACTTAAAAGAAATCGACTATAAATAAAGAATTAGTTACATATGATTACTTATTTTATATTATAATACTAATAATTTAATTTTTTGATAAAGCAAATTAGGAGGGTATGCTTTGAATATGAATTTCAACCCAGATTAGCAGGCTGACGCATTCTCTTTCTAGTTAATATCTATATTCGACCCATTTGAGATAAAAATAATCACAAAGACCAATCTATAAGCATATCTATCAAATTGCCACCGTTACAAGAACCCTTTTAGTCAACAGCTCTATGATCCCCAATTATATAGGGCTAATATGTATGTGTCATAACGTGCAAGACAAATCACCTGAGAATTATCCGTCGCAACAAAGGTTCAGAGAGAACTTGGGCCCACACCAGATCTAGGTTAATTGAAGTACATAGTATTACTTCCCACTCTGCAAAGGCAGCAGAAACAATACTCTCAGCTTCTTCCATGACATCCTGGAAGCAGAAAAACAGATGTTAAGTGATATGCTTAGAAATTTGTTACGAGAAATTTATTATCCAATCCAAATACCAGTTCATCATCAGAAAATGTGAGGCCAAACATTTGCCAGCACGCCCGTAATGGAGCAGTCAAGAACAAGGTGAACTGACTTCCATTTTGTGTCAAATCAGCACCAGATTGACTCTTGTATGTTGGTCTCAAAGGTGAAAGAAGCAACGCAGCTGGTTCCCCTCTTTCCGCACCATGTAAAACCTGGAACATGTAATAAGACTCATAAGAAGCTAAAAATGATGAAAAACACATGTTATTGGCAAACTAAATTGCCTTGTGAGCAACTTGAAACAAATTCTGCTCAACTAAATTCTAGTAATTACTCCGTATTTTATTTTTTCCTCTAGGATGTTCGATGATAAAGAGGTATTTGTTTATAACTTGAAGGTGGGAGTACACTGTACAGTATATATAAGGTAACTGAACCTACACAATCACCTTACTTATAGCTTGATGCGGGCCTAGTATGGCCGTATGGGATGGGTTTGTATGAATTGGTATCAGAAGGTTCCATCTTTCGAGGTTCCAACACTCGGAGTGGTGGCCTATGGAGTGATAGCTTGGACCCACAAAGAGGGGTGCCGACCGTGACCAACGAGCTCCGAGTGGTGGCTTGGACCCGAAAGAAGAAGGGTGCCAACCATGACCAACAAGGACATTGTTTCTTCAAAGCGTGGAGTATTGTTACGATCCCACAGCCGCCAAGTATGAGATTGGTTGGTGGCTTATAAGTCTAGTTGTCCCCTCCTACTTTGAGCTGACTTTTTGTAGTGAGTTCTACACCTAGCTTATGGCTTGATGCGGGCCTAGTAGGGGATGAGTTCGTATCACATAGATGTTGTGATCTTTCAAAGAATTAAATAAAATCCTTCAACGAATTAAGTAAAGTAGCTGACTAGTTGAGTACCTTGAATCAATGAATTAAATAAAATCCAAGATAGTTGAGTAACTTAAGTCAACCCTAGTATTTCTAAAATGTAGTTATCTAGAAAAACGAAAATATAATAATGACCAACTCGAGCTTCCTTGTTCTATAAGACCCACGCAAAGCGGAAGAGCCTTATGTACTTTACAGCATATTATCCTTCCAGAATGGAAGCTAGGATTCCGAAACAGTTTCAGTCTTAAGATACAGCCTATTTGTTATAATAAGTCAAATAGTAATTCCATTTTGGAACAAAGAGGAAGCAAATATCCTCTTGCCATCTAGGGTTTGAAGGCTCATGTCCGGAACAACCATAACATGCTGCAGGTTCACAAATCCTAAATGGTCCATACCAACTGACAATTACCAACTATAACACCACTGAAATCTAATGTTCCTCAACAACCACTATACCCAATCCTGGGCGGGGGTAGGATGTAGACAGTTACACCCCTACGCAAGGGTAATGGGTTGCTTCCAGGTAGACTAATGTTCCTAGATATCGTGTAAAGTTATTACAACACCCAAGATGGTTAGAAAAATACATGAAAATAGCTTTATAATACTTCCTCTAATTCAAGATAAACTAACTTTATACTTCCACCGTTCTAGAAAGGAAGATTAACTTGACTCCCTCGGGCGGTTCTTCAGACAAGATGTGAAGTCTGGTGTTTAATTGGTTCGAAGAGATTGAAGGGTAAAAATAACAATTTATAATTGTCGTAATCTACTTTTAATACTAATATTTATGTTATTCTTGGTTCTCTCCAAGATACTTTTCGGGTACACATCTCCCCTACCTTGCTTGATTAATTTCATATATACACAATTTACAACCATTTAATGCATAATGTACAATATTTTTTTAAGCATGTTTGGGTAAATATGAAATTTCCGAATTTTGGGAGGGGAGGCATGAAATTGCCCCATGAATAATTTTAATAGGTTTAGGTTTTTGCGCTATGTTGTGATAAATTTTTTAAAAGAGTGCTTCTATTGAAGTCCCATTTGGGCGCCCTTTGAGAGTTTATTGAATTCCTTATTCTTTGTTATTTGTGTAATTTCTTGCATTCACAACGGTTCTGCCATCCTTTGGTATTAGATGTAAGGTTTGGAGAAAGAAATTACACAACTTAGAGAAGCCAAACGGAGAAACAAAAAACTTGTTTCAGTTTGTCATATCCTACGCAGCTCGGAGAGAATTGACATCATGGATTCCTTAACCGTTAGATCAATGTGGTTTTTGGGCACGGCGTACAAGACTCACCGGTAGGGGTGTTCATCAGTTCGGTTTTCGGGTTTTTCAGTTTATTTGGTCCCATTAGTTTGGTTAAATCTTTTTTTGGGTAAAACCGAAAAGGGAGCCGTACTGATTACAAATTGGATTAAACCGAACTGAAAATCAAATTTGAATTCGGTTCGGTTTTCAGGTTGACCCGAATAACCCGAATTACATAATTTATATTTCTTTTTCATTTAATTATATAGTTTTTTAGCAAAAAAAATATTCCCAGGCTTAAAAATGTTATATTTATACTCCGCAAAGAGTTTTAATGGTTTTTTTGTGTATAAGGTGATGAATAGGTACACCCACCTTATTAAAGAGATCATTTACAATTTACAGTGACGGCATCATATTACATTACTAAGTGAATACTAAAGGCAGACATAACTATCTATCAGTTTGTATCACATTATAGGCATCCCAACTTAACAGTTCACAGATGCTTTCGTAGTGGGACAACTGAGCCAAACAGCAGTAGTGGCATAGTGCACTAGTGCAGCGTAAACTTTTGCATATGCGTGAAATGAATGTAATCGATACGGAAATGTATTAGTTGCTTACCCATTACGAGTATGACAGATGAAAATGAATTTCATGTGCCGAATATCAACAAAGTATACTTAAAATGACATAGGCAAGTTTAGACAAACCTGCCTTGAATGTATGGCTGTTGTCACTATCGATAATGAAAAAAGCAGGTTTTCTAGTAAAAGGGATCAGATCACCTGGGAAAAGGTTGTTGGAACCTGTACATAAAATGAGACAGAATAAGGAAATGATAGATCATACGTTGTGTAAGCAATTATTCACAAGATTTTTTTAGTTCCTACCTCCACTTCTAGTTGGCCCTAACAATAGAGAACTTTCGACCAGATGACTCGAGCCTCCCTTGCCATTAACATGATTTTCAGGCATCAAGTTACTGCGTTCATAAACAGTATTCAGCTTCACCGATGTTCTCACACTTCCAGACATTTGCTTATGTGGAACAGTAGTTTGACCAGAATCCCCTGCAGAAGGTACATGTCAGTATATAACAATCACATTTCATGGTGCAAAATTGAACACAAGAAGTAACCTGAGGCTGCTATATAGATAAGCATAACACTTTCGGGAGGGAGGTCATCACAAATTGCAGCCAATACCTGCAAACCGGTAAAATTTAGGACTAACCCGGATGAAATATTCATTCAATTTGTACAGTATAAAAAGCTAAATTAAGCAGTATCATATCACTAATATTAGGGATAACCAAGAAAATGAACACTGGCAATATTGCAATGAAAGGAGTTTGGTACTCACGGCTAGTAACTGTGTTGCAGACGGGCGATAGAGAACAGCCTTTTTAGGATTTGCAGGCAAAGATGGGTCTGTCATATCTGCCACTAAATTTATATCAATTAACCCTGAAGTAACAGACTGATCAGTTGTAGCACCATTGTCATGAGGTTCAACAGGTTGCTTCTGGTAGAAGGATCCACTTGGCTCCCATTCCAATGACTGCAGCATTCTGAATGTATCTATTGTAAGTTCTGCAAACTTAGCCTGAAATGATGTTTTGACAGAGCAGAGTAGATTATTTTCTGGGATGGTAGGTTGGGGGGGTTAACTAATCTGGATCAGAGTCTATTCTAACTATGTGAACATGTATAACAGTACCTCATTCCGGTGATAGCTCATCAGCAATGCATCTCTCAACTTAAGAACTTTCTTTGCATGAAAACGCGCCACATACGGAAGTGAACTTGGGTAAGAATCGAACATGGCACAGTATCGCAAAGGTCTAGTGTTTGAAAAGGGTGCATCAACTTTCATAAACCGCACCATTTCTTGCATCACTACCTTCCATTCCTTAAACGTGGTATCCTGCAACGAAATGGTTTGTGCATTAGGGTAATAAAATGTGCCACATTAGCTCAGAAGTCAGAACACAATTCACCACCCCCAAAAGAAAAGGGAATTCTAAAAAATTATTCTTTTTAATATTAACACTTTAAACTGCTGGGATGAACATATAAATTATATTGGCTGAAGAAAACATCAGATGTCAACTTATATTTCAATTGAAAACTAAATCAGATCACAGATTCCCCACCCCAATAGAAAGAAAAAGTACAAAAAGATTATTTTAACAAAACACTTTTGAACTGCAGGGATGAACATCAACAAATAATATTGAGCTGAATAGAAATATCAGATGTTAAAGAATATTTCAATTATAAGTTACAGACAACAGAGATAAGTTATTGTATTACTGAAGTAGGAACAGAAATAAAAGGTCACGAGTTCAAATCCCGTTAGCTGCAAACTCCTCGGGGCTACCCTGCCCTACCCATATATTCCACAATAGTAGAGGGCTAGTAATTTACCAGGCTCCATGGGTCTTATGGGGGGTCTACAGAGGGCCAGAGGGGTCACCACAGGTGATTCGGTTGGGATTTCCCTCGTACTCAAAGATACAAAAATAAGTTTAAATTGAACCCTCAAGGAAGAAAATACGAAAAATGGGAAAAAGATCAACGATCATTAGCAATTCAAAAATTGTTACAATCCTAACAGAGTGTACAGGAAACAATCACTCTATGTTTACCCAATAACCAGACCAGAGGCAACACTATTCTCCTCGATGATTCATAAATTTCTCCTGCCATAAATTGGCATAAGTTGCAAAGTTCATAGATTAAATGTTATAAATACAAACAGCTGCATCACTGCTATCTGGTGTTGGTTAATACACTTGTAGTTGTGTAAGAAATGGGTAGATAAGTCTGGAGTGGAGTTTACAAGTGGCCCTTCTAATTCTTTTTAGCAGAGTTACTATACTATTTTTTTTTTAACCGAGTCCAGCAGATGGATAACCATATTAATATGTGAAAATGTACCTATCCAAGGCTGCTTAATTCAGAGAAATCATGTCCAGGAATCTGAAGCCTAACCATGATGCAAGTTTAATAGGACCATTACCCAAAATACCAATCCGCACAGTGTAATTAATCGTCACAAACAAATAAGATTCATCTAAGCCTAAGGGTACATAAACTACGCAAGTGATGTACATCAATCAAAAGAAAGTGCAGGCAATATATGTGGATGCAAAAGAATTCAAGTGAATAACTTTTAGGTGCTATTTCTTGTCAGGCAGTGCTTCTTTCCTTAGGAGCACAGACATGAAAAATCATCCAAACCCCAAACCTGACCTTATTTGTTTTAAATTCAAAGTTTTGGCCCTAGAGGACAAAGAGGAAAAACCCAATCGACCATAATAGTTCATACTCGGCTGATATAACAGTTACAAGCGACAAACTACTAATTAGATGAAACAAAACAGCATATAAAAATTGGAGTGTGTCACCCTTCCTTTTCTAACAAGAGGCTGAAGTACCATTAATTGACATTTTAATCTTACAAAACTTCATTTCACTTGACCTAATTTAGAATTACTGCAACCAAATCTAGCATGATCAAAAGCTTTTGATATCATATTGTCAAAATCAGTACAAAATGTCCTCCACATATTTCCCACAAACTAGTAGACCACCATTCATTAAATGCTCTCATGAACACTAACTTCATACACCTAAAGTAGCCCCACTACCATCAAACCAGCGGAGCTAACAATGCACACTTCTAAAACTACAATTAGTACAATTGTGTGAGTGGTTGTAATTACGAGTAAAATGGGAAACTTGGCCAACTATTCGGAACAAGCTAACACAAAAAGAACAAAAGAGCCAGATAAATCACTAGCCATCCACGATTTTGTATTATAAGGTTGCGACATGTGGCCCAATACGTTGGGACTTACGCGATTAAAACATAGTGATGACAGTGTCGCAATAGTAACTCAAAATGATTAATCCAATAAACAAGCTAATCAACGAAACAAAATAACACTATAAATACTAAAACATTTCAATCTTAATAAAATAAACACATACCGGAAACTTGGCTTTGCTATCATCAACAAGATCCTTAAACCTATCCAAAAGAATCTTAACCATCTCCCACCTATTCAAAATCAAACTAACCAGCAAAAACCTTGCATAAAATCTCAACTCCTTAAAGCGAAGGGCGCGGTCTTTAACCGCGCCACCAAAATAGCTTCTGTTCAATATAGCTTCATAGAAGATATAAGACTCGAGTAGAAAACGAGCTTCACTTGTCCTCATATACTGCACAAAATAGAGCTGGCCAATCCTGGAAGCGATCTCACCGATTTCCCATCTTTGGAGACCGCTTTCGACAAGTTTCGATCGGTTTTTTTGCTGGAAATTCCATAGTTTCATGTAGGATTTGAAGACTTTGGGGAAGTAATGATTTGAGGTTCGTTCGTAAGATGGGGTGTCTCTTACTTTGCTGAATTTTCTTTCTGCGGATTCGACCAGTGTTCGGAACTTGGTCGGAATGTCTTCTTGTTCTAGTTCTTTTGCCATTATTGTTAATGTTGTTGTTGGTCAATCACCATTCACGATTCATTCACCAATATGTTTTGTGTTTTTGTGTGTGTGTGTGGGGGAGGGGTTAGTTGGGTTCAGGGGTTGGACTTTTTCCTTGTGGAGTCAGTAAGGAGCTGGCGAATCTGTTTATTTTAATCCTTACAATACCTTTTTATTCCATTCCTTTTTCATTAATCAATTATGATGAGTATGTTCAAAGTTGTCCTATGTTTTTAAAAAGGGATTTGATATAGATAATGTTCCTATGTTGTCATATTATAGGGTTTTAGTCAAACTGTATAACCCGTGATACACACCGCACAAGCCTATGTTGTCATATTATAGGGTTTTGGTCAAACTGTATAACCCGTGATACACACTGTACAAGTCTGGAATGCACCCAATCATTGGATACCCTCTTTATGAGAGGGTGTGGATAATTTGTCCCTTTTAAAAAAGGTTTTTCTAACTTGTGCTTAGCTATATGACAGAGGCGACCTGGTTCGTCGCCACATCGCCTTTCTCTCCGACGACCGACGACGACCCAATGCCACACAGTGGTGACCGAGATTTTTTTTTTTTTTTTTTTTTTTTTTTAATTCAAATATTTTTAAACACAAAATTAAAATTCATTAATAAAATACTTAACATTACAACAATAATTAAAAACTTAAAGTAATAAAACGTAGACGTTATAATACTTATTAAAACCGAAAACATCACAAAAATCTTCATCGCCGGTTCGGTCTTCGTCACTTTCGTCTTGGCTTCAATCTCTTGATTGTCGCATTTCACGGTTTCTCCAAATGTGTTCGACCAAATCGATTTTATGTTTAGATGAGTTGATCGATCCGTTAACTCTCGAGTAACTACTAAGGATTTCGCATGGGATCTTACCGGATCATGATCACGGTGGCCTCTTGTGGAAACCATGTAGGACAAATCGCCATTGCTTGTGTTTGATGATCATATTATGTAATATGATGCATGTATACACAATATCTTCGAGATCCTGTTTACGCACCTCGAGCCTAACTTTAAGCATTTTCCACTTCTTCTTCAACACACCGAAAGCTCGCTCCACATCTTTCCTTGTCGCTTCGTGCTTCCTCTTGTACAACATTCTTTTTCATCACCAAGACGAGGATTTGAAATGGACTTAATAAGAATGACCATTAGGATATATCCGTCAAGAAGATAATATCCCCTTTGTAAGTAACATCGTTAGCCTCAATTCAAGTTCCGCCGCTCTCCCGATTTGATATCATTGAAAGCAGGGAACGATATAAAACGCTTATATCGTTATTCATCCCGAGACACCAAAGAACGCATGCCAAATCCATAAATCTTGGGAGGCGACCGCCCAATAAAATGAATGGATGTGCCCGTGATCACCCCAGCATGTTGACCTCTCAAACTATTCGGGCGTTCTCCCAAGGCCAACTGTACAATCAATGCTTGCCATCATCCCAGAAACCCATGCTTATGCTCGTGATGAGCATATAATCTTTCAAGGTCCGAATACGTGGCTTTCGCAAATACTCAAGACCATATAACTCCATGATAACAAAGGGCAAAAGTTACGGAGACAATCGCGTCGTTGTTGCGACCACTGCAGATACTCGTCAAGAGAATCGTGAACCGCCGCGATCCCAATTGACGAATTGCCGCAAAGACACTTGACCAATGGAGAAATACCAAGTAAACCTCTACAATCGGAGTTTGTTGAAAATAAGGAGAATGATTGGTTACCTCTTGCACAATTTGAGTGAATAGGTCTCGGGGCATCCGGAACCGCTGACGAAATGTTTTTTCGTTATACAACGGTTCTTCGGAGAAGTAAGCGGAAACTAAACGATTATGAGCACCTACATGATCCCTAGCCGTGTGATTTCGTCGAGCCTTTGGCAGTGAAGCTTGGTAAGTGTCCCAAGCATGCTGCGTATACTCCATGAACTCCGTAAACTCGCTCATAACTTCTTCCTCGTCGGAAGACGAAGAATTAAAAAATAACTCGTATGACATAATTATCAAAATGTGTTTGAAAGTGTTTATGAGAAGTTGTTTGAAATTGTGTGTTTAAAAATGTGTTTGAGTTTGGTATTTATAATGTTGTAAAAGTGGTAAAGTTTATATTTTTTTTTTTTTTTTAATAGAAACGTTAGTTTTTTTTGGATTTACTTGGACCAACACTCGGTTGTATACACAACCTTCTTCCTCTCTTTTGTTGCCCCAACCGAACACAACTTTCTCAGCCACAATGGCTCGACCGACGACAACCCACCCAACCGACCGACCCTCCCAACCTCCACTGCGCATAGCCTTAAAGACACAAGTTAAGTACAACAAAAGCACACAAAAGGTACATAGGGACCCACATAAAAGTACATTTGTCTGTATTTTTATGTGAATTTCTATGTACTTTTTCGTAGGTCCGTGTGTACTTATGGTGTGCTTAACTTGTACCCCTAGGGCACAAGTTAGAAAAACCCGTTGGTCAACTACAGTCTCGAAATGAATGTTGTATTATTGAATTTTACCCATAATTCATATTCGAAAGTTGAGTTTGTAGAAACTAATAATATTGCATTATTGGATTGATAATGATATTTGTATAGTTGAATTGGAAAATACGAAACATTAAATAGAGTACAGAACAAGAAAAACCCTAGAAGATAAATGGGCTTAAACCAACGGGTCTAAGCCTTTATTAAACTAACGTTCCTCATCAAACTCACAGTGCTACATTGAAAGTTTGACAAGAAAACTCTGAAATCAGACAGACGGATGCAGACAGACAAATACACATTCAGGAAAAGAGATCCGAACAGAGGTAGACGAAGAGCAGATGCAGCAGACATATGTAGATTCAGGAAGACAGATCCTAACAGAGGTAGACGAAGAGGACACAAACATAAAAAATTTATAAACTTAGAGTTATCACTGCCTATGGCATGTCCCAGTCAGACTCTGTGTTTGCTCCTTGTGATGATGTTAACAAACATTTATCAGGTGAACTTGTCATAGCATGATTATGAGAAGATAAGTATTTCTGAAATTGCTCAAGCATAGAAGGATTTAAAGACGGGGCAGCAACACCATTATTAAAGTGAGATGGTTGTTTTTCTGGTGGACAAACTTGTTTTTGTGATGGTTTTGGTTTAAAATGACACTTAGATTTCCACCCTTCTGTCTACAATATGCACACTCGTCAATAGGAATTATAGGTTTTTTATGATGCCATTCGAAAACCGATGTGAAGCTATAAAAACAGACGAACCTTGTTGTGTAACTATCTTTTGATCATCCAAAGACTTTAGACAAATCTCCTCTGCAAGCAGTTCACTAACTACCGAATCAACAGACGGTAAAGGTTCACGATGAAGAATTGAACCCCTCAATCCTTCGAAATCTTGACGCAATGTTGTAAGGAACTGAACCAAACGATGTAACTCTTTTCGTTTGATGTAAGGATTAAAACTGCTAAGTGATGCACATTCTTTTACCGCCAACTGATCCCAAAAGGCTGACATAGACGAATAAAATCATGAATTCTTGAATCATTCTGTGTAACACCCCCAAATCTCGGTACGGCGGAAGACTTAAACAAGTTTTCGGGGCGTTACTGGATTGGCACATCACACAAGTATAGCAAACAAGATAGTCATATTATAGTTCAAAAACCAATCTCATAATTAATTATCCAAATACAATCATCTCAAAATAGTCAAATGTAAGGCCCAACATAGATTATAAAATAGGTCCGCATAATATTATCAGAGTTTAAATATGATCCTTCAACCATACCTCATTGCCAAGGCTCCACAGAATGAGCATTCCAAACATCAACTTAATTACCTGAGAAAAAACATGCTAAAAGGTCAGCTAACGCTGGTGAGTTCATAGGTTTAAGTATAAATTCAGTAGTGGACCTGTAAGAGTTTATTTGCTATGCGAGACTAAGATAGATACATAATAAACATACCAATCACATACCAACAACACAAACAAGATCACAGCACGGCCCCAAGCGACTCTAGCCAGCACAGTCGTAGCAAGGCCTAGAACAAATGCTACCCTGGACTAGGTCAGAGTAGATATCTATTCTTAGCTAGGCAACAATGTCATAGCAAATGATTGCTACCCTAGACTAAGGCAACATCTACCACATATCTATCTAAACTAGTCAGCACATAAGCAAATCAAAAGGAGTTTAAGAAGGTCCAAAAGAGTAGAATGATTTCTCACCCCAATTTAGTTAAAAACAGAGGTAAAAGTGGGGCTATGAAACTCACCTCAAGCAAACAAAGCACAAACAAACACTAGCAACTCAGATAACGACTAACTCGGCTCAGCAACTACTGACTCGGCACAACCTATTAATATAAACCAATTCTTAATATATGTTCCCAAATTCAATATTATCTACCCCAAACATATTCCTTTTCTTATCTCAAAAATATCTCGTTTCACCATTTAGTTACTAGCGTATAATATCATCGTGTGTGTGGTATCGACTTGACAAGACACCATGAATGCACTCAAATGACCACAATGCGACTCATAAATGACACAATGAGACATCTAAACGATAAGCTTTATAGTTTAATAAGTTTCGGAATAAATAGTTAGATCTTATCAAATTCGTCAACTCGATAAACTCAACCATTTATTCATGTCGCTTATTATCCCAAAAACCAGACACATCCTAACGAGTCATAAGGATAATTCACCCATTAATAACGTTATCCTACGTACATAACGGGCTCTTATTAGATTCGTCAAACTAATAAGTCCGCTATCCACGTGGATTGACGCTATTAATGTTAGGTCATCTGTAATTGATAAGGTTTTAAAATGTACCTTTTTGAGGGGTTGTTTAAGCCTTTATTTGATCACTTTTGTATCCGTTATTACTTAATATCGTTCATTTTCACTTTTTAGGTATCTTGAAGGCAAATTGCTGGAATGACACTTATTCGGACGAAAAGGCATGAATATATGAAGAAAATGGCCAAAGTCAATAATCGAGACACTCAGTCGTTGAATCGAGGGACGGCGTCCAGTTATACCGTGACGCCGTCGGAAGATGTTTTGTGACGATACAAGAGCCAAATTGCTTATTTTCAAGCCGACGGCATCGGGTTTTAAAAGAGTAGGCGTCGCGGCTCATACGGCCTAGATTTGATCCAGACGGCGCCGAGACTCAAGGCGACGGCGTCACGGACATAAGGTGACGCCGTCATAATGATAACGCCAAGACGAAACCCTAATAACGGCGACCAACGGCCACAAATTAAAAGGTGACGCGTGGCATGTGTAATCTTATATATAGAATCCGAATTTTTAGTTTTCAGTGTGTAGTCTTTTGGAGTAAAACCTAAACCGAACCAAGGCTGTCTTGTACAAGATTTTAGGGTTCCATACCCTATCTTATATCAAGATAAGTGTTTTACTTCATTAATTTAATTATGTCTTCCTTTGATTTGTGTATGCTTGCATGTTCCCCATGTCCCGCTAATTTACTTGTGTGTTTGCTTAGGTAATATGAAACTTAGTTATTGAATATTGATTGGTTGTCTCTTATCTTAGTTGTGATTGACCTAGTATTGCGATAGGTCATTCGTTGTGTTTGTAATGCTTGATTGATCTTTGATGAACCTTAGCTTATAATCGCCTAGAGTAATTGTAGACAAGTCATTCAAAGAATACCTTAGAGTTAAAGTTTATGAATCCTAGAGATTTTGTAGTCATTAACCTTTGGTAGCTTCAAAGAGTTAGGGATAAACGATACCCTACGACCTTAGAGACACACAGAATTAAGAATAAGGACGTGACAATTCAACCACCAATAGGAGATAACTAGGGAGTAATAAAGCCTAAGCAAATACATCTTTAACTATCATACGAGCACACAACAATAGACATAGACTACATACACCTTAGTTTAGATAATTAGATAAGTAGAAGTAATCGGTAGAAATACCAAACCCCCAAATCCAAACCCCGAGATTCGTACCTTTCCATTTCCTAAAAACATAAAAAGAAAAAAAATAATCTTCCTCAACCCCAACCTTGGCGTAGTAACTTATCACTAGCATTCCTATTCCCCTAGAGAACGATATCAATTCCCGTGGCTTACCCTAATACTACAACGATTAGGTTCACTGCCTAGGGTGTTGAAAAACTTGCTCGACGAAAAGGAAGTTCCTTTGACCCCGAACGACGCGTGTAGCGTTATCAAGTTTTGGCGCCTCTGCCGGGGAATAGAATGGCTAGTTAGATTTCTATCTCGTTTAGGTTTCCTTACTTGATTCCTATCAAGTAAGCTTTTTTCTCATTTTTAGCTTCCTTGTAGTCTATCCCCCTTCTTTGTGTTTGTGTTCGTAAAACCCTTTTCATTTGTCGCCATGGCAAGTGAAGTTGCATTTGAATCATTAACAAATGAGGAACAATTGAATTTCGCATATTGGATTGCTTTTTATTGTTCTAATGAATTTGTGAGTGATATTAGAGATATCCAAAAAGAGACGGGTGTAAGGTTGGATGGATTTGATAAATTTTGTGCTTGTGTGGCTTCTATTCAACGATCATTGTTAGAATCAACTCCTTTTAGTGAGACCCTCTGGAAAAATTTTGAGAAAAACCTCATAAGCATAAACCATCAGTTGTCACAACTTGAGGAAATGGATAAGGAGGATTTATCCAATCTTAGGCATCATGATCAAAAAGACCTAGTTTTTAAGAACATGGAACCTAAACCTGAACAAGATTGTGAGATGGTTATAGTTGAACTACCTAGTTGCATGTGTGGGATAGATTTCACTAAAACATATGACACGCGTGGGAATCCTTTAGGCAAATAGAACATAGTGATCAAATTTTTGAGAATGATTCTTATGTGTCACACCCCCAAATTACCTGTTTTGCAGCGGAATGGAATACCTTGGGGAGGACTGTCATAGCTTCAAAGTTACAGTTATATCGAATGACCTAAAGTGTCGTTTGGAAAAATACATCGTTTGATTTAGTAAAATAATCAGAGTTTACAAAGTGTAGGTCCCAAATGAAAATCAATATGTACGGAAATAAATTTGATACAAGCCAAACGATGTTTTTAAAGTTCATAAAACCCAAGTGAGACGCGTCGTCACCGCGACTCTATGATGTGTCCATATGCATGCCATGAAGTGAATGTCTTAGATACATGAGATAAAACATGCTAAAAAGTGTCAACACAAAGGTTGAGTGAGTTCATAGAGTTTGTGTTGAAATGTAAAGCCTTCAAAGAATGTTCATGCAGCAAAGGCATTGTAAATCCACTCAGTTCCAAGTTCCGCCCATACAAAACTTGCAACCTGTGTGTTTACAACCCATTGCCAAAATGTATATAGTTTATGTTCAAGCGCATGATGACAAATGAATTCACATAATAGTATATTACTTAATCTATCAATATTCAATTGATATAACACATATGAGTGTTATTTCGAATAATTCCAAGACCATTAGTTCATGATTATACCAAGACCATCAGTTCAATGATTATACCAAGACCATCAGTTCAATGATTTTACCAAGACCATCAGTTCAATGATTATACCAAGACCATCAGTTCAATGATTATACCAAGACCACTAGTTCTAATGAATATACCAAGACAATTAGCCCAATGATTTATGATAATAAAATTCTAAGTATGGCAAAACTGTTACTTCGTATGACTAAACATTCATTTCAGATAAACATATAGTTTGCAAATAGTCATGAATGTCATAAAAATTGTTGAGCATGTATCTCCCCCAAAGAGTTTAATAAAAGCATTAAAACAATTAAAAATGGGGCTATGGAACTCACCTGATGCAATTATAATGATGACAAGAGTGGATACACTGAAATGCAGCGCAATCTCTAGCCGCGACCTATTATGAATGATATGTTCTAATGTAAATCATGAAACAATGTCGTGCATGCAAACTCATATGAAATCCATACCACTTGTACATTTGAAAATAATATTTATCATCGAAATATATGTTTATGACATCTCATCATATTATAAAATACTTTATAAGTATTTACGTTGAAATGATATCCTACGATAGTCATTTTATGATTTATTATGAAATTACAACTTTTCGTCAAAAAATAATGTCATTTGACAATTTCATGAAAGTGACTAAACGGCCTTGAAAAGCTAGTCGTAAAATGGTGAATATTGAGTGTTAGGAAACAAACTCAACGGTTTTGGAAAGCTTGTATCATTATCTCAAATTTTTAGCATTTAAGTTTTTATCCTAGAGGTCTCGATCATGGAGAAAAACATAGGTAAAGTAGGGTACTTGTATCCAAAATATAGTTTAAAGGTAGTTTTCGGCAAAGTTTAAGTGACCGTATTTTATTCGTTACAACTCCGTTTGACGAACGGTTAATCATTTTGGAAAATAGGCTAGGCGAACTTACTTTTACTAAAAGACATCATGTTATAAAAAGTACTACATCAATGTTAAAAACGACCCTCAACATGGTCATTTGTGGCCGTAATGTTTGTCTAATAGAAATATATAAGTTTTGCTTATTTAATATAGTTACGGCAACTTTATTTAAACGCGTGTAATTTAATCGTTACAAGTCCATTTTCTACGTTTTATATGTCCTTAGCTTCGTATTAAAGTATACCAATATATTTTTGATAAGTCGACACATTTAATAACACTTAAGTTTCATTTTTGACTCGTAAAAAGTTAAAATAACATGCTGAATTTTCTGAATTTTATAGTTTTCGTCGTCAAACTTGAAAATAGCATAACTTCTTCGTTATAACTCCGTTTTAACCCGTTCAAACGGCCACGTTTTCGTTTTAAAGTATATTTTCTAAATATCTAGTCCAAAATTTTTTACCTACTGTCGAAAATTCCAGAATTCAAAAATATGGACAGACCTTAAGTAAACTTGTCGAAATGAGTTTTTCTCGCAAGAAAACCTATTCTAACCAATTCAAACCAACTCAAGCTATTCTAATACTACTATACACCTTCTTAGAGTGTCATGGGTTCCTAAACATCACCAAAAGTGATATATTTTAAAAAGTAATTATAGGATGATGAATATATATATATATATATATATATATATATATATATATATATATATATATATATATATATATATATATATATATATATATATATATATATACTTAAAAACAATAAAAGTGGTATAGACATCAATATGACTTACATGTTTTTATCAAGTATGATGAAATGAACATAAAATGAATATGAAATATGAATATGAACATGAGATGCTTACTAGTAACTTGATGAGGTGAAGTGAACAAAGGTTAATCCTAACACCCTAGGTTTTTATTTCAAAACCTTAACTAAGAGTGTAACTAGATTGATATAAACTTGACTAGAAAATTTTTTGGTGATCACCTTCTTAGTCCTTATGGTGGCCGGTTATGTGGAGAAGAGAGGAAGAGAGACTTTTGTTTTTACACTTTGTATAATGTAGTTGTATGTGTGAAGTTAAAGTATAATATGATTATAAATGAAAGATATTTAGTGAATTAGAAGTGTGACTCACCCTTGTTGTCGACAAGGGTGTGTTTGTAGTTAGTGTTTATATATATATATATATATTTTTTAAATGTATAAGTATAAGTAGATGTGAAGTTAATTGAAAATAAGTAGTAACTTGTATACACATTTGAGCATTTAGGGTAGCGTTAGCTAAAAATAAATTTTAACGGATCAAAATAAAATATATTGAAGTCATAAAATTATAAAAATACATTTCTTACAAAATTGAGTGAAATAATAATTATCGTGTAATATTTACTTAAAACCGTCGTAAAATTTTATACATAACAATTTATATACAAAATAAATTGAAAACATCGGGTAAAGTAATAATATTATTTTTATAATCTTATTATGAGTACAAAAATATATCGGAATAATTTTTGGAAGTGTCGGATCAAATGTTCAAATAATGTTTACGCGATAGCGTTTATTTAATTAGAAAATAAACGTTTAATGTAAAATGCAAAACCCATGCATAAATTGATATGAAATGATGTTACTAATGATGTGTAGACTAAATCTAGTCTATATGAAATGTCCTGAAATTACGAGTTGTCACATTATGAATCGGACCAAGAATTTGAAATGGCTAAAGAAGGATTTGAGATACTTAGGAGTGTATTTGGGTTAGATCATACTAAAACACATGATGAACATTTAGGAGATCTAGATATAATGGAGAATGAGGTGGAAACTCCAAGCCCACAAGCCCTACCGTCACTGAGGAACACACATCGCCTATAACTTACCCTAGGAAAGTAGAAGAGACTATAGGAACCCCGATTGATATAGAACCTTTGGACCAAACGCCACTAGAGAATGTAGGTTTAGATGCTTGTTGTCATGACCTCTCTTAGTCATAGGGAAGTTCCTAATTTTGATGAACTGAGCCTCAACCAAAACCTTACCCAATTTTCCGTCTTTAGATGTGAATCTTGGAATTGAATTAGGCTTCAATCCACCCATCAAAATAAATAGTCCGGGTAGTTACTTGATAAAGGTGGTAGACTCTAGGCCATGTAGAGTGGAAGCTAATATAGGAGTAACCCATGACCTTACACACTTATATCATCCATTCATGGTTGATAACAAGAAACATTATGGGTTTAAACCGGGTTTATTAGGTCAAGATGGATCCTTAACTAAGAATCTTTTGAAGTTGATAGAAGACGATCCATTTTTAAGAGAGAGATTTGATTCACCCGCTACACCAATAGAATTAGGTAAGGTTATAATGAATGGAGCACACTCCTTTGAGCATATAAATCACCGATCACCCTCTCCTCACGTAGCAAATTTCCACCCTAAGAGTGTGTATCGCTACTATCACCCGCACTTAAGCTTAAGTGTAGGAAAAACTTCCCCTTTATCTGTTAAATAAGGGTAGAGTCAAGCTCGTGACTCGAACAAAAACAAGCGCTTCTTGGGAGGCAACCCATGTGTATTTGTTTTTCATTTTTATTTGTGTGTCATATATCTTTTCATTATTTTATGTTCTCATGTTTGAATTTGTGAAAATGATTTATTTTGTCTTTAACCTCGTCTTAATTACATATAAAGGTATTTTACAAAAGGGATAAGTGTAGGGAAGATTACACACGTTTTTAAAAGAAACGTGAACATGAGAATTACAATTAATTAAAAGATATACATGTATGTTTGTTCGAGTCAAATGCTTGTATCGAGTCATAATGGATGTTTTACAGGAAATTTTTCCAGATTCTAAAGATGTAAATTTTCCGGAAAATCGCACAGCGCGCCAGATAACTGACGGCCGGGAGGAGCGTAAACTTATTACTTTTTCGTTTTCGAGCTACTTATAAAATTTTGGAATTTTCGTGTCTTAATTTTCCAGAAATTCTATAAACATGCATTCTACAAACATTATATCCTAGTTTAGTAGAGTCTTATATATATTGTTACCGCCGATTTTACGCGAAGGTTTCGTTAGTTTTCTTCAAGTGTGCAGGTTTAATTTACCAAGAAGAAATACATAAGATGAGAAGGAGCTTTTAACGCAAACGTTCTTCTTGAAGAAAGATGTAACCACCACTTCACACGGATCCTAACGAGCTAATCATAGGAGTACTAGTTTCTTTCGTTTTTAATTACCTTCCATTATCATAACTTTGATACTTTCGGGAACATTGGGAGAATGTTCGGTTTAAGTGTAGGAGGAAAATAAAACGGAACTTTGAAACTATGCTTATCCTTGATTATTTGTTTTGTCCAATTGCATTTGTGTAATAAACCATGAGAAATATCGGTTAGGGTAATTTTGGCACCAAATTTAAAAATTTTCATGACATATAGGAGTGGGGGTCAAAGGAACTTCCTTTTCGTCGAGCAAGTTTTTCAACACCCTAGGCGGTGAACCTAATCGTTGTAGTGTAGTATTAGGGTAAGCCGGGTATTGATATCGTTCTCTGGGGAATAGGAATGCTAGTGAGAAGTTACTACGCTAAGGTTGTGGTTGAGGAAGATTATTTTTATCTTTTATATTTTTAAGGAAAGGAAAGGTACGAATCTCGGGGTTTGAATTTGGGGGTTGGTATTGCTACCGATTACTCTACTTATCTAATTATCTAATCTAAGGTGTATGTAGTCTATGTCTAATTAATGTGTGCTCGTATGATAGTTTAAAGATGTGTTTACTTAGGTTTTACTACTCCTTAATTATCTCCTATTGGTGGTTGAATTGTCACGTCCTTATTCCTAGTTGCGTTGTGTGTCTAAGGTTGTAGGGTATGCGTTTCTCCCTAACTCTTTGAACTTACCAAAGGGTCTCGTCTACAAAACCCACTAGGGATAATAAACTCTTACTCTAAGGCACTCTTTGGATGGTTTAGCTTACAACTACTCAAGGAGTCATATTCTAAGGTTCACAAAGATTTAATCAAGCATTAAGTACACAACGAATGACCTATCGCATTACTAGATCATTAATCAACTAAGATAAGAAACAACCAATCAATATTCAATAATTAAGTTTCATATTCCTAAGCAAACACACAAGTAAATTAGCGGGACATGGAAAACATGCAAGCATACACACAAATAATCAAAGACATAATTGTATTAATGAAGTAAAACACTTATCTTGGTGTAAGATAGGGTTTGGAACCCTAAAATCTTGTACAAGACGACCTTGGTTCGGTTTAGGTTTTACTCCAAAGACTACACACTAAATCTTGAAAAATTCGGATTCTATATATAATATTACACATGCGACGGCGTCACTTTATGTTTTGTGGCGCCGTCGTGTCGCCGTCATTAGGGTTTCGTCTTGGCCACGTTAGACTTGCGGCGGCGTCACCTTATGCTTGTGACGCCGTCCTCTTGACCGGCGCCGTCGGATTACATCTAGGCCGTGCGAGTTGCGACGACCTACTCTTTTATAACTTGCGTCGTCACTTGAAAATGGGAGTTTTGGCTTCGTCCGTCACAAAGATCCTCCGACGGCGTCACACTTAACACTGACGCCGTCACCTTATATTTTCAATGACTTTGAGTGTCTCGATTCGACTTTGGCCATTTTCTTCGTATAATCGCGCCTTTTCGTCCAAATAAGTGCCATTCCAGCATTTTGCCTTCAAGAGACCTAAAAGTGAAAAGGAGCGATATTAAGCAATAACGGATACAAAAGTGATCAAATAAGGGCTTAAACGACCCTCAAAAGGTACCTTTTAAAACCTTATCAAATATCCCTACACTTGGTATTTGCTTGTCCTCAAGCAAATGTGCTTTAGCTAATTAATTTATAAGTTAGAGATCATGAAGCATTGGTTTAAAACAGTCCACAACACATATAAGCCCATAAAAGTCATAACAAGCACGGAAATTACATACTAGCACCTCACATAGGGTGTTTGGATACTCGCATCTCTCTCGGTGTATATGAAATATAACAAATTGGAAATGGAAGATAAACACTCATTAACCGGTCCTAGTACATAGATTACCATAGGCTTGAGAATAGATCAAACCTCCATCGCTTTGGCGTAAGCACCTAGGAAAGACTATCAAAGAGGTCTTTAAAGGGTTGTAATGTTAGGCTTACGGTAGGAAACAAAGGGTTTGGTGGGATAGGCTATATAGTGGTGGCAAGTCAAAAATCTCTTATGTTACAAGCATACGAAGAATGGCGTTGCTAAGCCAAGACTCGACACTCTAAACTCTAGCTAAGCGAAATAAACAAACATAAAATTAAAGGATAGATGTAGGATGGTAGCCCGTATGTTTTTTTTTTTTTTTTTTTTTAACACTTTTTTTTTTTCTTTTCTCTTTTCTATTTTTTTTTTTTTTTTTTTTCATACACTTTTACTCTACCATCCTCTACGGTAACATCAAAATGATAGGGATTTATAGGCACATCCCTACACTTGAGTTTTATTACTCTAACACTAATTTGACCCGAATTGAAAAGATCAAAACACTTGGGGTACATTATTACGCAAACAAAGGGAATTTGAATTTAACGTTCCCTTCCGTCATTTCATAAACTTTAACTTTTCCCATGAATCCCAATCGTCCCAAAGCGTATACAAAGGATATGACTCGACTTAGCAACTCATGCAAGCAACTAGATAATTGAACTAAGGGTTTAAGGTGATAACAATAATGCACTAAAAGTGAGTGCATACAAGGTAGGCTAAGGCGATTTGGGTGTACATTTGGGGTGGGGTGTAAACAATGCTCTTCATTGATATTCGGAAAAACCGAAACATCACGAGAACCGCGAAAAGGATAGGCTCGAGGGGTTAACTAGGGGTATCGTGTACTAAAGATGAGTACAACGCAAAGGGTGTGGGGAATTACTCAACCGATGTGGAAGAAGTAATTATATTACGGGTATCAAACAAGGGTTATCCTAATGCCTCTTATCATTTAGTTATTCCTAACTACACAAGTGTAGTCTTACTAGCGATCTCGGAATGCATCACAAAACAAGTTCTAGAATCTAATATACTACGGTTTACACTCTAAGCATTAAAGATGAATGCTTTTAATTCCTACTAATCTAAGGCGATCCTCGCATTTTGGGTGGAATTTAGGTGGTAAAGGGTTTTGTGCTAGTCATATAACTTCCTATCCGTGAGGCGCTTTTGTTAAGACTAATGGCCCACTCCTATATATCATGAAAAATTTTAAATTTGGTGCCAAAATTACCCTAACCGACATTTTCTCATGGTTTATTACACAAATACAATTGGACAAAGCAAATAATCAAGGATAAGCATAGTTTCAAAGTTCCGTTTTATTTTCCTCCTACACTTAAAGCGAACATTGTCCCCAATGTTCCCGAAAGTATCAAAGTTATGATAATGGAAGGTAATTAAAAGCGAAAGAAACTAGTACTCCCGATTAGCTCGGTAGGATCCGTGTGTGAAGTAGTGGTTAAATCCTTTCCAAGAAGAATTTATGCGTGAAAAGCTCCTTCCAATCTTATGTAACTTCTTCTTGATAAATTAAACTGCACACTTGAAGAAACAAGCGAAACCTTCGCGTAAAATCGGCGGTAATAATATATATAAGACTCGATTTAAACTAAGATATAATGCTTGTGGAATGGATGTTTACAAAATTTACGGAAAATTAAGACACGGAAAATTCCAAATTTTTTAAGTAGCTCGAAAACGAGAAAAAAGTAATCATTGTTTTACTCCTTCACGGCGCCGTCGGTTGCGATCTGACGCCGTCGGTTATCGACAAAAAGCGGTGCGATTTTCGGAAAAATTCGGAAAATTTACATCTTTAGAATCGGAAAAATTTACGCAAAACATCCATTATGACTCGATACAAGCATTTGACTCGAACAAACACACAAATATATCTTTTAATGAATTGTTATTCTCATGTTTACGTTTCCTTGGCGTGTGTAATCCTCCTACACTTATCCCTTATGTAAAATACCTTTATATGCAATTAAGGCGAGGTTAAAAACAAAATAAAGCATTTTACAAATTTAAACATGAGAATAAACAATCGATAAAAGATATATGACACTAACAAGCAAACAATTAAGCATGGGTTGCCTCCCACGAAGCGCTTTTCTTTATTTAAGAGTCTTGTAGCTAGACTCGTAGTCGTGCTCCTACGTACCTATATAAGTAAGCCTATCCTCCACAATGTCATAAGGATCAAACTTATCATTTAAGTTCCTAATAGTACGTTCGGTTAGATATGCCTTTTCAAACTTTTCTCCATCGGGATCATAGATTGTTATCCTAATGTGCCATTCTCCATTACCGTCACTAGGCGGTCTATCCCAATCCCATTTGTGTTTAGATTTCTCAACTTTCCACTTATTCATGACAAGGTTGATGGGCAAGCTTCCTAAGAACTCGGTCATCTTCCTAAATACTAAGGCGTCCTCGAACGGGTTCACTTCCATGTCCCTAGCCATTTCTTTTTCTTGGAAAGTTGCTTTACTAGTGAAGGCTTCATCTAGGTAAAAAGGTCTTTGGGGGCCTATGAGGTTCTTATCTATCCAAGGTCCATATCTAGAAGGCTCTCTATCCAACTTAATCTCATGTGGGATTTCCTCTTCTTTGTAGTACGTATGCTTTTTGACATCGTAAATTGACCTAGCACTCCCTTCTCCTACCACTATTTTGGACATCTTACAATCGATGATGGCACTAGCGGTAGCTAAGAATCCTCTTCCTACTAGTAATGGGCATGTCGGGTCCTTATTCATGTCTAGCACATGGAAGTCGGCCAAAGAGTCAACTCTCCTCGTGTACTACCATGTCTTTTATTATTCCTACGGACGTGCAACACTACCGTCCGCTAGACCTAAGATGGTTTCCGTTGGTTCTATTTTACCTAAGTTAAGGCTTCTATGGAGGACAACGGAACAAGATTGATGCATGACCCTAAGTCGGCTAGGCGTCGAGAGGTTTGGAAGTTCCAAGCCTACGGAAGAGTGAATAGCCGGGATCGTCTAACTTCTTAGGTAAATTATTTCGCACAAAAGCGGACCCATGTTTTCCAAGCTTAAGTTCTAACTCATATTTTTCTTTTAAAGCATTATAATAAGGTGCATGAGCTAAGACCTCAAGAATCGGTTTTCTTGATGGAGTTCCTTGTACTCCTCCTCTAAACTAGGTTTGGATTCTTGGTTGTGGGTTTCTCAAGAGTGGGTTCCACCAGCGGTGCAGGGGCCTTGGTACCTTTTGGATGGCTTGGAACCCTTTTGATAGCGTTTACGAGTGAACCGTTGGGTGTGAGGGGCATGGATGTGTGTTCTCCATGGTGAACAAGAACATGAAGTCGGCGAGATCGAATTCACTTTTGGGTTCTTTATAGTGTCACTTGGGAGTGCTCCAACTTCCCGTTCATTGAAGGCTTTTAAGGGCATCAAGCTTGTTTGTCATCTCGCTTTGTCTTTGCTTAAAATCGGCTTCAAGCTTAGTCAATCGAGTCTCTTGAGATGACAGGAATCTAGATGCAATTGCCTCAAGATTAGTGGGGTTCCCGGTGTTTAGAGAGTTGAACCTATTAGGTGGACTAGATGAGCTTTGGGGTGTGCTTGAGTTTTGGTTCCACTTAAGGTTAGGGTGATTTTTCCATGAGGGGTTGTAAGAGTTTCCTAAGTTGTTTTGTTCGGGCTTGAAAGTGTACCACTTTTCTCCCGCTCCGTCGATGCGCATGGGCGTAGTCCGCAAAAGCTTGTTCGGGAAGTCTTGTGCAATCACGAGTGTCATGGGGACCACTACATAACTCACAAGGTAGAGTGATTTTATTCACTTGACGTGAGGACTTAGGATTTTCATAGGAACTCATTAGGAAATTAACTTGATCTTCAAGTTCGATCATCCTACGGTCGGAAGGAGGCAAGGAGATTGCCTTAACGGTTTTGGGCAGCTCACGGGGTCATCCCAACTTTCGTTGTCATAGAGGGCGAGGTCCTCTATCATACCCCATGATTCTTCCGCGGTGAGATCACTAAGTTTTCCACCGGCCGCTTGGTCAATGGATCGCTTGGTGGGGAAGTTGACATGATCATAGAAAATTTGGACTTGGAGCCAAAGATCAATGCCGTGATGAGGACTTTATGAAGTAAGTCCTTGAATCGAGTCCATGCTTCGTAGAGATTCACCTTGGCGTTGTTGGAACATCAAGATGTCATTCCTAAGCTTAGTGGTTCTCCCGGTGGGAAAAATTGAGCAAGGAAGCGAGAGGTAAGATCATCCCAACTTGAGATGGAGCCGGGAAGTCGCTCAAGCCAATTACTAGCTTGGTCCCGTAGAGAGAATTGGAAGAGGCGGTAGCGTGGTCTCCTTAGTAGTAGCATCAAGGTCGATGGAATCGACAATTTTGAGAAATCCTCGGATCTTGATTTGGATCTTGAACGAAGTCCATGGAATGCACATCCGTTTTGCACCAACCGGATGGTGTCGGATCGCAGGCCGTAGTTTGGGCTTGGTCGGGAAGCTCAATGGTGTTCCTATAGCTTTGAGTGGCTTGGTCTCGAGTATTCACCAAAGTACGGGCTCTTGGCGGGTCAATTGGTGGTGGGTTGATGAATGGTGGGTGGTTATCACCTTCCATGATGAAAAGTGATGGGGTTACGAACAAAGGTCACGAAGAAGGGGATAGACTAAGAGGAAGCTAAAAATGAGAAAAAAGTTTACTTGATAGGAATCAAGTAAAGAAACCTAAACGAGGTGGACTACTAACTAGCTATTCTATTCCCCGGTAGTGGCGCCAAAAACTTGATAACGCTACACGCGTCGTTCGGGGTCAAAGGAACTTCCTTTTCGTCGAGCAAGTTTTTCAACACCTAGGCGATGAACCTAATCGTTGTAGTGTAGTATTAGGGTAAGCCACGGGTATTGATATCGTTCTCTGGGGAATAGGAATGCTAGTGAGAAGTTACTACGCTAAGGTTGTGGTTGAGGAAGATTATTTTTATCTTTTATATTTTTAAGGAAAGGAAAGGTACGAATCTCGGGGTTTGAATTTGGGGGTTGGTATTGCTACCGATTACTCTACTTATCTAATTATCTAATCTAAGGTGTATGTAGTCTATGTCTAATTAATGTGTGCTCGTATGATAGTTTAAAGATGTGTTTACTTAGGTTTTACTACTCCTTAATTATCTCCTATTGGTGGTTGAATTGTCACGTCCTTATTCCTAGTTGCGTTGTGTGTCTAAGGTTGTAGGGTATGCGTTTCTCCCTAACTCTTTGAACTTACCAAAGGGTCTCGTCTACAAAACCCACTAGGGATAATAAACTCTTACTCTAAGGCACTCTTTGGATGGTTTAGCTTACAACTACTCAAGGAGTCATATTCTAAGGTTCACAAAGATTTAATCAAGCATTAAGTACACAACGAATGACCTATCGCATTACTAGATCATTAATCAACTAAGATAAGAAACAACCAATCAATATTCAATAATTAAGTTTCATATTCCTAAGCAAACACACAAGTAAATTAGCGGGACATGGAAAACATGCAAGCATACACACAAATAATCAAAGACATAATTGTATTAATGAAGTAAAACACTTATCTTGGTGTAAGATAGGGTTTGGAACCCTAAAATCTTGTACAAGACGACCTTGGTTCGGTTTAGGTTTTACTCCAAAAGACTACACACTAAATCTTGAAAAATTCGGATTCTATATATAATATTACACATGCGGCGGCGTCACTTTATGTTTTGTGGCGCCGTCGTGTCGCCGTCATTAGGGTTTCGTCTTGGCCACGTTAGACTTGCGACGGCGTCACCTTATGCTTGTGCGCCGTCCTCTTGACTTCGGCGCCGTCGGATTACATCTAGGCCGTGCGAGTTGCGACGACCTACTCTTTTATAACAGCGTCGTCACTTGAAAATGGGAGTTTTGGCTTCGTCCGTCACAAAGATCCTCCGGCGGCGTCACACATTAACACTGACGCCGTCACCTTATATTTTCAATGACTTTGAGTGTCTCGATTCGACTTTGGCCATTTTCTTCGTATAATCGCGCCTTTTCGTCCAAATAAGTGCCATTCCTTTGTACATTTTGCCTTCAAGAGACCTAAAAGTTTGAGAAAAACATACGGGCTACCATCCTACATCTATCTTTTAATTTATGTTTGTTTGTTTCAGTTATCTAGAGTTTAGAGTGTCGAGTCTTGGCTTAGCAACGCCATTCTTCGCATGCTTGTAACATAAAGATTTTTGACTAGTCTCAAGCCTTTGTTACCCTACCGTAAGCCTATCATTACAACCCTTTAAAAGACCTCTTGGATATTCTTTCCTAGGTGCTTATGCCAAAGCGATGGAGGTTTGATCTAGTCTCAAGCCTATGGTAATCTATGTACTAGGACCGGTTAATGAGTGTTTATCTTCCATTTCTAACTTGTTATATTTCATATACACCCGAGAGATGTGAGTATCCAAACACCCCATGTGAGGTGTTAGTATGTAATTTCCGTGCTTGTTATGACTTTTGCAGGGCTTATATGTGTTGTGAATCGTTCTAAACTAATGCTTCATGACCTCTAACTTATAAATCAATTGGCTAAAAGCACATTTGCTTGAGGACAAGCAAGTACCAAGTGTAGGGATATTTGATAAGGTTTTAAAATGTACCTTTTTGAGGGGTCGTTTAAGCCTTTATTTGATCAATTTTGTATCCGTTATTACTTAATATCGTTCCTTTTCACTTTTTAGGTATCTTGAAGGCAAATTGCTGGAATGACACTTATTCGGACGAAAAGGCATGAATATACGAAGAAAATGGCCAAAGTCAAGAATCGAGACACTCAGGTGTTGGGCCGAAGGGGCGTCGGGTTATACCCGTGACGCCGTCGAAAGATATTTTGTGACGATCTGAGAGCCAAATTGCTTATTTTCAAGTGACGGCATCGGGTTTTAAAAGAGTAGGCGTCGCGACTCGGACGGCCTAGATTTGATCCGACGGCGTCGAGACTCAAGGCGGCGGCGTCACGGACATAAGGTGGCGCCGTCATAATGATAACGTGGCTAAGGCGAAACCCTAATAATGGCGACCGACGGCGTCACAAATTAAAGGTGGCGCCGTCGCATGTGTAATCTTATATATAGAATCCGAATTTTTAGTTTTCGATGTGTAGTCTTTTGGAGTAAAACTTAAACCGAACCAAGGTTTGTCTTGTACGGTATTTTAGGGTTCCATACCTATATTACATCAAGATAAGTGTTTTACTTCATTAATTTAATTATGTCTTCCTTTGATTGTGTGTATGCTTGCATGTTCCCCATGTCCGGCTAATTTACTTGTGTGTTTGCTTAGGTAATATGAAACTTAGTTATTGAATATTGATTGGTTGTCTCTTATCTTAATTGTGATTGACCTAGTATTACGATAGGTCATTCGTTGTGTTTGTAATGCTTGATTGATCTTTGATGAACCTTAGCTTATAATCGCCTAGAGTAATTGTAGACAAGTCATTCAAAGAATACCTTAGAGTTAAAGTTTATGAATCCTAGAGATTTTGTAGTCATTAACCTTTGGTAGCTTCAAAGAGTTAGGGATAAACGCATACCCTACGACCTTAGAGACACAACACAATTAAGAATAAGGACGTGACAATTCAACCACCAATAGGAGATAACTAGGGAGTAATAAAGCCTAAGCAAATACATTTTTAACTATCATACGAGCACACAACAATAAATATAGACTACATACACCTTAGTTTAGATAATTAGATAAGTAGAAGTAATCGGTAGAAATACCAAACCCCCAAATCCAAACCCCGAGATTCGTACCTTTCCATTTCCTAAAAACATAAAAAGATAAAAAAATAATCTTCCTCAACCCCAACCTTAGCGTAGTAACTTCTCACTAGCATTTCTATTCCCCTAGAGAACGATATCAATTCCCGTGGCTTACCCTAATACTACAACGATTAGGTTCACTGCCTAAGGTGTTGAAAAACTTGCTCGACGAAAAGGAAGTTCCTTTGACCCCGAACGACGCGCTGCCGGGGAATAGAATAGCTAGTTAGATTTCTATCTCGTTTAGGTTTCCTTACTTGATTCCTATCAAGTAAGCTTTTTTCTCTTATTTCTATTTTTAGACGTTAGTTTCCTTTTAAAATATCGTATAACAAGGCGAGTCTTGTTATCGAATGTTTAATATAAAAACCATTCATTATTTATATTTCTGTATTTTATTTACTTGTTTATATATATATTACGTCAAGTTTCAATGTAAGGTTCGAGTCGTTATTCGTTTCGAGTTCACAAGCTCGAGTCATGACCTCTCGGCTTCTATACGTTCTATTGTCCAATATATACTAAAGTCCATGTTACGGCGTTGTCGGGGTCAACCAAGACTAAAAAGTCAAGGTAACACCGACGTTGCGCAAAGTTGACATTTATAATATTAAGTCCAAAATAAACAATCACAATATCTCAAATCAACCTCCAATCAACTCATATCAATCTCGCCATCCAAACAAACTACCAAACATGCCTGTAACCAATGTCACGACTCTAATGGTCTTGACACGGTCCCGGTTAAGACCACGTGAACCAAACAAGCTCTAGAAGCTCTTTGGCTCCCCGCGTCTCATCCAAACTCCAACAACAACAACCAATATGTTACCACAAAGACCCGACCCGGACCCGTTGTCCATGAGGGTCTCGTTCACATCCCCAACGCCACCAACGTGGCCCATGTGACTCGTTCCACATTCCCATCTCCATCCAAACACTCCCAATTGGCTCTTTAAATTCCCAAACACAACCAAACAACATCCAAACACCATCAAACATCAAAACCCATCAACTAGTTACAACCAAATACTCATAAAAATGATAAAAATGAAAAAACACATGAACATGACACAACACACGATACCAACACACTAGTTTACAAGTTTTATTAGTTTTAAACTCGTTTTAGACCCGTGTTCATCAAAACCCAACCATGGAGCTCACGTTCACGAGACAATATGTATCGTACGTGGCTTCCCATGACTCAAATGAGTCGTTATAAAGCTCCTTTTACCTTTATCAAACCCGATCTACAAAAACAAGATGAAACCCTAGAATTACGCGAGGTTTTTGGACGTTTTGGAGGGTCAAACGGAGGTTCTAGGGAGCGTGCCCTATATGGATAGAAAGAGGGTTAAGAGATCTACATGATAGTGGTGGTGGTGTGTGGTGACGCCGGCGTGTGGCCGGATGTGGGCGGCGGCTAAGGGTAGCCGGATTAGGGTTAGGGTTTGGTTTAAGAGAGAGAGAGATTAGAGAGAGAAAGTGGTGTGTGTGTTTTTTTAGAGAGAGAAACAAAAGTGTGTATGTGTGTAGGGTGAGTGGTATATATAGGTGGATATGAGGACTAAATATAAAATAAAAATAGGAGGGGGGTGGCCGGCCATAGCAAAGAAGGGGGGCTAAACCCGGAATTTTTTTATAAACTCTCCCGTTTTACCTTTCCCGAGCTCATATTTTACCCTACGAGTGTCTAACGACTTTCATTCGTCTTTCTATTGTATTTATTTACGTTTTTCCACGAATTTTGATTATTTATATGTAACGTTTCGTGTTACGGTTTAAAAGTTACGTCATCTCTCGTTATAGGATTTTATTGTGCCGAATCAAATAGTGCCTATCGTAACGGGCTATAACTCATACGACAACTCATACGATAATAAAATAAATCATAAAACCAATAACGATATCAAAACAAGTCATAGTTAACTGGAATAGCTCTTAAAGGCAACTACTCGGTCTAACTTAGCGTAATGCGGTTACCTAAAAGGGCTTCCTAATTGCCAGTTGTCACAACATATGTCTCAAGTTGATACTGTTTAGCAAATTTACATTGTGTATAATTTCGAAAGATGATCCCACACTAGATTTATCGTCTCATACTTTGCCAATTGAAGTCCGATAGATGGCGTAACGTGATTGTTGATCTGATAAGGATTTAAAATGTGCGTTTTAAGGGGTCATATAACCTCTAAACTCATGCATTTGTGATCAATTATTGCCTTAAATCGTTCCTTTTCACATTTTAGGTACTTGGGATGCAAAAGCTGGAACCGACATATTTTGGGCTATTTTGGACAAGACAACAAAGAAAATGGCTAAGTTACGAAAGAAGTCGGGAAGGTATATGTGGAAAACTAGAAGGGGGTTGAATAGTTTTACCAATTAAAACTTCGTTTTAAAATATTTAGATCGACTTATGTCAATCTATTTAGATGTGTATGTTGGACGTTGATAGATAGATATATAAAAGTGTAATGAAAGATAAAGAGTAAGAAGCACATAACCACGACATGAGTATTTATAGTGGTTCGGCTACAAGGACACCTTCCTTGCCCTACTCACTCTCCCGAGTCACCTACTCGAGAGTTCGTAATCACTACACGACACCAACTCCTTATGGCGGAGAAGCCTTCACAACGTCGCCTACTCTTTTTCCGGTACTAGGCTAACCACCGGGTTCTTTCACCAAGGTGAACCACACCTACCACAACGTCGCCTACCCTTTATCCGGTACTAGGCTAAGTACCGAGTTCCATTACAATGGAGGAACTACTACCCAACACTACACAACACCTAATCCCAAAGGAGACCCACTCCTTATTACAACACCATCAAGGATATCAACATCCTTAGAAACAAACTATCACTATTTGTATAACGATGCACCTCATCGATTATACGACATTGGCATCCTTCACTAATGCCACTTGATTTGACTCCTAGGCATCTTTCACTAATGCCCTTGACACGGACGCTTGGCACCTTTCACTAATGCCTTCGTCTTGACTCCTTTAGCATTCTTCACTAATTCTTTTGACACGGACGTTAAGCACCTTTCACTAATGTTTTCGTCTTGACTTTTTCGGCATCCTTCACTAATGCCTTGGACACAACACTTCTATGGAGGAAGAAAGAAGTATCAACAAGATGACCTCAGTAGTCTTGATGATGATGAAGCATGGCAACTCATGGACTTGAGCTTGCTCGACTTCAAGAAGTGGTGATCTCGCCTTTAAGAGGAACCTAGAGAATCACATAAAACAAAAGACAAACTACATAGAAAGATCCCTTAGGATCGGTGGTTGAGAGTTACAATACTTGGGGAAAGTATGTGTGGGAGTGGCAACCCAAAAGGAAGAAATGACTCACTATTTATAGAAAAAACAACTATCGGATTCCACGGATCCCTCACTTGAGGATCCGTCTAGTGTAACCTCAGGGATCCGTGGGACGCTCCCCTTTGCCCATGGGTTTTTTGGTTATTGGTCATGGGTCATGGGTCATGGGTTGGTCCATGGGTATTTCCTTAGATACAATGTATCTAATAGATGCAATGCATCTAGTCAAATGGATATGGGTCAATACCATGGGTTATGGATATGCTTCATGGGTTGTAGTTTATACCCATTATAATACATACTAGTTATGTATATATTTGCCCAATATGTAAACACTAGTTGTTGTACATATGTATTATTAAATCATAAAATCACTTATACTTGTTTTAGTGTTTTATGTGAAAACGTTAGTGTGTTAGAAAACTATTGGCTCAAACCATTTACGTATTTTATTTGTTTCGTTAAAATGATTTTACGTTTGTTATCGACAAAACATTAGAAGATCGTAAAATATAAATAAACGTTTTTACGGCTTATTTGTATTAACAATCTCCCCCTTTTTGTTGATGACAAAACATAAAATTATTTTAAGGAAAACTAAAATTCGTAAAAGTTCGAATTGGAGTTTTTACTCTCTTCTCCCCCTTTTTTTCGAAACAAAAAGAGCTTCGAAAAGAAACTAACACAATATTTTAAGAAAAACATGTAAAAAAGAAAAATATAGAGAGCAAGTTGCGGGAAGAGTTCTCGTCTTAACTCCCCCTTGACGAGTCCATCCCTTTGTGAGGGCGTCAAGTAAATAAAAACTATTAAGCTAATGCATTGCAACTATGTTTGCAAGTGGTTTCGTCTTAGTGACGATAATGCTCCCCCTTGAAGATTGCAACTTTGCAATGGGATGTAACGAAATGTAATCCATATGAGGATTATATTGCAAATGGTTTTGCAATGTATAGTTTGACACAAAGCTCCCCCTAGCTTAGGGTGTCAAAGTCTTCATGTGTATTTTGAAAATCTACAAAATAAAGGTTAGAAAACAAGTATATAGTGCATAATTTCCGCAAATAAGACTCAAGTTAGTAGAAAATTGGTCTTCATTGCACGGATCCCAGTTCCCTCCTGGAGGATCCGTCTAGGCAAATTCGAGGATCCGTCTATCTGATGATGATTTCAAGAATGGTGATATAACAAATAATGTTAACATCAAGGAGAGATATGTGTTCAAGCAACAAACATATACTCAAAGCAATATGGCAAATAAAGTATCATTCAATAAAACATAAGAGATAATCAACAAATCTCTAAAACTAAGAGAATGACTTAGCCATGTAATACATATTCTACTAATACTAATAAGTGACTTAAAAGCTTAAGAAGCAACAATGTGCTTGAGTCTAAGGATGAGTAGACTTGTTGATTTGGTCCAATCTTTTAAGAAGATGATTAAACATGAAATGCAACTCATTTCGTACTTCTTGAAAAAGTCCTTGGGTGATTAGACAATTTGAGCAATTGTTGTCTTGATTGGAAACCGGAGGAAATTAGATGTTTGGAGGAGGCTCTACAAATGATGGTGGAGTTTCATTGATAGATGTAGGATGAGGTTCTACTAAAAATGAGGGTGGTGGTAATGGAAATTCCTCCATATGATCAAGTCCTTGGTGGTTCCTTGTTTCTAATGATGGACTAGCTGGTGTTGTAGGTGGTTCCCTATTTAACGAGAAAGTTGGTGAGTGGGAAGTTCTCGGTGGTGAATGCTCTAATGAATAGAGATTTGGGTGAGAGAGAGGCTCGGTAAAAGAGTGTAGTCCATGCTCTATGAATGAAGGCTTAGACGGCTTGCTAGAACTAGCTATGTTTGGTTTAGAGCTAGATGAACCCTTTTCTAGCCCAAAAGGTTTAATGCTAATTCTTTCGGTTTTCTTAGCAATTGTTGTATGAGTTTGTTGAGGTGGGATTCTAGCATTATTATCTCTTACGGGAGATGATTCGGTGGATGAAATCTCATGAATCATATAACCATTCCTTTTGGACGAACCTTTGGTTAAAGAGTTGTTGCTAAGTGCTTTAGTCATGGTGATGGTGAGGATGAAATATGAGCTTCTAACTACTGATTTTTGAGTACTAGGTAAGAGTGATGACTTAGCCTCAAGAGTGTTTGGTTTATAAAGGATGAATTTGAATTAAGAAATTAAATTCATGACCACTAAGGGGATTAAGCATGCACTAAGGTTAGTTAAGATATTGTTCAGCTCTAGGAAACATTAAATGGTGGCTAAAAGTGTTTAGATTACCAAAGGTGGCTAAAATTTGAAGAGAATAGCTGATTAAGGTCTTTCTGTAGACACGGATCCCACGGATCCCTCTTACCAGGGATCCGTCTGGTTATAAACCAGGGATCCGTCTATTAGACAGATATGTGATGAAATGATTATGCTTTTTGTAAGGTCTAGTACCTATGAATCTTGAGGATTTGACTTTCCTTTGATGTCTTAAGTGGTGGATATCTTAAATGCTCAACTATAAGGAGTGAGGATGTTTAATGATGGTTTTGGGTAGGAAAGTGGACTTTAGAAAGTCTAACTAAGTGCTTGAGAAGGATACCATTTGATTTGAAATGGGAAAATGGTGATACTTAGTCTTAGAAATCAGATGATGACTCAAAAAATTTGAGAAAATCCTAAAAAATAAAGAAAAATAAAAAAGCTAGTTTTAGACCTATTTTGAGGTAAGAGTGACTAATAATCAATTTGCTAAAATTGATAGAAATATCAAACTAAGTGTTATGAGATGTGAGGAATAATGTGTGAGTGTTGGAGCGGAAAAATGGTGGATATTGGTGAGTTTGAAAAATTAAAAGTACTTTGGATTTGTTCCTAAGTTATCTACGGATGAATGTGAGACCTACTATGCTTGAGGAAGCCTTAAGTATTGTTAAAGAATCATGTTTAGCCATCATGATGTGATTGGGGGGATAACTTGGGTGTATGGTGATCATGTCGATAACTATCTTCCGGATCCACGGTTCCCTCTTGGGAGGGATCGGCTAGTTATAATCTTGGGATCCGCCTCTGCGGATCGAAGGCTTTCGGCAAATGTGCAATTCTTGCACTCTTAGCAAATGCTTCTCCTAGTTGTTTCTACAAAGACTAAATGCAAGAACACATTAAGTATAACGCATAGCAAGTGTGGGGAACTAAAGGTAGCTAAAGATGAGTGTGACGACTACTTGAATGATTTCAAAAGTCATAAAATCTCATCCTACATGTTCCTAAGTTAAGATTGTTCAATGCCAAGTTATGGCAATACCTACATACTACATCCTACTCTACATAAGTATTGTTTAGATGTTACAACCCATTGTTTCAAATTGTTTTCACAAATTAAGGTCCTATGACCTTACCTTACTTCCCCATCTCCTTCCACATCACTCTCCGTCTTCATCCTCCTCTCCACTCGTCATCACACCATCTCTACTTCTTTTTCTTCAAGAAGTTGGCGAAGCACTTGAGGATCCCTTTGGTTTTTTGCCATTCTTGTGATGGGCTAGGAATGTTCGGCAATTGATTGATGTAATCTAAAGGGTCGAGATCGGTGTTCCCGAGAGGGTTGCTACTACCTTCACCTTCTCTTTTCCTCTCACGTTCATCCGAGGAATCCGTGGATGGGTGAGGTCTTTTGCCTTCCACCATAAACCTTGTAGTTCTACCCTCGGTCAATGACACCATAACTTTGTTGCAAAAGCTATGATCATAGGAGTACGGAGAAGGATCTAAAGCAAAGATGAACCTTGCAAGGGGTTAGGAGCATTTCGTATGGGAGCACCATTTTGTCCATGCTTTTTACACTCGCCATTCTCTTAATCATGTAGTATGCAGGGTTGAAGCGAGTCTCGGTCACAAGGAAATAGATCATGAAACTTAGGCACGCATTGGGGTGATCCTTGTTCCCTCCTAAGCACAACACATTCTCCCTCACCACAACTTCCCATTTCCTATACAATGCGTACATCTCGGAGAGCTCCATTTGGAAAGGATCCCTATAGATCACTTTTGAATTTCTAGTGACCCTCGATGGGGATGCCCTTTGCATGAACACGGTATCCCTCACCGTGGTTGCTTTCGGGATTCTCATGTGGTAGATTTCATGATGATCAACCATATCGTGTATCTCCGCCAAAGACCACTCATTGGAAAACATTCAAACTCCTTGATATGGAACCCGTAGTATTCTTCCAAAATCCACAAGCGATCATGCTCATTTATGATGAAGACAATAGATATGGTCCCGTCATCATTTCTAACTATCCTCATTGTTTTGTAGAACTCGAGTACGAACACCGGGCAAATTTGTTCGTTTATGTCCAATAAACAATCAAAGCCAATGGTCTCAAAAACTTTTCGGATGTCGGTGTTGGCAAGAAATGATGGTTCTACTACATGACCTTCATGAAAAAGTCTCTTTTCGAGCAACTTGAAAGCTTTCCTATCTTTCGGGCTAAGTCCATCCTTTCTATGGTACATTGGGATGTAGTGGGCGGGATCTTAATAGTCTTGTTGTCGGTTACTTGGCATGATTGTTCCTATACAGCACAACCACAATGTGGTGTTAATTGTGAATAGTAACCTAAAGGGTTTGATCACAATTTTGCTCAATTCATCTTCATTGAATTCGAGAAATGAGTTTAATTTGTATTAACAATGTTAATTCTTTGATTTAGATTATCTTAGAAAACAATGTGGTAACAAATTATGACAAACCCATTTGAACCCAACTTCTAAATATGAAAAATTGTAATCCTAGAAATCAAGGAATTAAATTAACAATGTAGTGAAGATTATACTTACACAAGAGATTGTTTTGCTTGAAGGAAATGATCAAATTGCTCCTGTGAGCAGATGGTGGGTTTTGTTCATGAGTCTTTGAAGGAAAGTGATAGTAGAACTTCCACAATGATCATTTCTAACTTATGTTGTCTTCTGTTGCATTGATCCCACAGATCCCTCTCATTAGGGATTCGGCTAGTTCAGACTCAGGGATCCGGCATGACAGCAAAAATTCAGCTTCAGCATTCCTTGATAACTTTGGTTTGGGAGTTCTAAAATGCCTAGAGTTTGATGTTTAAGCTCAATAACTTGTGGTTTGGGGTTTTGATGGTTTAATACTAATCCTATTTGACGGGATTCCCTTTTTATGAATTAGTCACAATTCTTGGGAGGTTTTTCAAAGATTATGATAAAATCCCATTTTATCATAATATAAGAAATTTCACATGGATATTCATTGACATAGATGAAGTGTCAATAATCCTTTTGTGATGAATAATGATTGAGGCTATCGAATAACCGAGATATCATTATTACAGATTTTTAGTGTAGTCTATATATATATCAATCGAAGAATACTAATCTTGATGATGATTTTAATATAGATAACTACTTGAGTCATTACTGATAAAGATTAATCATACAACTAAGACTTTACTAATAATAGCAAAATGTAAATTATTAACGATCATACATTTGCTAAATATTCTTTTAAGGAAAGAAATATTTAGAGAAATTCTTTGTGATCTTCTTAGAATCTCCAGATCCATGTGTGAGGAAAACAATGCTAAACATTCTTTTTACGAAAAGAAATATTTAGATAGTTTCTTCATGATCTTCTTGGTATGCCCAAGTCCAAGTATGAAGAATTCTTAACAAGGAAAATATTAGAACGTTCTATCATTGTCCAACATTAAACACTATAATGATTTTTAAAACATGACTTAAAGAATCCTTCTTTGTAGTTTTCAAACATACACGGATCGTATTAAGTTTTTAAAGCACATCATACTCTAAGAAACTTTGCAACGAAGCTCTGATGCCAATTGTGGAAAACTAGAAGGGGGGTTGAATAGTTTTACCAATTAAAACTTCGTTTTAAAATATTTAGGTCGACTTATGTCAATCTATTTAGATGTGTATGTTGGACGTTGATAGATAAATATATAAAAGTTTAATGAAAGATAAAGAGTAAGAAGCACATAACCACGACACGAGTATTTATAGTGGTTCGACTACAAGGACACCTTCCTTGCCCTACTCCACTCCCCGAGTCACCTACTTGAGAGTTCGTAATCACTACACGACACCAACTCCTTATGGCAGAGAAGCCTTCACAACCTCGCCTACTCTTTTTCCGGTACTAGGCTAACCATCGGGTTCTTTCACCAAGGTGAACCACACCTACCACAACGTCGCCTACCCTTTATCCGGTACTAGGCTAAATACCGAGTTCCATTACAATTGAGGAACTACTACCCAACACTACAAAACACCTAATCTCAAAGGAGACCCACTCCTTATTACAACACCATCAAGGATATCAACATACTTGGAAACAAACTATCACTATTTGTATAACGATGCACCTCATCGATTATACGACATTGGCATCCTTCACTAATGTCACTTGATTTGACTCCTAGGCATCTTTCACTAATGCCCTTGACACGAACGCTTAGCATCTTTCACTAATGCCTTCGTCTTGACTCCTTTAACATTCTTCACTAATGCTTTTGACACGGACGTTAAGCACCTTTCACTAATGCTTTCGTCTTGACTCTTTTAGCATCCTTCACTAATGCCTTGGACACAATACTTCTATGGAGGAAGAAAGAAGTATCAACAAAAGGACCTCAATAGTCTTGATGATGACGAAGCATGGCAACTCATGGACTTGAGCTTGCTCGACTTCAAGAAGTGGTGATCTCGCCTTTAAGAGGAACCTAGAGAATCACACAAAAACAAAAGATAAACTACATAGAAAGATCCCTTAGGATAAGTGGTTAGAGAGTTGCAATACTTGGGGAAAGTATGTGTGGTAGTGGCAACTCAAAAGGAAGAAATGGCTCACTATTTATAGAAAAAAAAAACAACTACTATTCCACGGATCCCACGGATCTCTCACTTGAGGGATCCGTCCAGTGCAATACTGGGGATCCGTGGGACGCTCCCCTTTGCCCATGGGTTTTTTGGTTATGGGTCATGGGTTGGTCCATGGGTATTTCCTTGGATACAATGTATCTAATAGATGCAATGCATCTAGTCAAATGGATATGGGTCAATACCATGGGTTATGGATATGCTCCATGGGTTGTAGTGAGCACAAGGTATGAGGTGCCATTGGTGTGCCAACCTTACCGACCAACATGCCAAACTTGTGCCAAATGAACTCTTTTGTGTTTTGAGCCACTCCACTAGCTCAAGCCAAATGCACCTTTTATGTGTGTGTTTTTTTTAATTGTGAGTGAGTGGTATATTTGGTGGGGTATTTTGCGGGACCTACATGTGATGTTAGTGGTGTGTTATGAGGGAGGGTTGTTTGAGTTATTGGTGTGTTATTGGGAGGTGTATGATGTGGCATTGAGGTGTCATACCAATAACGTGTTATTGAGTCCTTGCATACCTTGTGCTCTACATACTAGTTATTTATATATTTGCCCAATATGTAAACACTAGTTGTTGTACATATGTATTAGAGCACAAGGTATCGTGTTAACGGATAACACGTTATTGGTATGCCACATCAGCGCCACCTCATCCCCTCCCAATAACACACCAATAACTAAAACACCCCTCCTTCATAACACACCAATAACATGTTATTGATACTTGTAAGTCCTACAAAATACCCCACCAAATATACTCACTCACTCATACTACAAAAAAATAATAATAATAAACAAACAAAAGATGCAAATGGCTTAAGCCATTCCAATGGCTCAAACACCCAATGGCTTACCAATGGCATGTTGGCCGATACCGTTGGCACACGAATGGCATGTAAAACTTAGTGTATTGCAATCCGACGCATCATAATCCAAGTTATAATCTTTGAATTATTTGTGTTCCCTTTTTACTAAGGTAGTTTAACTACAAAGTTAACCTAACTTAGTTCCATGCATAATAACGATGAAATGAATAAACTTGTATGAAGAATAGGCATTTAATTAAAGAGACAAGTTTTTTCAACGTTTAATTCTTATTAGATAAAGAATTATACCCAAGTGTTTGCGGAGTAACACTTGGGATTGAATGGCAATGTATGTGTGTGATCTTCTCTCTAAACTTAAACACGAAACCTATGTTAAGTGTTTAAGTTAGAACTATGTTAACCAATAGAGTTAAACTCTAGGACTTGGTTCTAATTTGGAGAAAGAATTGAGCTCTTGAAAGTGGTCTAACTTAAAATACAAGAGTTTCATTTTCCTTATTTACAATGACTTATTTATAGGCGGGTGCAAAATGGATGTCCGTGAGGTAAAAATAATGTGTCAACCTTTGATAAGATAAATTACACTTCATACTTTAGCTTCTATTCCCAACATGTCTTCAGACATACTTTCGGCTTGACAATATTGACAATTGTTTGTACTTTTACCACTTGTGGTACTTCTTTGACATTTTGATAAGTATTTTTGCACTTATCTTCCCAAGAAGTTTCTCGCCCAGACTTCAGAGAATAAGTTGTTCTTTAGAGGCTCTGAATCTTCGCGTAGCATCAATGTTTGAGATGATCTTTCAGGGACACAGAGTGTTATTGTCATCACATCCTGGTCTTGATTCCTTTTTTTAGTCTCTGAGTTCCGCCTCAGATAGTGACGAGTCTTTATTATTCAGACTCAAAGGAACATCTTGAGGATGACTCCCTGATAATTGTTTATCAAGGACATTTTACACTTAGGGTTTTTTCATTCAAATATGTACTTGAGAGGCTTTTGGGCTCTGAATCGACCCAAGAATCTCTCCCTATTTAAATAGAAAAATAGCCTAAGTGATTTTTAGTGTAAGTGAACAAATACAACTTCTTCTTATAACTGAGAATAATTAATTTTTCTAAGATATGAAACATTGACCGATAGATTTTATTTATTCATCACACATTACACCCATTCCTAGAGGAATACCAAAATCTATCCTAAACCTTTCAGAACTCATATCCTAACTACTCAAGATTTACCTTCTTCAGAGTGAATTCCTCCTTATAAGGCCGTTGTTGGATCAGGTTGTCAAGTAGCTCTATGAATTTGTCACTTTTGAGACTTGTTCCCTTGAGCTTTAAACTTGTAAATACTAGACCCTTTGTTCCAAAAAAGTGAATATCTGACACTCTTTGGAAGGGTTGCTCATTGTTGATATCCAAGAAGAAGATTCCATGTTCTGGTTGTTCTATAACCAATCCATCTGTGAACTTGACACCTTCTAGGAGTATTCTGTTACAATGAAGAGTAGGAACATATTGTTTAGGTTTGAATTTGATCTTCTTTTTTCTTTTCTTTGACCCAAAAACATCTGGAACTAGTTACAGAGGCTCTGCTTTAAGTAACTCTCCAAACTTTCTCATTTCTTCAAATCTTCTCTTTAGAGTCTGGAGAAGTCTAGAAGCAGCTCTTCTTTGTTCTTTTGCAAGATGGGAAGCATCATTTCCCATTCCTTCATTCCCATTTCGTTGAATTTGAAATTAGGGAAGATTTCAGACTTTGACTTGTCATTGTCTCTAATCAAGGTGATAGAGATTAGGGTGGTCTTGGTGTTGAATGATATATTGGTTAGGACTCCTTCTAGTCTTACATAGTTCAATAAATGCATTATACTCCTTTCTAATTCATCTCTCCTTTCAAGTCTTTTGAGTGTTTTTCTTTGAAGGCTCATGTATTCCTTAAGAGTATCCACATCAAGCACCGGTTTTTGGGCATCCTCAGCTGAAATTTCCCTGAGCTTAGCTGATGTTTGATCTATTTCTTTTCTAGCATCAACTTCATCTAGAAGTCTCATAGCTTCCTCAGTGGTTGCAAGGATTAATTAACCATCAATCTCTATTTCAATCTTCTCAAGACTGTTGGTGATTAGGCTTAGAGTAGACGACTCTTGTTGAACTAGTCTTGGAGGTGATTGAGTTAAATTTGTTGCAATGGCCTTTCCTTCCCTCTGAATGACGGGTGGTTCTCGTGGTTCTTGATGCATGTCAGAGGCTGGAATTTCAACTTCATGCATATCTACATCTGAAATGGCTGGATAGTTTGTGATCTTGATGGTTTGAATTAGGATAGTAGGCGATAGTACATTGAAGTGTAATCCCACTCAACTTCTGGTGAATACGGTTTGAAGATCACCAGAGCTTTGGTATGATCAGGACTTTCAGGAACAAAGGGTGATGCATAGTTGATTTGCCCTGATCCTTAGAACTGCTTCCCTAGTGTGAGAAGAGATATTTTTTGATACACCAATTTGATTAGATAATCTCTTCATGGGTGTTGGGGTAGGTTTTAAGTAGGAGCAAGTGCGGATGATGTTAAATTCTCCCTCAACAGGTGCTATCACTTCAGAGATAGGAGTTGTCGATGCACGATGTGTTTCGTTGTGTATAGGAAAATTATTATTATCAACTTTTACATTTATATTTGGCCGACTTATCCTATAACAAACACTAACGAGCAGTATACCCGATCAGTGTAGCTTAGTTGATAAGTAGAGTGTCGATCATTAAGAGTGGAACGTTAACACTTAAATATCTATCAATATTTTAATCCTAAGGTTAGTCTAACTAAACCTAATCTAACACAAGGGGGTTTTCAGCCTGAGAGACTGGCACGATGTTTAGATTAAGGTAAAATAAAAGTAACAAGGTGATAGACACACACATACACAGACAGGAAACAGATGACAAATAAGAGGCCTGTCCGATAGTAAAGTAGATTATATTCACTTAATTGCTTAGCTATATACGATGAGTACTGATTCTGGTCTTTCTCGTTGGTTGTTCGTGTGAGCATTTTCTTTCTTACGTTTAGCTTAGCTAAATACCCTAGATTCAGTTTTAAGTATTATTACCGAAAAGCTCTGTCACAACTAATCCCAAATCTGTAATAAGTGCAAACTTAATGATTACTTAGTTAAATTATTTATCCTGTTAGGGCTTATATCAACTATCCTAAGATGTTAATAAAGTAATTGTGGGAGGCGTATGGCAGCGCAAACAAGCCACGATGATCAAGAGGTAATCAAAGCATACACATGAACATCCAAATAAACATCAAATAACCTTTAATCGATGGGAAAGCTTTTATTAAATGCGAGTCATATGGCGGTGACAAGGCACATAATACTGATGGATTAAAGAGTACTAATACAAATAAAGTGAAATCTACTTATGAATTAAAAAGTACTAACAGGACCTACTTATGCCAACCTTCTTCTGGTCGTGTCTAGTGTGGCCTGGTCGTCGCCTTATCTATGGAATTTTCTGTATATATTTTTTGTTCTTCGAATGAGGCTACTGTTCCGGTATTTATACTTTCTGGAAACAGCATCGATAAGGCGTATCAGTTTACTCGATACGTTGTATCAAGGTAACTTCGCGTGGGGTCCAAGATTATTTTATTTTGAAATATTCATACTTTTAAGTCTTTGGTCTTGACTGACTACCCTCATCTCTTAATTTGACCATTAGACCTCAGGTTTTTCTAGGCCATCTGTGCTCTTAGGCTTGCATGGCCCCTCATCTAAATACTTGATTAGATAAGGTTCCATGCCAACAAGATAACACGACATTCTTTTCTTCAACTTAGTAAACTTTCTAACTTCTAGCTTAGGGGCAGTGGATGAAAAACTACCCTCCTTTAGGTGTATAAGCTGAGGTACATCACTAGACATGTTAGGATCTTGATTTTAAGAACTTTGAACATTTTATAAAATAGTTTTACAAATCAAACCGCTCTGATACCACTTGTTGTTCCCATTTAATTGATTACAAAAGATAAACTAAGTTTAACTAATCAACTCATATCATAATAATGTAAGTTTAACTTCAGCAAGATATAAAAACATATAAGTAAAGCAGAAAGATATTTTTCAACGTTTAATAATCCCTCTTAAATGACAATGTATGGTAATACCCTCTTTAGACTTAAACAAAAACCTAAATAATTGTTGAAGTAAGAACTATGCTATACCAAGTGAATACCACTTTTTATTTAGGAACTTAGTTCTATTTGGAAGAGTAAATGAGCTTTTGAAAGTGTAATGGCTTTTAATACAAGAGATGAGCATTTACTACTTTATAGGATTCCTATTTATAGGCAAGTATCATATGGAGACCTATGGAATAAAAGGTACATGTTAAGTGTTTACAGGTGTAGTACAATCCTTTTATTCCTAAGATATGTCTACCCATGCTTTATGGAACAGTGTTGACAACTGTTTGTACCTTTTTACCAACTAAAGTACTTTATTGACTTTTTGATAAGTACTTTACACTAACCTTCCCAAGAAAGTTCCCACCTATTATTCAGTGACTTAGATAGTTTTCAAAAGTATCTAAGCTTCAAAATGTCTTTAGAGTTATCAGTGATTTAGATATTTTTCAAAAGTATATAAGTCTCAGAATGTCTTCAGAGTTATTTTCATCACTAACCGACTCCATCATCTTCTTCTTGGATCTTGTCTTCACTCTTTGAGTTTCACCTTGAGTTGTGTCGCTTTCTTACCTCTGAAGAACATCTTGAAGATTACTCTCAGAATACTTCATTTATTGAGGGACTAATTTACACTTAGGCTATTTTAATGCAAATCCTAGTCGAAGATCACTGGGCACTAAATTGGCCCAACATTTACTGACACACTCTTACACACGAACGTCACATCACCTAATGATTGATATTTATAACCAACCAATCATTAGTGAGTTGTGGGTTGTGACCTATTACATAATAAGTATCTAAAATTCTAAATAGTGACCAACATATATTATAGATTATTATTACATTCAATTGTAATTCCTAACATATGTGGTATGAAGTACGATAAAAACGAATGGCTACATTAGCTAATATGACATGGAAAGGGACATGTGTCAAAGGTAAACACTTTTTTACCCAACTTGTCTTTTACCTAGCGGTTCATTCCAAGAACCGAACGTGCCCCGCCGACTCAAATATTACAGGATGTGGTCCCTTACGTGGTCGTGCCACATAATACCTAGGTTAAATGTAGCTCGGCTTTTCATTCTCTTATGTTTTCAGGAATAGTGATTAAGGTGGTATAAATACACTACCTTAGTCAATTTAGGGGACACATTAACTGGTTGTAACGATATTTATTCAAAAGATAATTGATTTTTACTACTACTATTAAAACTTAAAAGTAGTACTATTAAGTCAAGTTAAAAAAAAGAAAAGTATCAAGTGAGGTGTCATCACAATTTGGTTGAATAAAAGTATCTTTGATTCTAAAAGTAAACATCAACAAAATTCAAATGCAAAAAAGAAAGGTATACTATACATTAGATTCAAGTAATATAAGCATTCTCTAATTAACTAAATGCCTATAGAACTCCAATCCATTAATTACTCGCTTTCCTTTGTTTAAAAAACAAATTACGTGCTTTCTAACTCAATAAAGTCCCAAAAGCTTCCACCACATAGCTCCAATAACGACCCATATTGTTATGTTAATAGCCGCCATCACGATCCCAATCTTAAAGACATCCGGAATCTTTACATAACCAGCTGCGAAATGAAGTAAAATTCATATAATTAGTAGTTTACATTAATTAAGATTTATAAACTTAGGAGTGATATTCATACCTCCATAATATACTGCAGCTTGACCACTACTGTAATGTGTGAGAGCACCAAAAAGGTTTGTGTTGAATGCCAAAGCCAGGGCAGCAAGAAGCCCCGGAACCTTAGCCGTTAGGTGCATAGAAAGAAAAGCTGAGTATAGAGCACCAACATGTGCTGTTTGACCAGCGAATAGATAATGAATGAAGAAATAAACTGCTTGAAGTAGTAGAAGGGCGAGATGCCATCCGACTGAAAGAGATTTGAGAAAGTTGGCAACACATTTAGCCAACCATGGAACTACGCCTAAAGTCGTTAGTTGAGTTGCCATGCCTATGAGTACTGCAAACCATGTCAAGGTATCCCATGCTGATTTTTCACTCAAACAATCGTCCCAAGTTAGTACTCCAAGTATCAATAGGATCGATAAACCAAGCATTGCCGCTATGACACTTGAAATGTCGAGACTCTCTCTGCAAACACACATTAAATTCTATTTAGTGGCAAAAAATTTAAAGCACGTAATAGCGAAAAAAAAGGAGATTACAAGTGCAACCACAACTTAAACCCATGGTGAATCTAGAAAACACTTTGTTTTAGTCTAGAGACACACATAGCCTGACAATGCCTGTGCGCCCCAGAATGATATCCTTTTGTCTTGTCCTAGGGCCACTTATGCCTTTCAGTTGGACTTCACCCCAATACCCAATCAAAGAGCCCAGTAAGCACAATCCTTGTGAATACACGGTATTTAAAAGTTTAAAAAACGATAATACAAAAAGGGGATTGTGCCCAAATAGGATGCGACCTTCTGCAGCTATATGTTTTATGGTGTGATTACATTGTACATACCCGGATATCCATAATGCAACAGTGACAAGCATGGTTCCCATCATGATCCACTCATTCCTTTTGACGGGACCCATCTCTTCGAGCTTAGTTGTAGCTAAGATAGGAGCATCAGGCGTGCGCTTGGTTTCTGGGGGAAATATCTTATATACAATGTAAGGAGTTAACATAAGAGAAAACAAGGCAGGGACACATGCAGCTTTGAACCATGTAATCCATGGGCTCTTGATTTTCACCCCTAGACTTTCGGCTAATTTGATACACAACATGTTCTGAGCTGCAGCCGTCATGAAAAGAGCACTTGAGCTACTAGATGACTGTCATGAAAAAAGGTAGAAAATGAGAAGTTAACTTAAATGGGCCATATATGCTGTTAGTAATATGTTGAACCACAACAATTTACACCACATTAGACACCATTTGAACATGAAAAACTCTTTATAGAATGACAAATATTCGTTCAGGAAATAATTAGATTCATAAAATTTGTTTGCCAAAGGATATTATTTTACTAAGCTGTTTAATCTTTAACTTAAGAGGCGTAGAAAATGTACATGTTTAATAAGAGTATAGGCCATTGGATCAATATTGGGTCTCAAAATAAAGTTACTAATCTTTTCTATTCTTAAGGCAATAAGATGGTAATACTGACACTGATATGATCATGCCATGTTGCATTCACTTGACAGGGACCCTTTTTTTGTTTGAGAATCTTTTAGAAGAAACAAATAAAAGAATATTGAAAATTGTTATCATGGTGCAAAACGTTTTGGTGGAATACTATGATCATCATTCATTAAGAAGCTTATAAAATGCCCATCAGAAGGGAAATGAATGAATAGTATGATTGGTTCCATACTTCCATGTCAAGAAAGATATCAGATCCTTTCCTTATCAAATTTTCATCAAACAACCATTATTTATGCATGTATAATACGAGTAATAATAGTAGATGAGTAAGTGCCTCCGCATAGCAACAAAATTTTACAGCAATGAACAGTGGCGGAACTTGACCATTTATTTTGGGAGGCTGAAATTATTTTGGGGGGACCGAATCAGAGATTTGTTTGTAACCTCAATTAAATTACTCCTAAAACCTATAATATTTCTGTTAGGTCTTAGTAAAATTTGGGAGGCGGGACCCTCCCTGCCTCATAAAGGTCCGCCATTGGCGATGAATAATTATTATAGTTGCGATATTGTAGTTAATTGTTTTATGTAAAGTTTTATACATTCTAACGAAAATAAAAGTGTAACTGAAAAAGTTGGAAAATATGATAACTCGACTTAAAGAACAATATTTAAAATGTATAAAAAAAAACGTATAAAAACATTTAGTGAAACTATAAATGAAACATTGCATCAATTTTGAAGTTTTAGGTGTTATATAATACAGTTTGTGTATTAATTTATAGAAATTATTAATGATGGGATTGAATACAAAGAAATTTCCCCTTTTTTATAAACAACATTAAAAAAAATTTGCTAAAAGTTGTCAGTTTTAAATTTGGGGGGACCGAATCAGAGATTTGTTTGTAACCTCAATTAAATTACTCCTAAAACCTATAATATTTACACTAGGTGCCGTAAATTTTGGGGAGGCCAGGACCCTCCCCTGCCCTCATAAAGGTCCGCCATTGGCGATGAATAATTATTATAGTTGCGATATTGTAGTTAATTGTTTTATGTAAAGTTTTATACATTCTAACGAAAATAAAAGTGTAACTGAAAAAGTTGGAAAATATGATAACTCGACTTAAAGAACAATATTTAAAATGTATCAAAAAAACGTATAAAAACATTTAGTGAAACTATAAATGAAACATTGCATCAATTTTGAAGTTTTAGGTGTTATATAATACAGTTTGTGTATTAATTTATAGAAATTATTAATGCTGGGATTGAATACAAAGAAATTTTCCCTTTTTTATAAACAACATTAAAAAAAATTTGTTAAAAGTTGTCAGTTTTAAATTTGCGGTTAGAACATTGTTAAGCTAAGATTGTTTAAATTTTTATGTAAGAAAGTAAATAAAAGATTAAATGTAAGTTTTATAATGATATATTAAGAATTGAACATTACTCATTTTTAAATTTTAAGCAAATACATTTTTATTCATACGTTATAGAGATACAAAATAAATAGTACACGTTCTATTATTCATGGCTTTTTTTTAAACGGCGATTTTATCAAACTAGCAAGAAGCCTTTAGTAAGGGTTGTTGCCTAATCTTCATATGTTGTGTAAGGGGTGTTGCCTAATCTTCATACAATTGCCTTTAGTAAGAAACCTTTTTTTTCCTTTTGCTTTTTAAAAGTGTATATGTCCTTAATAAATGTTCATTTTATAAATGTATAATGTTTTTTTTTTTTTTTTTTTTTTTTTTTCTACTTTCTATGAATTAAATATAATCTTTACACACTAAACTCCCTTGATTGGTTTAAATGCAAAGTATATTTATTTTGGGATATCATAAAATGAAAACAGTGACACTTAATTTAGAACCGAGGGAGTAAATCTCAAGGAGTGTTTGGAAAAACTTATCATGTCAAATATTACAATAAGTTACAGTAATAAACACCTGGGTTAACTTTGCCAAGCACATCCTATAGATAGTTGTCAATCAAGGAGGGATCCAACTTCATGCAACTGAAAATTAGGGCCCGTTTGGTTTGTATATGGATTCAGATTCAGATTCGGATTTGGATTTAGATTTGGATTTGGGTTTGGATTTAGATGTGATGTAGAGAGAGAGAAAATATATTATATTTTATAAAAATAATGTATTTTATTCATTTATGTAAAACATAAAATGTTATTTTATTTTAAAAATAAGAAATATATAGAGAGTGAAAAAAAGTGGACCCACAGTAATGGTGTCTATCACTTGAATCCTAATATCCTTGGGAGGTATCATTTTTATGGGTCTCACACCCTTGACAAGACATCAACCCATGAACCAAACATTTAAGTACAACATTCTATCCATTCCACCAATCCAAAAGTCACAAAACAAACATACCCTTAGCATGTTTATGTGAAACTATAAACTAAAGCCTTTTCAATCAAATAATTCAATATGTCTTGCCAGTTCTAAGAGGATTTGTCTGATTATTATACAAACGCCTTTTCTATATATAATATTTGCTGTTAAAGAAAAAAAAGGTATACAATTTACCCAACAATTTTCTATACATAATCTTTGCAAGAAAAAAAAAAGGTATACAATTTACCCAACCACTTTCTAATACTTGTTAGTAACAACTAGACGAATACTCGAGCATAGCAACGGAATTTTATAACGGCAGATAGAGATGACATTTTCTAACACGACACGAAACTTGACATGAAACCGACAAGTAAATTAACAGGTTCGGGTTGAGTCTATAATAGATTTCGGGTGGGGTTTGGGTCGACCCAACAAACCTGTTTATTAAACAGGTCAGGTTCGGGTTGAAAATAAATTAAGCGGGTCGACCCGCTAACCTGTTTAAATTTTTTTTCTTAGATTAAAAACTATTTATATTTTATCATACGGGTTAAATGAGTTAAACGATCAACCCGCAAACCCGTTTCACCTATTTAACCCGCTAACCCAATCATTATTTGCAACTGCAATTCTTAATGTACAAAAATCCATATGGGTTAAGACACCATAATACTTGGAATTTCTTTAGACGTGTGGTAACACTAATTATAAAGGCTATACAAAAAACTACTTCTGTAACAAAATTTAGACTAAGATAAGTGAAAACAATATGGTAAAACATCATAACTATAACACACGTAAAAAAGATAGCTAGGATGTTACAAGAATAGACTTTCTTCCCCTTGGCTAGCAAATACTTTGGTTTACAGTTACTAAATTTTTTATATAATCTATTGAATTAAACAACTTTTATAAATACTTTATTCTTAAATGCGTTACATGCCAAATAAAAAGATAGTTTCAACATTTCTTTTATTAGTTTAAGTTTTTACTATTTTTTTTATTAGTTTACGTTTTCATATTTCATTTTTAAGTGTTTTTCCTTTATAATATATATAGAAGATAGAAGATATAGATTAGTGACCCCTTTTTGAATGGCCATATTAGTTTCATGTTAGAGAGAGTTTATGAATTTTTATTTTGATAAACTCGCTTGATATGTCACATGTGATATGACACTAATTTGTAGATTCGAAGACTGAACATGATGTCGTAAAATGAATATAAATATTATTTTTCAATGCAAAATACGGTGAATCTTTTAGAGTTGTATACAAATACTTACGCTCATTATATTACATGTTAAATGCTCGTACTTACGGATTAGTGTTATATCATATGAAATATATCAAACGAGTTAAATGTCATTTTTTTTCAATCTTCACCAACTTCTATAAATAAACCGTAATGATTTAGAGGTTCACATATTATATGTGATATATGGTTGAAAAGCTAAGAATGTGTATTTTTTAATGCAAAAAAAATGGTGTATCTTTTGGAGTTCCTTTACAAAGACTTATGCTCGTTTACCGACAACTCGTTAAGTGTTCGAACTTACAGATTCGTGTTATATCACATGTGATACATTAAGCGAGTTTGACTACATATAAAAATTCTTCTATTTCTCTAACTTCTATGAATAAACTGTGTTGATTTGAAGGTACAAACATTGTGCGTGATATATGGTTGGACAACTACGAATGTTTATTTTTCAATTACAAAAATGATGAATAATTTGGAGTTCTACACATATAATTATGCTCATTTTACGAAATATTGTTGAGTGTTCAAACTTACAAATTAGTGTTATATCACATGTGATATATTAAGTAAAATATTGTATAGAAAAAAAAATCAAAAAATATAGTCAAAAATATATGAGAGTTTCCGTCTATTAAAAGTAAGGGTTTTGCTAATCTTTGCCCACTGGGCATTTGTTTAGCTAGACATATAAGGAATGTTTGAGTTAATTAATATAAAATTGATGATCAATTCGGTAATTTTAGAGATCAATAAATGTTCATTAAATGCATTTTTTGATTTAAAAGAAAATTTCGTCTTCATTAATTGCGCTTAATCCTTTGTCTAGTGGGCAAAGATTAACAAATCCCTAAAAGTAATTAAGGGCTCGTTTGGTTTAAGGGAGTAGGATTAGGATTTAGTATTGATGCCAAAATATGTTGTTTGGTTTGTTTGTGCGGGTCCTACAAATGGGGATGAATACCAAATATATATCCGTGTCTGAAAGTCATCTAACTCCTCCTTTTGTTATATAATTGTTTTGTGGGCCCATATTTTACTACAACCATTCATATTGAATTTTATTTTTATTTTACAATAAAATATTCTTAAAATCTTCATTTATAACATATATAATATATTATTATATTATATTTTTCTCTCTCCTCATTTAGTTCAAACCAAAATCCAAATCCTAATCTACAACTTTACATTCAAATCCAAATCCTAATCTAAACCCATCTACAAACCAAACAGGGCCTAAATGGTAATCATAAAGATGTAATTTATGTAAGTTAACAATTTGCGGTTATCGAGATATGAAATTCTTAAAATAGGAAGATGTAAGTTGGTTTTAACTAAAATTATCAATCAATTTTTTTTTTCTTTTTTTAAAACTTTGTGGCTGAAATTTGTATGAGTTTTTAATTAAACTTTTTTATGTTATATAATAATGAGTAAACTACACGGATATATTAAAGAATAAAATGCATCTATCGTATTAAAACTTTTTTACTTTGAAAAGAATAAAACAAGTACTTCCTAAAGAGAGTGATGGTGGTGTTATTCTTTTTAAAGTCCAAGAACTATTGGTATTATGCTTTTCTCAAGTCGACAGAATGTTGATGCTATTCATTTTCATAGTTAGAAGTGTTGGTGTCATTTTTGTTAACCCTAAGGACTATATGTGAAAAAAGTAGTTTGAGTGAATGCATATGCATTTTTAAAAAATCTCAAAACAATCCGTGTAATTTACTTTAAAATTATTGATATTAACCAACATTTCACTATTCTTTATATATAAGCCTATAATTGACAAATGGATTTTTTAACATGCTTGCTGAGGCGTAAGTTAAATGATAAAAGGATGTCGAGGCCATTGAGAGAAAAAACACGTGGATCAACAGAAAAGTATAATTTTGTGGATCGCTGTCGCTTCACGTGAGTCGATATCCTTATAATATCTTAATTAAATGCCTTAAGACAGCGTGTTAGACAAACCCTTGACAAATTAGACGGATCATATATATATATATCTCAATATTTTCCAAAGATGTGGCCAAACATACGCTACATGGCTATATCCATAATAGAATATTCGTAGTAATCCCCTTAGATATTGGTTGTCACTTGTCAATATCCAATGATTGGTCCCTAAAGTGTGCAGTTGACTATATCCCAAATGCGGTGTTTGGGCCACTAGTTTTGGATTCATTAGACATTTTAATGATGACAATCTGGATACTTGTATCGACTACATTATTTACCACAAATGGGATGAACACACAAGTCACGATGTCACATCATTTTAGAAAATCACGCATTTCAGTCTCGATCAATATTAATTGTAGTTACCACCTTATTAATGCATTAAAAAGATATTTCAAACTTGTGCTTTAGGAGCACCCTCTAAATGACTAGCAAATGGTTGTGAAGCCTTTTGAGGATAATGAAGACCAATCAGTGGTATTCAGATGGTGACACCCAAACTGTGGATCCTCTTTAATATATTGGAGCACAAGTTAGAAAAACTCTTAAAAAAATGATCAAAATGTTGGCTTAAGATATTCACATATGCATAAAACCTATTACTGTAAAAATAATAATATCAACCTAGCTAAAATAACTCACTTTAATTCGAAACCAGTTATTTGCGTACCTGAAATTGAGATTGAATAAGGAATGCACCAAGCTTCCGAGCGGAACCATCTTTAGGTCTACTCTCACCCGCAATAGCCAAGGAGTTAATAATGGGCAAGAAGATTCCGCCAGCCCTGGCCGTGGTACTTGGCATTGCTGGCGAAATTATGGCTTCAGAAATGGCTAATCCATATGCCAAACCCAACGTGCTCTTCCCTAACCACCTCACAAAGTACATTGCCAATCGATCACCTAAACCCGTTTTCACAAACCCTCTACTAAAGAAAAACGAGGCTACAATCAACCATATCACTTCGTTGGTGAAGGCTGCAAATGCATCTTTAAAGGGTAGTGTCTTTGTGACTACCGAGATGGTTAGACACACGAAAGCCCATGCACCAACGGGTAAAGGCCCCAGCACTAGCCCTGCGATAGTTGTTAGGAATATGGCAAAGAGTCTCCATGCTTGTTCCGAGACCTCGTGAGGTTTAGGTATCGCGAAAGCAACTAGGAGTCCTATAGCAAGTGAGATTCCAAGTGGGATCGGCTTTGCACCTTCAAAGTTAGGGAAACTGATGTAACGACGACGACGTGAGTGGCTCGGGATGGTGATCACCGTCGCGTTGTCGGGCTGAGGTGGTGGATTATTCGACATCGATCTTAGGATGGTATGTACGTGGTAGGGGAGAATGAAAATGAAATGATTATATGATGATGATATAAGTTAAGGAAAAATGTTCTCTTTTGGGCCTAACTGACTCAAATTGTTTTGTACTACTGATCAATAACAGTTCGGTAATTTATACCAACAAATTCGGTCTACAGGAATGACAAAATATATGCTGTGTGATGGGATCTTTTGACCAAAAGATTGATTACGAGTATCATGGTCAAATTGTAGAATAACTTGCCTAATTTTAAGGCATCTGTTTAGAAACATTCTCATAACTTTGGTAACAGAAAAATAGATTGATAACTAAACTTCATTGGCAAAAGCACCCCTCAACTTATGGGTTTATGGTTAGGAATTTGACATGATTATTGCTAAATCATTTTTATAAATGTCAAATTAACCGTACCCATTTTGTGTTAGTATTATCTTGACGCAGTCTGGCAATGCAGAACGATGTCTATTTTACCTAAGTTAGGACGACCTATAAGTTTCTTTCAACAAATTGTATTTGTAGCGTTAGAGAATCGTTTTGAATAACTACTGATTCGATGCGTGGTTGCATAGCGGCGTAAATATATAGTTTTTAAAAATTATGTGGAGTCGATCCCAAGTGTGTGAGTATATTTTTAATAGGATTGTTTTAAGTTATTAAGATTTTTAGTAATAATAAATTCAAGCATTCTAATGACGGTATTATGTAGTTAGCGATATTATATTGTAGTTTAGAGGTATAAGCCAACGTGTGTGTGACCGCTTTTCTTGTTTTGTCGATAATTTAAGCGATGATAACTATTTTTTTACATATGTAACGTTTATCGTTTGGTGTGTGGCTTTTAAAATTGTAACTTTGCAAATTGGATATCACCATATAAGATTATTTTGTCTATCAATTTGTATAGATATTTATCGTTGTTCAATTTATTTGTTTGAGTGACAAATAATTATCGCTAAAGATAACTATACTATATTATTTTTGTGATTTTAATAAAACTACATGCATTATTGATCTGTTGAATGAAGGGCTATCAATATATATTAACTTTTAAACGACGATTCATATATCTTTAGTCCTTAAATGGTGCGAAAGACGTTTTTTAAAATAACATTATCTGAATGACAAATTACATGTGTCAAAGCAAAATAAACCAAAACTACAATTCTTGGTCTCGTTTCAAAAAAATTATCACGGGTTACAACTACTTCATCATTTCTCATATAATTTTGTCAAATTTGAAACCCGATTTCACCGGGTGATTCATTTGGTTAAACCGTTCGATAAAAAAGCAGTCGATTTAAACCGAGTCAAACCGATAGGTTGGGTCGAAAAAATGTCAAATTAAACCGGTCACCACGGGTTTGAAGCGTCCGGGTCAACCCGTGTCGGTTTCAACAGTCAACCGGTATCGGTTTCAATTGGTTGTTTTAATTTTGTAGATGTGCTTTTAATTGGGTGTCTGATGTGAATAAATTATTGTCTTTTAAGTAATGGGGTGTTTTAATAAGGTATTAATTATATTATTTATTTTATCTCCATTTAGTAGTGTTTTCAACATTCACTTTCGATATTTTTCACTTTTTCCACTTTGACCATTTTTCCATTTTATATAGTATAGATATAGATATCCTAGTTATAATCTTCGTCGCACACATTTTTTTTTTAAATTTTAATAATGTTTTTTATCTATTAAAAATTAAATAGGTTATTTTTGTTTTTGTTTTAATTACGGTTCTTAATTTTGACTTTTAATCATGTTTGACGCACGTGGTATGAGTCCATACATGGTCATCTTTGTATACAAAATTTAGTTATTCGCATGTTGTTTTTGTGTTCTATAATTTAGATCAACGCATAGTCTAATCTTATGCTAAAATATTAAAATTCATATTTTTTGGTACACATAGCTAACTCATTTAAATTAGCTTATTTATAATATGAAGTAAACTGATTAAAGTTGTCACATCCACAAAATTATAAAGAAAGAAGTTGTTTCTTCTCATTAGCTCCAAAAGAAATATTATTAATGAGCTAACTCCGGTTCAAGAGTCACAAGCTTTATGGTTTTGATATCTTCATTTATAATAGAGTAAAGTCCAAAATACATCCCTGTGGTTTGCCCCGTGGTGTTGTTTTCATCCCTAAACTTTTTTTTGGCACAAAATCATCCCTCCGATTAGTAAAGTTGGCGCAAAATCGTCCTCCGTTAGTAAAGTTGGCGCAAATACATCCTCCGTTAGCAAATTCGGTTAATAAGGACTAACGGTGCAAATTTTCTCCGTTATCCGCCACGTGTCATCGGTCGGATCAATGAGCGGGTCGGGTTCTTGCGTGGGCCGATGAGGTGGTCGCGTGGCGTTGGTAAAATAAATCACCAATTTGTCACCCGGATTCGAACCCGGTCATTTGGGTGGGAAGCAAAGCTTTGCCCAACTGAGCTAGGCATAACTTCAAGTATATATCCTTAAATTTAATACATAACCCTTACTAAAAGTTAAAAGCGATTCGATAATAACAAAAGGTTGATTTAGGTTTGGCTATCAATTTATGAGGTTATATGGACTGTCAAAAATTAATAAATACACCGTCGGACTCGTTTTTCGTGCTCTTTCCAATGGTATGCTCGGGAATTTTTCGACTTAGTTTGAACCTCGAAAAATCGAAAATCATCGTTTTTCTTTGTTTTGCATTTTCGAGGTCAAACTAAGTCAAAAATTTCGAGCATCCGCCTCAGTTCGTTCTTCGTGCTCTTTCCAATGGTATGCTCGGGAATTTTTCGACTTAGTTTGAACCTCGAAAATGCAAAATCACTATTTTTCTTTGTCTTTGCATTTTTGAGGTCCAAACCAAGTCGAAAAAAATTCTCTCGTCGAACTTCGTTCTTCGTGCTCTTTCCAATGGTATGCTCGGAGAATTTTTTCGATTTCAAACAAACCTCGAAAAATGCGAAAACCAAGAAAAAACGATGATTTTCGCATTTTTCGAGGTTCGTTTGAAATCGAAAAAATTCCCCGAGCATACCATTGGAAAGAGCACGAAAAAACGAGTCCGACGGTATTTTCCTCAATTTTTGAACCGGCCCAGAACCCCTTTAAAATGACAGGTCAAATTTCTATTTGACATTTTTTATTTATAAAAGACCAACTAAGATGGGTTAAATAGAACCAAATGGACTAATATGCATGAAGGTATGCCCATCTCAGATGGGTATCACCTTTGTCTCCCACTCAACCCTCCAGGGTTCGATCCCAGCGGAGGAAAAGTTAGGATTTATTTTCTAACGCCACGTGGCACCACCTCATTGGTCCACGTGGCAACCCGACCCGACCCGACTCATTTACCGACCCGACCCGACCCCCGTTGACACGTGGCACCACTCATGTGGTGACACGTGGCGTTGACCAAGCGTTGACCACAGGGACGAATTTGTAAATAAATTTAAGGACATTGGTTGCAATTTGTTCCTTGCCACAAGGACGATTTATGTAAATATAACGGAGATATATTTGCACCGTTAGTCCTTATTAACTGAATTTCTAGCGGAGGGATGTATTTGTCTAAACTTTCTAACGGAGGGATGATTTTGTCTTAGAAAAAAGTTTAGGGATGAAAAGCAATACCGCGAAGAAACCGCGGGGATGTATTTTGGACTTTACTCTTTATAATAAGAAAAAAGGCAATATATACTTTTTGATAGTGTCTACCATAATCCATCAAGCTCTCCTTTTAGATACATTTCATACATTGCAACCTTGTCTCACAATTTTAAAATCTCCTCAAACATTCTAGCACTTCACTTTTAAAATTTTAGCTTTGCTGCAATTATTTCCAACTCAGTTTTGATGAATTTTTATTCACTTTTTGCCTACTCATACCAATTTATGCCCACTACCCATTCAGTTTGAAACACGAATGTTGCAAGCATATGTATCTTATCACATAAAAGACCAACATTAAAAATTAAATAAAAAGATCAAACAGGCAAGAATTTAAGTAATGGGACAGGAAAAACCATCCGTGATCCAAAATTTAAGATATACTAAGCATCCATAGGTATTACTAAAGGTGAGAAATGTTCAAAACTACCAATAAAAATACGGTATATTCCTGAGCTTCTAGCAACTTTGGAAGTAAAACCGAAAATATTTTATGCAAAAACCGGCACCCCAAAATGAAAAAGAGCCGAGATACGAGTATTTATTGTGCACTCGATGAACATAATATATATTTTCCTTTAACGCACGGGTTGCTGGTTGTAGTGGTTCTTCTCCTTCTAAGCAGCTGCAAGCCTTGCATTCCTTGTCGCACCTCATTAGCAGCAGCTCTGGCGGCAACATCCTTGTAATGCTTTCACGATTTCCAAGCTCATTGCTTCACTAGCTTGCTCTATCCATTGTCACACAGTAGGGGTTTTGAGATCATATACGTAAAATAATAGAAAAAATAGTCTTATAATAACAATTATGAATTACCTTCTCTGATTGATGCATGATGCAGCTATAGATGACACCATTGTATGTATCCCAATTTTCTTCTGCCAATTGCTCTTAACTGATATTCAAGTGTTGTATTTGCTACCAATAACTGTCTCCATGTGTCTAAGGATTTCTGGGGTTGGATTTTTGCCAATGTTTTACAGTACCAACCAAAGATGGGGTGGATGATCCTCCTGCACTAGGCTCACCTAGCAGCTATAAATGCGAGGGTCACTGGGGTGCAGTAATATAAAACTTAATGCAAATTACACTATTTACTTAATTTCCAAAGAGGGTTGATAAAAATAATGTTTGTAAGAATATAGTGGTAATTTTCCTAAGACCATAAGTTTAAGGATGTTAAATGTAACAGATGAAATGATCTATGAGTAAACTCGATAATTTTACCAGATTCATTAATGGTGGCAATGATAATTTGGTCTTTTCATGATCCCATTTTCCTTTTAGACATCACCAGTGACGTCTTCTAGTGGCAGAGCTCTAATTGCGTTCTGCAAGTCACAAAAATCCAGTACGAAGAATCAGAATTTGCCACAAAAATCTTGATAAATCTAATTATAATAAATGAAAACACATCTAAACACTATCTTCAATAGGCTGTTTTATAAAAATGATTATTTGGCATTGATTGTTAAATGGCATTTAATCACTTCCAAAACACATCCAAAGTTCCAAACACACCTTAAAAGATGTTAGAAAGAGAACCTGAGCATAAGAAATAACTTCTGGGTTACCACCAAGTGATGCAACATTGATGTTCTACTAGAGTAAATATAACATACTAATGATGTTCTACTAGAGTAAATAAGCTATTAAAGTAACATACTAATGATCATATTCCACCACCTTTGCTTTTATAGCAAGATTTACATAAACTTTAACTAATAAGGGCTACCACCAAGTGATGCAACATTGATGTTCTACTGAAGTAATATATCAGTCCTACATTCATATTTATTTTGATAATTGCACATAATAATTAAGTATGAAGCAAAGCAAACCAGCTCAGTAGTAAAAGACCACCCCACCCAATTGGCCATTTATCGAGTTTTTGCAAACACTTTTTGATAAAGTAACAGGTTTGCCGCAAGAGTGCAAGCCAGCCACTAAGCAGAGATCACATCGTATTATTTACACATTCTTCTATTTTGACCAAGTTGTCTAAGCCATACGTCGTTATTGTAGTTTGTTAATATCAAGAAAACTTGGTCATTACACTAAAATCGCATAGCTATACCAATGGCTCCACGTAGTAAATTTTAAAAACTATTAATTAAAAAAACAGATTATTCGAATAATAATATAGTTTTTGTGACATAATTGAGAAACTACTTATCTACAAAGAATATTGGACAGAAAGACTTACAGGTTTTTTATATTTTGGGAACAAAACTATGATAAAATAGCTACAAAATACATGTGTATTTCTCACTTTATTATCCTTTTGAGTAAAGAAAATGTTCTTTATAATCTTTTTGACAAATAAAGAAATATTTAACTTTAAATTGGGCATATTTAAAAAAAATAATAATTAAAAAAATGTTAACAATCAAAATTAATAATGGCTTAACCCATAAAAAAAACTATCATTAATTTGGTAGTTTAACACTTGAACGTTTTTGGGGAATGGTTTTGTCACTAAATTTTTGTCCCTTAAATGAATAGTTGATCAGTCATATTTCAATGATTTTGACATTTTTTTTCTTTTTCATTTCTGCTATCATTATGATTAAACATATAAAACATTAAGGTATGAGTGAAAAAATGAGTGGGTATGATTGGGTCGCGGGTCTAGATGGGTCCTGGTCAAACAGGTCTCAGGTTGGGTTGACCCATCGGGTCTTCACCATTTTTTTTAGAGACAAATGAAAAGAGGTGTTCAAACTTTTTTAGGCCCGTCCTAGACCCGTTGGTTAATTTTTATACAATTTTTGATCTTATATCAGATACCCATTTTAGACCCATCTAAAATATTACCCATCACGTCATAAATATTACCCAACTTGACCCATAAATAAGCAATGAGTCTAAAATTTCCACCTCTACGTTAAGGGGTGAAAACAAAGTGAAAAAATAGTGAAGTATAAAAATACTGCCAAAAAAATTTTTAGGGGCTAAACCGCTAAATAGGTGAAAGTGTAGAATAATTACTAGAAATCAAATTCAGAAAGTCGCCGAATGAATGGTCTGAACTCATCAGAGCCTTTCATAGGTAGCAAGGGACCATCATTGGCCTCAACTTTATGAAAAACCAGTGGCGACAAAAAAGAGGTCAATAACATGAGTATGTAGACCTCGAGATAGTAGACGATAAAGTAGCAATTTTGAAGGTAAAAAACTCGCAGTGCAAGGATGAATGCTAAAGTTGCTATTCCAAGCCACCTGTTACGTGCATGTAGGACTGTTTTATCAAGGTAGATATGGTAATACCTCCATAACTGCCTCCATTTATCCAAAGTTGTTGTCGCGGCAGCTTTAATACCCTCTATGGATATTTAGCCTCACAATACTAAAGTAATAGAAACACATGAGTATCTCACACAATCGTAATTACATACTAAGTACTAACATAACACATAATCTGGATTCTAGACAAGCCTTACAAATACCAACATACTTAGTACTAACATACCAAGTTACTAACATAGATACAAAATGCATACATACTAAGTCACTCATAGTACAATACACGCTTGACCAAAGATAAAAAGAAGAACAACAACAAACAAAGGACAACATGACCATCGAACAAAAAGAAAGGAAGTTCCTGATAAAAATATACAACACTTTTTCTATCTAAGTTCCTTCCTTTGGGTTGTATCGAAAGGCCATAACTAATCAACTAAAAAAACCAAAAATAAGTTTCCACAGCAGCAAGGCACAACACCTTCTCAATGCGCCTCTAACTCAGAAGTAGAGAAGCCCAAGCCTATTATTAATTATTATCATGAATAAAGGGGTGTTTGGCATTGTGTTTTGAAAGTGATTACTTTGTTTTAAAATAAAACAATCCCAAACATTCGCTATATAAAACCGATTCTCTACAAACATTCGCTATATTAAACCATTAAATGCATAATAGTCCTACTAAATTATTATATCAACAAAAAGGGTTTTACTAAATTAAATAGCTTCGTTACCAAGAAGCTCTAGTATATGTTTTATAGAGAAGTTATAATCACCAAAAATGATAGGTGGCATTAAAAGTATTAAAAAAACTAAAGAAATGGGTCAAATGGGTAAAAATTTAAACAAAGCGTAATCCTAAATAATTTATAAAATACTATCGACAAAAAGTGTTCCAAGATAAACCAACCAATATCAAACCATTGCTAGTAAATAGGTCATCTGAGTTGTTGTTCTATCTAGAATGGGTCAAAATGTTAGTATACAAAAAATGGATGCAAAGGGACACTGGTAAAGCTGGCTGAAAGTCTGCTATCTCACAAAACATCATAAATTATTTCCACACTAGTTATCTTACCTTCAATTTATATAGCTAGTTGAAGGTTCTTTGCAAGTTCTTGTATCTGCACAAATTAACAAAAAGAAGAACCGTGTGACTAAGTTCACTTGCATTTAATAACATGATTAAGCATTAAAAGTCAATTAAACACTTCAAATTTTAGTAGAAGGTTGTTTTACACAGTTACATGTTGTATTTGACGTGGCACTGGTTAAGTATATTATGGTCTTTTATTGAACTATTTAAAAGTAAACACGTTATAATACACTTACTATTTTCAATCGAATATTTTTAATCACACACCCACGCCAAACACTTATTAACCCCACCACCACGCTACTAATATAGGGACGTATTAATTATAACAAACATACCGACGCACCAAGACATCTAACAAACTAAGTACCCACCGTAAGCGTACTACTCTATATAATTAGCTTTGACATTCAACACACTCATTTCCTCTAGTTTTAGTTCAAGAATAGTTAACTTTAGTTCTCCTAATATCCTACTCTTCTCGGCCTTGGTATCACTGAATTATACTTTTTAAAGCTGAGATAAGGATATAATTTCTCATACAATCGGCATTCAATGACAATAGTTTCGTGTTCAACATAATGCAAGTGTCATATTTTTCTAATTATATATTTGAAAATTATGCAATACATTATGTAAGTTGTCCCTATTGACTATTGACTATAGGTGATAACTTTAGCACATTTATATGGAATTTTTTCGATTCAATCCCATGAGGGATTAACAAACAATTAGAACACCTGTTATATCCTAAAATATAATAAATCAAAGACAACCAAACATGTATATAACTGTGCATATTTAATAACCAATTTAGAACCCTAGTTTATCCCCAAACCGAAACAAAATTAACAGCAAATCATAAACCCTTTTTAGAATATAACTAAAAGCCCTATATCAATTTTAAATAAAATCAAGAAAATAGAGATTAAAAATAATACCTTTAGGCCATTTAAAGAATTTTTGTTTTTCTATAAATATATTATGAAAATTATCTTCACATCTCTGCATAAATAATTACACTGAAACATAATTCCTTCAAATTATTTTCAAATCGCCCAATTGTTTATTTATGTATGGACCTTGGATTTACTTTGGAATAATTATAGTGGCGAGTCTAATTTTCTATGTAATTTTGTATAATAAAATTTTAGTTTTGACCCTTAAACTTTTGTTGATTACCCCGCCTTATTAAAGTTTACATCTTTTATTTTTTTGACACATATACTTTTACACCCGATTTCCTAAAAAAACAATTTTTTATAAATTTTGAACAAATATAGAAATATTCAATTTTTTTAATCTTTCAACTTATATTTTAAAAAACATATTAATTCAATTATTGCTTTATTAGGAAATATTCTTTTTTCTGAAATACAAAAGTCCCCACTAAGGGTTTTCTTTTATTATATAAAAGATTAGGCGAATACTCACGTAAAACGATGATGTATAGCGTCAAATAATTATACTTGTGATTATGTGGTTCTGAAGTGATCCTTGATGCAGCAATTACGGGTTCAATTTGTAGTCATCGGAAAGAGAAAAAAAAATCTATTGGTAGAAACAAAAAATGATAAAAGTTTGAGAATAAAAAAATATTTAAACTATTTACTTAATGAAAGATGTTTTTATCATTTTTAATCAAATATACATTAGGTATAAAACATTATTTATTTTTAATTTTTAAGTTTCAAAAAAGGTATTCATGCTTTATATATAGTATAGATATAGAAGTATAGATAGTTCCCAGCTGGTGAGTAGAAGAGTATACCGGATAAAATTCAGGGTGTACTTGGTTCAAATTCGGGAAAGGAAAAGGGAAAATAATGCTAATAGTGGGGAAAGGGAAAGGGAGAAAAAATCGTTCCCCCCAATTTATTGGGTAATGGTCCATTACCCACTATTGGGTAATGTGTAATTCCATTATATAGCATCAAGCTTTATTTTTCATTACCTTTACCATTATCCACCCTCAAAAACATCCTACCAAGCACCCCTCATAATTGATCTTGACCGTGTTAATTGATAAATTAGTCAGCTTATCTCTACTACTTATAAAAATTTGAATCTTAAAATCTTGAAACTTAAATTAATTTAGTTTGCTTAAATTACCTTTAAGTATCCTTTAAACTTGACAAATTTTTTAAAAACTTGGCAACTTAAATTATGTGTTTTCTTGATCAATTCGAAACTTGACAACTTAAATTACGTGAGTTGCATTTTGAGTCTTTGGCGTGAGTTATATGTCGAGTCTATGTTTTCTTACCACCACACGAAACGTTAAAAGTAAACTTTTTGGAGATATTGATAATGGATTTTTGAAACCTTTGATACGAGTATCCCACAAAAACTAAGATGCTTTGTCTTTCGGAAATTCAATTGCTCTCTTAGATTTATTCTGAGGTAGCAAATTGCTATTAGGTTGTGCCGATGTCGTACCTTTGTGCATGTACTTTTTGGATATCGTTGTGCTTTTCTTGTGAGACTGTTGTGCTTTGCTCACTGATGCCATTTGTGACTCTTGCGTTGCTTCCTTTGAGGTGAGTTCATGGCCCTACTTTTACTTGCTTTCAAACTATTTTGGGGGAGAATACATGCTCTTTTTTACTAAATAAATTGTTTGGTTGATTTGAATAAACGATTGTGACTTGACTTGATGAAATGTGAGATTTGGTTTGAATACGTTTTATGTGGACACAAGTGCTTGAAAACTGTTTTGATTGGACCTGGAACTGTTTTTGTGAGCTATTACGTGCTAGGTTAAGGTTAGAAACCCAAGTGTTGTATTGAATTGTTACATCCTGGCTTAGGATTGTGCAAGCATTATGAATAGATCTATTGGGAATAGCCACCCCGTCCGACCAGCATGGCTCATGTGGGGGACGTATAACATGTCGATTGTTTGTGTGCTATCTAGCATTGGTTTCATGACTTAGCATGTGTAATAGTTAATATTGCGTGACACTATATTCGTTGTAGTGTTTAATTTTTGATATGGTCCAAGTGGTTGTTTATAAGCTATTTTTGCGGATAAATATTTTGATACTGTGAATTAGGCAGGATATGCCTCGGTTAAATTTGACTTGTTTATGAGAAATGATTTGCACTTGAAGTTTTTAATTCACATTTTGAGTTATTATCCGTCTCGAGTTCACAAGTCCGAGTCATGACTTTCGGCTTTTCATATCTCATATTGTCAAATAAATAATATAAGTCCATGTTACGGCGTTGTCGGGGATCAACCAAGACTAGAAAGTCACGGTAACACCGACGTTGCGCAAAGTTCACATATATAATATCAAGTCCAAATAAACAATTCTACTCGTTATCGACCCTAAACCTACGGCTCGGTAACTCATCCAACAATGTCCATTCAACTCACATCATTCCCGCCATCCAATCAAGTATCAACCCGCACCCGAAACCAATGTCGAGACCCTAGTGGTCTCGTCTTGGTCACGGTAAGACCACGCGAACCAAACGGACCCTAAAGGTCTTTGGCTCCCTCGTGTCTCATCCAACTCAACCCGACCGGACCATCTTGGTCCGAGTCACTCATAACGTCAACAACAACATCCAAAATAGTACCACGACGACCCAACCCGGACCATAAGGTCCTTGTGGGTCTCGGTCATGACCTAACGCGACACCAAACGGACCATTTGGTCCTTTGTGGCTCGCGGTCACTTCCCCAATGCAACCCCAAACCGGACCCTCGTGGTCCCGGTTACTTCCAACACCATCACACCTCAAATCCAACTATAAACCCACAATCAAAACATCAAAACAACAAATAAAAATGCACAGACATGAGACCCGACATGACACACTCGATACCAACTCATATTATCACATTTTTATTATTTTTAAAGCTAGTTTATGTGTTTTGTCCATCTAATCCCAACCAAAAATGGATGAATCGAGACATAGAAGTCTCATACGAGGAAACAACTCATGAACGAGTGTACAACTCATTTCCTTTACCTTTCTTTCTTCCCGATCTACACTTGGAACACAAAAACACGAACAAAAGAAATGTTTATACGCGTTTGGGGTGGCGAAATGGTGGAGTTGTGGTGCGTGATGTATGTAAAAATAAAGATGAGAACAAGATGGTTCGTTTGGTGGTGGTGGTGTGACACCACGCGCGGTGGTGGCGGTGGTAGCTTGTCGGAAATGTGGTAGCGGTAGAGGGAGGAGAGAGAGAAATTAAATTAGGCTTTTGAGTGGAAGAAGATGGTGTGTGTGTGTGTGTGTGTGTGTGTGTGTGTGTTTGGTATTTATATTTTTGAGGTGGGGACTAAAATAATAATTATTTTGGGACAAGGGGCGCCGGCCACAAGTAAACACGGGGGACCAAAGTCGTAATTTTTGTAAACTTTCCCGAACTACTACTCACGGGCTCGTATATTTTATAATTAATGTCCGACTCTTTTTATTAATAACGTTATTATTTTTAATTACCTTTTTCCACAAGTTTTCATTATCAACATGCCTTGTTCCCACGTAACGAGTTAAATGTTACTTTTTCTCTTGTTTTAGGTTTTTACCGTGCCGACTCAAGTAGTGCTTAACATTACAGGCCATAATTCATACCATAACTCATTCAATACTAAAATCAATCATAAAAGCAATTAAACGATACCAAGTCAAGTCACCATTATCCGAAATAGCTCATATGGGCAATCTACTTGATCTAACTTGCGTAATGCGGTACCTAAAATGGCTCCCTAATTTGCTAGTTGTCACACAGGGTAACCAAATCTAAATTCTGGCTGCAACCATGGCACATGTGTTGAGATGGAACATAAATCGCATATCTAAGCCTTATTAGTTCCTTTAAACAAAAAGGCGATGCTTTGTGGATTCATTCCTTTTATAGCCCTACCCGTTCTTCTACAATCATGCTTGCCTATGCTGCATAAACAGTTTTCACAATAATAATAAGTAGCTCAGACGCAACTTAGTATTGCTTCTTTATTTGGATTATGGATACACGGATTAAGAGACATATCAAATAATGTTGTCTGCGATATCAGTTGCACGGACTTTAATAGTCCATCGGCCATGGTCGAGTTAACGGTTAAGGCCGGTGGACTATTAATCCCATGTGACTGCTAAGTCAGTTTGAAGTTAGGATGTTGCCATTGTTTTGAAATTAAAGGTATGTAATTCTTTATTTTTTTAAATGATTTGCTACTATTTTTCATTCGCTATAGGAAAGTCATCTTTTTTTATCTAACTCGGCTATGTATATAGTAGTTATGTATACATTGGTCAATTTTGTTTTTATGTAAAGCGACTCAATTAGAGTTCTAAAAACTTATTTGATGTAATATGTAACCGTGAAACTATTGGGACCTCTCTTTTGTAAACTCTAATATTTCAACTATTCGAATGATAAATGTTTTAAAACGACTCAATTAGAGTTTCTTTTTTTATTATGACTGCTATACCATGAATTAACACCCAGTTTGAATTCCTCTGCTATCACGAAATTGAGGGTGTTACAGTTATAACAAACATACCACCAACCGTCATCGCCTTCCACCACTATCGCACGAATCTGACATATCATACCATCATATTATAGATCCGAGTCAAACATCATGGTAAAATACAAAAAAAAAAAAAAAAAAAAAAAGATTCGTCAATTTGTTACCATCGCCGGATTTGTCCCGCAACAACCACCACAAAAAAACTCGTAAATCTTTAATGTGGTGGTTGACGTTGTTAAAAAATGACTGGGGTATTGGTTTTTAGTATTTATTGGTTAAAAATGAGATAAGCTTCATGAAATTTCATTTTGTTAAAAACTAAATAATATGGATGAAACATTTCGATGGCTCTTATAAATTCGCGTCCCTTATTATTAAAGGATTTTTCTAACTTGTGTCTTAGGGGCACATGTTAAAGAGAGTCTCACAGCATGGTGTCACCCTCTGAATGGTCAATAAGTGATTGTGCGCCTTGACGTTGGAGGATAATGGGCACCAATCAGTGGCTACTAACCATTTAAAAGGTAACATCCAGACTGTAAGACCCTCTTTAACATATGCCCATGTAGCACAAGTTAGAAAAACCCATATATAAATTGCACAAGTTGTTCGTGTCTATTATAATTAAAATATGGTATTATAAATAGCAAAAGATAATTTAAAACTATAACACAAAATGTGAAAAAGTATAATTATACAGAAAATTCTAAGGTGCAATTTGATTTCCAGGTTTGGCAAGATTCGAATGAAAGGGTAATCAACATAATCAACATATTTTTTTTTTTTTTTTTTTTTTTAAAAATTTATCGCATATTCTTTTAATCTTTTTTGTCTTTTTCTCAAATTTTATTTTTAAATTTAATCCAATTTATTTATAAAACAAATACATTTTTAATATCATTTAATAATTTTTTCACTCCAAATCCAAATCCGAGTCCAAATTATAATCCGAATCCTAAACCCATCTACGAACAAAACGAACCCTAAGCCTCACTTTAAAACATTTTAAATACAACTGACTTAATATGGTTAAGAGAGTCCGAAAAAGAAAAAAAAGGAGTATTTGGACGAGTATTATAGAATATCTACTTATTTAAATATGATAAGGTTAAAATAAATAAAAAATAACATTTTTGAGAAGCGTACAAAAAATCTTAGAAAGTTTCCACAAAATTCCAAGATAGCAGAGTTAATAAAAAGGTTGTGAAGAAAGTTTTTTAAAAGTCTTTTGATCATAAAAAATATTTGTGCAATAAAATTTTGTAAATCGTTTTTTTTTTTTTTTTTTTTTTTGTATTATAAATTCGTTTTACATCTAACTTTCTTTTAGTATATGTATCAAAATTTTATTGTACATCAAAGTATAACAAGTTAAAAATTGTGTGCATACATTTTTTTGTCCATCAAAATTTCGTTTTGTGTGCATTAAGTGAAACCGTATAAAAACTCAAAATTGATAAAAAAAAAAAATAAAAAAAAAATAAATAAATAAAATTCTTTCACAATATTTTTATGCATCAACATCTTTTAACTTTGGGTAAAATTTCCCAAAATTTTTTAAAATTTTTATATTTTTTTAAAATCTTTTTACATTTCTCACGAATATTGTCTTTTAGTTGATCTCTTCTCTATCCAAATAGGTATCTCGACATTTTACTTTCTTTTAAAACAACAATTTTATACAACTAAATGCATCATAAAGGTTTACTTTTAAAAATAAACACACTAAGATTTATTTTATCAATAAATGCAACAAAAAAATAACTTGAAAGATGGAAAACTATTTGCGGAGAACTATTCATCCACCGCCGCTATGCGCTGGTACCCTAATATTACTTTTTAGTTTGTGTACTTGGGCGAGACATTAGGCTATGCACAACAAATCAGTCGTCGATTAGGTTGAGCGATTCAAATGAAGGTCGAGATTGATGTGGCCATTCGGTTGCTTGTGGTCGCGCGCTGGGTTGTTAGTGCAAATATTACGATATTTAAACTAAACGGTTTCTTCGGTTTTAATAATGGCAAACATGTAACTTGTAATTCATAACGTAAAATGCACAAGTTACTTGTAAACACAAATCATCGATGCATACTTACATCAACATCTCTGGACATCTCAAGTATGCTTCAACAGAGTCGTAGATTTCCATCCTGACGTAAATCACACAAGGTATGAACAAACAAATTTAAAACTTGACGGATGATCAAAGAAATAAAATTTTTGTTCGAAACTTCACATTTTTATTAATGTGACAAAACATTTTTTCAAAAATATATTTTACAAATTTTTTGGGAAAAAGAAATGTTTTATTTTGAAAAATTAGTTTAAAAATCCCAACAGTTATCCCCCCCCCCCACAAATCAGCTCCAAACTTCCCCAAGTAAACTTTCACCACTAAAAAAAATGGGAGCGTTTTTTTTCTGAGATGGTACCATGGTACCAGTTAATTTAGTGGTACCGTGATGTATTTAGTTGTACCGTCTGTCTGTAACGGCTAGTTTTTTCTTAGCCTATAAATAGTGGACCATTTTTACTTCCAACTTGATTTTTTCATCTAGTTTTCTTTGGTATAATCCTATAAGAGTGATCTAATCATCCATTCTAGAGATCACCTTCATTCCTCTACTAGTCCAAGAGAATAACACATCTTATCAAGAAGATACAAAATATTTTAGTGTTAGTGTAGTGTGTCCGTAACACTTGTTACATACTTGTGGTATCTAGATATACATCAAGTTTTCCGTCATCTTGTTTAGTTAGATTGGGTAGATCATTGTGATCTTGTTAAGATTAAGAAGGTCTCGTGAAGCTTGTGTTGTTCATGTGTAGATCGGGTAGATCTTGTTGATCGTGAAGATCGGGTAGATCGGGTTGATCGCGTAGATCGGGTAGATCGTGTATAGATTGTGGGGATCATGTAACTTGTGTGATTTGAAAGGATTGGATAGATCGTGTGTGAGATTGATACTAGCTAGATTATTACTCGACATTTAGCTTAGTGTCGAAAAATAATGTAAGCGACGTTGTATGGTTTTCTCCGCCGAGAAGGGAGCTTGTTGATTAGTGAAGTAACTCTCTAGTTGGGTACTCGAGGAGTAGAGTAGGGCGAAGAGGAGCTTTGTGATTGAATCACTATAAATCATCGTGTCCTGTTTGCGCTTTCTTTACTTATCTCTTTACTTTTATTTTTGCATTTACCGTTTTACATTTATATTTTGCATTGCGTTTATATTTGTGTGGCTTGTGCTTATATTGTGTTAGTTGTGTTTGTATCATGACATGTTATATGTCTTAGTTTGTGTTATTGTGATATGTCTTAATTGTTGCTTTAAATTCTCTAGCTCTTGTAAGACTAGTAAGATTATTGTTGACACTTTTCATATTACATCACACTTGATTTAGTGTTTGATACACAAGGTTTTAAGTTTTTAAACGAGAACGTATTCACCCCCCGTATCAGAGCCACGTCGCTCAAAATTTTAAAACAAATGGTTTTCAAAATTAAGTACGATCCATGTATCAAATTACGCGTGAAGGGGGATAAAATATGAAAAGTATTTAGTTGCTTAATACTTAAAATTTTTATTGATTAAGCATACTTTGTCATACTAGCTTGAAGGTTTTATTAAACCAATAAAAGAATAGAGTTTGTAAGTGTCCGGTCATGTATTTAGAACGAGTCGTAAAGTGATGCGGTTTTGAAAGGAACGTTTGGGACAACTCTTTGTTTTGTAGTAAAAGTATGTTCGTAAATTGATTTTTTGTCCTAAACGTGGAAATGATGTTTAATATATATTCTATATGTTTGATATCTAATTTATTAAGTTTTACATCTCTTCATTACGTTGAAACTAAAAAATAGTTTGGACAAACTAAAACAACAGTGGACGGTACCACTAAATACAGGATGGTACCGTTATATTTAATGGTACAGTGTGTTATTTAATGGTACCATGTGTTTGTCTGTCCGATTTTCAAAACTGAGTTATTTTCATAAATTCATATAAAATCAACTGTATGTCCGCAGGAGTCGTGACACCTACCAGTTTAAACGTAATTGAGTCTAATTTAACATAGGGATATTTTTATGAATTGCTTCTATGCAAATATATAAGACTCTTTGATTTGTTACAAAAAGTCTTTTTAGTTATGCCATTTGCGTAAATTTTTGGTCAAAATGTAAAGAGCATTTCAACTTTTCAACGTTGATGTATATTCAAAGTGACTTTGTAAAAATCTTTGAAATGGAGAGGAAACTAATTCATTTAAAAATAAAGTCAAGCTATATATACATTGTTGAACTTAATACACAAAACGATGATAAGTATTTTTGTGTGTTATGCTAAATAACTATTTGTTTGTTTTTCTTGTGTCTTAGCATTGTTAGTTAATATTTCTGAGTGCTTATAGTTATCTTTAGTTGAGCTAATTATATCTATAGTCATAAGTGTTTTACATGTCTTGTTTCTATGTGTTGATTATTAGTTTCCCGTTTATGCGTCAATAGGACTTACACTAGACTTTTTGCACTAATTTGCGTAATTAGTTTTGCATTGCATATAGGCATACCACTTTTCTTGCATATGTGTTTTCGACATCTTGCAAGTTTTAAAATGCTTTAGTAATCTTCTTAGAATTATAAACTAAGTTGGTTGATCATGTGTGTCGAAAGATATTGTATTACACAATTATTTTTCTAAATGTTTAAGTGTAAAAAACATATCACCTCAAAATATTTAACACTTTCATCAAATCCTTAACATGATCTCGAAAACATTACATCTTCTTGTCTTGTTTGACCATGGGTTGTCTAAAACAAGATAAAAGATCATATTAGTACATTAATATTTAAGTAAAAGAAAATGTATTAAACTTGCATTGATCTCACACACACACAAAATGTTTTAAACATTTAGTATTTTACTTATGTTGTATAAAAATTGTTAAGATAATTATTTTTATACTCATGATATGTCGAAAACTAAGAATATTATACTTGATAATAAATAGCTTTTCGCACATAAAAATAAATGACAATATCAAAGTAGTAAGTTAATATATCATTAACCTCACACATACAACTAATATTAGAATAAATGGAACACACTCCTTAAATTTTTATTTTCTTTTAAAAGGAGCGATCGTGAGGGTCAAGAAAGATTTCGAGTACATATCAATTCATTATTCAAATTATGACTGATATCATTATCGAATATAATTGACAAGTTTTTTAGTATGAACATGAAATTGGAGTCATTTTTTTTTGTCTAGCTTCAAGATAACATCAAAATATAATGAAATATATTATCTTGAATCTACATAGTCAATCACACTCGGTTGTTATGAAATCAATGACGTCCTTTCAAGACGAAAAGAATATGCATCAGATAATAACTCACACTTGTGTTGATGATGTCATATTGAGTCTTCTTGTCAAATGGTTGTGTTCCAAACATTAAACTAATATGTTTAAAAGATGCATAAAATACACAACTAAGTAGGATTGACAAATTGTATGTTTCATCTGAAATATTCAAGTAATTTACTTTGCAATGCAATTAGTAAATGTATCATTTTTGAAAAACCAAACACGAGCAAACAAACAACATATGTAAAATTTTCTCATGAACGAATCAACACCTAAAATCACATGTAGAGTAAAAGTGTCACACATAATATGTTATTAACTATTATGTACGTCATCAATCTTCGAGAAGATCACATTTATTTCTCTTATCAAAAGATTGACAAAGAATAATTTATGTCTTATGCATCTTATTTTCTTTGTAACATGAATGGTTATGTTACAAGAGAATACATTGCATCTTGTTTAACAATATCTATACTACTTATAATGTACCAATGAATCTCTCTCTTATTAAATTTTCAGACTTTCAGACTTGCAACTAATTAAGCATGATGTACAACACTTGAAAGCACATAATTTTCAGACTTACAAGCAAATAAGCATAGTGTACAAAACTTTAATGCCCATATTAAAAAAACACCACATTAATACTATTTAAGTGGTCAATTAATACACTATTTAATTCAACTCTACACCAAAATAAACAACAATTTAATCACAATGTACAATTTAATCAAGCTACTAAGCCAAACAAACACTAAAAAATTATTAGGAGAAATAAATAAAAAATTGTTGCAGAGGCTACACAAATTTTTCCGGCGACCACAATTTTTTCCGACAGCGACACAAAGTTTTCCTGCGACCGCAATTTTTTCCGGTGACTGTTATAACTTTTTTCTGGCGAGAGAGCGCAGGCTACAACAGTGGCATGCGGCAGTAATTGGCTACAAGTGGCGGCAATAAGAAAAAAAAACCAAAACGTTAGATCTAAAAAAAACATATAGATCTACAAATAAAATTAATAGATCTTAAAAAATGAACTGATCTATAGAAAAAAACTACAAATCTACGAAAAAAAACTTTAGATCAACAAAATAACTATAGATCTACAAAAAAAATAGATCTAAAAAAATTATAGATCTACAAAAAATATATATAGATTTATACCTCAAAATGATGTTGGAAGGTTTCGGTGGTGCGTTAGTGGTGCAGTCGGGTGGTTGGGCGGTGGCGGCATAGCGTGGTGGAGGATTAACGTGGTGGTTGTGATAGTTGGGATTGTTTTTGTGAATAGTGTTTTTTTTCATGTTATGATGATAACTGAATTTGTTTTTGATGTTGATGGTGAGAGTGTATTCTTGTAAGATGAAAGTGACTATGTGTATTTTTTAGAGTGAGAATGTATGAGTTTTTTTTAGACCGTGAGATGTGAGTCTTTGTAAAGTGTGGGTATTTACTTTTAGGGCAATGGGCCAAATGGGCTTAAACCCGAACGGGCGCGGACCAAACGGGCTCGAGCGCTAGCTGACACCGGCCAATGGGTTCGAGCCCGAACGGGCATGGGCTATACGAAATTCTTGATATCCGTAAATTTATTGTTAAAAAGAACATGTTAGGATATGAAAGTGCTGAAGATATCAAATCTTGAAGATATGAAATCTTGTAAGTCTGCAAAATCTTGGGAGAAGTCAAAAGTCAAAATCTTGCTAAAGACAAAGTCAAAATCTTGCAAGGTGAAGTCAATCTTGCTAGAATAAACAAACTATTATATTCGTTTATGGAAAGTATTGTATTCCATGTTTAGATTACTTGTCGTACAAGGTTATCAATTGTAAACCGACTAGGATATCCTTGAGCCTATAAAGGACTCCTAGATTGGCATTAGAGTGCGATATTCGGAAAAAGAGTTTTAGAGTTCTGAATTAGAGTTTAGAAAAGTTCGATTATCTTAGAGTTGTATTAGAGTATCGCATAATAAGCGATTTAGAGTTTGTTAATAAAGTTTTTCTTCTTAGCTTTGTTAAGTAAATTCGCGTGCTTGATAAAGATTGCTCGGTGTTTCTTTGTTAATAACTTAGGATTTATCCGAGGTTATTAAACCTTAACAAGCTAGTTAAGTTAGTATGATTAAAGTATATCGATCCAACAAGTGGTATCGAGCTTGTGTGGAAACTCGACTAGGAAGAAACCCTACTTCAACAATATCCAAGATGTCGATGAAGTCGTTCCACCACCCTCGATCACCTCACTCGAATTCCAATAATCAAGAAGGAGAATATGATCTCGGTGCATGAAGATGAGGCAATATATTGCCATTCTGAGACCATGCTTTATGGAATGTAATTGTGAATGGGAATGAAGTAGTTTGAGATCCCATTGTTGTTCTGGACAACCTACATCACCAAAGGCTGTCTTACCACAAGCAACTATAAGGAATCAAGAGAAGGCACTAAACATTCTCTTGTCGCCATTCCGGATGGACATCTTCTCAAGTTTCATGATGCTAAAGATGCCAAGCATCTCGGGTGCTCTCAAGACCCAGTTGGAGGAATTAAGCCTCTAAAAGATGCGAAACTTCTTTGAAACAACAGTTTGAAACATTCACGAGAGAAGAAAGAGAGTCTTGATCTTGCATATGATAGGTTTCAAAATCTCCTCAACATGTTGGAATTATACAAGGCTCAAGTATCTATTGAGGATGCTAATTTGAAGTTTCTAAGTTTGCCATCTTCATGGCATGTGATTGCTACTATGATCGAGGACAACAAGGATGGATGTTATGGACTTTGATGATCTCTATCATCAACTAAAGGTGTATGAACATGAGATGAATGGTCAACCCGGTTCCAAATCTCACGGTGTCGCTTTTCTATCATACGAAAGAAAGCGGTACTTTCAAAATCTTGCTTCTCCTCAATCTTGTTTCTCAAATCTGCTGCATTTACAATCCCCCATCATATGCTCAAGAGGCCCCACCATCTACCACTTTGAACTCGGATGAAGTTGTGTGCTCTTTCTTTGCACAACAAGCAAGCTTACATCACTTATGAAGAGGATCTAGCACAAATTGAAGAAGATGCACTTGAAGAAATTGATATCGGTGGCAAGTTGCTTTGATCATTGCAAGGATCAAAAGTACATGAAGAAGGCAGGCAAAAATATTGATTTCAAACCAAAACAAGGAATAACTTTTGACAAATCTAAAATTGAATGTTTCAATTGTCAAAAGACTGGTCACTTTGCAAGGAGTGCGGGTTTGCTAAGTATCAAGCAAACATAGCATCCGAGAAGCCTAAACTTGAGCTCAAGGAGATTCCAATAAGCGAAACAAAGGCTTTGGTTGCTCGAGAGAAGTTATCGAAGTTGGTGGAGTGAAGAGTTTGATGATGAACCGGTGACTTCTTGTATGGTAGCGATGGAAGATGCGATTGAAGACACAGTGGAAGCATTGAATTTGGAGCATTGCTTTTGATGAAGAATCGAACATCTTTGCTTTGGAATCGATGATGGCTTTGGAGGATTTGATTGGAGCAAAGAAAGTGAAGATAATCTGTTCTTCTTGCTATGGTGGCTACTTCACCAACTCGGTCTCCTATCTACGAGGTATGCTTAAAGCTGTTATGAGTTTTATCAAAAATTACTTATGAGTTATGTGATTGAAAGAGATAATTGTATTAGGGCTAGGTGCGAGGTAGCGAGTTACCAAATCACTTTAGAGTCTATAGAAGCTAAAATCATAACACATGAAAATAATGAAATGGCTTGGGGTGAAAAGTATGAACAACAGGATTACCGGTTAAAACTCGGTGAATGGAAACTAAAGCGTAAAATTGAAATTGAGAAATTAACCAAGGAAAGAGATGATTTGTTAGCTAAGTTTCTTTGCTTGGGAGAGTCGCTTGTCCCATGTTGCTTATGTTGAAAAAGCAGAGAAGGGCTTACATTAGAACAGGCTTAGGATTTGGAATGGACTTTAGTAGTGTAGATGAAAACCAACCTAGTAATCGGGATGATGGTGTTTTGAGGACATAACCACTAGTGATGATGAGCTCATTAACTATGTAGATTCATCTAGTAATGAGGGCTCGATGAAGTGAACCACCTCCGAATATAAGAAAGACAATGGTTATCATCTTGTTCCTCATCCCATTAGTCATCACCCTCTAGGCACGATGTTTCTCGTTATGGTGTTGTGGTCTAGAGTTTAGGAAGAAGCTTGTTGCTCAATCTAGGTGCGAGAAACCCAAAAAGCTGTTGAAAACAATGTTCAAAATCCGGCGGTACCTTTAAATCAAAATCTTGCTCAACAATGATACATACGCAAAACCTTTTCAAAACAAGATCTTGCTAAACCTTTTGGGATAATTTTGGTCAAAGCAGTTTTATCAGGTCATCAAGAAGGCAAAATAATTTTGGGCATAGACATAGAAAAATCACTTTGGTCATATGGGTCAAAAATTGTGTTTTGTGTGTTATAGTCCTACTCACTTAATCAAAGATTGTGACAAACACTCGAATATCTAAGCAAGTTTCAAGGAATAAGTCTAACAATCGAGACCTAGAGAGCACAAACCGGTGTGGACTAATTCAAATAGGGTTAATCACGAAACTTCACACGGATCATAGATACCCACATCGGAGAAGACCTTGATATCTCACAATGCTTTCCAAAGTCTTGCTCGAGACAAAGTCTTGAAAACCATACTTGGGATAGAAATTCTAGGAGATCTCATTATCAACCTAGAAAGTATCACAATTCATATAGGGATCTAGATCACAAGAACTACTGTTAAAGCGAATGGGTAAAGGGACAAGATCTTGAGAGACATATAGTCGTTCAACAAAAAGTGAATCGAGATGTTTTGTGTCAAAAGAAAATGCTAATAATCGGTGAAAGAAATTTATGTTGAAAAATCGGAGAGTTTTGAAAATCCATGCTAAACATCAAAAGATAATTTTGGATCATCATTTGAGAGATAGTGAGAATTACATACTCAAAGAATTTGAGTTTGTAACTTCTCGAGGGAACACAAGTCAAGAATGGCTTGGGTTCCTAAAAGTTCTAACTCTTTTCTTTGTGTGCGGGGCAACCCGGAAGAGGAGCTTAAAGATCATCTTATTGTGGATAGTGGTTGCTCGGAAGTATGACAGCGATAAAGAGATCTGTCGATTTTAGAAGTATTAGTGGAGGAAAAGTTGCATTTGGGAATGATCCCAATGGAGGAAGGATTCTTGGGAAAGCAACAATTAAAAGCTGGAAGAATCGATTTTGAGAATGTCGGATATGTGAAGGAGCTAAAGTTCAACTTGTTGTCGATCTCTCAAATTTGTGATAAAAAGCATCTGTGTTATTCAACGACACGAATGTCTCATCCTTTCTTCGACTTCAAACTGTTGATGATGACTTGGTAGTACTAAGAGTACCAAGGACAAATGATGTGTATAGTTTAGACATGAAGAGTCTACATTCTTATGGAAGAGCCACATGCTTGGTGGCTAAAGCAACATCTGAAGAGGCACATCAATGGCATAGAAGATTGGGCCATGTGAATTTCAAGAACATCAACAAAGCGGTCAAAGGCAATTTAGTTAGAGGTTTACCTTCAAAGACTTACAAGAATGATCAATCATGTTTGGCATGCAAGAAGGGTAAACAACACAAAGCTTCTGCAAGAAGCTTGATGAAAGAAATATTAGAGAACCATTGGAGCTATTACACATGGATTTATTTGGACTGTCTCGTGGCAAGTTTAAATAAGAAGAAATCTTGTTTGGTTATTCTTGATGATTGTAGTAGATTCATTGGGTTTTCTTTTGGGCTTTAAAGATGATACCTTTGATGCTATTCAAACTCTTATAATAGCACTTGAAAACCAATTAAGACTCAAGGTTAGAGGTATTAGATGTGACAATGGGCTGAATTCAAGAACAAGCCTATGGATGACTTTTGTGCAAATAAAGGCATAAAAGGAGTTTAGTATTGCTAGAACACCACAACAAAATGGTGTTGCGAGAGAGGAAGAATAGGACCTTGATTGAAGCGGCAAGGACCATGTTAGTGATTCTCATCTCCTATTCAATTTTAGGCGGTGTAAATCTTGCATGCTATGTACTCAACAGGGGTTTCATCACAAAACCCTGAGATGAAGACACCCTATGAATTGCGATGGGCAATAAACCCAACATTCGTTTATGAAGCCTTTTGGATGCCCTCTTACTATTTTGAACACCATTGATAATCTAGGGAAATTTGATGGCAAGTCTGAAGAAGGTTACTTATTGGGATATTGCACTAACAGTAAAGGCTTTAGAGTATATAACAGAGTTACTAAGAAGATTCAAGATTGTCTTCATGTTGAGTTCCTAGAAGATCAAGAAAATGAAAAAGGAAAAGGTCCTGATTGGATGTTTGATCTTGAGATTTTATCTCCTTCAATGAATTATGTTCCTGTTAGAGAAGAAAATCAACCTTTACACACTGAAGAAGATATTCAATATGTTGTTCATGATGTTCATATTCGACCTGATGCTGTTCCTACTAAAGATTCGCAAGTCCAAAACAAAATCTTGATGTTCCTAAGCAAAATCGATTCTCCAAAACAAAATCTTGTTGCACCACAATCCTCATTATCTGTGAGGATCAATCTATTCAAGAGGAACTTAATCGATGCTTCTTCAAGATGTATTAGCACATTCTTACAGCGATGAACAAAGGAGAGCTTATGAAGAGGCAAGAAGAAGAACAAGGCTAGAGTACTCTTACAAGATTTGGACAAGATACTTTCAACCAAATCATCGCCTGATGATGATGCTTTAGATGATTTGGATGATCCTACCATGCAGGTTAGAAGAAAGCGATGATGAGCTTGAAGATGAAGGTATTTTCTGATTCCAATGAAGGTCTTGATTATACTAACTTGGATGATGCATATGCAGTTCCACGATCTCAATCTTACGAATTCATAAGAATCATCCAAGCGATCAAATCATTGGTCCTTACTACGGTGTTATGACAAGACACAAAGCTAAGGGTTTCACAAAACCTCACAATGCTTTACTTAGCTTTGTGTATAAACAAAACAAAGCTAAATCATAAGGACCATCAAACACCTTATTTACTTTATCTCTCAAGAGGAACCCAAGAATATTGCTCAAGATTTGACTAAAGAAAATTTGGGTTGAAGCTATCAGGGAAGAACTTCTTCAATTTAAACTTCAAGAGGTTTGGGTTTTATGTGATCTTCCGATGGGAAGAGAGTTATTGGAACGGATGGGTTTTAGAGTTAAAAGAGATGAAAGAGGCAATGTTATCAAAAACAAGGCAAGGTTAGTTGCTCGGGGTTATAGGCAGGAGGAAGGGTAGATTATGATGAGGTATTTGCTCTGTGGCAAGGATTGAAGCTATTAGAATATTTCTTGCTTTTGCTTCTTATATGGGTTTTCAAGTCTATCAGATGGATGTCAAGAGTGCCTTTCTTTATGGCACTATTACAGAAGAGGTATATGTGAAACAACCTCCAGGTTTTGAAGATCCTAAGCATCCAAACAAAGTTTATAAGGTGGTTAAGGCTCTTTATGGCCTTCATCAGGCACCTAGAGCTTGGTATGAGAGGCTCTCTACATTCTTATTACAACATGGATACAGGAGGGGTGCAATAGACAAGACTTTGTTTATCAAGAGAGACAAGAAGGATATCATGTTAGTTCAAGTTTATGTTGATGATATCATCTTTGGGGCTACCAAACAGTCCATGGTTAAGGAGTTTGAGCGGTGATGTAGAAGGAATTTCAAATGAGTTCAATGGGAGAGTTAACATTCTTTTAGGACTTGAGTTAAGCGGTCCAAGGAAGGAATTTTCATTAGCCAAGACAAGTATGTTACTGAGACATACTTAAGAAGTTTAATTTTGATGATATGAAGGTCATTACTACACCTATTAAATCTATCAATTCATTGGGAAAAGATGAAGATGGATGACTGTTGAAGTCAAGTTATCTGAGATCTATGATTGGCTCTCTTATGTATCTTCTTGCATCAAGGCACGATATCATGTTTGCGGTTTGTTTATGTGCGGATATCAAGTTTCACCAAAGATCTCTCACACGAATCTTTGTCAAAAGAATTTTACATTATTTGAAACAACAACCTAAGTTGGGGTTGTGGTATCCTAAAGAGTCACCTTTTCACTTAGAAGCTTTTTCGGATAGTGACTATGCGGTGATAATTATGATAGAAGATCCACAACTGGTGGATGCCAATATCTTGGAAGAAGGTTAGTCTCACGGCAATGCAAGAAGCGGACAATTGCGGCAACATCATCTCTGAAAGGTGAATATATAGGCTGCGCAAGTTGTTGTGGTCAAGTTTTGTGGATGCGAATCAACTCTTGGATTATGGGTTCAACTTTAAGAATACTCCTATCAATATTGATAATGAGAGTACTATTTGTATTGTGAAGAATCACATGTATCATTCCAAGACAAAGCATATTGATTAGGCATCACTTTATCGAGATGTTATGAGCATAGGCTCATTAATGTGGTTAAAGTTCACACGGATGACAATGTAGTGATTTACTCACCAAAGGTTTTGATGTGTCACGATTCAATCACTTGGTTGTGAGCATTGGAATGATTAACTACTAAGCTATGTTTAAGGGAGGACTATAAGATGTTAAGTATAGTCCGTGTCTTGCTGAGGGGAGGATGTTAGTTTATACTTAGTTTATATGAAGGTTTTGGCAAAATCTTGTATTTCTGAAAAGTCTTGCTTGGGAAAATCTTGCTTATGTGGAAAATCTTGTTTGTCGTATTAAAATCTTGTTCCAACGGTAATATTGATGGGTAATTGGTAGTAACGGTAACTTTGTTACTTAGGCTGTGATTTTTCAAATCTCACCTATAAATAACTACTTTCCGATTTTCCCTCTCATATTATTACTTCACATCTTTTCCATACTTATCTTCCAATTACCATCACTTTATTATTTGATACAATCTTTCTATTGTGCTCACTCTTTCAACAATGGTGAATCGTTTAACTGTTTCGAAGCACAATATGGTGGCTAATTTGGACAAGACTGAGGCAAATGTGGCTTTCTATGATATAATTGATTATCTTATTGGGTCGCCTATTAGTTATGCTCTTTTAGTTGAGCCAGATATTATTGAACCATGGCTTCAAGAATTTTGGGCTAATGCTAGAGATAATATGGAGGAGGATGAATATTATATTAGATCCTCAGTTGCTGGAAAGACTATCAAGATTACAGAGGCCTCTATTCGCGATGATTTATTATTTGGTGATGCAGATGGGGCTATTAGATTTGACAAGCAACTGATTTGGGATACTTTTCGTAATCTGGGTTATGAAGGTTCTTTGACTGAACAAACTTTTAAGAAGGCCTTATTCTATCCTCAATGGAAGTTTTTGATTCATGTCTTGCTTCATTGCATAAGTTCTAAAAGCACTTCTTGGGAGCAGTTTGGGTCGAATTTAGCGTCTGCAGTGGTTGGCTTAGCTACAGACAGAGTGTTTAACTTTTCACGACTTATTTTGGATGGGATGTTATCGCATATATCATCTGGGGCAACTTGGTTGATGTATCCAAGGTTTATCTGGGTTTTCTTAAACAAGCAATTGGTGATGTTCCAAAACCCTTTGCTTTACTACTGTCATTGTGCAACAAGCCAAAATCTATACATTCATGGCTAAGAGAAGTAACTTGTTCAGAGGTGGAGATATTCCATTAAAACAACAATGATGGAAGTTGTCCAAGTGTCCGTGATGCGTTGGAGAGGATGAAGAAAGCGAAGGTCTGATTCGACCAAGGTCTTGCTTCAAAATCTTGCTTCAAGTCTTGCATCTGCAATCTTGCTTCTCGTGAAGGTACTGCATCGTTACAAGGTGATGTTTCTTCAGGTCCTGAGGTTCAAGTAGAGATTGAGAGAACACCTACTCCATCTCCACAACGTTCTGAGGCTCATTCACCACTTCAAGGTGATGATCATTCTATACCTCGTGAAGGTTTAACTATGGATAACTATGCTTTGACAAGGGCGCTAGCTAGGTTGAACAAGACTGTTAAGCGTCAAGCTAAAACAATTAGGAAGTTGAAGCGCAACTATTTCTGGTTGAGAAATTTCATTAAACCCTATATTCAAGGATTCAACTTATGGGTTAAAGAGGAAAACAAACGTCGAAAAGCACTTCATAAGGAATTGAAAAGAAAGACGGTTCCTAAATCATCTTCTGTCAACTTGGGGAGGAATTCAGCAAAGGATAATTTGAAAGAAGATGTTATGAAGAAGAAAGAATCTGTAAGTTCTGCAGAAAAGATTATTTCAGAGGAACAAGAAGAAGAAGTACAAGTTCAAGGTACTGATGATCAAAGTACTGATGTTCAAGGTACTGAACATCAAAGTACTGATTTTCATGATACATCTAGGTCAGAAGTTATAACACCAATAACTCCAAGGGTTTTGAATTTTGAAGAAGAAGTTGGTCCTTCTACAACTGTTATAGAAGAAGAGGAGGAACCTAGATTCAAACCTATTCATTCTGCGAGTGATGATGAAGTAATTGCTACAATGTTAGATTTGTCACAACCAAGAGGAGGAGTTACTATTAGAGATGTACAAGAAGAAGAACAACCAAGAACTGATCAACCTGCAATTGATCCAAAAGATAAAGGAAAAGGTATTTTGGTTGAAGTTAAGAAAAAGAAGCTCACTTTGGCAGAACTTAGAGAATTTGAAGTTGCAAGGAATGAAGCTGCTGCTAGAAAAATTCAAGAAGAATTGGATGCTAAAGATAGAGAAGAACAGCAAGCTCAAGAAGCTAAAAATAGAAGCGACTCAAAAGTTCAAGAAGAATTAGATCTTGGCTACTTTGAACCTTCTGATCTCCAACAACTGTTAGATTTATGTCAAGAAGACCTAATTTAGCTAAAGAAAGAAATGCGATGATGGCATATCTAAAAGGCGAGAGGATTTAAAGGATTTCAAAAGCTAAATTATATGGATATGAAAAGATTATATGATCTTTGAGAGAGAAGCTTATAAGAAAGATGTTGCAGGCATTAAAGACTTTAGAGAAGAAGCTTTTTGAATTTGAAGGCGAAAGGAAGAAAAGCTTAAAGAGAAAAGAAAGAGCGATGCTACGGATGTTCGGTTTTCAAAGAAAGAAAAGGTTGAATTAAGATCCGAGACTAGTGATGAATTGAAGAATTATCTCGAGTGGTAGATTTTGATTATACCAAGGAAGATAATGACATGAAGATGAGCAGATCAAAGATTAGTGTTTTCAAAGTTGAGAAATCTAAGAATGGAGATTACATGGTTTTCACAAAGAAGATAAAAGTTTCAAAGTTTTCAAAAGACTATGGGATTTCTTGCATATTATAGACAGAGTAGATCTATTCTACTTATATCATGTTGTGAAGACTTATTTTGAAGATAATCCATTAGAAGGATTGGATTGGTTTTACATGGTGATCTCATAACCATGTGGGAAGCGATGAAAGAAACGCGATGATATTTGGAAGGATCAAGAAAGCGGGAAATAGTTTCTTTGGAGATTTTTGAAGAATCTGGAGTTCATGTCTTGGAGCTAGAAAATGGAACAATGATACACATGTTTGCGAAAGAAGATATCCTCTTACAGTTGAGCTTATGAGAAGAATGCTAGAGCATGGTTTGGAAGTAGAAGAGGTGATGAAGCGCTTGCATGGTTGTCAATTTGTTTATAGACCGGACTACCATTCTTGAGAATGATCTTTAAGCGGTATGAATTTTAATAAATACTTTTGATATATCGATACTTTTATTCAAAGTCTTGCTTATCGAACAGTACTTTCATCAAAATCTTGTTCTTTGTATTAAACCGATTAAGTAAATTTTAGAAGAAACCTTTGCTAAGCAATAAATATTTTTAATAAATGGTTTTGTGATGATAACATCAATAAGTTATCAATCCACCATGGTTACAAAAGGATTGACTAATCCATGAGCAAACGGCTCGGTAAAGATATATCAAATCCGTTTTAGTTGACAACTTGCTAATAAGTTGGATGATAATCAACTCACCATATCAATAAATGTGAAGAGTTGGCTAGCCCACAAGAAATGACTTGTGGTAAAGGCGATGGAAAAACCATTATTGGTAATTAGTTCACCATTAGATAAAAGAACTAACTAGTCCGAAGGATACGACTTTTGGTAAAGACAAAACAAATATGTTGATAGTGGTGATTTGCAAAAATCATATGGTTATCAATGTACCATGGTCTTACACACCAAAACATTTGGCTACTCCGGAGATAATGGCTTTGGTAAAGAGTTCTAAATCCATTGAATTTTCAATGATTCACTTAGATGTGATGAGAATAGTATGCAACTTAAATTGAATTATTGTACACATTGTCATATGTTGTCGTGTTCTTTGAAAAGATGGAGATTCTTTGGATCTTTCGTGAAGAAAACAATTCTAAGAGATACTTTGACAAAGCATGATTCTACAGAGATATAATCTAAAGACTAAAGAACAATCCATTTTTAAAGATGAAGTCATTAAAGATATATTCACAAAGGAACTTGAAGTCAAGCAAGTAGAATTCAAGTTAGGGAGGATTGTTGGGATATGAAAGTCTTGAAGATATCAAAGTCTTGAAGATATGAAAGTCTTGTAGTACGCAAAATCTTGGGAGAAGTCAAAAGTCAAATCTTGCTAAAAGACAAAGTCAAAATCTTGCAAGGTGAAGTCAAAATCTTGCTAGAACAAACAAACTATTATATTCGTTTATGGAAAGTATTGTATTTCATGTTTAGATTACTTGTCGTACAAGGTTATCAATTGTAAACCGACTAGGATATCCTTGAGCCTATAAAAGGACTCCTAGATTGGCATTAGAGTACGATATTCGAGAAAAAGAGTTTTAGAGTTTACGAATTAGAGTTTAGAGAAAAGTTCGATTATCTTAGAGTTGTATTAGAGTATCTGCATAATAAGCAGATTTAGAGTCTGTTAATAAAGTTTTTCTTCTTAGCTTTGTTAAGTAAATTCCGCGTACTTGATAAAGATTGCTCAGTGTTTCTTTGTTAATAACTTAGGATTTATCCGAGGTTATTAAACCTTAACAAGCTAGTTAAGTTAGTTTGATTAAAGTATATCGATCCAACAGAACATAATAAACTAAAATACATTATTCATCGAAAAATTTTATTTCAGGGTACCCGCCGCTGCAACGCGCGGGTACCCTGTTAGTAGGATATTATATTTGAATAATAACCCAATACAACATGTGTCATTGCATAAACAAGTAAAATTGGCCATACACCAAAATACGTGTTTTACTAAGCATTCGTAAGAGTGATAAGTTTCCTTTTAGAAAAGCATATTTGTTAAAAGATACAATATGTCTCATTTCAATCATACATCATATAATACTCGCATGATCTATTGAGGTAATTAACCTTTACTAGATTCTTTTCTCAAGATATATAAATGAGCATTCTTGAAATACTCTCGATGTAGTAGATTCTAATTAAGGCATATCTTGGCTCTAGAAAATCAAATAGTGTTAAAATAACATGTAACGAACAAAGATGTCGTCCAAGAGATCATGAAATGTACCATCTAAACCAAATAACCTATAAATCTCAAACACAAAATTGAAACATTATGCTTGCCTTTGTTATGATATTGTGTAAGACATGTCATCTTCATTGGCCAACTTTTAAAATATGGTTAGTTGAGTCATATTAGGCCATGTATTAGTGAAATAAGCTAATATCATATTTGCTACAATTCAATAGGCAAAGATAGGAATTTGAATTTTTCTAACATGAAAACGACTACTAGAGAACCTATCACACTAGAAATTCAATTTGACCTAATGGTTGATTTGCTTCCAGGAGAGAAGTTGGGTTCACGGTATAACCCGTAAAAATGGCCGTGTTTAGCTTGAATTGAGCACCACTAGTGATAGTCTCATACTCATTCTCTAACTTGAAAATTTTCCATTCATACATTTGACTAAAGATAGTTTAAATCGGTGAACTTTGTCTCCCATTAGGATTGCATTTTGAATAAGTAGGAATTAGGATTCTCCTTAGCGAACCTAGGTTACTTGAATCCCACATATGTGATTCAAAGTGATAACATGTTCTTGGGAGATATGATTAAATGCCTTCATGCTTTCTTAATAATTACTTGATTAATTATTGAACGCATGTTTATTAGAAAGATTTTTCTTTCGATTAGATATTCCGATATAATATCTCCTGATATGTTTATCTATGATACATGCTCTTAAATGCTAAATGCTATGATATTTGGTATGATGTTTGCATTTGTTCCTTATGTTCGTTTTACATGATTTGCTTGTTAACTTTGCACCCACACTATGTTTTTTTCACACATAATGAATTAGGTATGCCTATCACTATAAATTTTTAGATGTCACATAGTCTTATACTAGTGTCAAAATCTAAAAGTTAAAGTCGTCACAAAATTGTCCTAATTCCTTGGTCATCATTTCGCTTTCTTCCAAGTGATATACTCTTTTGTCAAGGGAAGGTTAGATACAAACCTAATAGAACTCGGAGTAGGTTTGACAAATTAAATATTTCATCTGAAATATTCAAGTAAGTTTAACTTGCAATCACAATTGTTAAATATAATAACCGAAACATCATAGTCAAGCCTTTTAACAACATATGTTAAAACGCTCATCCAAAAGCTAAAAGCTAACATCCACCTTCGGGTCACAAAGGACTCACGAGTTCCTACATTAAGGGATTTGTAGTTTCTTTCATCCTCGTCTGAATATACACACTCCTTGAGACCAAGTATATTCTTTCCGTATGTCCATTTCATCCCCATAAGTTTGTCATAGTATTTTACCGTCAAGCTCACCTCATATATAATGAGGATCGAACTTTTTCCATTGGTTTTAGGGTCAAAAACCAACTTATCATCCTATCTTTCCAAGAGTCTGTTGATACTCTCTTTCTTCCGAATAACGGGGAATATGCCTATACGAAGATTGATATTTTTAAGTCTCTTCTTTTTCGTCGTCAATCTTGATCACCAAACCTCAATCTAATTGAAGCCATCCTTATGTTCCAAATCGAGTCTCACCCACACATCTACCACCGTTTTGTCGATTAAATACTTCATTCTTTTAGATTATATACCCTTCTGCGATCAGCACCATAGGCCTTGCTTTATGCCTTTCAAAACCTCGTTCAACACCCTCGTACTAAACAAAACGAAATATGTCATCACTTCCTTCGCGATAACGTTGAAAATTTTCTATTAAGAGAGTTCCTTTCCATGACAACAGTGCCGACATCTTAACCAAACCTCTCAAACAAAAATCCTTCAACTATCTCCGTCTAGGTCTAGGAATGATGGAACACATTCCGTAAGTCTTGTCTAATGACTACTCAAATATTTCACTGGAAATATTAAAGTCATCCATTTAGTCTCGTCTTATGACTATTTAAATATTTCTTTGGAAATATTAAGGTCATCTTTATTCGTCTAGTATCGTTAGTCAAATCCTATTAGAGTTATCTCGTAAGAGAATTTATTAGGTGTAAGTTCTCTCATCGTGTCAAAAAGTCTCACTAAATTAGCGAGATTTATTCGTCAAAAATCAAAAATGGAAACAAATCTGGCCAGAACAGTCCACGACACCATTAAACATGGGATGGAACCACTACATTTAGTAGTACCATCGGACCGTGACCTGCTAGTACCCGTTTTCTCTCCTAACTTTTCACACTTTTCACAAATTCAAACCAAACACCTTCTTACTGCTACTGTGGAGAACAAAACCATTACACATGGTACAAAACACACCATATATTTGGTTACCTCCGTATCCATCATCTTCTCAATTTATCTACAATTCTTAACCTCTGTTCTAAATTACCAATGCTTCCGCATCCCACTCATGTTCCACACACTTCAAGCGAAAAAACTCTAGGATAAGTGTGAGACAACCCTTCTTCATCAACATAGTTTCCTCTATCCAAGATAACCTTACTAGACCCCATCACCAACTCCACAACCTTGAAGATTCTATGTTCCTAACCCTTAGCACATTTTCATGTTATCATAGATCTAAGCAATAATTATTAGATTGAGAAGAGCTACGTGAATCTTCTCAACACAGTTTTCCTTACCCTAGCGTCTACCAATCAAGACAAGAAATAACCTAACAATAATTAACAACTAGGTTTCATAGATCTAAGCAAACATAAAGATAATTTAGCTACTCATGGTAAACAAGCAAGCATACACACAAACAAATAAACATGGGGTAGACATGATAAGGTTTTAAAATGTACCTTTTTGAGGGGTCGTTTAAGCCCTTATTTGATCACTTTTGTATCCGTTATTACTTAATATCGTTCTTTTTCACTTTTTAGGTCTCTTGAATGCAAATTGCTGTAATGGCACGTATTTGGACGAAAAGGCGCGAATATACGAAGAAAATGGCCAAAGTCAAGAATCGAGACACTCAAGCTGCTGAAAGACAAGGTAACGACGTCACTGCTTATACGCGACGCCGTTGGAATATTTTGTGACGGAACAGAAGCCAAATTTCATATTTTCAAGTGACGGTGTCAGGCTTTTAAAGAGTAGGCCGTCGCAACTCAGACGGCCTAGATTTGATCCAGACGGCGTCAGAATCTGAAAAGGACGGCGTCACATGCACAAGGTGACGCCGTCGCAAGACTAACGTGGCCAAGACGAAACCCTAATGACGGCGATCCGACGGCGTCACAAAACATAAGGTGACACCGTCGCATATGTAATCTTATATATAGAATCCGAATTTTTCAGTATTAGTGTGTAGTCTTTTGGAGTAAAAACCTAAACCGAACCAAGGCTGTCTTGTACATTATTTTAGGGTTCCAAACCCTATCTTACATCAAGATAAGTGTTTTACTTCATTAATTCAATTATGTCTTTGATTATTTGTGTGTATGCTTGCATGTTCTCCATGTCCGCTAATTTACTTGTGTGTTTGCTTAGGAATATGAAACTTAATTATTGAATATTGATTGGTTGTCTCTTATCTTAATTGTTAATGATCTAGTAATGCGATAGGTCATTCGTTGTGTACTTAATGCTTGATTAATCTTTGTGAACCTTAGGTTATAGCACTTAGAGCGGTTGTAAGCTAAACCATCCAAAGAGGCCTTAGAGTTAGAGTTTATAATCCCTTGTGGGTTTTGTAGACGAGACCCTTTGGTAAGTTCAAAGAGTTAGGGATAAACGCATACCCTACAACTTTAGACACACAACGCGATTAAGAATAAGGACGTGACAATTCAACCATCAATAGGAGATAATTAAGGAGTAATAAAACCTAAGTGAATACATCTTTAAACTTTCATACGAGCACACAATAATTAGACATAGACTACATACACCTTAGATTAGATAATTAGATAAGTAGAGGAATCGGTAGAAATACCAACCCCCAAATCCAAACCCCGAGATACGTACTTTTCCATTTCCTAAAAAACATAAAAAAGATAAAAAATAATCTTCCTCAACCCCAACCTTAGTGTAGTAACTTCTCACTAGCATTCCTATTCCCCTAGAGAACGATATCAATACCCGTGGCTTACCCTAATACTACACTACAACGATTAGGTTCACTGCCTAGGGTGTTATAAAACTTGCTCGAAGAAAAGGATGTTCCTTTGACCCCGAACGACGCGTGTAGCGTTATCAAGACATAATGATATGATGGATTAACAAACTGATCTTATGATGTAAAGAAGGGTTTGGAACCCTAACATAATGTCCAAGACGGACTACACACGAGTCAGGGTTTGCTCTCCAAAATTCTACCTCCCTAAATGCAGAAAAATCGAATTCTATATATAGATTTACAAGTGTGATGGCGTCGCCTTTTGATGGTGATGCCGTTTGGTCGCCGTCTTTAGTGTTTCGTTTGGGCCAAGTCATCGTTGGGACAACGTCAGTTGAGGAGTGTGACGCTGTCAGAATTCAATAGGGAGGTCGTCTAGGATTTTTTCCTTGGTCATCTGGTGTAAAACAAAGGGTGACGCCCTCTAGAATTAACACTTGACGTCGTCAGGCTTTAAAAAAAATCACCTGAGCCTTGCTTGGTCTTTTATAAAAATCATCAACAAGTGACGGCGTCGCCCTTTGAGATGGGACGCAGTCTGGCTTTAGAAACAGCTTAAGTCTTGACTTTGTCGTTTTCTTCATGTTTTCGCTCCTTTTCCTCCAAATATGCTTTATTCTAGCATTGTGCTTCCAAAAGACCTAAAATGTGAAAATGAACGATTTTAAGTAGTAACGGATATGAAATGTGTCGATTTAGGGCTTAAATGACCCCCTAAAAATGTATGTTTTAAATCCTTATCAAATATCCTGTAGGATCGATCTTAAGGGTTGATATGGTGAATCGGCAGGTCGGGGAAGATGGAAGATCACCATCTTCATGTTAGAGAGAGAAGGGAAACTAGTGTGTATTTTATTAATGAAAGGTGAAAGTTACATAAAGAGTATCACCCTCCTAGTGAAGTCTAGGAGGGTATTTATAGCCTAGCACAATGCAACTATTACAATATGACATAACTAGTCCGTGTATTTTGGCTAAATAAGATAGATAATATAATCCCGTAAATGTCGTTCCATTTACGTGTTAGGAGCGATTCCAACAATCTTCCCCCAATGGGACGACATAAAGGATTACTTACAACATTTCCCACAAGTACAAAAAAAAATAAAGAAATGTATTCATAAGCTCTTCAAGTGCTGAGGATGATGACATTTGACGCTCTTTATCTTCTTCTTGTACCTCGACTTGAGAACTGTTTTCTTCATTTGTAGGCAAATGATGTAATATGCAAGAATTGGATTAACTTCCCCTCAATTCATGTTACATGTCTTTAGCATCTTCTTCGTACACTTCTTTTTGGCGAAGTTTCTGAATCAGCTTCCCCCCAAACTGACAACCGTCTTCAGCAGATTCGAAACTTTTATGTAGTAGACATTTCTTCTAACTTTTGAAGTTTTCAGTACACAGCTGAATTTGTAGACGAGCAGTAAACCACACCAGGTAAATCTGTCTTGTTACGTAATAACAGTTGTACTCAATGTGGAAAGTCAGTTCGGGGGTAACATGCAAGAAATCAACAAGATCTTCTCACTCATGTAGATGCTTCACACCAAACAAACCACGAAAGATGAAATGAAGCAACTTCCCCCTGATTGTTGCGGTCTATCGGAATAATAACCACTTGTGAATATGCAATTACTCGATAAAATGACCGTGCGTGAGGCATCACAACATCCTATTTAGGTAAATTCACACAAGATAACCCGTGAAAGTTGAGACGATAACACTGAATTAAGACGTTTGAACCACAGGTCGTCTCATTTCTTCCCCCTAATTGAAGAAATTCATGAAGGGAAAAGGGTTTTCAAAAACAAAGTCAAAGAAAATAGAGACCCAGTACACTCTCTTCCCCCTGACGTTTTCAATGAATCAGAATCATACACCACGTATGTTGATGATGAATTGGAGACAGCGAAACCATGTATGTCCATTTAATCAAACAAGTGTGAAGTACCATAAATATCTTGTGAGAACCAATTCTTGATAAAACTTCTACTCGTGTATACTCTTCTCGATTAACTCTTCTGACCCATTATCATTCGATGACTTTTTGTAGTGACTCTCGATGAGAAAACCCAATATGACGAACTTGAGACTGAAGTAAAATAGCTCGAACTTGTGACTTAAACTTGCACTATTGTCAGACGAAGAACCCTTTTTCTTACTACAATCGAAAAAAAGGTAAACTTAAAGTTTCTCAAATTATCCACAGCTTTTTGTGACACTTGAGCGCAACAACGTAACTCCTTAAAAGTGATAGTTATAAGCTGTGAGCACAACAACGTAACTCCTTACATCAGGTATAACTAGACAACTCAAGTCTTTGTCATTTTGAACGGTTAAAGCTCAAACAAGGATCTCGAAGAATCACGCATCCAACCAACCCCGATATCTTCAAGATGCTAAGTATACACACCCGTGATATCCCACTTCACATTCAAATAAATAATATTGAATTTACGCCGTAGTCACATCTTGCGGTTAACTGCTCAAAACTAGCCTTCGTGAATTGGTTTGAGTGAACTATGATAATTGTTTCCTAATCTTGTCAAAAAATTGTATCCTCTGTGAAAATTATAATACCAAAGTACCACTCGTTTACCAAATGTTATACCAAAAAAAATGCACTCAATGTATAAAAGTACATTTGATAGTAATGAATTTTCAGCCCATTTGAAGGATATAACCATATGGCTTGTACCGTTTAAGTACTCCTGGGCCCAAGCGAGTCCATAATCCATATCCCGATCCAAGCCCACACAAATCACTAACCGGTATGTATTATCCCTAAATCATATGAGTATTAAGTAGAGGTAATTTACAACCCTAATCACATTTAAATGCCCCCATCACACCAAACCTTAATCAGACAAAATGTCCACCCCACACTTCTCTCACAAGAAAAACAGATCTCAAATACATCAAAGCGACTCAAATCACTTCGCATCTTCATCTCACAATCATCAATCTTCAAGATCTGCCACAAACCCAAGACAACTATCAACCGTACCCTCAACCTATGTTAACGTTTGCAGCTCATCTCCGAATAAGAAGGCGTTAAAGTAGCTTCAAGATCTGAAAAAATGATCTCGGGTAGGTTTGATGTTGTTACCTTTCATGTTTGTGTTTCATTTGAACGAACCAAGGAGGGTAAAATAACATAATTGTTATCATTATTCTCCTTTTGTGTCGGATATTGAACAAATGAGGCTAGGCTTCAAAATAGATCAATGATGTTTTTGTTTATATTCCTTAAGATTTGTTAAAGATTTATGAGAGAATATAAACAAAACTGAGATCTAATAATTGTTTTAATTATCAGTCCAAGTCTTAGATCAATGATGGGTTGAATATCTTTCGTATGGTTTAACCTTCAAAATTTTGAAAAACTTATAATGGAACGAAAGATATGAATCGGAGATCTTCATATATGATGAGTCGTTGTTTGAATGAGATAGAGGGAATAAATAGAGATGAAGTTGATGATTGGTTGTGGTTTGTTTGACGAGGGGTTTAGGATAGATTGAGGATGCTTGTGACTTATGATGTGGTGATAAAACTGAGGTCACAGTACGAGTTGGTATAGGTATTGGTCATGGTCATAGTTTACGTCTTCATCTCGTTTTTCCTGTCAAATAGTCTTAGACGAAAAGTCTTATTCAAAAGTCTTATGCGTAAACGTTTCTTGTTTGTAAACCTTACGCGTAAGAAAGACTTACTCATAAAAACATCTTAGTCGTAAACCTTGGTATCTTATGCGTAAACGATTTCATTATGCGTAAAGTCTTAGTCGAAAGTTTCTTACTCGTAAAACTATCTTAGTCGAAACCCTTGTTCGTAAACACCTTTATGAGTAAGGTTTATGCGTAAAAACTTACGAATTACTTTCCAGGTAATGCGTAATAAGATTTGAATAGGTGCTTACGCGTAAAAACAGAGTTTTGGCTTTTGTTGACTTTCATTCCGGCGACTTTTTCAGATCAGTTTCCGTTCAGTAATAAGAAACCCAGAAAACTGACATAAAGACTCATCATATTACCCGTTTTACCACAAGAACTAACCATTTAACCTCCAAAAACGTTTCACAGGAATGGTACCAAAAGTTTATACGAGTGTAAAAAATGCATAAAACTGTTGTGAACAAACAGATACAAACCAGTTTATGACTTTTTTTTGTTAACCCATAAAAAACTTTGAGCATAAAGGATACACTAAAAACTTGTAAATAAAAACTGTTAAACACACAAGCATATGTGAAAGGTTAAAACTTTGTTAAAACAGATTTACAAGAACGATTTTGACAAGATACATCACCAAAAATCAAATAATGATAAAACCGACCTGGATCTTGATACCACTTGTAGGATCGATCTTAAAGGTTGATATGGTGAATCGGGAGGTCGGGGAAGATGGAAGAACACCATCTTCATGCTAGAGAGAGAAAGTAGAGAGAGAAGGGAAACTAGTGTGTGTTTTATTAATGAAAGGTGAAAGTTACACAAAGAGTCTCACCCTCCTAGTGAAGTCTAGGAGGGTATTTATAGCCTAGCACAATACAACTATTACAATATGACATAACTAGTCCATGTGTTTTGGCTAAACAAGATAGATAATGTAATCCCGTAAATGTCGTTCCATTTACGTATTTGAAGCGATTCCAACATATCTCTACACTTGGAATTTGCTTGTCCTCAAGCAAATGTGCTTTTGGCCAATCAATTGATTAGTTAAAGGACATGATGCATTGGTTTAAAATAGTTTACAACAAGTACAAGCGACACAATAGTCATAACAAGCACGAAAATTATACACTAGCACCTCATAATTGGTGTTTGGGTTCTCTCATATCTCGGGTTTATATGAAATATAACATGTAAGAAAATGGAAGATAAACACTCATTACCTGGCATAGTACATGGATTACCATAGGCTTGAGAATAGATCAAACTTCCATCTCTTTGGTGTAAGCACATAGGAATAACTATCTAAGAGGTCTTTTCAAAGGGTTGTAACGTTAGGCTTAGGCCAGGGAAGTAAAGGGTTTTGTTGGATAAGGGATATTTTAGTGGTGGCAAGTCAAAAATCTTATGTTATAAGCATGTAAAGCGTGGTGTTGCTAAGCCAAGACTCGACTCACTAACACTAAAAAACAGAAACACGAACTTAAAAACATAAACATAAATATAGATGTAGGATGGTAGCCCGTATGTTTTTCTTAATTTTTTTTCATATCTTTTTACTCTACCATCCTCTACGATAACATCAAAATAAAGGGATTTGTAGGAGCATCTTATTTAACTAACACTAATTGACCTAATTTGAAAAGATCAAAACACTTGGAATACTTAGTTACGTAGACAAAGGGAATTTGAATTTATCGTTCTTTCCCGTTACTCCATAGAATATTACTTTAACACATGAGTCCCAAGCGTCCCAAAACTGTATACAAATAATATGACTCGACTTAGCAACCATGCAAGTAACTAGATAATTGAACTAAGGGTATAAACAATAATTACAATAATTCACTAAAGATGAGTGCATACAAGGTAGGCTAAGGCGATTTAGGTGTAACATTTGGGGGTGGATTGTAAACAATGCTCTTCATTGATATTCCGGAAACCAAAACATCATGAGAACCGCAAAAAGATAGGCTCTGAGGGGTTAACTAGGGGTATCGTGTACTAAAGTTGAGTACATTGCAAGGGTGTGGGGAAAATTACTAAACCGATGTGGATGACTTAATTAAATTACAGGTTTAAAACAAGGGTTATCCAAATGCCTCTTATCATTTAGTTAATCCTACCTACACGAATGTAGTCTCTGTGGAAAACGTAGAGGGGGGGGGAGGTAAATACGTTTCCGTTTTAAACTTAAAACTTTTGTATCAAATATAGTATAAACCATCACATTTTCTAATCTCGACGCGAGGATGCATTTAACGCATTACGGCATGTAAGGCCAACCCCTTAATATCACTTAAGATTCCGCAAGATTAATGGTTCATTATAAATCAAGTTTCACCATTATTAGTCCGGTTTGTTTTTCTTGATCAAGCGTGTCATAATATGTAAAGTGTTAAATATAGTTTATGACTATATGAAAGACCAAGTATGCATCACACACATAAATATCAACCACATAGACAATCAACAATATAAAGCAAGAATAAAAGTAAAGCGATAAGTAAAAGGATGCACAAACCAACACGAGATTTATAGTGGTTCGGTCATGAAGCTCCTCTTCGCCCTACTCTACTCCTCGAGTATCCAACTCGAGAGTTACTTCACTAGATCAGCAAACTCCATTCTTGGCGGAGAAAAACTTACACAACGTCGCCTACACTTTATCCGGTACAAGGCTAGACACCGAGTTCTTCCACGTGGTAGAACCAAACCTATCACAACGTCGCCTACACTATATCCGGTACAAGGCTAGACACCGGGTTCTTCCATGAGGTAGAACCAAACCTATCACAGCGTCGCCTACACTTTATCCGGTACAAGGCTAGATATTGGGTTCCATTAAAAAGGAGGAACCATTACCCGACCAACACGACACATCTATAACACCCGTTATGTTTTAAGGCCCAACATAACAAACCTTGTGTTTTATGGCACAAACACATAAACCATCTAATCTAGTTATATATACAAAAATATGATACTAGACAATATCCAAGACAATGTATCTAATGGATATGAAATCCTAAACCAAACATCAAGAACACAAAGCATGATGTAGTTAGTCTTTCGTGAATGAAGATGACAAGTTTCCCAAGCTTGTTGTAAAAGATCTTCATGTGCTTGTATGCTTGTGATGGGTGATCACTTAAGTAGGTAAGTATGCAAGATCTCTAGGCTTGCTTTGGAGGATCACTTCGGGAGTATGCTTACAAAAAATTAAAGTTAGAAGCATTATGATCATATGAGATGAGGGTGGTTTACATGTTTCCTAATGATCTAAATATGTTAAAAATGGTGGAGAGAAACTATGTGTAAAGGTGTGAAAATATGGTGAAAAGTGGCTTGCTATTTATAGGCAAAAAGACCAAACTATGTTTCTGTCTCAAAGATCCCTACTGAGAGAGATCCGCCCCTTATAGCCCCAGGGATCCGTGGGATCCGTGGACACTCCTCATTATTTGGGTTATGGGTCATGGATCATGGGTCATGGGTCATGGACTTTGGGTCATGGGTACCCAAATGTATCTAGACAATGGGTTATCGACTTTGGGTTATGAGTATGGGTTATGGATCATGGTATTTACCCAACACATTTACTTTTTGTTTATGTATTTTATAAAATGTAAGTAACCAAGATTACTTAAGTGTTTTATAAAAATAGTTTTAATTTTATATAAACTATTTAACTAAACATGTTTAATGGTTTGTTAGGGGTTTGATCATAACGCAATATAACAAATATGTACGAACCTGTGTTGTAGCATACAAGGACTTGAGTCGTCGAGAGGTGTTGAAAGTATGTTGAGACAAAATATAATTACAGGTAACTTATACATTTTATGTTATGTAATACAAGTTACATGTTTGTCATCAACAAAACAAACGAGACTGTATATATTAAATATCAAAATATTTGCACTAACAGTCTCACTAGCGATCTCAGAATGCATCACAAAACAAATTTTTGAATATATTATACTATCGGTACACTCACGAAGCATTAAAGATGAATGCTTTTATTCCTAAAGATCTAGGGGCGAACCTCACATTTTTAGGGTGGAATTTGAGTGGTAAACGATTTTTGTGCTAGTCATATAATTCCTATCCATGAGACACTTTATTAAGACTAAAGTTTAACTCGTAAATGCCATAAAAAAATTTTAAATTTGGTGCTAAAATTGCCCAAACAAATATTTCTCATAGTTTATTACACAATTTACCAAGGACAAGACAAAAATCAAATGAGTGAATAGTTTCTAAGCTCCCGTTTTATTCTCCCTCCCTACACTTAAACTGAACATTGTCCCAAATGTTCCCCGAAAGTATCAAAGTTATGATAAAGGAAGGTAAGTAAAAGAGAAAGAAACTAGTACTCCCCTGATTAGCTCGGTAGGATATGTATGAAGTTGCGGTTAAATCCTCCTCCAAGAAGAATGAGTAAGTAATAAGTGCTTCCAAAATATGTGTTTCTTCTTCTTGTCTAATATAACCTGCACAATTATAAGAAAACGAAACCAAACCTCGCATAAAATCGGTGGTAAAACAATATATAAAACAACTAAACTAGAAAGCGAGTAATATATAATGCTTGTGGAATGGATGTTTGCAATTTTTCTTGAAAATTAAGATTTGGAGATTTCCAAAAATCACAAGTTACACAGAAAACGAAACTAATAATCTGTTTCTACATTGCCTGATGCCGTCGGTTGTTAATCCTGACGCCGTCAGGTTGTCCTGACAGAAAGGGTCTGGTACGTTTTTCTGGAAAAATTCTAAAAAATTTACCTCATTAAAACCTAGAAAAATTCCTGCAAAACATCCATTGTGACTCGATACAAGCATTTGGCTCTAACAAACACACAAATATATACAACTCCAATTATTTTTAACCTCATGTTCATGTTCTTAAAACTTATGTGATCTTCCCTACACTTATCTTTTTGTAAAATACCTTTATATGTAATTAAGACGAGGTTAAAAAAACAAAATAAGCATTTTCACAAAATCTAACTTGAGAATAAACAATAATGAAAAAGATATATAAACAACAACAAAAATGAAAAACAAACATTCAAACAATTAAACATGGGTTGCCTCCCAAGAAGCGCTTATTTTTTTTCGAGTCACGAGCTTGACTCTACCCTTATTTAACGGATAAAGGGGAAGTTTTCCATACACTTAAGTTTAAGTGCGGGTGATAGTAGCGATACACACCCTTAGGGTGGAAATTTGCCATGTGAGGAGAGGGTGATGGGTGATACTCATGCTCAAAGGGGTGTACTTCTTTCATTGTAACCTTACCTAGTTCTATTGGTGTAGCGGGTGAATCAAGTCTTTCTCCTACAAAGGGATCGTCTTCTATCAACTTTAAGAGATTCTTAGTTAAGGATCAATCTTGACCTAATAAACCCGGTTTAAACGTATAAAGTTTCTTCTTATCAACCATGAATGGGTGATGTAAGTGTGTAAGGTCATGGGTTACTCCTATATTAGCTTCCACTATACATGGCTTAGAGTAGTATCTACTACCTTTATCCTGCAACTACCCAGACTATTGATGGGTGAATTGGGGCTTAATTCAATTCCTAAATTCACATCTAAAGACGGAAAATTAGGTAAAGTTGGTTGAGGCTCCGGTTGATCAAAACTAGGAACTTCCGTAGAACTAAGAGAAAGGTCATCACTACAAGCGTTCAAACCTACATTCTCTAATGGTGTTTAGTCCAAAGGTTCTATATCAATCGGGGTTCCTATAGTCTCTTCTTCCTCTTCCGGGTAAGTTATAGGCTATGTGTATTCCTCAAATGATGGTAGGGCTTGTGGGCTTGGAGTTTTTACCTTATTCTCCATTATATCTAGATCACCTATATGTTCATCATGTGTTTTAGTATGATCTAACCCAAATACACTCCTAAGTATCTCAAATCCTTTTTTAGCCATTTCAAATTCTTGGTCCGATTCACAAGAATCGTTCTCAAAAACTGGATTACTATGTTCTATTCGCCTAATGGATTCATCATGCGTGTCATATCTTTTATTGAAATCTATCCCACGGATGCAACCAAGTAGTTCAACTCTAACCATCTCAGTCCTAAACAACCATTTCGATTGAGCCTTCCACTTTGAGAACATGTCTAAATCTTCGTTATTTGGGTCCCATGTTCCAATTCTACCTTGGGCGAAAGTCTTAAATATTTCCCATGCATCTTGAACACCATATCCCCAAAGATCCCCATCCGCTATATAGTCAAGTCTCATTTGGGTTTCGTGGTCAATACGAGTGTAAAATAATTGGAGTAGACACAATAAATCAGAGCCTTGATGAAGGACTTTTAGTAGTACGTATTTAAAACGAGTCCGTGCTCGGGAAAGGATTCATCATGATGTTGTCAAAATCTCAAGATCTCATTTTAGAGTGGAAAAGGTAGATTATGTAGTGGATTTTGTCGATTGGGTGAAAATTTTGGCTGATTCGCGTTTTACATAGCGGCTAACAAAATAGCCAATAAAAAGGGTTACAAAAAAAGCACAAAGAAGGGGGATAGACTACAAAAAAGCTAACAAAAAAGAAAAAAGCTCACTTGATAGGAATCAAGCGAGTAGACCTAAACGAAATAGAAATCAAACCTAAGCAATAACTATTCCCCGGCAACGGCGCCAAAAACTTGATTGCGGAGTTCGGGGTCGAAAGACTTCTTTTTTCACGAGCAAGCTTTACAACCCTCTAGGCAGTGTACCTAATCGTTGTAGTGTAGTATAGGGTAAGCCCAGGGGGTTGATCGTTCTCTAGGGGAATAGAGATGCGTAGGAAGAGATGTATGACGAGAAGGTAAGGTTGAGGGAGATTCTTTTTAGTCTTTTATGTTTTTTTGAAAGCAAGATAAATATCTCGGGGTATAGGAGTGGGGGATGGTACTTCTACCAATTTTTACTACTAATTAATTAAACTAATTAATTAATTAAACTAAAGATAGGCTATGTTTTTGTAGGTGTGCTGATAAGGTTTTAAAAGGTACCTTTTTGAGGGGTCGTTTAAGCCCTTATTTGATCACTTTTGTATCCGTTATTGCTTAATATCATTCCTTTTCACTTTTTAGGTCTCTTGAAGTCAAAATGCTGGAATGGCACTTATTTGGAGGAAAAGGCACGATACGAAGAAAATGGCCAAAGTCAGAATTGAGACACTCAAAGCTGCTGAAAACATAATGTGACGGCTTCAGGTGTTAATTGCGCGCCGTCGGAGGATTCTTGTGACGGGACGAAGCCAAAACTCCTATTTTCAAGTGACGACGTCAAGTTATAAAAGAATAGGCCGTCGCAACTTAGACGGCCTAGATGTAATCGAGACGCGCCGAAGTCAAGAGGACGGCGTCACAAGCATAAGGTGACGTCGTCGCAAGTCTAACGTGGCCAAGACGAAACCCTAATGACGGCGACACGACGACGTCACAAAACATAAGGTGACGCCGTCGTAGATGTAATATTATATATAGAATCTGAATTTTTAGTATTTAGTGTGTAGTCTTTTGGAGTAAAAACCTAAACCGAACCAAGGCTGTCTTGTACAATATTTTAGGGTTCCAAACCCTATCTTAAACTAAGATAAGTGTTTTACTTCATTAATACAATTATGTCTTTGATTGATTGTGTGTATGCTTGCATGTTTACCATGTTCGGCTAAATTACTTGTGTGTTTGCTTAGATATATGAAACCTAGTTGTTAATTATTGTTAGGTTGTCTCTTATCTTAATTGTAATTGGCTTAGGAGTGCAACTAGGCTATCGTTGTGTTTAATACTTGATAAATCTTTGATAGTTTATGAATGACTTTGTGGATTTCGTTTACTAAACCCAAAGATAACCTCAAAGTTAGTTTATGAATGACTTAGTGGATTTCGTTTACTACACTTAAAGGTGACTTCAAAGAGTTAGGGAATGCACACCTTACGACCTTAGAAAACACACAACGCGTTAAGAATAAGGACGTGACAATTCAACCATCAATAGGAGATAACTAGGGAGTAGTAGCATCTAGGTAAACACATTTTTAATCATCATACGAGCACACAACAATAGACATAAACTACCCTTACCTTAGATTAGATAATTAGATAAGTAGAGTAATTGGTAGCAATACCAACCCCCCAAATTCAAACCCCGAGATTCGTACCTTTCTATTTCATAAAAACATAAAAAGATAAAAAAATAATCTTCCTCAACCCCAACCTTAGCGTAGTAACTTCTCACTAGCATTCCTATTCCCCCAGAGAACGATATCAAAACCCGTGGCTTACCCTAATACTACACTACAACGATTATGTTCACTGCCTAAGGTGTTGAAAAACTTGCTCGACGAAAAGGAAGTTCCTTTGACCCCGAACGACGCGTGTAGCGTTATCAAGTTTTTGGCGCTGCCGGGAATAGAATAGCTAGTTAGTAGTCCACCTCGTTTAGGTTTCTTTACTTGATTCCTATCAAGTAAATTTTTCTCATTTTTAGATTTCTCTTAGTCTATCCCCTTCTTCGTGACCTTTTTCGTAATCCCATCACTTTTCATCATGGAAGGTGATAACCACCCACCATTCATCAACCCACCACCAATTGACCCGCCAAGAGCCCGTACTCTTGGTGAATACTCGAGACCAAGCCACTTAGGTTATAGGAACACCATTGAGCTTCCGACCAAGCCCAAACTACGGCCTGCGATCCGACACCATCCGGTTGGTGCAAAACGGATGTGCATTCCATGGACTTCGTTCCAAGATCCAAATTAGCATCCGAGGATTTCTCAAAATTGTCGATTCCATCGACCTTGATGCTACTACTCGGGAGACCACGCGCTGCGTCTCTTCCAATTCTCTCTACGGGACCAAGCTAGTAATTGGCTTGAGCGACTTCCCACTGGCTCCATCTCAAGTTGGGATGATCTTACCTCTCGCTTCCTTGCTCAATTTTTCCCACCGGGGAGAACCACTAAGCTTAGGAATGACATCTTGATGTTCCAACAACGTCAAGGTGAATCTCTCTACGAAAGCATGGACTCGATTCAAGGACTTACTTCATAAAGTCCCTCATCAAGGCATTGATCTTTGGCTCCAAGTCCAACTTTTCTATGATCATGTCAACTTCCCCACTAAGCGATCCATTGACCAAGCGGCCGGTGGAAAACTTAGTGATCTCACCGCGGAAGAATCATGGGGTATAATAGAGGACCTTGCCCTCTATGACAACGAAAGTTGGGATGACCCCCGTGAGCTGCCCAAAACCGTTAAGGCAATCTCCTTGCCTCCCATTGACTCACAACCTTCCGACCGTAGGATGATCGAACTTGAAGATCAAGTTAATTTCCTAATGAGTTCCTACGAAAATCCTAAGTCCTCACGTCAAGTGAATAAAATCACTCTACCTTGTGAGTTATGTAGTGGTCCCCATGACACTCGTGATTGCACAAGACTCCCCGAACAAGCTTTTGCGGACTACGCCTCCATGCGCACCGACGGAGCGGAGCGAAGTGGTACACTTTCAAGCCCGAACAAAACAACTTAGGAAACTCTTACAACCCCTCATGGAAAAATCACCCTAACCTTAAGTGGAACCAAAACTCAAGCACACCCCAAAGCTCATCTAGTCCACCTAATAGGTTCAACTCTCTAAACACCGGAACCCCACTAATCTTGAGGCAATTGCATCTAGATTCTGTCATCTCAAGAGACTCGATTGACTAAGCTTGAAGCCGATTTTAAGCGAAGACAAAGCGAGATGACAAACAAGCTTGATGCCTCTTAAAAGCCTTCAATGAGCGGAAGTTGGAGCACTCCCAAGTGATACTATAAAGAACCCAAAAGTGAATTCGATTTCGTCGACTTCATGTTCTTGTTCACCATGGGAGAACACACATCCATGCCCCTCACACCCAACGGTTCACTCGGTAAACGCTATCAAAAAGGGTTCCAAGCTATCCAAAATGAGGTACCAAGGCCCTGCACCGTTGGTGGAACCTACTCTTGAGAAACCCGTCAACCAAGAATCCAAACCTAGTTTAGAGGAGGAGTACAAGGAACTCCATCAAGAAAAACCGATTCTTGAGGTCTTAGCTCATGCACCTTATTATAATGCTTTAAAACAAAAATATGAGTTAGAACTTAAGCTTGGAAAACATGGGTCCGCTTTTGTGCGAAATAATTTACCTAAGAAGTTAGACGATCCCGGGCTATTCACTCTTCCGTGTAGGCTTGGAACTTCCAAACCTCTCGACGCTCTAGCCGACTTAGGGTCATGCATCAATCTTGTTCCGTTGTCCCTCAATAGAAGCCTTAACTTAGGTAAAATAGAACCAACGGAAACCATCTTAGGTCTAGCGGACGGTAGTGTTGCACGTCCAGTAGGAATAATAAAATACATGGTAGTACACGTAGGAGAGTTGACTCTTTTGGCCGACTTTCATGTGCTAGACATGAATAAGGACCCGACATGCCCATTACTAGTAGGAAGAGGATTCTTAGCTACCGCTAGTGCCATCATCGATTGTAAGATGTCCAAGATAGTGGTAGGAGAGGGGAGTGCTAGGTCAATTTACGATGTCAAAAAGCATACGTACTACAAAGAAGAGGAAATCCCACATGAGATTAGGTTGGATAGAGAGCCTTCTAGATATGGACCTTGGATAGATAAGAACCTCATAGGCCCCCAAAGACCTTTTTACCTAGATGAAGCCTTCACTAGTAAAGCAACTTTCCAAGAAAGAGAAATGGCTAGGGACATGGAAGTGAACCCGTTCGAGGACGCCTTAGTATTTAGGAAGATGACCGAGTTCTTAGGAAGCTTGCCCGTCAACCTTGTCATGAATAAGTGGAAAGTTGAGAAATCTAAACACAAATGGGATTGGGATAGACCGCCTAGTGATGGTAATGGAGAGTGGCACATTAGGATAACAATCTATGATCCCGATGGAGAGAAGTTTGAAAAGGCATATCTAACCGAACGTACTATTAGGAACTTGAATGATAAGTTTGATCCTTATGACATTGTTGAGGATATGCTTACTTATATCGGTACGTAGGAGCACGACTACGAGTCTAGCTACAAGACTATTAAATAAAGAAAAGCGCTTCGTGGGAGGCAACCCATGCTTAATTGTTTGATTGTTAGTGTCATATGTCTTTTATTGATTGTCTATTCTCATGTTTAATTTTGTAAAAACGCTTTATTTTATTTTTAACCTCGTCTTAATTGCATATAAAGGTATTTTACATAAGGGATAAGTGTAGGGAGGATTACACAAGTTTTCAAGGAAACGTAAACATGAGAATAACAATTCATTAAAAGATATATTTGTGTGTTTGTTCGAGTCAAATGCTTGTATCGAGTCATAATAGATGTTTTGCAGAAATTTTTCCAGATTCTAAAGATGTAAATTTTTCGAATTTTTCCGTAAAATCGAGACCGCTTTTTGTCGGGATCGACGGCGTCAGATCGCGCGCCAGAAGGAGTAAAACAACAGATTACTTTTTTCTCGTTTTCGAGCTACTTAAAAATTTTGGAATTTTCGTGTCTTAATTTTCCGAAATTTTGTAAACATCCATTCCACAAGCATTATATCCTAGTTTAAATCGAGTCTTATATATATTATTACCCCGATTTTACGCGAAGGTTTCATTTGTTTTCTTCAAGTGTGCGGGTTTAATTTATCAAGAAGAAGTTACATAAGATTGGAAGGAGCTTTTCACGCATAAATTCTTCTTGGAAAGGATTTAACCACTACTTCACACACGGATCTTACCGAGCTAATCGGTGAGTACTAGTTTCTTTCGTTTTAATTACCTTCCAATTATCATAACTTTGATACTTTCGGGAACATTGGGGACAATGTTCGGTTTAAGTGTAGGGAGGAAAATAAAGCGGAACTTTGAAACTATGCTTATCCTTGATTATTTGCTTTGTCCAATTGTATTTGTGTAATAAACCATGAGAAAATGTCGGTTAGGGTAATTTTGGCACCAAATTTAAAATTTTTCATGATATATAAGAGTGGGCCATTAGTCTTAACAAAAGCGTCTCACGGATAGGAAGTTACATGACTAGCACAAAAACCCTTTACCACCTAAATTCCACCCAAACTGTGAGGATCACCCTTAGATTAGTAGGAATTAAAAGCATTCATATTTAATGCTTAGAGTGTGAACCGGTAGTATATTAGATTCTAGAACTTGTTTTGTGATGCATTCCGAGATCGCAAGTAAGACTACACTTGTGTAGTTAGGAATAACTAAATGATAAGAGGCATTAGGACAACCCTTGTTTGATACCCGTAATATAATTACTTCTTCCACATCGGTTGAGTAATTCCCCACACCCTTTGCGTTGTACTCATCTTTAGTACACGATACCCCTAGTTAACCCCTCGAGCCTATCCTTTTCGCGGTTCTCGTGATGTTTTGGTTTTTCCGAATATCAATGAAGAGCATTGTTTACACGCCACCCCAAATATACACCCAAATCGCCTTAGCCTACCCTGTATGCACTCACTTTTAGTGCATTATTATTATCACCCTAAAACCTTAGTTCAATTATCTAGTTGCTTGCATGAGTTGCTAAGTCGAGTCATATCCTTTGTATACAGTTTTGGGACGATTGGGATTCATGGGAAAAGTTAAAGTTTATGAAATGACGGGAAGGGAAAAGTTAATGTACCCCAAGTGTTTTGATCTTTTCAATTCGGGTCAAATTAGTGTTTGAGTAATAAAAACTCAAGTGTAGGGATATGCCTATAAATCCCTATCATTTTGATGTTACCGTAGAGGATGGTAGAGTAAAAGTGTATGAAAAAAAAAGAAAAAAAGGAGAAGAAAAAAATAGAGTGAAAAAAAAAACCATACGGGCTACCATCCTACATCTTTCCTTTAATTTTATGTTTGTTTATTTCAGTTAGCTAGAGTTTAGAGTATCGAGTCTTGGCTTAGCAACGCCATTCTTCGTATACTTGTAACATAAGAGATTTTTGACTTGCCACCACTATATAGCCTATCCCACCAAACCCTTTGTTTCCCTACCGTAAGCCTAACGTTACAACCTTTAAAGACCTCTTTGATAGTCTTTCCTAGGTGCTTATGCCAAAGCGATGGAGGTTTGATCTATTATCAAGCCTATGGTAATTTATGTACTAGGACCGGTTAATGAGTGTTTATCTTCCATTTCCAATTTGTTATATTTCATATACACCCGAGAAAGATGTGAGTATCCAAACACCCCATGTGAGGTGCTAGTATGTGATTTCCGTGCTTGTTATGACTTTTGCGAGGCTTATATGTGTTGTGGACCGTTTTGAACGAATGCTTCATGACCCCTAACTTATAAATTAATTGGCTAAAAGCACATTTGCTTGAGGACAAGCAAATACCAAGTGTAGGGATATTTGATAAGGTTTTAAAGGTACCTTTTGAGGGTCGTTTAAGCCCTTATTTGATCACTTTTGTATCCGTTATTGCTTAATATCGTTCCTTTTCACTTTTAGGTCTCTTGAAAGCAAAATGCTGGAATAGCACTTATTTGGACGAAAAGGCGCGATTATCTGAAGAAAATGGCCAAAGTCGAATCGAGACACTCAAAGTCATTGAAAACATAAGGTGACGGCGTCGGTGTTAATTGTGACGCCGTCGGAGGATTCTTGTGACGGGACGAAGCCAAAACTCCTATTTTCAAGTGACGACGTCAAGTTATAAAAGAGTAGGCCGTCGCAACTCGGACGGCCTAGATGCAATCCGAGGCGCCGAAGTCAAGAGGAGGACGTCACAAGCATAAGGTGACGCCGTCGCAAGTCTAACGTGGCCAAGACGAAACCCTAATGACGGCGGCGACGACGGCGTCACAAAACATAAGGTGACGCGTCGCGGATGTAATATTATTATAGAATCCGAATTTTTCAGTATTTAGTGTGTAGTCTTTTGGAGTAAAAACCTAAACCGAAACAAGGCTGTCTTGTACAGTATTTTAGGGTTCCAAACCCTATCTTACACCAAGATAAGTGTTTTACTTCATTAATATAATTATGTCTTTGATTGATTGTGTGTATGCTTGCATGTTTACCATGTCCGGCTAAATTACTTGTGTGTTTGCTTAGATACATGAAACCTAGTTGTTAATTATTGTTAGGTTGTCTCTTATCTTAATTGTAATTGGCTTAGGAGTGCGACTAGGCTATCGTTGTGTTTAATACTTGATAAATCTTTGATAGTTTATGAATGACTTTGTGGATTTCGTTTACTAAACCCAAAGATAACCTCAAAGTTAGTTTATGAATGACTTAGTGGATTTCGTTTACTACACTTAAAGGTGACTTCAAAGAGTTAGGGAATGCACACCTTACGACCTTAGAAAACACACAACGCGTTAAGAATAAGGACGTGACAATTCAACCATCAATAGGAGATAACTAGGGAGTAGTAGCATCTAGGTAAACAAATTTTTAATCATCATACGAGCACACAACAATAGACATAAACTACCCCTACCTTAGATTAGATAATTAGATAAGTAGAGTAATCGGTAGCAATACCAACCCCCCAAATTCAAACCCCAAGATTCGTTCCTTTCTATTTCATAAAAACATAAAAAGATAAAAAAATAATCTTTCTCAACCCCAACCTTAGCGTAGTAACTTCTCACTAGCATTCTGATGAGTGTGTAAATACTCATCATTTTTGTACAATATAAACTGCAAAATCATCTGAAAACACTCGAAACACATCAAAATGGTCAAAATATCACAAATCGTTGTTTTATGTGTTTTAAATGCAAAATATCAAAATCGATGAAAACATATCAAATTTGCAAAATTGCGCTTTAGTCCCCAAGTTTCAAAAGTTGTCAAAACAATCCACGAGTCAAAATTTCAAAGAAAAATCACCAAAGGTCCTTTTTATATCATAACTTGTCAAATTTAGTCCTTTGGTGAAAATGTCAAAATTTGAGAAAATTACAAGAATGGTCCTTCAAGTTTCAAAATTGGCGAAATTAGTCCCTGAAAATTGGGAAATGATGATTTGGTCCTTGTACTTTTGAAGATTGTCAATTATGGTCCTTGGAGAAACTTTGTTTAATTGGCAGAAAAGGTCCTTGCATTTTCAGATTTGGCACTTTAGGTCCCTATGTATTTAACTCTTTACAAACCCATTTTGACCCTTGCCTATATTGGACCCCTGTCACTAAACATTTTGGACCCCCCCATTGATTATTAAACACTGGTCAAAACAACTTGGTCAAACACCCAATGGCGCCAAAACTCTCTTTCTCCCACTTGAGCCCCTGCAAACCCGCAACACACAACCCCTTCCTATCCCTTATCTCCTTCCATGTCCCCCCTCCTCCATCACAATCCAAAGTGCATTTATTACTCTCCCTCATCACACTCAACCCTCACCTGCTTAAAACCTCATTTCCCGCCAAAACACATGGAGGGCCAAGATTACTCAAAATGATCCAAAGGTCCTAAAAAAAGGTGGGATTTGCTCAGACTGGAGTGAGAAACAATTTGGGATATATAAGGAGCAGAAAGAAGCTATGGATGAGTAGTTAGATATATAAAATTTTCTTAATGTCGTTTTTAAGCTTAACATGTATTAACTAGTTCTCATTTGTATTTCTCAGTTTATTTGTATCAAACAAAAGGCATTCAAGTGATTTGCAACTCTGTTTAAGTTTTAATTAAAGTTAATGTTCATTTTCATCTTTTAAGCTCACTGTTGAAATTTCAATTCTCAAATCCCTGTGTCAAAGATGTTAGAAGCTTATTTATAAGCTTAAACAAGCTTATGATAGCTTATTAAAGCTTCCCACAAGCTCATATTACAATTTTAAGCAGTTTTGTCTTATGGTCAATAAAAGTCAAAAACTTGGCCAAGAATGGAATGGTGATGAACTTGATGAACCAGAGGTTGATATGGGTGAAATAGGTTAAATTAGGTTAGTATTGGGTTTTGATTTTAGCCTGCTACATCATCTGGATAGTGGTTAGTAATTTTCTCATTTTCATATTTCTAGTCATATTGCAGTTTTAGCTTGTATCTGTTTCTGTGGTCATCTCTAGTTCTAACATGTTAATTTAGTTATACTTAGGTCATGTAAGTTTAGTTTGATCAGTGGTACTAGCCTGTTCACCACTTAGCCTTGTTAAACTTGCAAAACATAAGTTAAAAGGGTGTTTGGTCTTGCTGCATTATCTGTCTCAGAGGTCTATTTAGTAGTAAAGTTCTGTTGGATCATGTTTACTAAGTGTAATTGAGTTAATATCTGTCTTAATTTTGGTCTGCAACATCACCAAAGTCAAAAATCATCAAATCTATCTTAAGCTTGTCCCTTGTTGGAATTTTGAAAGGCAAACCACTTGTTTTGTGTTCAAAAGACATAGATATATATTGCGATAGTCTCATTTCATGTATTCATATCATTTCAGTCCACAAATCATGATCAAACCTCAATTTAGTCAACTTTCCACTTTTACATCAAAAGTCAAATTCCAAAATCTCGGTTTGAGCCGAGAGTGATTTTTCATTCACTCATTTTGAGTCAATCTCCATGAAAATTGTAGTTTTGGAAAGTGCTTCGGTCTAGTTTCTTATGTTTATTTTAGTGGAATTTTGTGATTTTTCTAAAAGCTCAAAAGAGCTTGTCAATTTGATGTCAATATGCCCATGCGACTCTGCATGTGGCTTATGGAGTTTTTGCGAGCTTATGTAGAGTTCATTTGGGCTTTCCTAAGTCCGGTTTTTGGCTTATAGAATCTCACCCAGGTCTAGTCTAGGTCCCAATTTTTAGTTTCCATTTTGAGCTTATTGTTAACATTGTGCTTATTCTAAAGTTGATACCCTTCATCGCTTTTTAAGCCAAAATCTCAAAACATCAATCTGTTGTAATGAGCTTATCCAGAGGTTTAGCTCATTGTAACTTGTTTCATTTAGTTATTTTAGCTTATCATAGCTTGTGTACCATTTGGTAGCCTTTGGAGTGCATTTGTTAATCAAGTGCTTATTTCAATAAGCACTTTCACATCGATTTCATTTTCTTGCAAATAAGCATCTGTTTTCCATTTTCTTATATTCCTAATATTATTTTAGACTTTTCCTGAAATTTTCAGATTTTTCCAAGTTGTTTTGCTATTTTTCTTAATTTAAATAAGTTTTAAGCCTTTTTAAATAGCATTTAATACAAATAATTAAGAAAAGCTTCAAAAAATAATTTTCAATTTTCTTAAGTTTAGATAAATATAAAAAGCCAAAAAGTATTTTTCCATATTTTTCTTAGTTAAAATTGTATTTTTAAATAATTTAAGTAGTTTTAATAGTTTAAAATTCCTAGAAAATAGAAAATAATCGAAAAATACAAAAATAGTTTTAAAAATTCTAGTTTGATATTTTAGACTTTTCCATTTCATAATTTTATTTTTCTAGCTTTGTTTCCTAATTTCTTGTATTTTAGGTAATTATTTAATAGTTAAAAATAGTTTTTAATTAATAATAATTAATTAAATAGTTATAAAAATAAATTTCTTTTTCTATAAATTTTATTTTATCATTAGGTTTGTAAAAATGTATTTTTCATATTTTTAGGATTTATCTTGTGTAATTTTCACGTTTTTATTTGTACGTTTACGTATTTTTATTTTAAACGTAAGTTTTTAGTTTTAATTTTTAAACGTTCATCATTTTAAAAATAGTGATAGCGTTTATTTAATAGATTTTATCTTTTTAATTTCCTTTAATTTGCATTTAAGCCGTTTTAATTTGTTGGCTTTTTCCGTAATTATAATCTATTCAAATCTCCTTTCCGCTCAAATCTCGCGATCACTATACGTTTGATAATCCATTGCATAGCTCATTTGGGACATAACGACCCGGAAACACTATACTCCTCGGATCTTCATTGAGTTCGTTCTGAGCCGTTTTAAGGTTGTTACGGTCCGCCATTCACAAGTGGCGGGCTTGAGTGACAAACCTTGACTGCTCAGGCGCATCAAATTTTGGCGCCATTGGGAGGATGTGCGGCTTATCTTACGTCTAGCAGATTAGTGATTTGGATATTCACTCTTTGTTCATACCATCCATCAGATATGTTTATATTTTCTTATCCAAAACCCCAAAATATTCTTCTCATTCCTCTTATTCGTTGATTCTATTTCTCTTACCCTCTTTGCCGCTTAATTCTATTCTTCGTATCCTCTCAACCATTTGATTCTCTTCTTAATCCTCTATATGTTTAATTCTTATGTCGACATTCGTCAACTTCATCGTTAGAAATGTGTGTGAGCGGTGTGGAGGGCCTATCACAAAGCGAATTTTGCAATTGTTGCGAATTATCCATCATAAATTCTTTTCAAAGTTATTGGACCACCCGCCACAACCCGAAATACATTCTAATCTTGACAAACCGGTTCAAACGTTGAGCTACCCCAAGCACCCACCGAGGATTACGAGGACACTTTCTTTGAAGATAGAGCCCGTAATCTAATCGAACAAATTCAAGCCGATGAAAAAAGGTCGAGAATTAGAATTGATTACGATGAACCCGTTCAAACACCGGTGACTAGCAAGAATGACTTGCCTAATCTTCTCGTTTCTCAAGAACCAAAACCGGAGACCATAACGGAAGTGGTGGAAATTGCTAGCTCTCAGAGCACACCACTTGTCCCACCTCCTGATTTTTCAAAATGTTCTTCGAGACTTGATAGTCATTCGGATCACCATGTTGGTTTTGTTGATTCTTTGGATAAACCGATTCCTCTTCATAACTATCAAATGCAATCGTTTATTCCTTGTGTCGGTTGTGGTAAGCCTCTCTTTGGTTCACCCTGTCGTTGGTGTACATGTGTACAATGTGGTAATGATATTCATAATGGGAGTTGTTTGTTTTGTGGTTCGAGGAATTCATTTGATTATGATCCTAATCAGAACTCATTTAACGACTCCTCAAACTTTTCCAATTACCCACCACAGCCCGACTATTCTTCATATAATCAACATACCTGCTGTGAATTTTGTGGAGGTCCTCACCAAGGATTTGAGTGTCAATCCGGAAATACGTTTGTCTATGAACAGTTTTCCAATGATGCTCAGAACTTTGGTTATGACCAAAATTCATATGATTCACTGTCTGGACTCAGCAGTTTCTTGTTGTGAGTCATGGAGATCCCCATTTCACTCGATTGTCAAATAGGAACCCGGTTCCTTGTAACAATCATGACTCTTACATGTTTGAAAATTTCCAACCTCCACAAGATTATACGGTTCAAACTCCACCGAGCCGTTGTCTCAAGAAATCTCCCAAGATTTTGAAACCATAATGAAAACACTTGATGATATGTTTCAAAACTTTAAGAATCAAGTGAGTGGTGAAAAACCATAGGAGAATTGCTGGTCAAGAGCGAGAAGAACGAGAGGCTCGCAAATCTAGGGAAGAATTATTCATCCTAGAGCAAGCACTCTAAGGCGTTCCCAATTTCTCAAGGCGGCTCTATGATGATGATGAGGAGAGTTTTATCCTTTTAAAGATAATACTTCTCAACTCCTCATCGGTTGATATTCCAAAGTTGAGATTCCATCTCAAACAATCGCTATCACACCCAAAGCTCCCACTCACTCTCTAAACATGGGGACGAGCATCTTGACTTTGTTCACGAAAAGGAATCGGACGAATTCATAAAGTCTAGTGTTGAGGACCTTGTCCCAATCCCGAGAGAGTCACAGGAACTTTGATCATATGTGTGATTCTTCTTCCCTCTTGAGTGTTCAAATGATCATTTGGAAACTTTCTCCGATTTTAGCGACGATTGTGCTTCCTTTGGAAACATCGAGTACGTTGAGGCATCACTTCCACAATCGATGTCGATCCTTCTTGAGGAGTTCTCCGATGAACTCACTCACATCAATCCACTCTTTGATTTGAAGCCGATCCGGGAGGCGAAAGTCTCATTGATAATGATTGTTCACTCACTTCTTATCCCAACAAATCAACCGAGAATGTTGATCACTTTGTTCCCGAAACATTCAAAGCTACTTTCACTAATCCTCTATTTGAATTCGACTCTGAATTCACTTTAATTTCTGAGAATCCACTCTTTGATACTCAGACCGAGGATAGTGATGAACCCACAATGGAACAAGAGTTCACAATTTCACTTCATGTGAATGATTCTCTTCATGAAGAGTTCTCCGGTGAACTCTCTCATGACATATCTCCTCCGGAACATGATCATTTCTATTTTGATCTTGAGGATGATATTAGTTCGGAGGAAGGTGTACTCTATCATACGAGTTTGCTTATTGATGATATTACCTTCACCCTTCCTCCTGATACGTCTACATTTGAGGATGAAGAATGGATCTTGATTGTTATCAAGACCTTTCTTCCTTTCCTCAAATATCTTGTGATTTCTCTCCATCTTCACTCCTTCGGGAATGAAGACACTATCTTTGACCCCGGCATTTTCATTTATCTTTTGTGAGCCGGTTCTATGTATATCTCATCGGTGTGGAACTTTCACGTGCTTCAAATGTTTGTCCAAACATCTTGAATGAAAGTCCGATGGAGATTGCTTCCTCCACTTTGCTTCCCCATGAACCAATGAATTCGGGGTCGAGTCAAGCTAGCGACTCGGTAATCAAAAACATTAGCTAAACATGGGTTTTCACCCGTGTGTACCACCCTAGTGTGGGGAGTTACCCACATGTTATATATATAAGTTTCAAAAAAAAAAAAAAAAAAAAAAAAAAAAAAAAAAAATCATTCAAAATAATGGCCGTAGTATTTCCCTTTTACGTTCCCAGTTTCGGCATAACCGCGGTACTTTGAATATTGAGGGCAATATTCATTTCTAAGTGTGGGGAATTCTCACGAATTTTATCATATAATTATATCAATTCCCGTTTTTGGCCAAAATTTTTTTTGGAGTAAGTGTTCTACACTTACTCAATTGGTTATCGATCCGCCATGTCTAATAAACAAAAGGATTGGCTAATCCAGAGCAAACGGCTCTTGGTAAAGATATCTCAAATCCGTTGACGGCTTGCAATTTGCCCAAAATTGTATGGTATTCATTCACCATATCCTAAAAAGTGAAGAGTTGGCTAGCCCGCAAGTTTATGGCTTGTGGTAAAGGCGATGGAAAAACCATAATTGGTAATCACTCACCAAAGATAATATCGATAATTTATCTAAGAGTTGGCTAGTCCGAGCAAAGCGGCTTCGGTAAAGACAAAATCAAATCCGTTGAAAGTCGGTGGTTTGCTCAAAATCACATGGTTATCGGTGTACCATGGTTCTTACTTGAACGAAACATTTGGCTACTCCGAGTAATGGCTTTTGGTAAAGAGTTTCAAATCCATTAAGTTTTTCTCAAAAGATTGCTAGGGACTAGCAATATCTCGATGTGGGGATTGATGAGTGTGTAAATACTCATCATTTTTGTACAATATAAAGCGCAAAATCATCGAAAACACTCGAAACACATCAAAATGGTCAAAATATCACAAATCGTTGTTTTATGTGTTTTAAATGCAAAATATCAAAATCGGATGAAAAACATATCAAATTTGCAAAATTGCGCTTTAGTCCCCAAGTTTCAAAAGTTGTCAAAAAGCAGTCCACGAGTCAAAATTTCAAAAGAAAAATCACCAAAGGTCCTTTTATATCATAACTTGTCAAATTTAGTCCTTTGGTGAAAAATGTCAAAATTTGAGAAAATTACAAGAATGGTCCTTCAAGTTTCAAAATTGGCGCGAATTAGTCCCGGAAAATTGGGAAATGATGATTTGGTCCTGTACTTTTGAAGATTGTCAATTATGGTCCTTGGAGAAACTTTGTTTAATTGGCAGAAAAGGTCCTTGCATTTTCAGATTTGGCACTTTAGGTCCCTATGTATTTAACTCTTTACAAACCCATTTTGACCCTTGCCTATATTGGACCCCTGTCACTAAACATTTTGGACCCCCCCATTGATTATTAAACACTGGTCAAAACAAGCCAGTCAAACACCCAATGGCGCCAAAACTCTCTTCCTCCCCACTTGAGCCCTGCAACTCCTGCAACACACAACCCCTTCCCATCCCTTATCTCCTTCCATGTCCCCCCTCCTCCATCACAATCCAAAGTGCATTTATTACTCTCCCTCATCACACTCAACCCTCACCTGCTTAAAACCTCATTTCCCGCCAAAACACATGGAGGGCCAAGATTACTCAAAATGATCCAAAGGTCCTAAAAAAAGGTGGGATTTGCTCAGACTGGAGTGAGAAACAATTTGGGATATATAAGGAGCAGAAAGAAGCTATGGATGAGTAGTTAGATATATAAAATTTTCTTAATGTCGTTTTAAGCTTAACATGTATTAACTAGTTCTCATTTGTATTTCTCGGTTTATTTGTATCAAACAAAAGGCATTCAAGTGATTTGCAACTCATTTTAAGTTTTAATTAAAGTTAATGTTCATTTTCATCTTTTAAGCTCACTTGTTGAAATTTCAATTCTCAAATCCCATGTCAAAGATGTTAGAAGCTTATTTATAAGCTTAAACAAGCTTATGATAGCTTATTAAAGCTTCCCACAAGCTCATATTACAATTTTAAGAAATTTTGTCTTATGGTCAATAAAAGTCAAAACTTGGCCAAGAATGGAATGGTGATGAACTTGATGAACCGAGAGGTTGATATGGGTGAAATAGGTTAAATTAGGTTAGTATTGGGTTTTGATTTTAGCCTGCTACATCATCTGGATAGTGGTTAGTAATTTTCTCATTTTCATATTTCTAGTCATATTGCAGTTTTAGCTTGTATCTGTTTCTGTGGTCATCTCTAGTTCTAACATGTTAATTTAGTTATACTTAGGTCATGTAAGTTTAGTTTGATCAGTGGTACTAGCCTGTTCACCACTTAGCCTTGTTAAACTTGCAAAACATAAGTTAAAAGGGTGTTTGGTCTTGCTGCATTATCTGTCTCAGAGGTCTATTTAGTAGTAAAGTTCTGTTGGATCATGTTTACTAAGTGTAATTGAGTTAATATCTGTCTTAATTTTGGTCTGCAACATCACCAAAGTCAAAAATCATCAAATCTGTCTTAAGCTTGTCCACTGTTGGAATTTTGAAAGGCAAACCACTTGTTTTGTGTTCAAAAGACATAGATATATATTGCAGTAGTCTCATTTCATGTATTCATATCATTTCCAGTCCACAAATCATGATCAAACCTCAATTTAGTCAACTTTCCACTTTTACATCAAAAGTCAAAATTCCAAAATCTCAGTTTTGGCCAACTGAGAGTGATTTTTCATTCACTCATTTTTGAGTCAATCTCCATGAAAATTGTAGTTTTGGAAAGTGCTTCTGGTCTAGTTTCTTATGTTTATTTTAGTGGAATTTTGTGATTTTTTCTAAAAGCTCAAAAGAGCTTGTCAATTTGATGTCAAATCCCCTGTGCAGTCTGCACAGGGCTTATGGAGTTTTTGCAGAGCTTATGTAGAGTTCATTTGGGCTTTCCTAAGTCTGGTTTTTGGCTTATAGAATCTCACCCAGGTCTAGTCTAGGTCCCAATTTTTAGTTTCCATTTTGAGCTTATTGTTAACATTGTGCTTGTGTCTAAAGTTGATACCCCTTCACTGTTTTTAAGCCAAAATCTCAAAACATCAATCTGTTGTAATGAGCTTATCCAGTAGGTTTAGCTTGTTGTAACTTGTTTCATTTTAGTTATTTTAGCTTATCATAGCTTGTGTACCAGTTTGGTAGCCTTTGGAGTGCATTTGCTTAATCAAGTGCTTATTTCAATAAGCACTTTCACATCAGTTTCATTTTCTTGCAAATAAGCATCTGTTTTTCCATTTTTCTTATATTCCTAATATTATTTTAGACTTTTCCTGCAATTTTCAGATTTTTCCAAGTTGTTTTGCTATTTTTCTTAATTTAAATAAGTTTTTAAGCCTTTTTAAATAGCATTTAATACAAATAATTAAGAAAAGCTTCAAAAAAATAATTTTTCAATTTTCTTAAGTTTAGATAAATATAAAAAGCCAAAAAAGTATTTTTCCATATTTTTCTTAGTTAAAATTGTATTTTTAAATAATTTAAGTAGTTTTTAATAGTTTAAAATTCCTAGAAAATAGAAAAATAATCAGAAAAATACAAAAATAGTTTTGAAAATTCTAGTTTGATATTTTAGACTCTTCCATTTCATAATTTTATTTTTCTAGCTTTGTTTCCTAATTTCTTGTATTTTAGGTAATTATTTAATAGTTAAAAATAGTTTTTAATTAATAATAATTAATTAAATAGTTATAAAAATAAATTTCTTTTTCTATAAATTTTATTTTATCATTAGGTTTGTAAAATGTATTTTTCATATTTTTAGGATTTATCTTGTGTAATTTTCACGTTTTTATTTGTACGTTTACGTATTTTTATTTTAAACGTAAGTTTTTAGTTTTAATTTTTAAACGTTCATCATTTTAAAAATAGTGATAGCGTTTATTTAATAGATTTTATCTTTTTAATTTCCTTTAATTTGCATTTAAGCCGTTTTAATTTGTTGGCTTTTTCCGTAATTATAATCTATTCAAATCTCCTTTTCCGTTCAAATCTCGCGATCACTATACGTTTGATAATCCATTGCATAGCTCGCTGGGACATAACGACCCGGGGAAACACTATACTCCTCAGATCTTCATTGAGTTCGTGCCTAGGCAGTTTTAAGCTCCTTACGGTCTGCCATTCACAAGTGGCAGGCTTGTGTGAGAAAGCTTGGCTGTTTGGCACGCATCACATTCCTATTCCCCTAGAGAACGATATCAATACCTGTGGCTTACCCTAATACTACACTACAACAATTAGGTTCACTGCCTAGGATGTTGAAAAACTTGCTCGACGAAAAGGAAGTTCCTTTGACCCCGAACGACGCGTGTAGCGTTATCATGTGCTCTTATGATAATTAAAAGTGTGTTTACTTAGATGTTCTTACTTCCTAGTTATCTCTTATTGGTCGGCTGAATTGTCACATCATCATCTTAATTGGTGCGTCGATTTCGTTTGGTCATAGGGCAATGCTAAATTCCCATATTCTATGAATCGTAACTCTCCACTAGACTATCTGGGATCGCCAAGTACCATAGTATCTCCCCCGAATACTCTATTATCCTAAAGCTAAAACTCACGCAATAAACACAACGATGGCCTAAGTGCACTCTTAAGCTTTTTGCTATTTAGGACGTTCAAGCTCGCAACAATTAAAGAAGAAGCCAGTTTTCCTTAATCTAGCGTCTACCAATCAAGACAAGAGACAACCTAACAATAATTAACAACTAGGTTTCATAGATCTAAGCCAATACAATGATAATTTAGCTACTCATGGTAAACAAGCAAGCATACACACAAACAATTAAACATAGGGTAGACATAATGATATGATGGATTAACAAACTTATCTTATGATGTAAAAAAGGGTTTGGAACCCTAAAAATATTGTCGAAGTCGGACTACACACGAGTTAAGGTTTGCTCTCCAAAATTCTACCTCCCTAAACGCAGAAAAATTGAATTTTATATATAGATTTACAAGTGCGACGACATTGCCTTTTGATGGTGACGCCGTCAGGTTGCCGTCTTTAGGGTTTTGTTTGGGCCAAGTCATCGTTGGGACGTCAGACTTCAATAGGGACATCTTCTGGGATTTGCTCCTTGGTCGTATGATGTAAAACAAAGGGTGACGCCCTCTAGAATTAACACTTGACGTCGTCAGGCTTTAAAACCAAAAAATCACTTGAGCCGTCGCTTGGTATTTTCTCAAAATCATCAACAAGTGACGGCGTCACCCTTTGAGATGGGACGCCGTCTGGCTTTAGAAACAGCTTGAGTCTTGACTTTGTCTTTTTCTTCATGTTTTTGCTCCTTTTCGTCCAAATATGCTTCATTCCAGCATTTTTCTTTCAAAAGACCTAAAATGTGAAAAGGAACGATTTTAAGTAGTAACGGATATAAAATGTGTCAATTTAGGGCTTAAATGACCCCCTAAAAACGTATGTTTTAAATCCTTATCAAACCTTTAACCCATCGATCCTTACACTCAAACCTTACAGCTACACTTCACTCTTGATTGTGATCATTATCTTTAGAGCCTTTAAATCATATATCGATCTTATACACACCCTATAAGAAATACATCGATCATTACACTCAAACCTTACAACTAGTCTTCACTCTGAATAGTGATAGTTAGTAAGGTTTGAGTGTATAACTAAACAATCACAAAAAATCCTTCATGCACCAAATTATCTCTAACACATAACTAGGATCATCCAGAAGTAGAACTCTAAACTTCGTTACCTCAACCCCGTTAGAGAAATTCACCCTTAATAGGATCCCATGCACATCCTTTTCTCCTTTGAAATATATCATGCATCTCATTGTCAGTGCAAACAATATATTAATCTAAACCGTCTTTTCCCACCTTTTATCAAAGATCAAATACAACACTTTCCCATCTTATGGAATTACTTCCATTCGCATCTAGGTGCGTATCACTCTTATTATCAATTTTTTTTACTTCCCGAGTCTATATTATGACATGACTTATTATAATATTAGTGACATATATCAACCTCATTTCGCGTATGTCTCATCAACAAACTATTCTTTACACCAATCATCTTAGGTTTATGTCACTCAAAAGATTTGTTAGAACTCACCTTCCCAATGACAACTTGGAAGAAGCCATTCCCATTATTTCATGTGTCATTCCCATGATTGGTTGAACAATTAAACCTTAGGTTGTCGGTCAAGTTATGACCCTCTAGTGTCTTTGAATTGCTATACGCATTCTTGGGTTCTTTCTTTGTATTTATCCTTTTGGCACACTTTCATCACATGTCTAACCTCTAGCATACTTTGATATGCTCACATACCGCATCAAACTTAATTTTTTTGTAGCTACATTTTAACATAGTTTAACCCTTGCAAGTCTTGCTATGTGTATTCTATCCCTATAATGTTGCTCCTGTTATTTTATATATTATGTTGCACGAAGCTAACCCTTGATGTAGGAAAAGCATTTTAAAAAATTTGATCCACGGATCCTCTAGATACTAAGGTAAATAAACAAGGGGATACAATTACCATAGGGGAGCATTGAGCTAAGGGGAGCTCGGGAGTATTTGAATACATAACATGTAGTCTTTCTAACAGTAGTTATAGAAGACTTCACTGGGATGATGCAAACTCGCCTTTCTGGGATGAAAGGAAGGTATTGTAATAAGGGGGAGAAGAGAAGGGAAATCTCAAAGTAGCCATCTTACGGGTTGAAAAACCTTTTTGCTTCAACAAAAGGGGGTGAAGGGAGTGTAAACAAGTAACCTATACATTTTATTGTGTGTTACGGTTTACATATTTGTCATCATAAAAAAAGGGGAGATTGTTAGTGCAAATATTACAATATTTAAACTAAACGGTTTCTTCGGTTGTAATAATGATAAACATGTAACTTGTAATGCATAACATAAAATGCACAAGTTACTTGTAAACACAAATCATCGATGCACGCTTACATCAACATCTTTGGACGTCTCAAGTATGCTTCAACAGAGTTGTAGATTTCCATGTGGACGTAAATCACTCAAGGTATGAACAAACAAATGTAAAACTTGACGGATGATCAAAGAAATAAAAATTTTTGTTCTAAACTTCACATTTTTATTAATGTGACAAAACATATTTTAAAAATTATTTTTGAATTAAGAAGAAATATTTTATTTTGATAAATTAGTTAAAAAATCCCAACAGCTATTTCCTCCCCCAAACCAGCTCCAAACTTCCGCAAATAAACTTTCACCACTAAAAACAAAAATGGGAGTGTTTTTGTCTGGGACGATACCACGGTACCACTAAATTTAGTGGTACCGTGATGTATTTAGTGGTACCGTTTGTTTGTAACGGATAGTTTTTTCATTTCTTATAAATAGTGGACCATTTTACACTTCCAACTTGATTTTTCCAGCTATTTTTCTGTGGTCTAATCCTCTTTTAGTTAGATCACTTTCTTTGATCATTACTGAGTTTTAGTTTGTTTAAGAGTGATCCAATCATCCATTCTAGAGATCACCTTCATTCCTCTACTAGTCCAAGAGAAGAACACATCGTATCAAGAAGATACAAAGTGTTGTAGTGTTAGTGTAGTGTATCTGTAACACTTGTTACATACTTGTTGTATCTAGATATACATCAAATTGTCCATCATCTTATTTAGTTAGATTAGGTAGATCATTGTGATCTTGTTGAGATCAATAAGGTCTCGTGAAGCTTGTGTTGTTCGTGTAGATCGGGTAGATCGTGTTGATCGTGTAGATCGGGTTGATCGTATAGATCGGGTAGATCATGTATAGATCCTGGGGATCTTGTAACTTGTGTGATTTGCTAGATTAGTACTTGACATTTTGCTTAGTACTTGCTAGATTAGTACTTGACATTTTGCTTAGTGTCGGAAAATAATGTAAGCGACGTTGTATGGTTTTCTCCGCCGTGAAGGGAGCTTGTTGATTAGTGAAGTAACTCTCGAGTTGGGTACTCGAGGAGTAGAGTAGGGCGAAGAGGAGCTTCGTGACCGAACCACTATAAATCATCGTGTCCGGTTTGTGCTTTCTCTACTTATTTATTTACTTTTATTTTTGCATTTACCGTTTTACATTTATATTTTGCATTGCGTTTATATTTGTGTGGCTTGTGCTTATATTGTGTTAGTTGTGTTTGTGTCATGACATGTTATATGTCTTAGTTTGTTTTATGGTGATATGTCTTAATTGTTGCTTTATATTCTCTAGCTATTGTAAGACTAGTAAGATTATTGTTGACACTTTTCATATTACATCACACTTGATTTAGTGTTTGATACACAAGGTTTTAAGTTTTTAAACGGGTACGTATTCACCCCCTTTACGTTTTCCACATGATTATTTGTAATCGATCTTCCCTGCGACCGAGTTAATCAAACACAAAACAACAAAAACCTTTACCATTTCACCATTTAAATCGTTTTTTTCCTAAACCAATGAAGTTTGATTGTATTGTAATTTTATTTTAAATAACTAATAATTTACATTTCAGTAACTAATAAAGTACATCAAATATAACATTTTTTTTGTTGTATGTTTTTGTATTTTGATATTATTTAAAGGTTTATATTATTAATGAGACTTATTTTATTGTTAAAAAGATTGAAAAAAATTACACATATAAAAAAGTCGTATGTAAATCGTAAAAATAAAAAATAAATAAATAAATAAAAAAAAATGATCTGGCAACTGAAATAAGAGTCTCTCATAATCACTGCTTTATAAAGAGTAAAATACACCGTTCGTCCCTAATCTTGTACACATGCATCACCATTGGACAAACCTTGCCTTTTTTATCGTGGGGAGTCCAAATCAAGGTTTTTGTAGTCTAAATCAGTCATTTGACCCATTTTCCGTTAGTCAACGTCTGTTATCTTTTGCCAAATCCCTTATTGCCCATATATAAAATCATTCATCTACCTTTTTTCATTCATTTCATCTTAACTAAAAACTTATCCATCTACCTTTATCATCCCTAAATAACACATATATCTGATCATGTCTGATACCGATATTCCCATTACTACTCAACATGAGGTTCGTTTTTTACTAATGTTTAATTGTATAATTATAGTCTGTTTGTTTAATTTTTGATTTCAATTGATTTTGTTATGTGATTTAGGGTTAGTAATTGAAAAAAGATATATGGTTTCTTGAAGGTGTGATCATGCAGAAAACAAAATAATAATTGTATGATTAGTAATTGAAGGGCTACTATATGGTTTATGTTCTTGGTTTCAATACTTTCAAATTTTTGGGTCATGTTGCATAAGTGATATGTGATAGTCACAGTAACATAAACGTGAAGGTTGAGTTATGATGTGCAGAGTGCCAACTGCCAAGTTCGAGTTATTTACACATATGCCACCTGTTATTTATGATTTTTGGCCTTGGATCATTATAACCCCGTTGTATTATTAATGATACCTTATTATTGGTAATCTATGGGACTGCTTAGTGCTTATTTTCTTTTTGACAGAACTAAGGAATTTTGCAAGACTTTTGGATTGATTATCCAAAATTCCCAAACTGATGAAGAAATAAGTAGTTCTGAATAATGAGTGTAATTTGGCTCTTGAAGTTGTGAATTAGTACAGTAAGGCTTTGTTGAAGCGAGCGAGGTGTTATGAGGCTTTGGGGAAGTTGGAATGGGCATATAGAGATGTGAGGAATGTTTTGGGGACGGAGCCGAATAATTTGACTGTGTTGGAGGTTGAGGAGTCGGTGAAGAGGGCTATTGCGGAAAAGGGGCTGAAAATTGAAGAGGTGGAACAGGTTTTAGCGAATGAGTATGTTGAGCCGTCTGTAGTCAAAGTGGTGAAAGTGAAGAAGAGAAAGAGGAAGAATAATAAGGTTGAAAAAGAAAAAGAGAAAGAAAAAGTCAGCGCGGAAAAGGTTGAAAGTGTAGAAGTCAAAGAAAATAAGGTTGAAGAGGCTAAGGACATTAGGGTCGAAAAAGTGAAATATAACAAAGGTAGGAGAGGTAAGGACAAGAGGGTTGATCGAGTGGATGAGAAGAAGGTAGTTGTTCAAGATAAAAATAGCGTTAAAGAAGAAAAAATTGTCCTGAAAACAGTGAAATTGGTACTTGATGACGACATAAGGTCGGCACAAGAACCCATTGATTGTAGCATTGGCATGGTTAGGGAGATAGTTTGGGACCATTTTGCTACCTTAGAGGGTGTGCTTATTAAGTATAAAGATAAAGAAGGCGATTTGATCACCATCACAACTACTGCCGAGCTGAGAACGGTTGAGGCTTCAACTGATCCTCAAGGTACTTGATAACGCTACACGTGTCGTTCGGGGTAAAAGGAACTTCCTTTTTGTCGAGCAAGTTTTTCAACACCCTAGGCAGTGAACCTAATCGTTGTAGTGTAGTATTAGGGTAAGCCACGGGTATTGATATCGTTCTCTAGGGGAATAGGAATGCTAGTGAGAAGTTACTACGCTAAGGTTGGGGTTGAGGAAGATTATTTTTGTATTTTTATATTTTATGAAATGGAAAGGTACGAATCTCGGGGTTTGAATTTGGGGGGTTGGTATTGCTACCGATTACTCTACTTATCTAATTATCTAATCTAAGGTGTATGTAGTCTATGTCTAATTAATGTGTGCTCGTATGATAGTTTAAAGATGTGTTTACTTAGGTTTTACTACTCCTTAATTATCTCCTATTGATGGTTGAATTGTCACGTCCTTATTCTTAGTTGCGTTGTGTGTCTAAGGTTGTAGGGTATGCGTTTCTCCCTAACTCTTTGAACTTACCAAAGGGTCTCGTCTACAAAACCCACTAGGGATAATAAACTCTTACTCTAAGGCACTCTTTGGATGGTTTAGCTTACAACTACTCAAGGTGTCATATTCTAAGGTTCACAAAGATTTAATCAAGCATTAAGTACACAACGAATGACCTATCGCATTACTAGATCATTAATCAACTAAGATAAGAGACAACCAATCAATATTCAATAATTAAGTTTCATATTCCTAAGCAAACACACAAGTAAATTAGCCGGACATGGAGAACATGCAAGCATACACACAAATAATCAAAGACATAATTGTATTAATGAAGTAAAACACTTATCTTGGTGTAAGATAGGGTTTGGAACCCTAAAATCTTGTACAAGACAGCCTTGGTTCGGTTTAGGTTTTACTCCAAAAGAGCGCACACTAATATTGAAAAATTTGATTCTATATATAATATTACATCTCGCGACGGCGTCACCTTATGTTTTGTGGCGCCGTCGTGTCGCCGTCATTAGGGTTTCGTCTTGGCCACGTTAGACTTGCGACGGCGTCACCTTATGTTTGTGACGCCGTCCTCTTCGACTTTCGACGCCGTCTGGATTGCATCTAGGCCGTCCGAGTTGCGACGGCCTACTCTTTTATAACTTGACGTCGTCACTTGAAAATAGGAGTTTGGCTTCGTCCGTCACAAAATCCTCCGACGGCGCCGCATTTAACACCGACGCCGTCACCTTATGTTTTCGTGACTTTGAGTGTCTCGATTATGACTTTGGCCATTTTCTTCGTATATTCGCGCCTTTTCGTCCAAATAAGTGCCATTCCAGCATTTTGCCTTCAAGAGACCTAAAACGTGAAAAGGAACGATATTAAGCAATAACGGATACAAAAGTTATCAAATAAGGGCTTAAACGACCCCTCAAAAAGGTACCTTTTAAAACCTTATCAGTACTCTTAAACTAGATTGTCAACTTTGCTGGGCTGTTTAAAGAGCATGTGGGATTTGAATCAGATTCATATTTGGATCTTCATGAGCTAGGAATGGAACTGTACTCAAAAGCAATTGAAGAAATCATACAACCGAAAATGCCCAAAAGCTTTTCGATATTCTTTGGTGGTAAGTTCCAAGAAATGGTCGCTCTAGGACTGTTTAATCTAGGGAATGTTCATATGAACAAAGCGAGAAAGTGGGTAGTTTTTGTGGAAGATGGAACCAAAGAATCGATACAAGAGCAAGTGAAAAAAGGATATGAATGGGCAGAAAAGGAATATGTAAAAGCAGGGCTAAAATACCAAGAGTCGATAAAGATCAAACCCGACTTTTATGAAGCCCGACGGCGTCACAACTCCAACATGACGCCGTCCCATCGATAACTTGGCCAAGACGAAAACCCTAATGACGGCGATATGACGGCGTCCCACCTATAAGGTGACGCCGTCGTAAGTGTAAATCTATATATAGAATTCGATTTGCCTGCATTTAAGGAGGTAGACTTTTGGAGTAAAGACCCTAAACGTTTGTAGTCCGACTTGGACAGTATCTTAGGGTCCCAAACCCTATTTTACACATCAAGATAAGTGTTTTAATCCAATAGTATCATTATGTCTTCCATTGATTGTGTGTATGCTTGCTTGCTTAACATGTCTAGCTAAATTTCTTGTCTGTTTGCTTAGATCTATGAAACCTAGTTATTAATTATTGTTAGATTGTCTCTTATCTTAATTGTAATTGGCTTAGGAGTGCAACTAGGCTATCGTTGTGTTTAAATGCTTGAGTAATCTTTGTGAAAGTTAGTTTATGAATGACCTAGTGGATTTCATAGTCTAAAAACCCAAAGATAACCTTAAAGTTAGTTTATGAATGACTTGTGGATTTCGTAAGCAAAACCAATAGGTAACCTCAAAGAGTTAGGGCATAGGCACACCCTACGACCTTAGAAAACACAACGCGTTAAGAATAAGGACGTGACAATTCAACCAACAATAAAAGATAACTAGGGAGTAATAGTATCTAGGTAAACACATTTTTAATCATCATACAAGCACACATCAAATAGACATAGCTACCCGTAGTATTAGACAATTAGAATAGTAGAAGTAATCGGTAGAAGTACCACCCCCAAACCAATTTCCCCGAGATTTTACCCATAGCTTTCTAAAAAACCAATAAAAGATAAAAAAAGAATCATCCTCAACCCCCACCTTAGCATAATACACTTCTTGCCAGCATTCCTATTCCCCTAGAGAACGATATCAATACCCGAGGCTTACCCAATACTACACTACAATGATTAGGTTCACTGCCTAGGGTGTTGAAAAACTTGCTCGACAAAAATGAAGTTCCTTTGACCCCGAACGCGCTTCGTACGCGCTAGGGGTGTCCATGGTACTAGAACCGTCCAGAACCGGAACCGAACCGAAAGAACTGAGAACCGAAAATAAGGAAAAAGTGGAACCAAGAACCGTCCCAAGTTTTTCGGTTCGGTTCTAATACGGTACTCGGTTCCGGTATGGGAATTTTCGGTAATTCCCATGAGTACCAAAGTGTTAAAAAAATATGTTTGGATGGACGAAATTTACGGTACTCGATTCGTAGAACTTCGAAAGAAATTGACAGTCTTAGTAGTATTCCACAACTTGACTTACAAAAAAACATATATCCGGTAATAGCAAACTCATTATCTACGAAAATAATTGTAAACTCGTTGAGAATATTATATATCAATCATGGTGACTAGCTTACAATAACTTACATGGTGACAATATATCATGCAATGACGCCATAATTGTTAATTGTTTCTCGACTTTTATCATTAAGTTTAATGAACAACAAATACCAATAGTTAATTACAACTTCTTGTTAGTTGTTACTGAGCAACACACAATTGTTCAATATGCGGCTATGCGCATACTCGATATTCCAGTTTAGAAAAAACGTATTTTCATATTGATAAATGATGTTTGAATCTTTAAATAGAATAAATGGATTAAAGGTTAAGGTTTATGGGTTTTTAGGTTTAGGTAGGGTTTTCTATATTTTCTTAATAGGCCGCATACTTTCATGTACACAATATCCCAAACAAACTTTATAAAACTGCATATTTTTATAAAAGTCGGTTCTTTCGGGAAAGTACCGGAACCGGACGGTTCGAAACCGTCCCGAGAACCGAAATTTTGGAATTTTAGGAACCAAGAACCGTACCATGGTTCTATTATACGGCCTCGTTCCCAGTCGGTACCGGTACGGTTCCTCGGTTCTTTTGGTTCCTCGATTTTTTTGGACACGCCTAGTACGCGCATCAACGCGTAAAACTGCTTAGGCGTAAACTCTGACTTATGCGTAAAAGTTAGGCATAAAAAGAGGGTTTGCTTAGGCGTAAGAAGAGGGTTTTCAAATTACGCGTAAGAAAAGGGTTTTCTTTGGCCTAAAAACCAACATAATTTACCAAAACGTTTTTTATGCACCAAAACGTTTTCTACACTCGTTTTTAATGATCAAAAAGCTTCAAAAACACCAAAATAATAAGAAATTTTGAACTTGATGAACCAAAGTTAGTTTTGAGCTTAAGCGTAAAGGAGTACCACGATTCAAAAACGAGTTAAAACATGTAAAGCTTCAAACTTTTTTCCAAAACAATGAATAAAAAAACGTATGAAAACATATAAAAACAAACAACAACGTAAGAAAACGGGCGAAAACGTATAAAAAATGGACAAAACGTGTTAACCATAGGGACGAAAACATATGAAAACAGGCGAAAACATATGAAAACGTGTAAAAACATATAAAAATTGATGAAAACGTATAAAAAATTGACAAAACGTATGAAATGGACAACGAGTGTCATTTTGGGGTAAACCATAGGGACGAAACATGTAATTGGTGCGTTATATTCCATATGTAAGCGTGTAAAAACATATAAAAACAGACGAAAACGTATAAAAACGGGGAAAAACGTATGAAAACATATAAAACCGGATGAAAACGTAAGAAACCGGGCGAATATGTATAAGAACGTAAGAAACCATATAAAAATAATGGGTAAAAACATATGAAAACATTAAAAAAAACATATAAATCGTATAAAAAACATATGAAAATGTATAGAAAGGACGAAAACGTATAAAAAATGGACGAAACGAACAAAAACGGGCGAAAACATATGAAAATGTGTAAAAACATATAAAAACGTATAAAAAATGGACAAAACGTATGAAATGGACAACGAGTGTCATTTGGGGTAAAGCATAGGGACGAAACATGTAATTGGTGCATTGTATTCCATATGAAAACGTGTAGAAACATATAAAAACAGACGAAAACGTATAAAAACGGGAAAAACATATGAAAACGTATAAAACTGGATGAAAACATAAGAAACCGGGCGAATATGTATAAGAACTTAAGAAACCATAAATGGGTAAAAACGTATGAAAACATTAAAAAAACATATAAATCGTATAAAAAACATATGAAAATGTATAAAAAACGGACGAAACGAACAAAAACGGGCGAAAACATATGAAAACGTGTAAAAACATATAAAAACGGACGAAAACGTATAAAAAATGGACAAAACGTACGAAATGGACAACGGGTGTCATTTGGGGTAAACCAGAGGGACGAAACATGTAGTTGGTGCGTTGTATTCCATATGAAAACGTATAAAAACGGAAAAAACGTATGAAAACGTATAAAACCGGATGAAAACATAAGAAACCGGGCGAATATGTATAAGAACGTAAGAAACCATAAATGGGTAAAAACATATGAACACATTAAAAAAACATATAAATCGTATAAAAAACATATGAAAACGTATAGAAAAAACGAAAACGTATAAAAAACGGACGAAACGAACGAAAACGAGCGAAAACATATGAAAACGTGTAAAAACATATAAAAACGGACGAAAACGTATAAAAATGGACAAAACATATGAAATGGACAACGAGTGTCATTTGGGGTAAACCATAAGGACGAAACATGTAACTTTTTCGTTATAAAATAACTGGAAAATTTAGCTTAGGGAAAAAAAACACCCGGTATAAAATCAAGCCGGTACTCATCCTAATCAACCATCACCAACAACATATTCATTCATTGTGAGCGAGTTACTTTTTCAATTTCAATCTCATATTCTCATCATATACATTTTTCTGTTATGTTTTATTAAATTTTGAAACTATATGCCATATTTTTTTTTAGGGTTTATGAATTTTGCAACACTAGTATATTGATTGATTGTGTTATTGTCCTTTATTATTTTGTTAGTTTAATCTACTGTTGATTTATAACCAGTAGTAGGATGGAATAGTTTTGCGAGTTAGTTTCGTAATTAGTTTTCAAAAACTCTCTTGTGATCTAAGAATAACCATCAAACGTGTGTTGTGGGTTTATTGTACGCTTACAACAAACATTATATAGGTAGACACTAGATAATTTCGAAATTAAGTGTATATGATATTAGCATTTGTGCAACTCTTTCTCGGTCACCTTAAATCACCGCAAGGACCTACTAAGTTGTAAGTTGTAATGATCCTTTCAATGGGTGGCTAAGCGCTATGAATGGAAGTTAAAACTGTTTTTAAGGGTAGCCGGTTTGATGCTGGTGTCGATTACATCTATAGGAGATATATATTATATGACCTTATGAAAATGTACATGGAGTTAGTTATAGCTTGTGGGTCATGTGCAATTGTTTTTTGATTGGATTGCTCAATACGAATCAACGCAAAAGCCCTTTTTTTGTTACTAGTTCTTAAAGAGCTTCTCGTTTGGGTTTGCCTCTATTAAGTTTTTATCTATTGTTAGCTTACTAAGTTCAAAATCCCACTTAGATGTCACAAGCGTAATCATTAAGTTCAAACTTTAGGCACTTCAAGATTAATATAAGTGATTTCCCAAATCTGGTTGTGAAGCACGGAGTTCCAAAATTTATTGCAAATAAACTTTCGCTGAGTTTGATGAACAAAGATGCTTATAATTATATGTATTGGCCATCAACAGGTACATTCAAGCTACATTACTAATACAAATTTGTCAATGGAAGAAGCAATTGTAGAGATACTTGAACGCTATCCTTGCGGAATTAAATTGTCTAATTGGTCTTTGGTCGAAACATTTTACCAGCGAAAGTTTAACAAATCACTGGACTATAACTCCTTTGGTGTGACTGATAAAACTGCGTTCCTTAATGAACTCAATGTGATGGGAGAAACGGTGGTGTCGTTTAAAATGCGGGAGGATAAATATGTGATGTCTGCTCCTATGGCAAAATTCAGACGAATGGCTTTGAAGCCTATGGTTGAGAAAGTACTCTTTTTGCATGGTGATAAAATCGTGTTCGATTCCTTTGACAAATCATACAAGGATGTGTTTAAGTCTGAATTGTTCTATGGTGTCTTTGGTTTGACCGATCGTAATGACCTTTGTAAAATCTTTGAAGATATGGTGGTGGAAGTAAATTCCGCAGGAGTGAAGGAGATAAAAGCGGTCAAAGGGTACAATTTAAGCCGTTCAAAAAAAAAAGGGGTACAATTTAAGAAAAAATAGAAGAATTGAATGAAAAGATAGAGGGTTGCCGGACATTTGAAGAAGATGATGATAATTTACTTTCTCTTTGGGTAAAAGTATTTTTGTTGGATCGTTTCAGCATCTTAGTTTTATCAGTTCAAAGGATTGTTATGCTTCCATGTCAAAGTTATATATAACATGTTTTATTCTAATTCTGAATTTTTGTTTCTGATCAACTTCAGTTTTTGTGACATTCATTTTTAGGTGCATTTTTTTTGCTGGACTCAATATATAAAGTGTATTGCATGATTTAAACTATACCTTAGCATTCTATCGATTTATATTCACTTTGTGTTTTGCCTTTTGTGTTGATTCTTTTGAATTTTATACATGTCGTTTGATGTTACTTTTGATTGCTTGAAGTGTCATTTTTATGATGTTGAATGTTAATTTTGTTGTTGGTAGTTATAGTTAATAATAGGGCAATTGACCAAAGAACAGTGATTATTTTCGAAACGTTTTCTCATTCCCGTTGCTTTATTGAAATTGTCCACTACTTGAAAACCAATAATGAGATAACCACGCAGTCTTTTAATGCCAAAGACATTGTAAGTGAGTTTCTAACAACTACAATGAGTCAGTGTTGGTTGTTTGTATGCTAAGAACTGAACTATTTTGTTTGGTTTGAGAACGTAAAAAGTCAAAACGTGTCTCTTGACATCACCATCATGTATGTAAATTAGTACTTTAACAAACTACCAAGTGTGTACTTTCAGATATATTTAAAGCTTAAACCCACGATATCGTGATTATATTATGAGCTATTTAGCAGCAAGACCATGGCATGTGGAGGTTTGTAGTGCGTCTGGTCGAGTAGAACCCTTCTTAACCAATCAGTGTACATTATATTAAGTTCTCTATCTACTAGTATGTATTTTTGCATTGTGAATTTTAAAGCCAGGCTGATGCTTATTTAACTGCCATTATTGTAGATAAAGACTGGGGAAAAATGTTATTGACCAAGGTCTGACCAAAGTGTTTCAGCACTCTTAATTAAAGGTCGGTGCGAATAAGCATAAACTATGGAAACTTCTTTGAAGCTTTGAAATCGACAACCATACAGTTGTAGATGATGGTGGAGAAAATTTCCCAAACTTAAATCCACGAAACAACAAGAACAACTCTTGGAACAAAGACAATGGATGCCAACCGATGTTGAAACAACCCCGAAGGGAACTAACATTAATGCAGAGGATTCAAAACGTTATTGAGAAACTTGAATCGTCCTACTTCTTTCATGTTTTCCTTGAACAAACCAGTACTCCACGAGGTTTCGCACTTTCGTAAGCTTAGGGATCCAAGAGAAGATATAGATGGTGATATATGGTATCGGTAGCATTGAGGCGTTTGAAGGACCTCGTTTGCGACTTAGCCTTGCAATCCTCATAAAGAGACAACTCGATTGGATTGGGGAAAGGAAGTGTTTGATCCGGTTATATCGTTAATGTAATCTAAGGTATTGGAGGAGCTCGGATGTTGTGTTATTTCCGTTAATGAGCGAGGCGAAGAGACAAGTCGTGAACCCAATTCTTTTTCATGCCACATTGTGAAGCCATGGCTGTATGACAATCTCTTAAAGGCCAATTGGAGATATGACATGTTAAACCAAATTGCATTACTTGGCAACAGTTTTGAGAAATATGAGGAAGATAGATCATAGATCCTATATGCCATTCACTACACAGTTTAATATTCGTCTTTTCGCGGATGATTATTATCCTGCATTTCAAAATTCAAGTTGGCATTTTTTTTAATGTCGACCCCCACACAGACTTGCAATTCAAATGCTAAAACCTCTAATTGTGTATTAGACATTTTAGTTAGATATTCTTAAACATTGGAAGCATATTGTTGTGCTCATGATAGAATTTATTTACCCTCTTCCTATAGGCAATGTTTTTGTGACAATGTTGACCTCTGCATCCGATTCATTTTCATTATCATATGGGGTATTTGATCATTATCATAGCTTCTCCAAATAAGTCCAAACTAAAGTTTGTTACCATTGGTGCAAGCTGTGGTGCCTTAGTTTTTTTTGCTGTTTGGGGCCATCGTTTTATACTGATTCAACCTAAAGCGTAAACTTGACCGTGACTTCTATGTTGACGTAGAAGGTTAGTTATTCTTATTACATTTTTTTCTAATCCCGTTTACAATGGTTAGCCTTTTCACGGTTTGACTCATTGTAGGTGAAGACGATAGTAAACTTTCCTTCGGGCAACTCAGAAGATTTTCATGGTGGGAAATACAACTCGCAACTGACAGCTTCAATGATAACAGTATCATAGGAAGATGAGGGTTCGGGAAAGTTTAAAAAGGGGTTATTGTTGGAGGTTATTCGCCCGGCAGCAGGGTAAGATAATTAGTAGTAATGCAATATCACTTGGTGGTTACCGGATATCACTTGAAATCGTGTGATCACTTTCCAAAGTAAACTATTTGACCCTATGCGTGGGTTACACGAATATCTACTTGGGATAAGACCAAATGTTAGTTATTGAATTAGGCACAAATCAATAACCCTTGAGCATATAAGTGTTTTAGCTTTCTGTTTGTTTCTCCTGGCTGTTTTTCTTATCTTCATGCTGATGATGTCGATCTCTATATATAGTAGAGAACACTCAACCCTAGTCAATGTACTTTATGAGTGATTAACGGCAAATTAATCACCCATAATAAGCCTCCATTATCATAGGAATAGTGGTTACATGACCAATTAAATGTGGTCATAAAGCAGTCATAACAACCACTCGAATGGGTCAAAGCTGTTACAAGTTAATCACTGCAACACTACCAGTAGGAACCAATACACTAGCACTAGGAACCAATACACTAGCACTAGAGGAACCAATACACTAGCAGCAGGAACCATCAGTCACTACACTAGCAGTATTAACCAACACTAGCAGTACTAACCACTATTGAGTCAGGGAGTTCAGGGACCTCATGGGTATACACTCCGTACCTCCTAACCCAAAACCAAGTGTGAACTAATCCCACAAGTGCACTAAATTTTCCAACAATCCTCCCCAAATTTAGTTCACTTCCTTTTCATGAAAAACAAGCATCAAACAAAACATGTGCATAAACGAAAATATCCTGAGGATTGGATTTCCATCTTAGTACATTACACGTTCATATATTCGAGAATCAGGGTGTTCTAAGAATTAAACCCTTCAACCCATTTGAATACCTGAAGATAAAATACACATAAGTTTTCAAACACTTAAACGCTCCTGACACTTTACAAGCCATGTGTCCATATCCAAATTCATAAATGTTGCAAGAGCCAAAAGTCCAAAAGCTCCCTGAAGCGGTAAAACTTCAACATTCACATAGGTGGTTCCTCTTTATTCATCACGCCAAGCACTTTTTCAAAGAAAATTAACCATTAAGTAAGGACTTCATCCTCCTTTCAAGCGAGTTCGAACACAACCTTGGGATGTAAATAAAACATGTGCTCCAGTCCACTGAATGTTCAGCTTTCCACATTGAACTCAGCTTCCAAGTTTCCTTAGGAGGGAGTTGGGCGTCTTAGCATTCAGTGACTAAGTTGGACTTAAACCCATCCCTTTAGCAGACTTTAAAACCAAGTCTCTAGCCAATCCATTCGTCAAGTGACCAACTAAATTTTGTTGAGATCTAACAAACTCTATAGACACCACCCCATTCATGATAAGCTCACGAACCATGCTATGTCTGACACCTAAGTGTCTAGACTTCCCATTGTATATCTGGCTATAAGCATTTGCCAATGTAGTTGCACTATCACAATGGATAGAAATAGGTGCTATAGGTTTAGGCCACAATGGAATCTCAAGAAGCAAGTTTTTCAACCATTGACTTCTTTACCGCAGCCTTCTTAGGCCATAAATTGATTCCATTGTTGAACTGGTGATGCAAGTTTGCTTCTTGGATGCCCAAGAAATTGCACCTCTACCAAGTAGAATAGCCGGACACCTCGGTAGACGAATTGTCTTCGATGTTCTTGGTCCAACTTGCATCATTGTATCCTTCTAATATCAAGGATAACCGATATGAGAGACTATAATCCATAGTTCTCTTAAGATACTTGATCACCCTACGAGCGACTTGCCGTTGATGAGCACTAGGATTGCTAGTATACCGCCGGTTTACCCACCGCAAAAGCAATATCGGTCTTGTACAAGTCATGGCATACATTAGGCAGCCAATTACCCTAGAATACTCAAGTTGAGATACAGCCTTGCCTTTATTAGGCATCAACTTCTCACAAGTATCCGTAGGTATACTCATTGGAGTACAATCAAAGTAATTGAATTTCCTCAACACCTTCTTAATATAATGAGACTAAGAGATGGAAATTCTTTTAGTTCCATGTTTAATCATTATACCAAGGATAACATCAGCCTCCCCCATGTCCTTCATGGAGAACCTTGATGACAAAAATTCCTTTGCCAGGTCAACCTGATTTTGGTCAGTGCCAAAGATCAACATGTCATCAACATATAGACAAATGATGACTCCTTTACCAGATTTATCAAATTTTCTATATACACATTTGTCAGACTGGTTAAGTAAATAACCATTAGACAAAACCACTTCATCAAATTTTTGATGCCATTGCTTAGGTGTCTGCTTTAGTCCATAAAGAGACTTAATCGGTTACACACCTTGTTTTAATTGCCGGAAAGATGAAGCCACGAGGTTGGTTCATATAAACCTCCTCATCCAATTCACCATTTAAGAAAGTCATTTTCACATCCATCTAATGAATAATCAGATTGTGAATTGATGCCAAAGAAATCAGCAATCTTATGGTACTGATACGAGCCACAGGAGCATAAATATCAAAATAGTCTATTCCTGACTTTTGTTTAAAGCCTTGAATGACTAGTCGAGCCTTGAACTCCTTCATTTTCTTTTTGAAAATCCATTTGCAACCCAAAGGTTTGCAACCAGGTGGTAGATCAACCAACACCCAAGTGTTGTTGCCAATGATGGAATCCATCTCATCATTGATTGCTTCTTTCCATAAAGCAATATCCTGGGACTTCATTGCTTCTTCAAATGTCTTGGGATCATCCTCAACAATGAAGAAATAGGAGTATTGGTCAGTGACCTCATCCCTAGTTCTTTCAGTTAATTATAACTGAAACTCAGGTCCAAATGACTTTGGATTCCTGACCCTTTTTCTCTTTCTGAGCATAGGTTCAGGTTGTTGAACCACAACCTCATCAGGGACCTCCGATATACCAATGACATGAGTTACATTAGGAATCCTTTGACTTGGTCTAGGGACTGATGAGAATCTATTCTCATCAAACATTGCATCCCTTGATTCAATTATGGAGTTAATTGAAACATATTCATTAGGTTCAATAACATAGAACCTAAAAGCCTTTGAATGCTCAGCATATCCAATAAAGATGCAATCAATGCCTCTTTCACCCAAAGTTTTCACTTTGGATCGTGAGTCTTACAATGACCCTACAACCCCAAACCTTGAGATAATTCAGTTGGTTTTCCTTTTAGTCCGAGTTCATAAGGGTAACCTTGTTTCTTTTGTTGGGAACCCTATTTAATAAATAGCAAGTCGTTAACATAACTTTACCCCGAACCCTTGACTCGATCTGAATAGGACAACATGGAATTAACCATCTCCTCAAAGACTGTTTTTCCTTTCAGCTGAGGAGTATAGGGAGCAGTCGTTTCATGGATTATACCAACATAATAAAAACATAGAGTATCTAGGTACTCACCTCCCCTATAGTCCTTAATCTTTTGATCAGGGACCCAAGTTGTAATTCAACTTCAGTTTTAAATACTTTGAATTTATCTAATGCTTCATCCTTAGTACGTAACAGATAGACATAACAAAACCTAGAAGCATCATCAATAAATGTCACAAATTACTTCTTATTCCCCAAAGAGGGAGTGGCATGAAAATCACGCAAGTCACTGTGTATTAGCTCCAAGAGCTTAGATTTACGATTAACACCCTGTAAAGGCTTCTTTGTTATTATGGTCAACATGCAAGTTTTACACTTTTCAGTGTCCATGACCCATCCTTAGACATATCTTGCATCCTTTTATAGTGTACATGGCCAAGTCTAGCATGCCATAGGGTAGAGTCAGTCAGGTCATTGGTGGTCGTAAAGGCTTAATTATCACAGTCATTAACAATGTTAAGCCTGAACATTTGATTACACAAATAGCCAAAACCAATATGTAGGACCGAATAATATATGATTTATGTGGTTCGGGAGGTCGAGGTTGGTGATTGAAGATGAAGAACATCATCTTGTTTTAGTGAGAGAAACTAGAGAGAGGGAGGAGAAAACAATGGAAACTTTATTAAGAAAATACACAATACAAATAACCAAATGCTTCACCTCACCCCTCATGGAGAGTCATGAGGGGTATATATAGGCCCTATCTTTGCCACTTAAACGATACTAGTCCCTAAGGGCAAAGTATACTACGCGTCTAGTCTAATTCACATAAGTGACGTTATCTTTATAAAAAGTGAGGCTAACAATCTCCCTCCAAGATAGCGTCACACGTGAATGGTTACAATAAGACCTATAAATACAAAACAAAGTAAATTACAATAGTAATGAACAATGTTGATGTGAGACCCCGAGAAATTAACCACACAATTAGCAAAGGTAAACCTTGATCAACGATAACTACGGGATAATTTTCTTTTGAAATAACTTTCGACATGTCCTCATGTGGCATAATTTACGAAGAATTCAAAACCGACAAGAAACAATATATTTTTTTTATTCCCTCTCGACCTCGATAATAAAAATCTCGTAAAATAAATATATAATAAACTTTTATATTTTTATTTTCTACCGGGTCTCTAAGCCCAACACTACCCGACCTCTATTCTTTGTCTTTTAGGCTCCCGTCTTAACGCAAGCCCAACCCAACACCCCTTTAATTTTGTTGGGCCTAGCCTTTTATTTCTCAAAACCAAGTGCACCCTCTTCATGTTTTGTAATGTGATCAAGAAACATAGGACACAGAAAGGAGATAATTCTTTGGTGTTTGCTTATGTTTCACATAGGACACAGAAACATAGAACTTCTACATTTCATTTCAAACTTCACGCATGCAGGTATATGGCCCAAAGGTTAATGGGAAGTGTTGCCTTTTGCATGTGTGAAATCAAAGGAGATAAGTCTTTTCTCTCTTCACTTGTGCAGTCATCGAAACCAAGACAAAAGAAAAACAAAACCTTTACCTTAGTCACATGTTACTTGCATGTAGATGTAGAAAGAAAAGACATGAGACCCTAACCTAACCTAAGCATCAAATTCTAAATTGTATAATACAAAAATGGCAAGACCAGTACTATGTTTCATGTTTCTATGATAATCGAACCTTAACAAAACTCAAACCAAATTTCACCCTTGGTCCTTTAGTTCATGCGTGTGTAAAGGGGAAACACAAAGGACCTATCAAGCTACTAGTAACCTAAATAGGACAAGGCACAACATTCTTTTTGACTTCACCTTACGTGTATAATAGAAAGGCATCATTTGACTTCACCTATTTGCATGAGACTCAACCCAAGAAATGTCATTTCTTCTTTTCTTGCTTCTGTAAACCAACCGAATACAACAAGCCAACACATCAACTTTTTTATTATTTTATATAAAGCATGCGTATGGTGTGTAGGATCTTAGGAGTCAAACAACTAATACCCTAGCCATTTAAAATATTACCCAGGCACACTTTCTTTTCTTTCTCTTCTATTAGACGCAAACCACAAGGAACCAAAGCACAACTAGGCCACCCTAACTACCTATTTTAACAAGTTGACTTTCTTTTGACTTCTATAACCACTAGATCATATGTTTCTTGGTCTCATGTTGATTCGATCACACCAAGCGTGCCCATTAAACTAGCTGCAAAAGCCAAGCGTGCCTTGACCCTTCACATCCTTTATTGGCACTAAACTAAGAAGCAAATATAATATTTGTAATACCATGCATGTTCCTCGCTCCTATATAACTAGCTTATACTCTTAAAACATCCTTAAACATTCTTCTCACAAACAAACGTCCACTGTGGAAAAGTTGGAACAAAAGAAAAACAAAGTCGCAAGGCTTGGTCGTTTACTTGGGTACAAGGAGAATACTTGAGTCACTTGGGTCACGATCATTTCGCTTCAAACCTTGTCACCACCCTTTGGGTGTCGTAAGTTCTCGCTTCCATTTCATTCATATCGTTTTAACTTTCATATCACACGTAAATATATAGGATATATATGGATCGACTATACGAAAGGTTTGTATGATAACGAAAACCATAAAACATGATAACCCAAGAACAAACATTTCACATATATTAATAAGCTCATAATAAGCTAATAGTAAGCTTTTATAAAAGTTTAGTAAGCTTTGTAAGTCGAAAAGTATAAAATGGACTAAGTTTGCAAAACGTAAAGGGTTCGGGTAAGAAATGAATATTTTAGAAAACATAAAGGGATGTTTTGTACGTTATATTGCATGCATGAAAAGCCAAGGGTAGGTTTTGTAAGTTTTTGAAAGATAAAGATCACTTTTGTACATATTACGCATGCATGGTAAAGTTCGAGGTATAAATGGTAAATATAGCAAACTTACTTTAAAATGAAATAGAAGTTTTAGTGTTAAAAATCTAACCTTTGAAACTTGGGGGCTAAAAGTGTAAAATTGAATTTTGAAAGTATTTTACCAAAACAGTTTCAACAAGGGACTAAAATTGGCAATTCTGAAAACTATGAGTATGAGACACTTTTGGGTACAAAGTGTCATTTTTCTAAAGTTTAGGGGTTAAACTTGTACTTTTTGTAACTTGAGGGTAAAAAGTGTAAAATTGAGAAAAGGTTTAGAAAACTTGTAAACTTATTACGACTCCGTAAAAACAAGTATTTTGATGATCTAAGTTTATAACGAGAAGTATTATGTCGATAATACACTAAACTTGTATATATAAAATTATAAGAATATAATTTTATGAAATCGTTATTCGATATCGACGCATCTTGATAGTAAATAAACTAAAATACTTGACAACGTCGTTATTTTCATAAATTGACAACGGGGAATGATTCACTTATGCGTAAGTGATGATCTTTGATAGATATCAAACTAAGGCAATGTAGCAAGTAAAATTTACTTAAAACGTTAAGCACGCACGAACACTATTGGATTGGACAATCCAATGATCTATTGAATAAAATATTCAATGCTCTATTATTTTGGTCGCGAACCAAAATGCTCATTTACTGAGACTCGCCATCTCATCATTTTTAGGTTTCGGTTTGGAACCTCCGCTACATTGTGCTTGATCTATTTGTGCGTGTTCATCAAGGTGAGTTCATAGCCCCAATTTTACTCTTTTAACTGTTTTATAAACTCTTTGGGGGAGATACATGCTATAAACTAGAACACAAGTCTTTTCTTAAAATGCATGCTTGCATGATTATTATTATTATTATAGCCTAAGTTGCCTGCCAAAAGTCCCCTTCATCATGAACCATTAATCACTTGCGAGTGAACGCAAATATTGTGGATAGTACTATGGGAATTGACGACCCCGAATCGGTTATCGGAAATAACCGGGGCGCACTATATTTGGTATCTCTATGTAATTGGCTATTACATCTTGGGGGGCAATTTTATTTACTTACACCAGTATTTAGGTGTATGCAGTTAGTATTGGTTTCATGAGCTTGGTGCATAATAATAATCTCTGTTTTCTATGGTAATTGTCTTCGAAGCAATTATCATCTCTTACTTGTGTTCAACTATTTACTAAACCTATGAATATCACTCAACCGTTGTGTTGATCTTTTTAAGCATGTTTATCTCAGGTATTAAAAAGGCGGTAGCTAACTCTGGAGGCGCTTGGGCATTGGCATGGCATGGTCATAGATGACTCTGATTTACATATGGGGACCACATTTTGTAAATGGGCCATTTTTCCACAACAATTCAATTTTGAAAACTTTGTTTTACTACAATAAATGAAATATTTTACGAAAAAGCTATTATTTTTCACTTGTGTTATGATCCAACTGAGTAGCATCCCAAAAACTTTTTCTTCCGCTGCAAACCATTTTTGGGGGTGTTACAGTTGACTTTCTTGAAGCGCATAGTCTCTGTAGTCTAGATACTGAGGCAAACTTGAAGTTATCCCTTCCGACGATCTCGGCATTTGATCTTTGGCGCTGACGGCACAAATCCTTGTAGCTCTGAACTTCAACTGTAACGGTCTAGTTAGGTAATTACTCCCTCCTAACTAGTGAGCTTTTTTTCTTTCTTTTGCTCCCTCCTGAACCGACAACACTCTTCCAACACGCAGCGGAGAAAATAAACTCTTGATCGTACAATGGTTGTCGTTCTGGGAACATTGTAACAACATAACTCACTTAGTATTGCATCCAAGATGGTAAAAAGCCCGATGTACACCACACTACTTCTCCTTCTTCGGTCTTAAGCATAAATCCCTTCGTAATCCAATCACGGAAGATGAAATACCAACTTCTCCCTCCTGATGGTTGCGAGCTATCGAAATCATCATAATGTTGCGTACATGCCGTATTACCTTTCTCTTGATGTAATATTAACATCATAGCTTGATCAATATTCTGTGATAATATGTCGCAAAAATACTCTCAATACGTCTCTCAAACCAACCGTAAAACGAACCTCCTTTGAATCCACCGGCTAATAGTAATGACCACATGTGGAGAAAACCCGATACGACCAACTTGAAAAGGAAGTAGACATCCCAACTTTGTGACTTACTGCTTGTTCTAAATTCTTGATCAATCCACAACTGCGTGTGACACTGAGCACTACAACGTAACTCCTTAAAGTGATGGTTACACACTGTGAGCACTACAACGTAACTCCTTACCAGTTATAACCAGATTGTCAAATTTCATAATGTGCTCCAACAAGTTATCTTGAGATATGCATCCAACCAACCATCGTCTCAAAGATAAAGAAGTCCACCCGTGAAATATCACTTCAATTCCGCATCAATAATACCGTACAAAAACCCCGTAGTCATTTTTCAAATTACCGTTCAAGCAGTGAATATTGTATCCCTTCCGTGAAAATTACCATACCAAAAATACCACGCATTTACCATATATTATCACAAATTTATATCCAATAAATTCGGAATATGAATTTTTGATAATTCATTGCAGTCCAATTAAGCGTGTAGTTTATTTCAAATTCATCAAACAATCAGCCCAAATCCATTATCTCGTTTAAGCCCAAGAATTAAAAGCCCACAACCAATTTCTCACACAAATCGGTACCCGATAATCCTGAAGTATAAAACGTTATACTCAGTATAACCCTAATATACTTTTTCAACCTAAACCTAAAATATCATACACATTTAAGTCCGCCCCCCTCCTCCAACTCATCCCAAATCGCCTCTCACAAAAACATATCTGCTTTATCACATCATAGCAAACAATCACGCTCTTACCAAATCACACATCACAAAAACGAAGTAAACCATTTCGTCCTATCTTTATAAGCCAATCGAGCACAAACGAAGTCTTCAAGATCATTTTCAACAATGGTCTCGGGTAGGTTTATTCTTGATGTAATTGTAATTTCTTTTCCATTCATGAACGAGATAAAGAAAAGAAGATAGTGCAATTGTTATTTTCTTTCTTTGAATTCGTATAGAATCAAAGTAAGATCGATGACGAAGTTGATTCAATTGAAATAATCTTAAAAAGATTACAAAAAATATTGAATTCGAATCAGAGATCTTTTCATTTTAAGTTTGATGATTGAGTGAGAGTTGATGAGTGGATGTGAGGGTCTTGGGTTGAGTCTAGATGTAGGATTGGTTTTCGAATGGAATTGGATGTTGACGTGTTTAATTTTTTCATATGGTCCGATTGACTGATGATGTATATAAACTGAAGTTGAGAGTCAGATATGGTATATGGTATAGGTCATTGTGGTCTTGGTACTTTTTACGCATAACTCTCTTTTTTCTTCAAATCCTTATGCGTAAGAAGGGTTTTGGTCCTTATGCGTAGCCTTACGCGTAACTTCATGCTTATGCGTAAGCATACGCGTAAACATATGCGTAGGCCATTTCTTAGGCGTAAGCCAAGGCTTAAGCGTAAACGCATATGCGTAAACCATTCCTTATGCGTAACTTCACATTCACGCGTAACAACTCGTAGATGATCCTTATGCGTGAAAAGGGTTTTGACCCTTTGACTTTTGCTCGGCGAGATTCCGACCATGTTATTCCGCTCATCTTCATATGAAACCCGAAATAGCCTAAAAGCGCTTCTTTTGTCTTTTGACCATGAAAAAATGACGGTTTGACCACTTTTGTTTCACGTTATTTGGCACGAAAAAGCTTAAAAGTGACTGTTTGGACAAGATATACCCAAGACAGATGTTAAGACATGATAAACCAGGACTTTTTTGACCAAAAAATAAGGATACACAAACATATTGTTAAAACTGTTAACCCACAAATCGGAAAAAAAAATTTCCGACCCACATAATAAGCACAAAAACAATCAACAAACATGTATAAAACCACAATAAATCAACAAACAACAACCTTGGCTCGTTATACCAATTGTAGGACCGAATAATATATGATTTATGTGGTTCGGGAGGTCGAGGTTGGTGATTGAAGATGAAGAACATCATCTTGTTTTAGTGAGAGAAACTAGAGAGAGGGAGGAGAAAACAATGGAAACTTTATTAAGAAAACACACAATACAAATAACCAAATGCTTCACCTCACCCCTCATGGAGAGTCATGAGGGGTATATATAGGCCTTATCTTTGCCACTTAAACGATACTAGTCCCTAAGGGCAAAGTATACTACGCGTCTAGTCCAATTCACGTAAATGATGTTATCTTTATAAAAAGTGAGGCTAACACAATAAACACACCATTTTTAGATAAAACAAATTTATCAGATTCAATAACTTGTTTATATCTATGATTATTCAAAACAATACTTGAAACCAATTTTTTCCTTATATCAGGAACATGAATAACATTAAACAAAGTTACAATATTTCCAGAACTAAACTTAAGATCTACACAACCAAGTCCATGCACCAGGGCTGTTGACTCATTTCTCATGTGAAGAATAGAACCATCATTCAGAGACTCATAAGTCTTGAACCAGCTTCTATCTTTGAACACATAAACAGTTGCTCCAGAATCAACCCACCACGCAACATCATCATCCTCTCCAAGGAACTAAACCATTCCATGAACCACTAGTGCCTGATCCATTGGTTTTACCACCAATCTTAACACCCTTGCAATCCCTTTTAATGTGACCAGATTTGCCATATTTCCAACAAGTAGGTGTTGCCTTCTTGTTAGGGTCTGCCTTTGTGTTCTCATGATGTTTACTTTTACCCTTGTTGTCATTGTACCTGGTGGAGTTGTTATGCTCCACCATATTGACAACAGATGCACCAGTAGCATTGCTACTCTTTGGCTTGTCAATATCCTGCACCCTGAGGGATTCCTCAATGCGCAGATGACTGCCCAACTCAACAAGAGTTAACTCCTCTTTCTTATGTTTCAAGGTATGCTTGAAATCTTTCTAAGAAGGAGGAAGTTTATCAATGACACAAGAGACTGAAATAGCCTCATCTATGTGCATATTTTGTTGTGTAAATCTTCTAAGTATACCAAGAAGTTCAGTGTATTGTTCCATAACTGGTCTTGAATAAGTCATTTTGTAATTTGTGAAATTACTTACAAGGAACTTCTTACTTGAAGAATCCTCAGCCATATATTTGGCATCCAAGGAATCCCATAGTTCTTTGGAAGATTCAAAATTCTGATAAATATCAGACAAAGAATCAGACATACCATTGAGGATTAAACCTCTGCAAATGTAATCATCATTCTCCCATTTGCTCATCTTCCTAATCTGTTCAACAGTGGCATCATCCCCATCATCAGGAATAGGAGTGGTTAGCACATACACCACGCTCATGCTGGAAAGCAAGAAGTGCATCTTCTTCTGCCATCTCCTGAAGTCCACCCCTTCAGACTTGTCCAGCTTGGAAAAGTTTGAAGCCATGTGTTTCATTGCAGCAACAGCCATTGATTATCACAAATAGTTTACTTTGATTGTTGGAGGTTATTCGCCCAGCAGGAGGGTAAGATAATCAGTAGCAATGCAATACCACTAGGTGGTTACCGTATATCACTTGGAATCGTGTGATCACTTTCCAAAGTAAACTATTCAACCTTATGCCTGGGTTACACGAATATCTACTTGGGATAAGACCAAATGTTAGTTATTGAATTAGGCACAAATCAATAACCCTTGCGCATATAAGTGTTTTAGCTTTCTGTTTGTTTCTCCTGGCTGTTTTTCCTATCTTCATGCTGATGATGTCGATCTCTATATATAGTAGAGAACACTTAACCCTAGTCAATGGACTCTATGAGTGATTAACGGCCAATTAATCACCCATAATAAGCCTCCATTATTATAGGAATAGTGGTTACATGACCAATTAAATGTGGTCATAAAGCAGTCATAACAACCACTTGAATGGGTCCAGGCTGTTATAAGTTAATCACTGCAACACTACCATTAGGAACCAATACACTAGCAGCAGAAACTAATACACTAGCACTAGGAACCATCAGTCACTACACTATCAGTAGGAACCAATACACTAGCAGTAGGAACCAATACAATAGCAGCAGGAACCATCAGTCACTACACTAGCAGTAGTAATCAACACTACCAGTACTAACCACTATTGAGTCAGGGTGTTCAGGGACCTCATGGGTGTACACTCCGTACCTCCTAACCCAAAACCAGGTGTGAACTAATCCCACAAGTGCACCAAATTTTCCAACAGTTATAGCAGACAAAACAAAAGCTGCTATTAATAGACTCATGGACTATCAGTGTCGAGGTAGTGAAGCTGCATTTATGAGGGAGGTTCAGTTAATAAGTGCCACGGTTCATCGTAATCTTCTTGGGCTGATTGGATTTTCTACAACTTCATATGAAAGGGTACTCGTATATCCGTTCATGCAAAATCTTAATGTTGCGTATCACTTATGAGGTATGTTACTTCTTACTGTTATGTCTATATCACCGTACACAAAATATATGAGATTTAGACTTCTGATCATGCCAATTTGAAACTTAGTTATTCGTGACAGATTTAAAACCTGGAGAAAAAGGCTTGGACTGGGTAACACGAAAACGAATTGCTTTTGGTGCAGCTCGAGGATTAGAATACTTGCACGAGCATTGTACTCCAAAGATCATTCACCATGATCTTAAAGCGGCAAACATCCTTTTAGATGATAATTTTGAACCAGTTCTTGGGGATTTTGGGCTAGCAAAACTTGTTGATACCAACCTCACTCATATTACAACTCAAGTACGTGGAACCATGGGACACATTGCACTTGAGTACTGATTGGCTCCTGAACAGTCAAGTTTAATCACACAAGCTAACCACTTGTGAATGGTCAACCGTAATAAACTTAAAACATTTCGTAAACAAATGCAATTAAGATCGAGGAATATAGTGGATTCCTGGTCGTTAAGTCCCACGGAGGATGAATGGTGTTTAACACGAAAGATGTCGAATAATCACTAAGGATAGTGATCGTAAGGATTTTGAAATATTTATACCTAAAGAAAAGTTTTGTAAATTACAGGGCTTAAATGCAAATTAAAGAAAATTAAAAGCTAAAATATATTAAATAAACGCTATCACTATTTTTACAATGATGTTTTGTGATTTATAAAATAAAATAACTTAAATAAACTATTTTAACTAAAACGTAAACTTAAATTATCTAAAACGTGACTTAAAATGAAAACGAGCGTTATGTATAAAAATTACGCAGTGCGAGCAAGTAAAAACGTAAAATTTGTGAAATAAAAGTCCTACGAGTGTAAAAACAATTTTCTTACTTACTATATGACAAAAGAAAATTTTAGAAAAAAGAATTATATTTTTTTAACTTTTATATTTTTTATTATGAATTAATTACTATTTTAAACTAAATAAATGATTAAAAATACTAAAACTATTAAGAAAAATCTGAAACTTTTTTATAAATTACTTTATACTAATACAAAGTTAGGAAAAATACAAAAGTTGAAAAGCTAGTATAAATAAGCTAGAAATAAGCTAATAAGCTCGTATAAGCTTAAAAAGACAAAGAAGGTTATGTATTAGATAGTGCAAAGAAAAGCGTAAAAAGACCCAAGGCGGTTGGTGAGTGTGTGTGTGTGGTGAGTGGGTGGTGGTGGTTGAATCCCAAGAACTCCTTTTTGCTTTTTATTTTATTTTGGACTTTTCTTTTACAAACCGCTAAGCACTATAAAATAAGCATTTTCAAAACTAGAACTTTTCTAAAACCACAAATAAGCTCGGTTTGGGCTTATTATACTCAACGATGGGCAAAAATATGGAAATAAGCACAAGGATTTAGCTAAAATGCTAATAAGCTAGAAATAAGCAAAAGAGAATTGGAAATAAGTTAAGAAACCGTGAATAAGCTAAAATTACAACCGAAAAAGCACAATTAATAAGAAATAAGCACCGAACAAAATCAAATAAGCACAAGTTAAAGTCGGTACACAGGACACCTTTTTGTTTTCTAGGTGCCTTCTAGCTTAATTTTAAGTATTTAAATAAGCTTGGAAATTAAAATACACACTTGAACTAACAAATATAACAACTAAGCTTTCCAAAAGCTAAATCACACGATTGGATTACAATAATGAGCTTGTGAGAAGCTATTGAAAAAGTTGGTATAAACCGAATGGATGATGGACTAAATGAAATGGACAAATTAAAGCTAATGGCGTGCTTATTAGATAAGCGCAAAATGAAAAGTAAGAACTGGAACCTTGACAGTTAGCTAGGTGGGCTTTTAAGAAAAACAAAATTCACAAGTGAAGCTCACTAATAAGCTCTGTGAGAGCTTGAGAAATAAGCTAGCAACAACATGCATGTGGGAGATTTTCGACAAGGGGTTAAAAGAAGCTAAGTAATAAGCTATTTATAAGCGAGTAGAAGTAAACTTATATTTTCTAATTAAGTTTAGCGACTAAATTTTGATATCCCTAAAGGATTTAAGCTAAATCTTAATATTTAATCCTATATAAAATTATTCATTTTATTCAAAACGACTATATTGAAAAGTTTAACTTTTATCTTACACTAAGAGTTTGACTTTTATGAACTTCTAATTGATTCTAATGATTGAATATGTTATAATAAGCTAAAATAAGATTAAATTAAGTTATATTAACAAGGTTTAAGCTAATTTGATGTGATTTGTACTTAAAATTTCCTAACATTAACACTTAAGAGATTTTAAAGATGATTTTGACTTATTATTGAACAAGGACTGAATTTTATGTTATGATGAGCTATTAGATGCTATTGTGATACATACCAAACAAGCACAATACCATAGTTAACCTCTAATACAATTTAACAAGCGATCCAAACACCTCTTTATACAACTGTTTTGAAGTATTAATTACTAAAACAAGATTTAACTTAAGTAATCTATTTATTATCCGATATTGATTATATTTAGACGGTATTAGACTAAAATTAACATACCTTAAACATATAAATTATGAAATGCAAATTTTTAGAAAATAGCTTACAAACCGAGTTCATGCACAAGACGGGGAACCAAGGACCGAGAATCACTCCTATAGCTTCCCAAGAAGCTCTAAACCAATAAGCAATCCAAAATAACTCTTCATCGTTTCTTGATCATGTCTCCATAGGATTTTTATTTTTCACTAATTTCTTAGTATTTTGGGAATTTCTTTTCTTGAAACTAAACCGAGTTTAAATGGTTCTACAAGTCGAGAAAGGCTTTAATAAAAGCTTATATAAACTTATAAGTACTTAACAACAATCGATAACAACATTCAACTTAACATGAGATTTCTTTGAACATGAAATTTTACATAAACTGAAAATGAAAAGGAAATTTGAAATTTATGATTGATAAAGGTTCACTTACACTCAAAAACACTTAAACAAGAACTTGAAAGTTTAAACATACACAGGAAAGCTTGAATTTATTAAAACGACATACAAAAAATTAAAGTACACTAGATACTTTTTACATTGCTTCAAAACTTGTATATATTGATCTTTTTCATCTCTGTCGACATCTCTGAGCAAATCCCACCAATTTCCAGCCATTGGATTTATCCAACTCATCACAATTGCCAAATGTCGGTTTGGCGCCAAAATTTTCTTTGAGCGGGTTTGGCTAATTAAAGCTTCTTGGATGATTGTAGAGGTGGAAGGGGGTTGGTATACAGCTGGGAAGACAGGTGGAAATGTTGAAAAGTGGAGAAAACCATTACTGGTTTTGGATTTCAGGTGGGGAAGAGGAAGGTGAACAGTACCTATGGTATTTGGCGCGTTTGACTTTATTTGACCGAAGATATTAATAAAGGGGGGTCCAAATTAGGGGGGTCACAGGTATAAATGGCAGGGGTCTTTTTGGTTTGGCTGGGTTCTAAATACACAAAAGGTCCGTTTTGCTTGTTTAATATTACAAGGACCATTGTTGTAATTTGCCAAATTCTTGAAGGACCAAACATGCAATTCTTCAAAAGTTATCACAAGGACCAAAGCGCCAATCTTTAATAGTACAAGGACCATAGTTGATTATTTTCTATTTTAATAAATCCAAGGACTATATTTGACATTTTCAAAACTTGAGGACTAAAGTTGTAAGTTTGCAATTTTACATTTCAAGGGTTTGTTTTGACAACTTTTGAATCCCATGGACCTTAAATGACATTTTTCTTTATTTTGATTTACTGGGACTGCTTTTTGACAACTTTTGAAACTTGGAGGACTAAAGCGCCAATTATGCAAACTTGATACGTTTTTCACCGATTTTAATGTTTTGCATTTAAAACACATAAAACACTTATTTGTGATATTTTTATCATTTTGATGCATTTCTTAGTGTTTTCGGATGTTTTGGCATTCTAAACAAGACAAAAATGATGAGTATTTAGACACTCATCAATCCCCACACTAAGATATTGCTAGTCCCTAGCAATGATTTGAGAAAATTTAATGGATTTCATCTCTTTACCAAAAGCCATTACTCGAGTAGCCAATTGTTTCAGTTCAAGTAAGAACCTTGGCACAATGATAACCAAATGATTTTGAGCAAATCACCGACTTTCAACGGATTTGATTTGTCTTTACCGTAAGCCGTTTGCTTCGGACTAGCCAACTCTTAGATAAATTATCAATATTATCTTTGGTGAGCCGATTACCAATTATGGATTTCAATCGCCTTTACCACAAGCCATAAACTTGCGGGCTAGCCAACTTTTCACTAGTTTAAAGATATGGTGAGTTGAACACCATACAATTTTGGGCAAATTGCAAGCCATAAACGGATTTGATATATCTTTACCAAGAGTCGTTTGCTCTGGATTAGCCAATCCTTATGTGTGTTAGACATGGCGGATCGATTACCATTTGCCGAGTAAGTGAAAACACTTACTCCAAAAAAAATTTGGCCAAAACGGGAATTGGGTGGAATAATTACATGATAAAATTCATGAGAATTCCCCCACACTAGAAATGAATATTGCCCTCAATATTCAAAGTACCGTGGTTATGCCGAAACAAAGAACATAAAAGGAAAATACTACGGCCATTATTTTATTTTTGATATATACATTTTTTTTTTTTTTTTTTTTTTATGAAAACTTATATACAACAATGGGTAACTCCCCACACTAGGGTGGTAGAAAAGGGTAAGAAGACGTAAACATGGGTGAAAACCCATATGGTGTGTGCTATTGTTTTTGATTATCGAGTCGCTAGCTTGACTCGATCCCCGCATTCATTGGTTCATGGGGAAAGTTTGTAGATCCGGACAATCACGGTGGAATGTCCTCTCCAAAATAATGCTTTAATCGATGACCATTCACTTTAAAATTTGGACCATCAGTCGAGATAACTCAATGGTGCCATAAGGATAAACCTTAGTGATAGTAAATGGACCGCACTAACGGGACTTAAGCTTTCCCGAGAAAATCTTCAATCTTGAATTGAAAAGAAGGACTCGATCACCAACGTTGAAAACGCGGTTCTTGATTTTAGAGTCATGAATCTTCTTTGTCTTTTGTTTGTAGATCAAAGAGTTCTCGTATGCTTGATCACGGAGTTCATTTAGTTCATTCATTTGAACTTTTCTATGATCACCACCGTCTCGAATATCGAAGTTTGCATGTTTTAAGGCCCAAGATGCCTTGTGCTCAAGCTCAATCGAAGATGACATGCCTTCCGTACACTAGCTTGTATGGAGTACACCCGATGGGTGTTTTGTAAGTCGCACGGAAGGCCCAGAGCGCCATCCAGTTTATCCGACCGGGATGCACGGTTTTCGCCATCGTCCTTTCAAGAATTCTTTTAATACCACGGTTGGAAACTTCCACTTGCCCGCTTGTTTGGGGTGGTATGCGAGAGAGACGGTGGGTTACACCATACTTTTGCATGACACGATCAAATTGATCATTGCGTAAATGTGTACCACGATCACCGATTATAGCACGTGGAGTTCCAAACCTAGCAAAAGAGATTTCAAAATTTTACAACTACTCGGGCATCATTTGTAGGTAAAGCTTTCGCTTCAACCCATTTTGACAAATAGTCAATGACCACGAGTATGTATTTGTTTCTCGAGATGATGGAAATGGCCCCATAAAGTCAATACCCGGATGTCAAAGATCTCACAAACTTGAATGGCATTTTGCGGCATCTCATTTCTTTGAGAGATATTTCCGTGACGTTGACAAGCGTCACATGTTTTGACAAAATCGTGGGCATCCTTATAAATCGTGGGCCAATAAACCCGGAATCAAACACCTTTTGGCGGTGTAGTTTGGACTATGATGGCCCCGTGGGTCCAAAGATGGCAAGCTTTGAGAATGTCCATAGCTTTCGTCCATAAACACACCGCCGGATGACTTGATCCGCATGATTTTGAATAAGTAGGGTCGTCCCAAAAGTAATGTTTAACATCTTTGAAGAATTTGTTCTTCCGTTGGGTCGACATCTCTTTCACTATGAAGTTACCCGCATGGTAATTTGCAAAGTCAAGAAACCATGGGGTAGAAGAGTTTCCACGAAAAGAAACCGCATTGAGTGTCTCGAGAGGAAATGTTTCATTTATTTCCTTTTCTCGAAAACATCTTGGTGAGGGTTTTCTAATCGGGACAAATGATCGCAGCCGTGTTCTCAACTCCTTTTTATCACATATAATGATATCAAATTCACGGAGGAGGAGAACCCAACGGAGCAATCTCGGCTTTGCATCTTGTTTTGCAAAGAGATATTTGAGAGCCGAGTGATCCGTGATACACACACATTTGGTCAAGATTAAGTACGGCCGAAACTTCTCAAATGCATACACCACGGCTAATAGCTCTTTTTCCGTGGTGGTGTAATGGGTTTGAGCTTCACCATAGTCTTACTTGCGAGTGGATAGGCTGAAAATGCTTGGATCTACGTTGCCCTAAGACCGCACCGATAGCAAAATCACTTGCATCGCACATGAGCTCAAAAGGCAAGTCCCGGTCGGGAGCAACAAGAATGGGTGCTTCAAGAAGCTTTTTCTTTAATGTTTCAAAAGCTTGATGCACTCGGTGAGAAGATAAAAGGAGCATCTTTTTAAGAAGATGGGTCATAGGTCAGGCGATTTTAGAAAAATCTTGTATGAATCTACGATAAAACCGGCATGACCTAAAAACTCCTAATACCTTTGACGGTAGTAGGATGAGGTAATTTAGCAATAACATCGACTTTTGCTCTATCTACCTCAATCCCGTTTTTTGAAATCTTATGGCCAAGGACTATGCCTTCTTTGACCATAAAGTGGCTCTTGTCCCAATTTAGACAAAGATTGGTGTCTTCACACCGTTTGAGCATTTTATCTAAATGGGAGAGACATGTTTGAAATGAGTCCCCAATGACCGAGAAATCATCCATAAACACCTCCATTGTTTCCCCAATCATGTCGTGGGAAATGGCCATCATACATCGTTGGAACGTGCTGTGAGCATTGCATAAGCCAAAAGGCATACGTCGTAGGCAAAAGTTCCGTATGGGCGGTGAATGTGGTCTTTTCTTGATCCTTTGGATCAATGGGGATCTGAAAATAACCCGAGAAACCATCAAGAAAACAATAGTATTCGTTTCTCGCTAATCTCTCAAGCATTTGGTCCATGAAGGGTGAGGAAAATGGTCTTTACGGTGGCGCCATTCAACTTACGATAGTCAATGCACACACACCATCCCGTAACCAATAGAGTTGGAATTAACTCGTTATCTTCATTTGTGACAACAGTTATGCCACCCTTTTAGGAATACAATGAATTGGGCTAACCCAAGGACTATCTCGAGATCGGGTAAATCAGTCCCGCATCAAGAAGTTTGATAACCTCCTCGCTTGATAACATCATGGATTTTGGATTTACTCTCTCTCGATGTTGAACTCTTGGTTTGAAGTCATCCTCCATTAAGATTTTGTGAGTACAAAATTCGTGGTTGATACCCTTAATGTCGGAGAGTTTCCAAGCAATTGCTTGCTTGTGTGACTTCAAGACCTTTATGAGAGCGATCTTTTCATCTTTACTCAAATCTCGAGCAATAATGACGGTAATTTATCATCACCTTCAAGAAATGCATACTCGAGATGAGGTGGTAAGTCCTTAAGTTCGACTTCAGAAATTCTGATTTTCTCAACTGACTTGACTTCCTTGTTATGAAGTTCGATGGGAAGGAGTGATGATGGATCATCATTAAGCAGCTTCTCAATGAGAAGTATGTCCCCCTCAATGTCGATGGGAGCGTGATCAATTTCCCATGGAATAGAATCACTAGACAAGTAGGCTTCAATCTTTTCCAAGATGAAGTCACTTTCCTCAAAAGGAGTGAGAGAAGGAGTAGAATTGGCAATGATGGGTTGAGATGAATGAGTGAGATTATCACTCGAAGAATTATGATCATAACCAAGAACTTCTTGAGAGTACTCTTCAGAAGCAACATCAATGATATCTATTCGGTTAACCGACTCGTAATCATAGTTTGCGGAGTACCTCAAGTTTGATCAAGGTTAAAGGTGATGACTTCATTACCAACACGTAATGTGATTTCTTGCTCAAATACATCAATGAGAGCACGCCCGTTCTCGTGAATCCTCGACCAACAATGAGAGGAACCCGATGATCGGCATAGAAATCAACAACCACAAAGTTAATGGAAAATGGAACTTTCCTACTTTTACAAATACGCCCTCGGCAATGCCAAGAGGACGGATATTGTACGATCCGCAAGCTCGAGAGTCATGCATGTTGGAGTAAGATCCGAAGAGAAAGTTTCTTCCATATCGAATAAGGCATCGATTGATGCTTGCACCAAGATCGCTAAGGCAAAGCATTCAACCATTCCCGAAATATACAAGGTAAGAGAAATTTTCCAGATCTCCAAGCTTTTATGGAAGCTTCTTCAAGATAACTCGCAGAGCAATTCTCGTTCGAGAGGAGTTTTAGCCATTTCAAACAGCTTTTCCTTGTTGCTTAACATGTGTTTGAGAGTTGATGCAAACTTGGGCATCAAGATGATAGCATCCGCAAAGCTTATGTCAAAATGTAGTTCTTGGAAAATTTGAAAAATTTGTCCATTTGATGACCGGCTTTTTCATGAGCTTTGCTCATTCAAACGTGATGGGTAAGGAATAGAAGATTTGATTTGTGGTTTTCAACGGAGCTACCGGTGGTTCAAAACAACTCTCGGATTAGACTTGGGTTTCGGACAACTCGAGGATGGACATCGTTGGTACCTCCGTTATTATAAGGAAGTTCCTTGTCCTTTGTATCCTCGTGTTCACTTTCCACTACCTTTGGAGAGAAGAAGAAGAGGTAGTAGGAATAGCGGGTCCATTGTATGAAACACCACTGGTTGTGATCGCCTTTGCATCGCCCCTCGGGTTAGCGATCGTGTTGCTCGGAAGTTTTCCGAGCCCGAGGGTTGATCATTTAAAGACTTCTTGAGATCGCAATCCGACTGACCAACAACCTGTTCATTTCATCTTGGGATTTCATAAACTGCTTCAATAACTCATCAGATGATGTTACTGGAGGATGTGGAGGGAAATTTTGAGGTCGGATGTTTTGATTATGACCTTGTTGTTGAAAATTCCCTTGGTTAGGATTCATATTCCCATGAAATTGATTCCCTCGATTGAAATTGTTTTGATTAAGGTTTCCTTGATGTTGGAAACCTTGATTGGGTCCGGGATAGAAATTACCTTGGTTTTGATAACCTTGGTTCATTCTAGGTTGGTTTTGATTCCGGTTTTGTATGTTAGGATTCGCTAAACCGGTGGTGCTCGATAAGTATTAGCACGGTAGTTTGGTTCATTTTGAGGACGGTATTGATTACCTCCCCGATTTGAAGTACCGGCTATAGCATTGGCTTCAAACGGACTACCATCGGTGGCGAGACAGCTTGTAGTATGCATGAGGACCACCACAAGTAACACAAAATTCGACTTTCTTCACTTCACCATGTGATGGTGTCCGAGTGAAAGTGACTTTCTTTTGGTTAGCAAGAACCAAAGCTCGAACAATATCCGTGAGTTTGTCAATCTTAGCATCGGTGCTAGATGTACTCACGGAGATGAAGTAGAAGGTCCAGCATTAGACCGAGATTGATATGTCTTTGTGCGGAAAGGGCGGACCGGGAATTATTTTCAATGATTTGCAAGGCTTCTTTTGTGGTCTTGCTCAAGAAATTACCTCCATGGAGGCATTTAGAGAGTCTTGGTCACTTGTCTCGCACCATTATAGAAAGTATCCATTTGCATTAACTCGGTAAAACCATGATGCGGACACTCATGAGCAATTCTTTGTAACGATCCCATGCCTCCCGAATGATTCATCAAATCTTTGAGAGAATTTCATTATCTCATTCTTAAGACTTGTAGTTCGGGATGGAGGATAGAATTCGTTAACGAACTTGGTGACTAGATCCTCCCATGTCTCAATGGAACGAGGGGTTGTTTCTCAAGCCAATTCCGGCTTGTCCTCTAGAGAGAATGGGAATGAAGAAGCTTAATTGCTTCATGTGGGACATTCTTGTATTTGATGGTAGATGCAATCTTGTTAAACCATCGAATATGTGCATGAGGATCATCCCGCCAAAACCATAGAATTGGCTTTGGGTTACAGATTAAGCAACCCAATTTGAGCTCAAAGGTATCACCACAATGGTGGGACAACAATAGCATCTCCGTAACCATCGATGGGTGCTTGGAGAAGCTCATTCATTGGTTTGTCTTCCGCCATTTCGGCTGGGGGTGGTGGTGGTAGACGCCTCGATCACGGTGAAGGAGCGTAACGCCCTCACGCTCACGAGGAATATTTGCAAGCTCGTAAAGTGGACTTGTAGAATCGAAGAACGTGCGCATGCACTAAGTATAAAAATCGCCAAAACAAATGCGAGGCAAAACGACAAGTTAACTTAAACCAATAATCACAAATGAAATGGCTTCTTTGAAAAAGGTACACCAAATCACAAGGACACAAAGGCAAGTTTTAAATCTGTTGTTCGGGAACTTATTAATGGTCACACCCCGCTAGTAGGTGTACGCCTTGATTTGCGGTGGTTGATTTTATGTATAAATTAAGTACCACCGAAAAGACGAGGTATGGATATGTGCCGATGGTTTAAAACTTTTGGACAATATTTTTGGTATCGTCTCGCTTAACCAAATCGTATCTCTTTAAGAATCACCTTAAAGGAAACACAAGCTAGAAAACGTTACGATTGTTTTGTTGTTTTATATTTTGTTCGGTGTTTTTAACACTTTAGGAAAAGTGTTAATGAACTTTTTAATTTTTGATTAACTTTACAAAAACATTTACAAACGGTGGTATATGTGCAAGTACGGGTCTCGAAATCGCTTAAAACACGCTTCTGACCTCCCGCATGGGCGCCTAAAATTTGATTGGCTCCCAAACGGTCAAGTTTAATCACACAAGCTAACCACTTGTGAATGGTCAATCGTAATAAACTTAAAAAAATTTCGTAAACAAATGCAATTAAGATCGAGGAACATAGTGGATTCTCGGTCGTTAAGTCCCACGGAGGATGAATGGTGTTTAACACAGACAGATGTCGAATAATCACTAAGGATAGTGATCAGTAAGGATTTTGAAATATTTATACCTAAAGAAAAAGTTTTGTAAATTACAGTGGCTTAAATGCAAATTAAAGAAAATTAAAAAGCTAAAATATATTAAATAAACGCTATCACTATTTTTACAATGATGTTTTTGTGATTTATAAAATAAAATAACTTAAATAAACTATTTTAACTAAAACATAAACTTAAATTATCTAAAAACGTGACTTAAATGAAAAAGAGCGTTATGTATAAAAATTACGCGAGTGCGCAAGTAAAAACGTAAAATTTGTGAAATAAAAGTCCTACGAGTGTAAAAACAATTTTCTTACTTACTATATGACAAAATAAAATTTTAGAAAAAAGAATTATATTTTTTTAACTTTTATATTTTTTATTATGAATTAATTACTATTTTAAACTAAATAAATGATTAAAAATACTAAAACTATTAAGAAAAATCTGAAACTTTTTTATAAATTACTTTATACTAATACAAAGTTAGGAAAAATACAAAAGTTGAAAAAGCTAGTATAAATAAGCTAGAAATAAGCTAATAAGCTCGTATAAGCTAAAAAAGACAAAGAAGGTTATGTATTAGATAGTGCAAAGAAAAGCAGAAAAAGACCCAAGGGCAGTTGGTGAGGTGTGTGTGTGGTGAGCTGGGTGGCCAGGGTTCGAATCCCAAAGAACTCCTTTTTGCTTTTTATTTTATTTTTGGACTTTTCTTTTACAAACGCTTAAGCACTATAAAATAAGCATTTTCAAAACTAGAACTTTTCTAAAACCACAAATAAGCTCGGTTTGAGCTTATTATACTCAACATGGGCAAAAATATGGAAATAAGCACAAGGATTTAGCTAAAATGCTAATAAGCTAGAAATAAGCAAAAGAGAACTGAAATAAGTTAAGAAACCGTGAATAAGCTAAAATTACAACCGAAAAAGCACAATTAATAAGAAATAAGCATCGAACAAAATCAAATAAGCACAAGTTAAAGGCGGTACACAGGACACCTTTTTGTTTTCTAGGTGCCTTCTAGCTTAATTTTAAGTATTTAAATAAGCTTGGAAATTAAAATACACACTTGAACTAACAAATATAACAACTAAGCTTTCCAAAAGCTAAATCACATGATTGGATTACAATAATGAGCTTGTGAGAAGCTATTGAAAAGTTGGTATAAACCGAATGGACAATGGACTAAATGAAATGGACAAATTAAAAAGCTAATGGCGTGCTTATTAGATAAGTCGCAAAATGAAAAGTAAGAACTGGAATAGAGACACAGCTAGGTGGGCTTTTAAGAAAAACAAAATTCACAAGCTGAAGCTCACTAATAAGCTCTGTGAGAGCTTGAGAAATAAGCTAGCAACACTGCGTACGTGGGAGATTTTCTTGACAAGGGGTTAAAAGAAGCTAAGTAATAAGCTATTTATAAGTCGAGTAGAAGTAAACTTATATTTTCTAATTAAGTTTAGCGGCTAAATTTTAATATCCCTAAAGGATTTAAGCTAAATCTTAATATTTAATCCTATATAAAATTATTCATTTTATTCAAAACGACTATATTGAAAAGTTTGACTTTTATCTTACACTAAGAGTTTGACTTTTATGAACTTCTAATTGATTCTAATGATTGAATATGTTATAATAAGCTAAAATAAGATTAAATTAAGTTATATTAACAAGGTTTAAGCTAATTTGATGTGATTTGTACTTAAAATTTCCTAACAGTTAACACTTAAGAGATTTTAAAGATGATTTTGACTTATTATTGAACAAGGGCTGAATTTTATGTTATGATGAGCTATTAGATGCTATTGTGATACATACCAAACAAGCACAATACCATAGTTAACCTCTGTCTGAGTTTAACAAGGATCCAAACACCTCTTTATACAACTGTTGTGAAGTATTAATTACTAAAACAAGTATTTAACTTAAGTAATCTATTTATTAAGCGATATTGATTATATTTAGATCAGATTAGACTAAAATTAACATACCTTAAACATATAAATTATGAAATGCAAATTTTAGAAAATAGCTTACAAACCGAGTTCATGCACAGTGATGTGGAACCAAGGACCGAGAATCACTCCTATAGCTTCCCAAGAAGCTCTAAACCAATAAGCAATCCAAAATCGCCTCTTCATCGGTTTCTTGATCATGTCTCCATAGGATTTTTATTTTTCACTAATTTCTTAGTATTTTGGGAATTTCTTTTCTTGAAACTAAATCGAGTTTAAATGGTTCTACAAGTCGAGAAAGGCTTTAATAAAAGCTTATATAAACTTATAAGTACTTAACAACAATCGATAACAACATTCAACTTAACATGAGATTTCTTTGAACTTGAAATTTTACATAAACCGAAAATGAAAAGGAAATTTGAAATTTATGATTGATAAAGGTTCACTTACACTCAAAAACACTTAAACAAGAACTTGAAAGTTTAAACATACGTGAAAGCTTGAATTTATTAAAACGACATACAAAAAATTAAAGTACACTAGATACTTTTTACATTGCTTCAAAACTTGTATATATTGATCTTTTTCATCTCTGTCGACATCTCTGAGCAAATCCCACCAATTTCCAGCCATTGGATTTATCCAACTCATCACAATTGCCAAATGTCAGTTTTGGCGCCAATTTTCTTTTGAGCAGGTTTGGCTAATTAAAGCTTCTTGGATGATTGTAGAGGTGGAAGGGGGTTGGTATACAGCTGGGAAGACAGGTGGAAATGTTGAAAAGTGGAGAAAACCATTACTGGTTTTGGATTTCAGGTGGGGAAGAGGAAGGTGAACAGTACCTGTGGTATTTGGCGCGTTTGACTTTATTTGACCGAAGATATTAATAAAGGGGGTCCAAATTAGGGGGGTCACAGGTATAAATGGCAGGGGTCTTTTTGGTTTGGCTGGGTTCTAAATACACAAAAGGTCCGTTTTGCTTGTTTAATATTACAAGGACCATTGTTGTAATTTGTGAATTCTTGAAGGACCAAACATGCAATTCTCCAAAAGTTATCACAAGGACCAAAATGCCAATCTTTAATAGTACAAGGACCATAGTTGATTATTTTCTATTTTTAATAAATCCAAGGACTATATTTGACATTTTCAAAACTTGAGGGACTAAAGTTGTAAGTTTGCAATTTTACATTTCAAGGGTTTGTTTTGACAACTTTTGAATCCCATGGACCTTAAATGACATTTTTCTTTATTTTGATTTACCAGGGGACTGTTTTTGACAACTTTTGAAACTTGGAGGACTAAAACTGCCAATTATGCAAACTTGATACGTTTTTCACCAGATTTTGATGTTTTTGCATTTAAAACACATAAAACACTTATTTGTGATATTTTTATCATTTTGATGCATTTCTGAGTATTTTCAGATGTTTTTGGCATTCTAAACAGTACAAAAATGATGAGTATTTAGACACTCATCAAGTACTTTTCTATGTTGGTTTGTGGGAGTTAAAACACACGTAAACGACTAGAAGTGTGTGAGTTTTTCCTTACTCTCTACTTTTCATAGTATTACTTTATACACGTTTTTCTCAAAAAAATGTGTTAGTTTCTTTTCGACACTCTTTTTGTTTCGACAAAACGGGGGAGAAGAGAGTAAAAATTCTAATTCAAACTTTTACGAATTTTAGTTTTTCCTTAAAAAAATATTATGTGTTGTCATCAACAAAAGGGGAGATTGTTAATACAAATAAACCATAAAAACGTTTATTTATATTTTACGATCTTCTAATGTTTTGTCGATAACAAACGTAAAATTATTTTAACGAAACAAATAAAATACGTAAATGGTTTGAGCTGATAGTTTACTAACACACTTACACTTTCATATAAAACACAAAACAAGTAATATTGTTTACATCTTATAAGAAATGCATATGTATAACAACTAGTGTTTACATAATATGGAAATGAACATATATACTTGGTATATATATTGTAATAGGTAATGTGATGGGTAAAAATCTAAGTCCTTGACCCATTGACTAGGTACCATGAATGTTGTTGGTTAAAACCGAAAATCCATAACCCATACCCATAGAGCTTGATCCATAACCCATGACCCAATGCATGACATCATGCATGAAGTCATGTTGTTGTTCCCGTTTCACAATCGTTTAAAAACAATAAAAACAACTAATTGTGAACAATGACTATAAAGATGCAAGTAAAGATAAGTTTTAATAAGATAAACACACTGAGTAATTTTCAACGTTTATATTCTTTATCAAAACGAATCAAAAAGAACACATTACTCAAGTACTTGCGGAACAGTACTTGGGATTGAAATGACAAGTTTGGTATGACTCCTCACTAAGCTTAGGCTAAGTCTAAGCACAACTACACAAGAACCTCTGAGCTATCTCAGGGACATAGTTGTATTTGGAGGAGTGAAAGATTGCTTGTGTGTGTGATTTAAAATTAATGCACAAGCTTAAATCTTTCACTCCATCTTTTTTGCTATTTATACACCTGATGCCACCAATTTCATAGGGGATCTTTTCAGGCTCTTTTGTGGTCATTATGGCTTTTCCCTTATCCTGATCTGATGAAGAAGATGCTACCAGTGGAGGTGTGGTTGTGATTATTGGTGTTGTTGTTGCTGTTGTCATTATTACTGAGGTTGTTGTTGTTGTTGTTGTTGTTATTGTTGTTGTTGTTGTTGCTGTTGGTGGGACTGATGAGATTGGTGTTGCTGATATAGGTTAAGCTGGCTCCCCCTCAGTATGAGAAGGAGTCTCTTCATTAGCTTTCTCTCTTCAACTATTCTTTGCAACTTGGTGAGAGCAAGAGTTGTTTGAGATCTTGAGGAGAGGAGTTGCTTGACCTTTAAAGGCTTGATATATCTCCGAGACCATGGATTTGATGTCGATGTATCTTGTTGAAGACTTGTGACCTTTTCAAAGAAGATTGGCCCGAGATAATTCCAGTCTTGTCATTCTAGGCCCGAGATTCCAGGCCATAGAAGAAGATGATTTAGCCATATCAGTAACCTTTGCATCTAGTGAACCTAGGGTGGATTGAAGAGACTGTACTAAAGAGTGAAGACCCTGAACATTTGCAGAAGTTGAGCATGTTGATCATTTCAGTGAGACTGGATGAATTCTTCATGTAGACCTCAGTAGCCTCGAGCACTTTGGAGTTGAGTGCTGGGTCTTCTTTGACAGAGTCCCTGATTTCATCCAGTTTGGTGTGAGACTCTTGAAAGTATTTGAGGAATTTCGTCAGGTTGTCATCCAGTCTATGTAGATGTTCATACATGAGATCCCTGTGCTCATCAATATTTGCATTGGCAGTAACCACTTCAGCATTTAGATCGGCATAGCTGGCAGCTGCTTCAACATGCTGATCCCAGAGGGTATCAGTAAAACCAAAATATAGTCTCCTTGTAGCCCTTTTAATCCACATTACCAGCTTCCTTTCAGTGAGTGGAATGGAGTTGTCATACTGCTTCCATTCATCAGATGTTGAAGAGTCTGAGGAAGCAGAGGAGTCGTCATGAAAGGGTGACTCCTTATGCTTCTTTGGATCAGGCTGAGGTTCTTGTTCTCGTTGTTGAACCTCAACGTCCATTTCTTCTCCAGTAGAAAGGATTTCATCTCCACTGTCAGCAAGCTCTTCATTAGAAAAGAATATTTCATTAACCTCAACAACAGTAAGTAAACCAATGGTGGTGATGGGTTCCGTATCAGTTGGTAGTTTTTGTCCCTCTGAGTCTTTGTCCCCCTGTGACCCTTCAGACACTGATGGGTTTTTCCCGGTGCCTTCGCCGGAGTCAGGATTGGTTGTGAGTTCCGTATCGGAGGGTTGTTTCTTTCCCTCTGAGTCTTTCTCCCTCTATGCTCCTTCAAGCACTGGTGGATGTTTCCCAGTGCCATCCTTAGAAGCAGTGGCAGTGATATCCCTATCAGTGGGTTGTTCTTTTCCCTCTGAGTCTTTGGGATCAGTAGTTGTTCCCTCAAACAAAATCTTTGATTTGTGAATGTCCTCATCAGGCTTTGTGGAAGGCGCTCCCTTACCAGCGGGTTGTATGTTTCCCTCTGGATCTTGGGGAGTAGTCTATGGGACCAAGGGCACTGACTGTGATGTATCACTGTCCTTCATTGTCACCGGGGTGGATGTTGCTTGGTCTCCCTTGGGTGGCTTGTCAGTCTGGGGCTTTCGTTGCCTTTTAGGATGTGCTTTAGAAGTCTCAGGACCCTGAGGCTTGGGTTTGGTTTTAGTCCTAGTTCGAGACTTCCCTTTCTCTTTTGAGAGCGGGGTTTGGAGATCTTGACTCCTCGGTTGTTTACAAAGAACCATATGGGCCGTCAATTTAATTTCAGTGACAAGGGATGGGTCTCTTTGAAAATTTGAGGGGCTCAAGATTGCAGGTAAAGTGCAATATTTGTATTCCTGAGGATAATTGCAAACCAGTAACACTTGCAAAGCACATGAGACAAACCTAGGGTATGAAACATATTTTTCCCTAGTTTTGCTCAGTAGCTTGGTTACGAGATCACTGTGTCAACATTGGTCCCTGTCATCAAGTTGTATGCCATCATCAACTGAATAGAGTTAACTTGTTCAGTGGATGAATGGTTCCCGCCGAGAACCTGAATCACAAAAGTGAACAGGATCTTCCAAGTCACGGGAAAAGAGTTCTTGGTGACTGGGGTTCTGTCTAAAAATTTTGAATCTAAAACAGTTTTACCCAACTCAGCCTTAACAGTGGCTGCGTGAGTGATTGTTGATGTACAAAACGTTTTATAGTCCAGGTGTGACTGATTGTTCCCCGTTTAAAATAGTGAATTTGATGAGAAACTCCCTGAGTGGTCTAAGGTCTGTCTCATCAGTTGTGGGTGTCGGGTCATAGACAACTACAGTTGCCCAGAACTTCCTGAAGAGGTTTTGGTACAGTATAGAAGGGCATTGAACAAAGGCCTGTTTCAGTGGGCAGTTAAGTAAAAATCTCATGATTCCCTTATAGGCTGGGACATCATGTGGGTATTCAAAGTTTCCTATAACGTTATTTGTTTTAAACTCAACGTTTTCTAGACTGCCCACCCACTGAGGTGCAAAATGAAGAGATTGTGTTCTTGCCATTTCCATTGAAAGATTTTAGGTTTTTTGGATGAAATTTTCTTGACAAGAACAATCAAAAAGGTGAAAGTCTCTTGATTTTTGTGATGAAAAACCTTTTGTAAATTGTTTACAGAGAAGATTTTGCTTAAACTGGTTGATGATTAAAGAACACACAATGTCCTGTCAACTCACCATGCTACAAGTCCCGCCCATACAAGACTTGTAACATATAAGTTCACATATGTTTCCATATTACAAGTAATAAGTCTGGTAGTCAGTACACATATGGTCATAATAACGCCTCGTATATAGTAAAGTTATGCGGCAAAGCCCTACAAATAAATAATATGCGTTCCGTAGACAGGGGAACGAGAGGTTGGCCGACCTCTAATAGCGCTATCCATACTATCTACTGCTCCGCACAAGGGAGTCGTATTTAATGACGTATAATTGGAGTGCGAACGGCTAACCAATCGGGGACTAACAATGCGAATGTACGAACAGTACATCATAACAACTATTATATACTATCAATTATGACTGCTCCGAACATGGGAGACTCGGCATTGCTCCGAACAAGGGAGACTTTGCGTTGCTCTGAACAGGGGAGACTTCAGGTCAAGGACGTACGATCCATTAGGTTCAAACAAGTTGATATGTGTCTAAATACACATATATTTGTATTGTATAAACCCACAAAAACAACCAAAAACACACAAATGACTCTCAAAATGATACAAATTCATAAAAATGTGTTTTTATGTGATTCAGTACAAAAGATTGAAAAACAAGTGAAAAATGATCAATTTCACAACAATTGTCGTTTCGGTCCACGAGTTACACAAAATGGCAAAACTAGTCCTCAAGTTTCAAAATGAAATAAAAGTTAACTTAAGTCCTTGGGAAACCAAAATATTCACAAATGATCCACGGATGAAAGTTTACACAAAATGGCAATTTTACCCTCGAGTTACAAAATTGGCAAAATGGTCCCTGGTATTCTAAACTTGGAATTTTACAAATAATACCCTTGTACTATGCATGATTGAAAATTTGGAACATTTTGATAAACTTTTGGGAAATTACACTTTTAGTCCTCAAAATCCAAAATGACAATTAAGGTCCTTTTAAAGTTTTAAATGTTAAATTTATCAACATTGGTCCTTGTGTTATTATTATATGGCAGGTTTGGCCCTTTGATTAGCTTTGGAAAAGTTACTAGTTCAGTCCTTCAAAAATCAGAATATTACAATTTTGGTCCTTATGTGTTACTTGCTAGCTAAACCAAACGGACCTAACTTTGTAACTAAACCAAACAAATCCAATTAAACCCAGCTGGCCCAATCAACCCAAGCCCAAAACCCGACCCAATGGTTTAAAATAGAAAAACCGCCTACACTGTAGACCTTCTTCTCCCACACCTGTAATCGCAAAACCAGTGGTTTCTACACCCCTCCACCTGTCTCCACAGCTCATACCCTACTCCCTTCCACCTCACAAACCTATCCCACACCTCATTAAATGCTTCCCCACCATCTCACAAGCAACCTTTTCACCCTTTCCCCTGTTTTTCTGCTGCAACTCAACCTACTTGACCCCCAAGCTCAAAAAGCTTCTCAACTTGTTTCCTCCACCTCTACAAGCATACAAGATGCATTAATTGCATCCAAACCACCTCAAGCTGTCAAATAAGACTTTGGCGCCAAAAGTGTTTTAAATGGCTGAGATCAATTGGACATCATCAAGGGTCAAGATTGAAAGAAAAGACTTAGGAGTGGTCTCCAAGACTACTGAGACTATAAAAGAGGAAGAAAAGACAGAAGACAACACACCTTGGCCTTAAGCCAATGTCACCTTAGACTAGTGTAATTTTTAATGCTTTCATTTAAATTAAATGTCATTTACAGCTTTAATTAGTGTAATGGAACTTATATTAGTGTAATATAATTCTAATCTCAGTTTAATTATAAGTCTCTTTTACATTTCATGTTTTCATATTTTCCTTTATTTCAAGTTATTTGCAATTCTGTTGGATTATTGTTGTTTGATGGATTCATATAAGTCACTTAAGCTCGACAAAGCTTAATTAGCTTTTAGAAACCTTAAATCGACTTAGTCTTTATAAAAGAAAAATCACTAAAAATAGAGAAAATACAATGGAAAATCAAAATGTGAGTTCTTGGGTGATCTGACTTGGAGCATGGTTCATAATGGATTGCCATGGTTTAGGGCTTCATGGGAAGTGAGGATAGTTAGTGTTCATTGGTTCCATGATCTCGCCTTTGATCACTTGTAAGCAATTTCTTCCATTTCGCATTTCTAATTTTTAGTCTTTAATCGTCTTGATTTTCATATTTTCATGTTGATGTGTTATTATGTAGTGATATTATAGCTTTAAATCGGTTGTTATGTTTTGGAATTTGGTTATGCTTAAATTTCCATTTTTGGTATCTCATATGCTTGATTTTTGATAATCATGGTTTAAACCTTGTGTGACTACTTGTTTAAGCTTTAAAGGTTCTAATTTAATGATGAAGGCACATGGATTTGATAAAATTGGTGTATTCAGGTCCTATGTAATGAAAAGCTTAGTTAAATTCCATTTAAGGATTGTTTGGTTTTGATAGATGATCCGAGTTCTGTGGTATGTATGGTGTTTTCTTGATTGATGTATGCCTTATATGACTAAAGTGACTCAATGAAACATTAACTTAAGAGTATAGCATGGTAAATAGTCAAAATCACATTTGACTGTTTCATTATGAGTATTTTGAAGTTGTCACAACCTTAAATCTTGCTAATGTGTTTCTAAGTTGTTCTTACTTATTTATTTCATGTTATTGTATCATATTATATCATCATTAGTTGTTAAATTCAGATCAAAGTTGATCAAAGTCAACTTTGATCATAAACTTAAAAAGTCAAATTTCTCAAATAGCTGTTTTTGAATAAAACTTAGATTTTTACTGTGTATTTAATACTAAGAATTGGTTCAAGAGCTTTTAGTATAGTAAAATTTAGTTGCTTAAGAAAATTATAAAAATACTAGTTCATCTCTAATTAGCTTATAGAGTGCTTATTTTTCAGCTTGATTTGAATACCTTGTTTGAGAAGGTGCCCTGTGCACAGGTTTGATTAAATTTTCATATGTTCTTAGATTGTTCATTGATGCATGATTAAGTAATTTATTTGTTGTTTTGATTAGTTAAACATGCTACCTGTTTATGCATGTGCTTAAATTTCCATTGAGTGCTTATTCTAGTGCTTAATTTGTTTAATCAAAATTCAACTTTTAACTTAGTACACTGAGTAATCAGTATACTTAGACATATTTCATAAGCTTGTGGAAAGCTTAAAATTGGACAAGAGTTTGTAACTTTTAGCTTTCTAGGAAGTTTAAGTGTCCATCTCACTGGTTTTGGTCTTATCTTTAGCTTCATAGCTTATTTGATAAGCTAAACTTAGCTTAACAAAAAGCTCAAACTCACACAATATACTGATCACTCAGTTTCAAGTGGCTTATTCCATAAGCCCTTAAAAGGTTCATTAATGAATCTTATTGTATGAATTTTGGTTTTTTGGAAAGCTTATCTACCAGTATCAAGGTTTAAAAGCTCATATTTCATTTCCTGGCTTATCTAATAGGCCTGCTTATGAGCTTTTACCTTGTCCATTGTTTTTATTTGAACACTGGGTAACCTAGTGTTCACTAGCTTTTTCACACCTTCACAAAAAGCTCTCCAGTGGGCCCCACTTTATGTGAATTGGCTTTTTGAGAAGCCAATCCACCAAACTACAAGGCCTAGCTTTTAAATTCCCATTTGCGACTTGTTCCCCAGGTCGCATCTAGTTTTGTTTGTCCCATTCACGAGTATCTTGGTAGCCCAGTGGTACTCAGTGATTTGAAAGTTTTTCAATGGCTTCTCAAAAGCTCAGCTGTGGACCCCATAGCTTGTGCTTTGGCTTTTTGGAAAGCCAAACACCCCATCTTGCTACCTCAATCTCTACTTTGGCTTTTGAAGCTTATTTACTGAGCTTAAATTGCCAAGACAAAAGACTGCAAGGGGTGTTTGGATCTGTGTACTTTGGGATTGATTATTAGCTTATCAAAAGCTTATTGGTTAATCCCATTGTATCAGCTTGTTCATAATAGTCCATCATGCTTGTATATTAATACCTTTTACTTTTTCATTCCCCTTTATAGCTTTTTCTAAGCTTATTCCAAGCTTAATACCCCACTGAGAGCCCAAAAGCTCAAATGTGTGGATAATAAGCCCACGTATAGCTTATTTATAGGTTTCATTAAGTTCCATTTTCTTCAAATATGTATAATACTTGTATATACTCAGTTTCATAAAGAGAAAAAAACCAAAAAGACCCTTTAATCCATAAGTGCTAATTTCTATTTAGGAGTTTGAGCTTAAAAAGCCATCTGTTATGGAAATAAGCTGCCACAGAGCTTATTTCCAAGTTTTGGATAAGTTGGTTTTGTTAAAGTTACATATTTTAGCTTAATGTACAGTTTTGCAAAAAGAAAATCAGAAAAATAAAATGTTTGGCAAAAAGGGGGTAGGCAGGCTCGAACCTGAGACCTCCCCCTTTGGAGCGCGTTAGTGTGTACCTGGATACCAATTGCCCTTGGGACTTGTCTCGGTCATACTTTGCACAAACAAATATATAACCTCCTTTGTCCATTTTAGCTTATACGCTTTACTTAGCTTATTTGTAGCTTATTAAGAGTAGCTTTTTAGTGTTTGTATTTTTATAAAATGTATTAGTATTAAGTATTTTATAAAAAGTTTCAGATTTTTCCAAATAGTTTTAGTATTTTTAATAATTTAATTAGTGTAAAAACTTAATTAATTCATAATAAAAAATATAAAAGTCAAAAAAATATAAATCTTTTTTCTAAAATTTTCTTTTATCATATAGTATGTAAGAAAATTAGTTTTACACTTGTAGGCCTTTTATTTCATAAATTTTACGTTTTGTCTTGCGCTCCAGCGTAATTTTCGTGCATAACGCTCGTTTTAGTTTTAAATAACGTTTTTAGATAATTTGAGTTTACGTTTTAGTTAAAATAGTTTATTTAAGTTATTTTGTTTTATAAAATAAACGTTCATCGATCTGTAAAAATAGTGATAGCGTTTATTTAATAGTTTTTATCTTTTAATTCCTTTAATTTGCATTTAAGTCGCTAAGACATGCAAATCCCTACTATAGTTATAACTAGTTTTGTTTTATTCATTACATTTACGTTTATTTAAACTTTAACGTATGTTTGTAAATACTTTAATATTTTTAGGTTTCTGATTGTACGTTTTTATTGACGTAGGCGTGTGTGAGCTATTACTATTCACATTCCTAGTGTTAGTCAATCGATTCTGTTTTTCCTATACTAATATTATTTTCAACAATTCACAAGTCATTGTATTCAGAATATCACGCCTCACCAGGACATAAACGATCCAAGGATATTTTTAATCCTTGGTAAACTTGCATTTTTCTCCCGGGCTGTCGCCCTTTTATCATCTGTTACGGTTGACCGTTCAAAAGCGGTTGGCTCGTGTGACGGAGAAATAAAAGAAGGTAGTCCGGGAGGAATCACAAGTCATAAGGTCAAAATAAAGTCTAAGAGTCTAAGGGTTCAAAATATATTAAACAGTTCAAATCAAGTCAAAGAAAGTTCAATATAAGTCAAATGGTTCAAAATATATCAGCAAGTTCAGAGAAAACAATTTAAGTTAAGGTTCATGCATTTCACCCCAAATAAGTAAAGCTGTAAAAAGGGGGCTGTGAATACTCACCTTGAGGTCCTTTAAATATTTCTCGAGTTCTATTAAGCGTCGCAAATGCTCGACCGCCTAGTAATTAGTCCAACGATACTAAAATCAATTAACATAATAATAATATTGTGCATTATCTAGCTCTTAACCAAACGGCACTACTTATTTCGACTAGCTTTATAATTTATGAACTCACTAATTGTCTAGTTATAAATTCAGCTAATCAATTACTAATTGAGTAGATAGGTTATATAATATTTATTAAATTGAAGGACTAATATCGTCACCTATCGAAGGTAGAGGGGTAAATCTTGAAATTTAATTCATACGACAACAATTTGATTTGCATAAAGCACATGCGTTGTACGTTTCTTTCGTTTGTGTCTTCATGTCCATTGTCCTTAATTTCTTATTATTTATGGCGTGGCCTACGCAGGCACCCCATGAAATCCTTGGCAGGCACCTCAAGTAGGTGGACCCCATTCCTTACCGTTGGCGCCTTTTTTTTTAAAAAATAATTGTGTGTGTAGTGTTTTTTATAGTGTATTTAATTTGTGTAGTGTATAGTGTATTTAATTTGTGTAGTGTTTTTTTATGTATAGTGTATTTAATTGTGTAGTGTTTTTATATGGTATTTATTTTACGTTATGTTTTTTAATTGTGTATAACAACAAATGTTAGACATTAAAACATTAAACAAGTATAACAACAAATGTTACTAATATTACAATAAAACATTAGACATTAAAACATTAAACAAGTATAACAACAAATATTACTAATATTACAACGAAATCTACTCCACATGAAGATTATTAATGTCATCTATAAGCTCATAGAGTATTCCACTCGGCTGACATGCGTGATCAACTGGATTTCTTTCCAATTCCAGTGATGCCTCCAACGCCTTTATTTTTGCCTGCAACAAATTGTTTTGAGCCAATAGCATGTTGATCGTTGTATCTTTAGTTTCGCAGTTTGAGCACTGCGTTGAAGAAGAGGCTTCACCAAAGTACTTTTGTTGAAATATTTCCTTCCACATGAAGTATCGACACCCATAGTCTTTAGTCCCTGGCTGTTACATGATGAAACAATTATAAGAAATGTATTATAAACAAACAAATTATTGATATATTTACGCAAATAAGCAAACGTTTAATTATTTACCTTTGACAAAGGACATGCATAATACTTCAGACCACAAGTTTTGGGCTTGTGAGATGTTCTTTCAATTATAAATCCACGTTGACAACGACACAAGAAAGGATTTTCTTGTTGCATCTGGCCAAAAGAATTTGTATAATTATTCACAACATAAATTAGTAATATCATGGTTCACAAAATTAGAAGCTTCGAATACATAAATAACCAATCTTGTTATAGATTAATAGTTGATACATGGTTCACAAAATTACAATATAACTAGAAACTAAGATCAATCACGCTCGAGGCTTAGTCGCTCCAATGATGCTGCCATCTGTCCTTCACGAGACTCTAACTCTGAAATGCGTCTCCTTAATCCGTCAATCTCTCGCTCATACTCATCAACGCGAGACGGTTGTAACAAAAGATGAGGAAGAACCGGAGGACGGTGTATAAAATTGTCCTCATCTGCAGCTGGAGATATAGCTGGAGAGGGAGGCACATAAGATTGTGAAGAAAGCACATAATCTGGACTCTCAACACGAGTGGGTGTGTTGTTGACACAATGAATGTCCCTCCACTGAATGTCATCCGATTCTGTAACAAAAGATGAGGAAGAACCGGAGCAGAGAGTAAATCGTAACAAAAGATGACGAGTCATTTGCTATAAATCGATGTCGATCTATACATGTTTTGTCATTTAAAATATAAATCGATGTCGTCTATACATGTTTTATCATTTACAATATAAATCAGTAATCGTCTATACATGTTTTGTCATTTACAATATAAATCAATAATCGTTTTCTACGTATATCTAAACATCCTCTTATGTTGAGTAAACACATGTTCCCATGGGGCGGCCACGGCATTTCTAAAATATCTCAATTGTGGGTGATTATACGGGAGTGGTGAGTTTTCATCAAGAATCGCAAGAACGAAGGGAGCACATTGGTCGTCCCCCACACGAAGAATCACAACGGGAGACAATATTTCTGCTAAATCGGGAGAACCTCTCAGCGGAAGACACAAAACTGATTGTGAATTGGTTATACATACAATAGGACGGTTAAGAGTTGTAGCAATAACCACTCTCGTTTCTGGCATAGTCATCCAATAACGCCGGGGTGCTGCACCGTTAAACCAATTCATCGAGTTACGTGTATATGTAAAATAATCACCCCACATTTCCTTGTAAACTTCCTCGTTATTGTCTACCTCTTCCCTGGCAAGAGCTCAAATTCTGGGCCACATTTCTTGCTGATGGCCAAGACCTACGGCAAGAGCTCGATAGCCACAATTTCCATCACCATCCACGTTAAAGATCCCTAGGATCCGGTCGGAAAAGAGTCGGAATTTCACCATACAATATTCGCTAAAGTCATCTCGAACGCATAAGTGGTGTCTTAAGTCGCCTCGCTAGGTCCTTCGTTAGGTCCTTCGTTTAAGTCGGGATGTTAGAAGGCTCTCCCACATAAGAGCGTGTCTCGCAGATTCTTTATTTCGTCTGGGACTTTTTAGGTTTTGTAGCTTGCGGTGCCTTGTGGGGTTCTTCGTTCAAACCGGATATTTGGTTTAGACTTGGATTTGTTGTCCTTTGCGCTCGGACGTCCACGATTACTTTCTTTAACAAAGAGTTGTTGGTGACATGATTCGAGAGCATATATACCTCGAGCCTGTTTAACATATTTTTTGACAAACGACGATGCTCGGTATAAACACTTTGGAATTTTTGTACGTCATCTTGACAAGAAAAATATTCGAGCTCTTGAGCTCTTGAGGATATTCAGCTCATCGGGCACTTGAGTATTTCGGACAACAGGCCGAGGCGCTTAGTGTTCTCCAAAATTATCAACAAAATCAAGCGGAATAGGCAATCACGTATTCGAAAAAAGGAACTAGTTAAAATTATCGGTTTTGACGGGAAGAATAACTTGATAGGCATAAATTTTAAAATACATACCGTTTGCTTGAAGCCAATACAGTTGGTGATAGCATGGTAAACCATACACTAACCGATCGATGACCACATGCATGTGGGTCAACATCCGTTACTTTCTGCGAGTATGAGCCTTAAAGCATCCACTGAAACATTATACCGCAATTCGTTAAATAGAGTGCTCTTACAAGCATGCAGTTTCCAACACCCATTTGAAATTTGGCTTTTTTTCCTTGTCCAAAAAGCTAAATGCCATTGAGAATGTTGTGTTTGTTGGAGTAACCCCAACAACTGCAAAGAATGGCAGTTTAAACATGTTGGTGTTGTATGTGGAGTCCATCAGCATGATTTCCGGATATGTTGTCCACAGGGCATATGGCGTCGGGTGAACAAAAATATTTCATCCAGCTCATTTGTGTGGTCATTTATCCTAGGGTAATATGTATAACCTTGACGCTGCAAATGTACTAAAAGCAGTTGTATCGGAGTCAAATCACCACGACTGTTTTACTTTTTCCAATAACAATAAGAAAACCAATCGATTCAGCAGTAGATCGCACCCAATTAGTTAAATCAACTTCACGACCGAACACCTATACAATATAAAAACACAACAACCTTTTTATTAATACAAATTTTTTACAAACTATTATAAATACTTTTTATTAAAATTTTTTACAAGATTTTTTATAAATACATTTTCTTAAAAAAACTTAAAAAAAAACGTTTTCTTATAAAAACTTTTCAAAAAACGTTTTCTATAAATACATTTTTTTTACAAACATTTATAAATACTTTTTTATAAATACTTTTTTTTATGAATACTTTTTGTGTAAATCTTTAAAAAAATACTTTTAATAACTTCTTTTGTAAATACATGTTTTCATAAATACATCTTTTTATTAATACTTTTACTTATAAATACTTTTTTTTTGTTATAAAAGGTGAGACGTGTGTGTGGTTCTCGAATGGTGTACGTGTTTTCGTTAGAAACCATGTCTACTCGCACATGGTTTTGTTTCCTTTTGCAGTTGATATTCCCTGTGTCTCTCACTCACTTCTGGCAAACCACTCTCACTCTCTCTCACTTCTGCATACCACTCTCTCTCTCTAAAAATTCTAGATCTAAACATTTTAGATCTAAAATTTTGATCTAACAAGTATTATACTTGTTAGATCTTTAATTTTGTGATGCTGTGGTGGTAGTGGTGATGTTGTGGTGGTTACGTATGTTTCGTTGTTAAAGTTTTTAGATCTAAAACTATTTTTAGATCTTGAAACGTATATGTTGTTGAAAAAATTATGAGGTTTGTAAACAAAACGTTAAATTTGTTTGATTTTCTTAAAAAAAATGTTTCGTTGTTAAAGTTTTGTAGATCTAAAACTTTTTTTACACCCTTGAAACTGATATGTTGTTGAAAAAATTGTGAGGTTTGTAAAAAAACATGAACTTTGTTTGATTTTCTTAAAAAAAAATAGATCTAATTTTTTTTTTAGACAAGTATTATACTTGTTAGATCAAAATTATTGTGATGATATTGTTTTATGGTGATGCTGTGGTGGTAGTGGTGATGCTGTGGTGGTTACGTATGTTTCGTTGTTAAAGTTTTTAGATCTAAAACTTTTTTTAGATCTTGAAACTGATATGTTGTTGAAAAAATTACGAGGTTTGTAAAAACAATGTTAACTTTGTTTGATTTTCTTAAAAAAAATTAGATCTAAAATTTTGATCTAACAAGTATTATACTTGTTAGATCTTTAATTTTGTGATGATATTGTTTTGTGACTCTCACCTGTGGTGGTAGTGGTGATGCTGTGGTGGTTACGTATGTTTCGTTGTTAAAGTTTCTGGATCTAAAACTTTTTTTAGATCTTGAAACTGATGTGTTGTTGAAAAAATTATGAGGTTTGTAAAAAAAAACGTTAACTTTGGTTGATTTTCTTAAAAAAAAATTAGATCTAAAATTTTTTTTAGACAAGTATTATACTTGTTAGATCAAAATTATTGTGATGATATTGTTTTGTGGTGATGCTGTGGTGGTTACGTATGTTTCGTTGTTAAAGTTTTTAGATCTAAAAATTGTTTGCTTATATGTTTGTATGTTTGTTTTGCAGGTTTGCCTGCATAGGAGGACCCTTTTGTGGGCAAAGCCTACGCAAGCACCCCATTTAATCCTGGTCATTACTGGATGGTAAAGTGATTCACTTTGCAACTTTAATGAAAAAAACTTAGTGTTTTGGTATAAAAAAATTAAATTACTGGATGGTAAAGTGACCATTCAAAGTCATTTTGCAACTTTAATGAAATAAACTTGAGCCAAAAAAAGGCAATGATGATTTTCTTTTTTAAAAAAAACTTAAAAAGAGTTTTGGCGAGGCAAAACTGAATTTGCAGCCAACATGAGCTAATAAGCTAATAATCTGAGCCTATTCGATAAGTTTACCTCTTGTGTGTTAAATGGTGAACTAGACATGGTGGACTGGGATGTTGTTGCTTGTGCAGTTGTTGCTTGTTGTTGTTTGTTTTTGTTGGTTGATTGTTGTTGTTGTTGGTTGATTGTTGTTGGTTGATTGTTGTTGGTTGATTGTTGTTGGTGTTGTTGGTTGATTGTTGTTGGTGTTGTTGCTTTCACCTGGGATTATATGGCGTGCCTGCCTAGGATTATATTGTTGTTGGTGTTGTTGGTTGATTGTTGTTGGTGTTGTTGCTTTCACCTGGGATTATATGGGGTGCCTGCCTAGGCCACGCCTTTGAGAATCTTAGTACATTATTGCCTTTGAGAATCTTAATACACCTTGTGAACTTTTGCAGTACCTGTGAACTGGTAACTTGTGAGAATCATGTTCAAAATGTGTAACTTGTGAAACCTGTGAACTGGTGAGTCTTGTGCTTGTGCAGTTTGAGACTTGTGCAGTTGTGAGGCTTGTGCGGTTTGAGGCTTGTGCGGTTTGTGAGGCTTGTGCGGTTTGTGAGACTTGTGCGGTTTATGCGAGTTCATGTGAACCGGTGACTTTGTGCGATTGTGACTAAAACTTTTCCGAGGCGATGATGATAAAACCGAATGGACGGTAAAGTGAGATCAAATCTCACTTTGCAACCTTCGAGTTTGAGCCTAAAAATTTTCCGGCGATTTTGAGCCTAAAAATTTTCCGGCGATGATGAAAACCGAATGGACGGCAAAGTGGGATAAAATCTCACTTTTTCAACCTTCGAATCGAGCCTCAAAATTTTCCGACTACGGTTTTTAAAAAATTTAAAACCGAATTTATAGCATAAAAAAACTTGTATAACCAAAAAAAAAGTTATAAAAAGTAGTAAAAAGTTATAAAAACTTGTAAAATTGTAAAACCAAAAAAAAGTTGTAAAAAAGTTATAAAAAACTTGTAAAACAAATAAAAACATGTAAAAAAAAACTGTAAAAAAAACTTGTAAAAAAATAAGTGGTATAAGTGGTAAAAAAATAAGTTGTAAAAAAACTTGGCACGGAAATCGAGAAACCAATCATTGGTACCAATGATTGAATACCAATTATTGGCACGGAAATCGAGGCACCCCATGCAAAATTGCAAACACCCCCTACCATGGGGTGCCTGCATAGGAGGACCCTTATTTATATATTCATACTAGCTGGGTACCCGCGCCTAACTGCAGCGGTGTCTAATTTTGAAATGAATTTGATGGCGAATAATTTAATTTCGACGGCGAATAATGTTGAAAAAATTAAAAATGAAATGTTGAAGCAATTAATTATGAGCAATTTCAACTGTTATTACACATATCTCCAAAGGATACTATTAATACACAACGAAAACTGGGTTGACCCGGGACGATTCTAATTTGGTGTGTTGACCCAGTTTAATTTGACCAGTTTTTTCGGCCTAACTCGTCAGGTTGACCCGGTTTACATTGACCCGTTTTTCGATCGGAATGGTTCAACCGGTTGAACAACGCGGGTTGAACCGTGTTTTAAAACATAATGTTTAATCCCCAAAGCCTAAAGCTTTTATTATTTTTCATTTATAACTCATAGTTATGCACGGATACTCGTCTAATACCGCTAAGCCTAGCTGACGATATTTTATAGCCTTGTGTTATTCTTGTTATTCTAACATTAAATGGTAATGTTATTTGACACACAATATTTTATAGCCTTGTGTTATTCTTGTTATTCTAACATTAAATGGTAATGTTTTTTGACTGCGAAACCCTTGCCTCTCAACCGAGAGGTCAGGGTTCGATCCTCACTCCCTACAAAAGGCCGGAGATCCTTTCTATCTTTGGTAGAATTGGAAGCAGCCTCTCTACCTTGGGTAGGGGTAAGGCTGTCTACATCTTAACCTCCTCCAAACACCAGAAACGGTATTGGGTACTTATAACCTGTAGAAAACGGCATTGGGAGTTAATTTACTTTTGTTTTTTGACTGCGAGCCTGTGACTACTAATGTTGCTATCAATTTGTTTTTTCGATGCATGTTTTAACAATTTATAATGTAGACTTGTTTGATAAGTCACACTCAATTGGTATTTTCAAATTATTTCTTATGAATGATTTCGTACAAGTAGGCATTGTGGTCTAAAATTTTAAACATATTTAGATTGTAAAAAGTTGCAGACTTCCAAAATTTTCAAAATAATTTAACTTTTAAAAAGTCACTACGTATAACATAAAGTTTTAAACACAAAAACCTTTCAAAATTTTCAACCTTTCAAAACATTTTAAAAAGTTTCAAATTCGAAAATTACAATTCAAATTTCAAAAGTTACAAAAATTTTAAAAGCATTTAAATGTATTAAAAAAATCATTTTACATAACAAATTATACCACAAATTAAAATAGACAAATTATTATTCACAATTTGCACAACAAATTTTTTGCATTAAAATTTTTTCATAGCTCAACACATACCAATAAGCTTTGTATGTATTTACATAAGAGACACACTTTACAAAACAACAATGTATACAAATTTATACAAAAAAATATACAATCAAACAAAAATAAGAAACTTGTACATTTCAAGCAAATTCTGGTGGCGAGGCAAAAGGCGGTAGTTTTCCCACCACGATGTCAGCAACCGTAAATTCCGGCACGATGAAGGCGGCAAGATCGGTTACCTTCAATTTATTATAACAAAATATACCAATCTTACAAATAAAATAACAAACAAATTTACACACCAAAAGTAAACTAATAGATCTTTGTCCAACATACAAGCCATTTAATCTTTCTTAATCAGATTCAACATAAATGAATTTATTTTGCAAAAATAAGCAAGATAGACTTAACTTCATCTTAAATTTGCTTCCACATGAACAACATTGACTCACCTCCTGCAAACTATTAACTCATTGATAAAAATATAATTTATTTATTGTTACAATATTTAAACAACGTACAAATGTTACAACAGTTTATGTAAACTTTATCTAGCAAAAGTGATAACAAACTGAATAAGAAAGTTTAACTTTATTAAGTAAACTTACAGAAAAAAATAAACAATAAACTTAGTGTCACACCCCAAATTACATTTTGCGTGGAATGGAATTCACGGGATTGATCGTCATAGCATCACAATCACAGTTATATTGAACGACCTAAAGTGTCGTTTGGAAAATACATCGTTTGATTTAATAAAATAATCGAGTTTACAAAGTAGGTCCCAAATGTAAATCAACTTGTGCGGAAATAAGTTTGTTACAATTCAAACGATGTTTTAAAGCACGAAACCCAAGTGAGACGCGTCGTCATCGCGACTCCATGATGTGTCCAAATGCATGCCATGAAGTGAATGCCTTAGATACCGAGATAAAAACATGCTAAAAGTGTCAACACAAAGGTTGAGTGAGTTCATAGAGTTTGTGTTGAAATGTAAAGCCTTCCAAAATCGTTTATGCAAGAAAGGCATTGTAAATCCACCCGCCCAAGTTCGCCCATACAAAACTTGCAACCGTGTATTCACAACCCTTGCCAAAATGTGTAGAGTTTATGTTCAAACATATGATTTCAAATGAATTCACAATAGTACCTAACTCGACGAGAACGATAGCACTTAATCAATAAAACTAGATCTAATGTATCAGTAGTCAACTGATTTAGAACGTTATACGACGTAGAACCATAGCACATAATCAATAGCACTTAACTCAATGTATCAGTAGTCAACTGATTTAGAACGTTATACGACGTAGAACCGTAGCACGCAAACAAGAACAATTGATATAGTATAACCTTTGATTTATAAACAATGGTAATCATGGTAGCATTTAGCCTTAAAAATATAAAGTACTTATGAAAAATAGTTAAGCATGTATCTCCCCCAAAACAGTACAAAACAATTGAAAGTGGGGCTATGAAAACTCACGGTAATCCTTAATAGTTTAAAGTACTTGTGAAAAATAGTTAAGCATGCATCTCCCCCAAAACAGTTATGAAAACAAGTAAAAGCAGGGGCTATGAAACTCACGGTAATCCGTATTAGTTTAAAGTACTTGTGAAAAATAGTTAAGCATGCATCTCCCCCAAAACAGTTATGAAAACAAGTAAGCGGGGCTATGAAACTCACTTGGTAAAGCGATGAGATGACAAGAGTGAGTACACCGAGGTATAATGTGATGCGTTATCCGGGCCTATTACGAATGATATGATATGTAATGAGTTGCAATGTAATGTTATGCATGCATTTCAGTATGTTATTTATACCATTGCGGGTTTTGAAAATATTACTTTTCGTCGAAAAAAAATGCTCGTTTGACGTCTTGACCAATCAAAAAATCACTTTACAAGTTTTTACGTCAAAATGTCATCCTACAATGGTTTTATAATGATTTTTGGTGAAATTACCACTTTTCGTCGCAAAACAATGTCGTCGGAATTTTCATGAAATCAACAAAAATGGCTTTGGAAAACTAGTCGTAAAATGGTGTACGTCGATCGTTAGAGAACGAACTCGACTGTTTTGGAAAGTTTGTATCGATATCTAGAAGTTTCAGTTCAGGAGTTTTCGTCCAAAAGGTCTCGATCATAAAGATATTAAGGGTTAAAGATAGTGATTTTGTTGGATTGTTGTGCGAGAAAATGAGTTTCGCCAAGTTTGAACATCCGTAATTAATTTACTACAACTCCGCTATACAAACGGCTTGTCGTTTTGAAAAATATGGCGGTGAAATTGATTTTACTAGAAGACATTTCGTTCCAAAAGTTTCACAACCTTGTTAAAAAACAACAAGAAACATGGTCGTTATGACTAATGTAACACTTGTAACGTAAAAATAATATAGTTTTTCAGAAAATAATAGTTACGGCAAGTTTATGAAAACGTGCATATCTTTGTCGTTTCAAATCCGTTTTCTACGTATGATATGTCCTTAGCTTCGTATCAAAGTATACTAATATATTTTTGACAAGTCGAAATAATTTGTGAAGCTTAAGGCTCGTTTTTGACCCGAATAGAGTAAAAACAGCTTGCTGAATTTTCTTAAAAAAATACGTTTCGTCGTCAAACTTTAAAAATCCATAACTTCTTCGTTATAACTCCGTTTTTATCCGTTCAAGCGGCCACGGATTCGTTTTAAAGTATATTTTCTAAATATCAAGGCCAAAATGTCGTACCAACTGTCGGTTTTTCCAGAAAATCGAAATAAGAACAGAACATAAATTATAGTTATCGAAAATAGTTTTTCTCGGACAAAACCTATTCTAATCCCTTCAAATCAACTCCAAAGCTAATCTAATCCTACCATACACCTTCTTAGGGTGTCATGGGTTCCTAATCACCATCAAGACCAAAGAATACCATGGGAATAATTATAGGATGACCAAATATATATATATATACTCTAAAATCATGAAAAATGGTATAAATCACATATGTCTTGCATGTTGCTCCAATAATGAAAAGATTCATATGAAATGAAAAGGAAACATGAAAATGAAAGAAACAAGCTTACAAGTGAATATGATGAGGTGCAAGTAACAAGGTTTAGCCTAAACACTCTTGGTTTTATTTCAAAACCTAATAAAGAGTATTATCTAGATTGATATAACACTTGGACTTGAAAACTTTGTGATCCCTTGGAGAACCCTTATGTGGCGGTTTTGTTGGAGAGAAAACAAAGGAGAGAAACAATTTTACTAACACTTGAGAAATAATGAAGAGAATGAATGAGAAAGTGTACAAACAAGACTTTTATGTAATGTATAAACATAAACAATCAAGACCATATCACATTAATGACTACCCTCCCCATAGGCCGGTTTTGGGGAGTTGTCCTCAAAATATCTTTTTTTTTTTTTTTTATAAACTTTACTTGTATATATAATTTGTATAAAATTTGACAAAAGTGTAAGTAATTGTGTAGAAAATGTACAAGTAAGGGTAAATGGAAATTTTTGGTACAAGTAAGTTTTTAATAGGTCAAAATAGAATGTAATGAAATAATAAAATTGTAAAAATACATTCCTTATGAAATTTGGGTGATAAAATAATTATCGATAATTTTTAAGAAACACGTCGTAATAATATAAATTTAACGACTTGTATACGAAATAAATTCAAAACACTAGTAAACTCAAAATATAGTTTTACAACTAAATGTAAGTTTAAAAATATACCGGATCATTTTTGAAAGTAACGGATTAAATGTTTAAAATAATAACTCACGCGATAACGTTTATTTAATATAAAATTACGCGTTAAATGTGAAATGAAATGTCATGAATGAATTAATGTGTTGCAAATGATGCAAATGAAATGTAGACTAATCTTAGTCCATATGAAATGTTCAGGATGTTATGATCATGAATTCGCCGCTGAACCTTTAAGGTTACGCGAATTTGGAACACGTAAATCAAGTTTACGATAAATGTTGAAATAGTGAAGCATAAATTGTGTCAAGAAATGACCTGAAAGTACGGGTTGTCACATTCGCCCATCCAAAAAGGAATTCAGTCCCTGAATTCAATCGTTGTTAGTCTATCGGGTTTAGGGTTTGATGTGGCAAACTTTCCCATTCCCGAGCAAAACCCTCAAAAGACTTTTTACCAACCAATTTTCACTTAATCTCACAACTCATCAAACAAGAGCGTCATGAGATTAGGCTAAATTGGTTTGAAGGAGGACTTTGAAAATTTGGCTCGACACGAATTCTTACACATATAAGCCTACTACTCCCTTCATCGCATGATTCTTCCCGAATTAGACATAGGTGATCGGGCTATGTATAATTTAGGAGTAACTATGCAATGCTTGGACTAATCGACTCATATGTTTGTTTGGTGTTGAGTCAATCGATGTTAAAATTGTGATGAACATCGAGGAGAGAAGACATGGAGAAGTGTCGTTAAAATGATAGTTAAAGTAAAAGAATTAAAATCCTCGTAAATGATAACAAATCGGAAAGAAAATAAAGTACGATAGATGAGAATATTTTACAACGAGTGGTTTATCAAATAGAAATACATCTTAGGTTATAAAGATTCGGATACGATGGAAAACATAAACTTAGTACGACATAGTACATAAGGAGAAATAAGACATTAGTTTCGAACTTCTTGATCTTCCGTCGTTGATACCTTGACGAGCTCCTCCTCCTCCTTCTAACATATATACATTCCCATGAGCACCTTCGACTTGTTGACCTTGGTTTTGAGGACATTGGTTCCGATAGTGTCCTTGTTCCCACATCCGAAGCACGTAACTATGGTCTTGCCCTTACAGGTCCTTAGCAAGGTGTCCTACTTTGTAACAGCTAAAACATATACCACATGGACCATTATGATGTAGCGTGCATTGGTGGCATCGCGGTAAGTTTCTGCATAAGCTCTTCCCTTTGTTGGTGCGACAACATAGACCCCGCGACTTCTTGTCTTCTATTCATTGTTGATGATGGTTAGTGTTACGGTTTTGGTTGTTGTTGATATAACCTCCTTGGTCATTTTCCCATTTTCTTTTGTTGTTGTTGATTTGGTTATCGTCGTTGTAGTTGTTGTTTTGGTTATTGTGGTAGTTGGTGCGGTTGTTGGTATTGTTGTTAAGGTTGGTGTTGTTGGTGTTGCCCTCTTTACTACTTGTGCCATGAGCTTTTGAGACAATCGAATAGCTTCCTCAATCGTCATGGTCGGAAGAAGTCACATCGCCTTGAATAATCTCGGAAGTCCTTCAATGAAAGCCTCCGGTAGCTTCTCATTATCCGAAACCATAGATGGGCATAACACGGCCAATTCTTGGAACCTTGAATATAAGTATCAATGTCGCACCCAATAGTTTCCAACTCATAGAATTCGGTCTCCAACTTCTTAACCTCCGTGACGCGGACAAAACTTCTTTGTTACCAAACCTTTAAATTGCTCCCAAGTGAGCTTGAAAGCATTCTCCATTCCAATCGGTTGAGCATAAGAATTCCACCATGACAATGCTCCATCCAAGAATGTACTCGTAGCAAATTTGACCTTCTTGTCATCCGGACGATTACATAGCAAAACACCGATTCCAATTTTTCAAACCATCGAACCATGGTCGTGGCTCCTTGGTACCTCTAAACTTCGTGGGATCTCCACTTTTGAAATTCTTATACGAACGACTTTTAACTCCGGACCCTCCTGCATTTCTGAAGCGTGAAGAAGCCTAGCGGCTTCGAAGATCGCTGCCTCGGCAGCAGCAGCAGCCCACCGCTTCCTTTCAATCCTTAATGCCTCTGCTACACTATCCCTTACCAACTTTTGAATAGCCGCTTGGGTCATTACAGGTGTGGCTTTCTTCGGCGCCATATCTTCTTCAAAAAAAAATATAAAAAGGAAAGGTGAGATGTAACAAAGTCCTATGTTAATAATAAGCGCTCTAAAGAGATGTGATAAGAGATGATAGGTTTGAGGTTATTTTTCGAAATGATCGACAGGTTCCGCAAAGGTGGGTTATGAGGTGTCGTAAGTGCTTCAAGTGTATGATGGTTTAGTGACTTAATGTGTGAATAAAGTGTAACTCGACATGTTAGTGGTGAAACAAGGAGTGAGAGTGACTTTGTCGTACTTAAAGGTTTATCTCAGCATTCGACATTATCGGTGATGAGTCAACTGATATAAAAAAAATTATGATAGGGAATGACAAAGTATTCACCACATTAGAGTATGAGGAAATGATAATGGGATGGGAATCTAAAGGCATCCATGTGACAATCGATGTGAAATGAAAGTAATTAACTCGAAAAATGTACGTATAAATCGCATGCAAAGTGAACATGCACTTATGATGAAATGATGAGATGCTATGATGATGTAGTTATAGTCTAGGGTCAATGATGCAACCTAGTTCTCTATAATCAAGCTCGATACCAATCTGTCACACCCCAAATTACATTTTTTGCGTGAATGGAATTCACGGGATTGATCGTCATAGCATCACAATCACGATTATATTGAACGACCTAAAGTGTCGTTTGGAAAATACATCGTTTGATTTAATAAAATAATCGAGTTTACAAAGTAGGTCCCAAATGTAAATCAACTTGTGCGGAAATAAGTTTGTTACAATTCAAACGATGTTTTAAAGCACGTAAAACCCAGTGAGGCAGCGTCGTCATCGCGACTCCATGATGTGTCCAAATGCATGCCATGAAGTGAATGCCTTAGATACCGAGATAAAACATGCTAAAAGTGTCAACACAAAGGTTGAGTGAGTTCATAGAGTTTGTGTTGAAATGTAAAGCCTTCAAAATCGTTTATGCGGCAAAGGCATTGTAAATCCACCCAGCCCAAGTTCCGCCCATACAAAACTTGCAACTGTGTATTCACAACCCACCGCCAAAATGTGTAGAGTTTATGTTCAAACATATGATTTCAAATGAATTCACAATAGTACCTAACTCGACGAGAACGATAGCACTTAATCAATAAAACTAGATCTAATGTATCGAGTCAATCGATTTAGAACGTTATCTGACGAGAACCATAGCACATAATCAATAGCACTTAACTCAATGTATCGATAGTCAATCGATTTAGAACGTTATCTGACGTAGAACCGTAGCACGCAAACAAGAACAATTGATATAGTATAACCTTTGATTTATAAACAATGGTAATCATGGTAGCATTTAGCCTTAAAATATAAAGTACTTATGAAAATAGTTAAGCATGTATCTCCCCAAAACAAGACAAAACAATTGAAAGTGGGGCTATGAAAACTCACGGTAATCCTTAATAGTTTAAAGTACTTGTGAAAATAGTTAAGCATGCATCTCCCCAAAGCAGCTTATGAAAACAAGTAAAAGCAGGGGCTATGAAACTCACGGTAATCCGTATTAGTTTAAAGTACTTGTGAAAAATAGTTAAGCATGCATCTCCCCCAAAACAGTTATGAAAACAAGTAAAAGCAGGGGCTATGAAACTCACTTGGTAAACTGATGAGATGACAAGAGTGAGTACACTGAGGTATAATGTGATGCGTTATCCGGGGCCTATTACGAATGATATGATATGTAATGAGTTGCAATGTAATGTTATGCATGCATTTCGTATGTTATTTATACCATTTGCGGGTTTTGAAAATATTACTTTTCGTCGAAAAATGCTCGTTTGACGTCTTGACCAATCAAAAATCACTTTACGAGTTTTTACGTCAAAATGTCATCCTACAATGGTTTTATAATGATTTTTGGTGAAATTACCACTTTTCGTCGCAAAACAATGTCGTCGGAATTTTCATGAAATCAACAAAAATGGCTTTGGAAAACTAGTCGTAAAATGGTGTACGTCGATCGTTAGAGAACGAACTCGACTGTTTTGGAAAGTTTGTATCGATATCTAGAAGTTTCAGTTCAGGAGTTTTCGTCAAAAAGGTCTCGATCATAAAGATATTAAGGGTTAAAGATAGTGATTTTGTTGGATTGTTGTGCAGAAAATGAGTTTCGGCCAAGTTTGAACATCCGTAATTAATTTACTACAACTCCGCTATACAAACGGCTTGTCGTTTTGAAAAATATGGCCGGTGAACTTGATTTTACTAGAAGACATTTCGTTCCAAAAAGTTTCACAACCTTGTTAAAACACCGCAAACATGGTCGTTATGACTAATGTAACACTTGTAACGTAAAAATAATATAGTTTTTCGAAAATAATAGTTACGGCAAGTTTATGAAAACGTGCATATCTTTGTCGTTTCAAATCCGTTTTCACGTATGATATGTCCTTAGCTTCGTATCAAAGTATACTAATATATTTTTGACAAGTCGAAATAATTTGTGAAGCTTAAGGCTCGTTTTGACCGAATAGAGTAAAACAGCTTGCTGAATTTTACGAAAAAATACGTTTCGTCGTCAAACTTTAAAATCCATAACTTCTTCGTTATAACTCCGCTTTTATCCGTTCAAGCGCCACGGATTCGTTTTAAAGTATATTTTCTAAATATCAAGGCCAAAATGTCGTACCAACTGTCGGTTTTTCCAGAAAATCGAAATTAGAACAGAACATAAATTATAGTTATCGAAAATAGTTTTTCTCGGACAAAACCTATTCTAATCCCTTCAAATCAACTCCAAAGCTAATCTAATCCTACCATACACCTTCTTAGGGTGTCATGGGTTCCTAATCACCATCAAGACCAAAGAATACCATGGGAATAATTATAGGATGACCAAATATATATATATATACTCTAAAATCATGAAAAATGGTATAAATCACATATGTCTTGCATGTTGCTCCAATAATGAAAAGATTCATATGAAATGAAAAAGGAAACATGAAAATGAAAGAAACAAGCTTACAAGTGAATATGATGAGGTGCAAGTAACAAGGTTTAGCCTAAACACTCTTGGTTTTTATTTCAAAACCTAATAAAGAGTATTATCTAGATTGATATAACACTTGGACTTGAAAAACTTTGTGATCCCTTGGAGAACCCTTATGTGGCCGGTTTTGTTGGAGAGAAAACAAAGGAGAGAAACAATTTTTACTAACACTTGAGAAATAATGAAGAGAATGAATGAGAAAGTGTACAAACAAGACTTTTATGTAATGTATAAACATAAACAATCAAGACCATATCACATTAATGACTACCCTCCCCCATAGGCCGGTTTTTGGGGGGAGTTGTCCCTCAAAATATCTTTTTTTTTTTTTTTATAAACTTTACTTGTATATATAATTTGTATAAAATTTGACAAAAGTGTAAGTAATTGTGTAGAAAATGTACAAGTAAGGGTAAATGGAAATTTTTGGTACAAGTAAGTTTTTAATAGGTCAAAATAGAATGTAATGAAATAATAAAAATTGTAAAAATACATTCCTTGCGAAATTTGGGTGATAAAATAATTATCGTATAATTTTTAAGAAACACGTCGTAATAATATAAATTTAACGACTTGTATACGAAATAAATTCAAAACACTAGTAAACTCAAAATATAGTTTTTACAACTAAATGTAAGTTTAAAAATATACCGGGATCATTTTTGAAAGTAACGGATTAAATGTTTAAAATAATAACTCACGCGATAACGTTTATTTAATATAAAAATTACGCGTTAAATGTGAAATGAAATGTCATGAATGAATTAATGTGTTGCAAATGATGCAAATGAAATGTAGACTAATCTTAGTCCATATGAAATGTTCAGGATGTTATGATCATGAATTCGCCGCTGAACCTTTAAGGTTACGCGAATTTGGAACACGTAAATCAAGTTTACGATAAATGTTGAAATAGTGAAGCATAAATTGTGTCAAGAAATGACCTGAAAGTACGGGTTGTCACACTTAGCATTAAACTTTTATAACAAACCTTAAAATGAAACCAAAATTTCTGGCAACACCTGCGGTTCCTAGTGGTAGCAGTAAGGAAGCGGCGGCGGCATAGGAGGATTCCGGCAAAGGCGTTACCGCAAAACTCCGCAAAACTCAAAATATATATAATATATATATATATATATATATATATATATATATATATATATATATATATATATATATATATATATATATATATATATATATATATATATATATATATATATATATATATATATATATATGAAAATAACCCTTCAAAACTTGTTTAATATATAGATCTACAAAAATTTAAAATAAACTCAAACCTTGGAACACATTCGGATTTATGGTCGGTTTGGTGTGTTGGTTCTTGGTTTTTGTTGTTGATGGGTTTCATGTGGTAGTCGTGAGGGATTCGATGGTGGTGGCCGGTGGGTTAGAGGTTTTCACGTGGTGGTCTTGATTAGGGTTGTTGACGGAAGTGAAGTGTGGTGGATGACAACTGTGATGTGTGTGTGTTGGTTTATGAGAGAGTTTTTTGTTGTGTTTTTTTAGGTTAGGTTAGAAATGTGGGAGTGTGATGTTGGTATGGTGGGGGTTTATGAGTTTTTATTGGTTTGGAATTTTTTTTAGGCAAGGATGTTGGTTTGGAGTGTATAAATTTTGGTTTGGAATTTTTTTTAGGTGAGGATTGGTTTGGTGTGTATAAATTTTGGTTTGGAATTTGGTTAGTGTGGCTGAATCTTAAATTTAAGGGTTGGTAATAGGCTAGGGATATTGCTTTGGGAATAATCCGTTACCACGGATAGTTGTGGTTTACACTGCATGGATTAATACTAGCAGTGGAAACGTATTCCCACTGCAAGTTCTTCATTACCACTGCTATCAGTTTATGATAAGGTTAAACGCGTCTAGATAAGTATAGAATAGATCTTGTGTATATTCTATTATGTTAGCTTTATACTTATCTTGTAAAGGACTCCTTGTTGTATAAAAGGAGATCCTAGGTCATTGTCTTAGGTACATATAACATTACAATATTACCTACGAAAGCTTCAAGGTGTAACCCTAGTGATAAGTTAAGATCACTCGTATTATTCATTAATAATATTGGAGCTTGAGTTTTGTGTTAACTTGTGTTTATTCTCATACATCATATAATTCGTCTTCTAAGTATTACTTAAGTAAATTCCGCTTGCTTGATAATATCATACAAAATATCATTGACACAAGGAGAGTGTCCAGATCCATCAAGTGGTATCAGAGCGAAGGTTCTGATATTTTGTTTTAGAAGATCCAAGGAATTAGCTTGACTCACTCACTCAATTCAATGGAGATGGAAAACAACCAATCAAACTCTTCTTCTACACCCAGACTCCCTAAGCTTAAGCTTAATGAGTTTGAGATGTGGAGGATACTGATTGAGCAATACTTCCTCATACATGACTATGCTCTATGGGAGATCATTCAACTTGGTGATTCTTTCAAATCTGTGACCACTACTTCAAAAGTTGGTGACACAGATGTTGTGAAAGTTTCGTGCTCGAATCAAATCTTGAAAAAGCTCAAAAGAAGAATGATCTTAAAGCTAGAAGTCTCATTGTCGATGACTCTTCCTAGAGACCGATTATTGCATTCAAAGAAGTTCAAGACCGCTAAAGAACTGTTTGAAGAGATTTGCTCGGTGTTTGGTGGTAATGATGCTACAAAGAAGACTCAAAAGACATTGTTAAAGCAAAGTTATGAAAACTTCTCCGCTTCAAGCAATGACTCTCTTGATAGCATTTTCACCAAACTTTAAGATTGTTACACAACCGATCGTGTTTGGCATTGAGGTAGAAAAGGAAGACCTCAATTTGAAGTTTCTAAGAAGTTTGCCTTCGAGTTTCAAACCAATGTTACCGTCTGCTCGGGAAAACAAAGCAGACATAGAAACAATGAAGCTCAATGATCTTTACAACAACTTCAAACTTATTGAGCAAAGGTTGAAGAAGGCGTGGAAACTTGGTACAAGCTCTAGTAGCTTGGCATTGTTGTCAAATTCGCTGATGTGATGATTACGAAGATGAAAGTGATGATGATATTGCCACCGTAGGTTCTAAAGTTTCCACGGCAATGTGAATATTGCCACCGCAGGATCAAAGAAGAAGGTTGCTAGTATTGGAGATCCTACCTTTATGCTTTTATCTCCACACAAGTTGATGGCTCTCTTAACTCATGAAGACATAGAGCAAATCGATGAAGATGACTTGGAGGAGATGGATATAAAATGGCAGATAGCTCTTCTTAGCATGAGGGCTAAGAAATTCTACAAGAAGGCGGCAAGCCTATCCACATTAATGGTGATGATATCTGCAGGCTTTGATAAGAAGAAAGTGGAGTGCTTTAATCGCCACAAGTTTGGACATTTTGCTAGAGAATGTAGAAGACCAAAGACCAAGGACAACAGATCTACATGGTACAAGCAAAAGAAGGGACCAACTGTGGAAGAACCAAAGGCAATGTTGGCTATTGATGGTGTGAGCTATGATTGGAGTTTCATGGTCGATGATCTTGAAGAAGAACACACAGATGTCGCTCTTGTTTCTTGAAGTTGCTCTTATGGCTTTCTCGACTCGAGGTACAAAACTCGAATGTTGCTCTAAAACATGTAGGGTCTGCTAGAGAAGTTGAAAGACTTAATGATTTATATTCTAATGAAAGACAAGAGTTATACATCGCTAATTATATTGTGTCTAATCTTAGGAGAGCCATGGCGCTTTAGAAAAACAAATAGAGCACTATCGTGCAAATGAGTCAAATTATAATGATGATATGATTCTTCTTAGGAGAGAGGTAGAACATACAACTGCTGTGAATGAAGCATACCAAAAGGAGCTTGAAAAACTTCAAAAGAAAATTGAAAATGTCAATTTAACTGTAGACACATGTTATCATCGGCCTAAGTCAATTGATAAAATTTGGAATGCTCAAATATATAATAAAGCTAAGTCCGGTATGGGTTATAATATGCGCCTCCACCACTAAGGGTGTTCATTCACCTGTGTATAGATTTAGCTCATACAGCATAGAGGATTTTAAGGATCTTGAAAGAGAATATGGTCCTTTAAAAGACACAGTTGTGAAGAGTGAGGAAGAAAGTAAGCTTGATAATGATGTTTTGAGAGTGCTAGTGACTCATCCGTTGTAGATGAGAGTGTTAAAAGAATGTAGAGACTACTATCCCAAAAGTTGTTAATATCTATTACAGAGGAACCTAGGAAACCAGTTAATAAACCTAGACCAACTGTAAGGTATGCCGAGATGTATAGGAACAAGCCTACAGACTCCTAGGGGTAACCAGAGGAGTTGGAATCATGTTAAATCTCAACAACTAGGTAGTGATTTTGTTATGAACAATAAGGCATGCTATATCCGTGGTAGTTTTGATCATTTACATGCTTATTGTGACTATCATGTTGGGAGAAGGAAGTCTATGGGTATAAAAGGGTGGAGTCTAACATGTATCAACATAATGTACACCCTAATTCTCATTGCAAAATGGTCCCAAGAGCAGTTCAACTTAGAAGTGGCCTCAAAATGTTTGCCACACGCAAAAACTGTTAACATCGCCACCCTAAGTCACTGTTAAAAGTGCAAACTTCAAAACAAGTTTAACAAAATCTGCACAAACAGAAAAAGAACCTTTCAAGCTAAAAGGTTAATAATAATCAACAATGGGTACCTAAAAGAAACCAAGTGATTACCATCGCTCATTCAAAAGTTACCACCGCAAGGGTTTTAAATATGAAAAGGGGGACATGGGCAATGTTGTGAAGGCCTCAAAGACGTTGGGAATGGAAACCTAAAGGAAATACCTCTACAACCAATCCCAATGGTGTATCAATGACCTTTGATAGATTTAACTATATTGATACACGAGGCGATCCAAGTCAATCATGGCTTGGGTCCCCAAAAGAAACTAACTCTTTACTCATATGTGCAGGAACATCCAAGGACAAAAGGTCGATCAAGGATATACAGATAGTGGGTGTTCAAGGCACATGACTGGCAACAAGTCCTATCTTTCTGATTTTGAGCATTATGATGGACAGTATGTCAGTTTTGATAATGAAGTTAGTGGATTGAGATGTGTGATGCAGGAACACTAAAGATAAAGGAAAACATGGATTATTATTATTATTACAAAAGCGCACCGAGAGTGCAAGAAACTACATCCATGAAGTACGAGTACAAACATCACTACATCAATCGAAAACAACTACCAACAACCTACCCCAAACACAAGTTTTCTAACCCATCCCTTCCTACCCATCATCAATCCTTTATGGCTTTTGGGAAAGCCCACTTGGCATCACCTTAGAGCCCCACGCATGTTAATCCATCATACACCCTAGGGCTTGATAAACCCATCACCACTATACCAGTAGGTGGTGAGGATGATGAAGGAACTGGCGATGGTGGTGTTGGTAGCAATGGTAGAGAAGGTGATGATTGCAGTTCTTCAGAAGGAGCTATTGCTGCAAGAGGAGGAACACTCAGACTCTTCCGAGGTCTCATCATCTCGTAACATATGGAGACACATAGGAGCCGATCTCGAGCTATCTTCTTTGATTATTGCATCCCGAGGCTCGTTGTAGTGATGAAGGTCCAGCAGAAAAGGATTTGAAAGAGCAAGTGAATGCTTTTCTTCCGGATACAACCTTCTCATACTCCTCTTTTTCAACTCTCCGTGGTTTTTCAAAACAAAATCATCCCGTGAACTATCGATGAACCGCTTGAAGAAAGATTGATTGGACTAGATTGACTCATGGTGTTGCTTTGAGGTGAAAGTTTTGGAGTATGTGATTTGAGTGATTTGTGTTGAATGGTTTGTTTATTATATGTTAAGTTGGATTCAAGAAGTTAATGAGGGGAAGGTGCAAGTAGTTGAGGAGTAAATTGGAGTATTGTGCTCTTGGAAAGTGTATCAATGCTTATGTGTTGACTTTATTGAGTATAGCCACTGCTATGCTTAATTCTTTCAATATATTAACCATTGCCAACGAAATAGTGATTCCAGTATTTGGTTTATGTTAGTGAATTGCAGTTTGAAGGATTCTTTGTTTACAATTAAATAGTTACTCTTTGATGAATCGTTGCTCTAGGTTGTTTAGATCCTATCTAAGTTATCCACTGATGATTCTGCTGACATTAGGTTACAGTGGGAACTCTATTGCAACCAGTGGTAACATGCTTTCAGTGGAAAAAGGAAAAACAGAGGAACTTCATTACTATCACATAATTCATTACAATCAAGAGTACTCCTAGTTAACTAAACACAAAAGACTGAAACCTAGCACATCCTACACCTATCTTCAGCTATTCCATTGGTCTCTTGCCCTTGCCCACATAATCATGTTTATTCTTCTGGGCTCTCTTTCTCTTGTTCTCAAAAGTGGATTGCATTCTTGGACATGGAAGCCCAAGAATCTGTGGAGGAGGTCTTGGTAGCATTGCAGGCCTTGTTGGAATGGATATCTGCTTCATATTGGAGATAGTTGTTTTAGTGCTATTGAAAGAGCTTTTGGCAACTCTTTAGCCATAGAATAGGTTTCATCATTTGCATCATCATCATCGATGAATCGGAGTAGAACTCAAGAGATTTTGCGTGCTTAGTGCAGCAGCTTTCGCTAGCGCGTTTCTTTGGTATATCTTTTGGATGAAGAGCCACCCGTGTGGAAGTATCCAAACCATCCCGATGCTTCAAGATGATTTCGATTCGATTACATACTCTTCTTCCGAGTCGGAAGAGATGTTGATAGTGTTGGTGGGATTGCTCATGCTTATGGTTTTGGGAATATTGTGTTTGAAAATAAATTGATGAAGTTTATCTTAAGCCAAGTCTCCTTATATAGACAAAGTCGGTTGAAGGGTTATTTAATGAAGATATTTACCTTTTTCTTATTTTGGTAGGTCAAGGAGTAAATATAGATATTATTGAGTTGACTTTGGAAGATATTTTGCTTGGGTAATAGTTTGGTTAAAGGTAACTTTGGTTAATATCAAGTTGGTTATTCTCATCTTTCACTAATAAATAATCAAGTTTTGATGAGGAGTTGGAGTTAAAAGGTGTATGTCTGAGATACACAACAAATGGTTATTGATTCACCATGTCTAATACACATAAGAATCAACTAGTCCGAGCAAACGGCCATCGGTAAAGACTTGACAAATCCGCTTATGGTTGATAGTTTACCAAAACTATATGGTTATCAACTCACCATATTCTTTATGATTAAGAGTTGGCTAGTCCATAGCAAACGGCTCATGGTAAAGACATATCAAATCCGTTGATAGTCGATAGTTTGCTAAAAACTATAATGGGAGCGATCTTGTTTTCTAATGCTTTTATTTTCCATCGCTCTTTGAGATTTTTGTGAAAATTACCATCGCTAGTTCACAGTTTCCACCGACAAAGTGTTATTTTACCATCGTTGTTCTAGCCGTTACAACCGATTGTGTCAAGAGTTTATTTTTACTAGCCGTTGAAAGTAACCATCGATAGTTATATATATAGGGTTAAAATTTTAAGTAAATTATCTTCTTTCTATATTATAACTACTTTCTAAAGATAATTTTACTTGCGCATCAATTCTAAACCCTAACCCTATATATCTTTTTCTCTCAATTGGCTAATCATTACTTCAATTCTTACTGACATAATAATATTTTTCATCAAAAGTTTCTATGGCATCTTTGAAATTTGCAGATGAGCACAACCTAGTGGCCTACCTACAAAAGTCTAACGAGAAGAGTGGCCCTGTTTTTCATCAGATTGTGGACTTTCTTCATACCACTCATATAAGGTATGCATTGCTTTTAAAACCCACAATCTATATCTCTCAAATCAAACAGTTTTGGACTTCTGCTCAGTCCATAACACTTGAGATTGGAGATACACATGAACCAGTGGATGCTCTAAGAGCCACTGTAGATGGGGTAACTATTGATGTTACTGAGGCATCCCTGAGGAGAGTACTTCACTTGGATGATCTCAATGGTCTCATCACATTACCTATGTCTGAAATTCATGATACTTTATCATCCATGGGGTATGATACCACTGACAAAAAGGCTACTTTCAAAAGAGTGGTTTTTGTCCCCAATGGAGATTTTTGATTCATACTTTGTTACATTGCCTTAGTCCTAAGAAAACATCTTATGAGCAATTTAGTTCAACCATGGCTTATCCTTTGGTTTGTCTTGTCACTGATAAGATTTTCAACTGGTCCAACTATATTTTTACAAGTATGAAAGGCAATGTACAGAGTAAAACCAAAATTTTAATGTATCCAAGGTTTGTGCAAGCTATGCTTAATGAATTTCAACTGCAACCTCATACTACTATTTATCAAATCAGTTGCCTAAAGCCTAAAGTTTTTCAAAATTTGAATAAAGATGGCAATATGATTTTTACACCTCTCCTACCCCAAATGCTTGCTAAAATTTCATCTGAACAAAACACACCCATAATTAATGTTCCCAACATTGATTATACCCCACCGATTAAGAACCTATGAGAGAAGGTCTAATCGACAACTCCTCTCATGACAACACAACAAGTTTCGAACCTTATGGTCTAGGAACAAGCAAGTGGTGGTTCTAGACTTCCACCTAGTCCTACTATGGAGGAATCGGACCTTTGCCCCATGATTCACCTCTCCCAACAGGTAACACAGTTGGAAGTGCCGAGGCGTGGAAACCAACTGGAATTGATGGTTTTGTGTACCAAATTAGCAAAGCAGGTTGAGTCTCTACAAAAGGACTTGGCTACTGTCAAGAAGCAGCATGCCAAGGATGTTCAACTCTTAAAGACAGAGATTCAGACTTTAAAGGGAGAGATGCAGAGGTTGAAAAAGCACAAGCAGACTGCAAAGTTGGTGATTTCATCTTCATCCTCACCTTCTGATGGTGATTCAGCTGATCATGATTTGGGAAATTCTTCCAAACAGGGGAGGAAAACAGTTCGACATCGAGGGAGGACAATTGATTTTGAAGATGAAGGAGATACAAGTAAAGGAGCAAAGGAAGTCGAAACTCATGGAGAGCAACTTGAAGATCAAGACATTTTCCAAACCGCAACCGATTTTACCATCGATTTTATTTCCACCGCAGAGCCAAATATTGCCACCGCAAGTGAAGAATTTGATAAATTGAAGATGCACAAGGGTAAAGCAGTTATGGAAGATGTACAACAACTCGAAAGTAAGATTTCAAAGAAAAGACAAGTTCGATTGATCTTGATAGAGAACTTGCTAAGAAGATAGCGTAAGATCAAATTGTCGAGAAAGTTCTTTGAAAAGAAAAGATTGAAAGAAATAGAAGTTGCAAGCTTTTGGAAGCTAAAAGATTGGATAGAATGGAAAATATCAAGATTCAATTTCCATTGCTCAACCTACAATTATGAAAGAGAAAGCTCCGAGTTTAGTTATGTTCCCATGAAGAAGATATTCGTTTCGGTGGCTAATAATCCGTAAATCAAGAAAAGGCAATTGACCTTGTTGTCGATGCATCCTTAATCGAGGAACAAAGAACAACTCGGTTGAAGGATTTTATTATAATGAAGAACAATCAAGCACTTGATGATGTGATTAATTCATCAAAAGGTTCGAAGAAACAAAGACAACCAACCAAGGCACAAATACTTGCATATATGAAGACTTATTGTTGTCATGTTGGTAGCGGAAAAAGCATCAATTTAAAGGAATGCCCGATGATCAAGTTGAAAAGGCTTACTACGTAATCAGTAAAACAAGATAAATCTTTTATTCCAATGGGTTCAAGAAGAAGAAAGAAGGTTTCCTAGATTGAAGAGAAAGACCAAAGTAAGTGATTCTCAAACTGTTAAGAAGACTAAGGTTGATGAAGATCATACAAAGTCTCATCGAGAAGGAGATTCCTACCGAGAAGTTCACAAGAACAAATGACTGGAATGATTGTGATTGAAGATGAAGATTTTATCCGTAACCACCGCAAATTCGACATCCTATTATTGATTGGGAAGTTTACACTGCTAGCAATTTTGCTCCAACATGGAAGATCACAAGGCTAGGAGGTGAAACTTCATCATTCATGACATTTGAAGATCTTATTAAAGCTTTTGACAGAGATGACCTTAATACACTATGGAAATTAGTTCAAGAAAGGTTTAATGTTCAAGATCTCAAAGATACAAAAGAGATGCAGTTATGGGTAAATCTTAGAAGGCTTTTTGAACCAAATGCTGATGATGACTACTGGAAAACCTTATTCACATGTTTTGGTACTAAATGGTTTTATTATGATTCATGTGAAGTTCATCATGTCTCTACGACTAATGGAGAAGACTTTTCATGTTTGCCGAGAAAGAATATCCACTTAGAGCTGGAGCTCTTACAGTAATGTTAAGCTTACACATAAGAGTCAATGAAGACAATGAGAAGGTCAGAGCATTGTTACAAAGGCTTCAAGATCAATGTTCAAGAGCTATACAAAAGTTAAGAGAAAAGAAGTGAAGTGTTTGATTGAATTCCCCAAATCCTTGAAGTTAATGCATATTGAAGAAACTTATTGATTTGCAGAGAAATCATAAGTTTAGGGGAGGATTGTTGGGAATAATCCGTTACCACGGATAGTTGTGGTTTACACTGCATGGATTAATACTAGCAGTGGAAACGTATTCCCACTGCAAGTTCTTCATTACCACCGCTATCGCTTTATGATAAGGTTAAACGCGTCTAGATAAGTATAGAATAGATCTTGTGTATATTCTATTATGTTAGCTTTATACTTATCTTGTAAAGGACTCCTTGTTGTATAAAAGGAGATCCTAGGTCATTGTCTTAGGTACATATAACATTACAATATTACCTACGAAAGCTTCAAGGTGTAACCCTAGTGATAAGTTAAGATCACTCGTATTATTCATTAATAATATTGGAGCTTGAGTTTTGTGTTAACTTGTGTTTATTCTCATACATCATATAATTCGTCTTCTAAGTATTACTTAAGTAAATTCCGCTTGCTTGATAATATCATACAAAATATCATTGACACAAGGAGAGTGTCCAGATCCATCACACTCTAATAAGCGCTTTTAGCTCTTCGACTTGTTCTACTGTGCAAAGGCTCCATGGATCTTTGTTTGTATCGTCAGGTTTTGTAAGGATGCAAGCTTTATTCAAGAACCTATAGGGAAAAGAAAGATTACATTAAAAGAGTTAGTCAACAATATCATGATAGATGTAGTACTTATCTTGACTAAATATAGGAGTGGGCGAGTCGGGTAATGAGTCAAAACGAATACACTTTCGAGGTTGTTGGCACTAAAGACAGCAGGGCGTCATTCAACCCATTAACCTGTTTCATAAGTTCTCCTTTTAGCTTAAAATTTTAATTTGGCCAGTCATAAAACGCAGCCCAAATCGACCCATTAATAGGTAAATGAATCAAAATTGCCCGTTATACTAACATTTACCTCAAGTTCTGTGTAGGTGTAGCAACCTTTGTGTCATTCCGATAATACCATGATCCATCACTTGAATCTGGTAGCATAACCTTTCTATTTTTCCAAGCTACTGATACCACTTGACAAGGTTAGCATAACCTTTTATATTTGTAGCATAACCTTTCTATTTTTCCAAGCTACTGGTAGCATAACCTTTTAAATTCGTAACAATAAAAATTAAACACAACCCAATTTGGGGAGATGATGATCTGGGGATGAGGATGATGTTGGGGAGATAACGAGGATGAAAGATGAAGGGGTAAAATATAAATGTGTTATAAAAGTATAAATGTGTATGGACTAAAATACCATCGACTACAAAACAAAAATCAGACTTTGACTTTGTCAAAGGACTAATCTGGCATTTAAAGGCCATGTTTTGGACCTGTGGCGATGAAAAGGCCGAGTTTTGTCCCATCATGATGCACCTTGCCAAGTTTAGGGACCAACGGTGTATTTTAGTCTAAAATATATATGTGTGTTGGTGTTTTTGGGGTGCTTTAGCCGAAAGAAGAGGGAATAATATTTGCTTTTGGTAATAATATATATATATATATATATTTTGGTGCCTTTGTTGCTTTTGTGTTTCTATCGTGGGGTAACAAGCAAAAATGATTGATGATTAAAGTAAGCACAAGACTTATATGCTAAAGATTGGAAATTTCTTTTTACTTGTACTCTTTTTGTTTCAAGTTTAGTTCGGGACTAACGAGCAAAAATGTATATAACACATTTTTGTTGACGCTTTTATATAAGCATCATAAAAATATTTTATGAACTTGATTATGAATTATTGCCATTACTAATTGAGTGTCGGTGCTCGTGTGGGTTCGTTTTCAGGGAAAATGAGATATCTTCCTATTTTTAAAATTTTTATTCGCTAATCCATGTCAGAAAATATAAGATGTGCATTTTCTGATAAAATAACTAGGTTAAATTGTTTCTGTGTGCGGGATAACTTCCCATAATTATATTCAAGTGAGCTAATGCTTGCTCAAAAACGTTCAGGTAATAATAATTAAAAATTTATTATTAAAATTAATATTCGGAAAATTACCGATTGTCACAGTCTCCCAACCTTATTTGAATGTCGTCCCGACATTCAATTCATGTTAGTCGATGGAGAAGCGAAAAGATGAGAATATTTGGCCTTGAATTCATCTTCACGTTCCCACGTGAATTCAGGGCCTCTTCGGGAGTTCCAACAAACTTTGACAATTGGGATTCGATTATGTTTTAATCTCTTGACTTCTCGGTCCATGATTTCAACAGGTTCTTTGATAAAGTGTAGTCGATTGTCAATTTCGATTTCTTCCAGAGGAATAGTAAGAGTTTCGCCCTCAATAGTAGCCCAACGGCTACGAATAGTATCCTAACGGCTACTTCTTGTTCTATAAATGCAAATTTTTAACTTATATTTCCTCTTCTCATAACACAAAATTTTTCACCTACGTTCATCTCATTAATACTCAAGATGCCGCATGTTATCACCATTGTTGCGATCGTGTATGTTGTAGCCGCTGCTATCTACTTGGCCAACGCCCCAAATGAAGAAGGTTATGAGTATTTGGCCGGGGTCTTAGTGGTTCTAGCTCCAATCGTGGTCCTAGCGGTTGGCGTAGATATACTTTGGAGGTAATAGATAGTATTGCACGCATAAGTGTTAGTAATAAATCATGGTTTTAGTTAAGTTCTTATAAAGTTTTATTTTTTTTTTTATTTTTTTTTTATTTTTTTTTAAGATAAACAAATGTGTTATGACAATTCTATTTGTGTTCTTTACTTATCGATCTATGTCTCTTAACATTTTACTTACCGCACTCAATAACCCGCTTTTATTCTCGTATTACGCAGAATATTTATGGTGTTGCATCCGGTCGTGAGTCTTGCTCTCGTGGGTGTAGTGGTGTTTTTCGTTAGCTTAGTGGGTCAACCGTTCAATGATTCCCTTCCCTACTTGGTGGTAAACAAACAAACAGGACATTTTAAGGTTTGTTATAAAAGTTTAATGCTAAGTTTATTGTTTATTTTTTTCTGTAAGTTTACTTAATAAAGTTAAACTTTCTTATTCAGTTTGTTATCACTTTTGCTAGATAAAGTTTACATAAACTGTTGTACGTTATTTAAATATTGTAACAATAAATAAATTATATTTTTATCAATGAGTTAATAGTTTGCAGGAGGTGAGTCAATGTTGTTCATGTGGAAGCAAATTTAAGATGAAGTTAAGTCTATCTTGCTTATTTTTGCAAAATAAATTCATTTATGTTGAATCTGATTGAGAAAGATTAAATGGCTTGTATGTTGGACAAAGATCTATTAGTTTACTTTTGGTGTGTAAATTTGTTTGTTATTTTATTTGTAAGATTGGTATATTTTGTTATAATAAATTGAAGGTAACCGATCTTGCCGCCTTCATCGTGCCGGAATTTACGGTTGCTGACATCGTGGTGGGAAAACTACCGCCTTTTGCCTCGGCACCAGAATTTGCTTGAAATGTACAAGTTTCTTATTTTTGTTTGATTGTATATTTTTTTTGTATAAATTTGTTTGTATAAATTTGTATACATTGTCGTTTTGTAAAGTGTGTCTCTTATGTAAATACATACAAAGCTTATTGGTATGTGTTGAGCTATAAAAAAAATTTAATGCAAAAAATTTGTTGTGCAAATTGTGAATAATAATTTGTCTATTTTAATTTGTTATGTAAAATGATTTTTTTAATACATTTAAATGCTTTTAAAAATTTTGTAACTTTTGAAATTTGAATTGTAATTTTCGAATTTGAAACTTTTTAAAATGTTTTGAAAGGTTGAAAATTTTGAAAGGTTTTTGTGTTTAAAACTTGATGTTATACGTAGTGACTTTTTAAAAGTTAAATTGTTTTGAAAATTTTGGAAGTCTGCAACTTTTTACAATCTAAATATGTTTAAAATTTTAGACCACAATGCCTACTTGTACGAAATCATTCATAAGAAATAATTTGAAAATATCAATTGAGTGTGACTTATCAAACAAGTCTACAGTATAAATTGTTAAAGCATGCATCGAAAAAACAAATTGATAGCAACATTAGTAGTCACAGGCTCGCAGTCAAAAAAACATTACCATTTAATGTTAGAATAACAAGAATAACACAAGGCTATAAAATATTGTCAGTCAAATAACATTATATATATATATTTACTAATAACCGTTTTTGGATGGGACAAATACTAAAATCTTAAGGGCTCCGTTTTTTGTTAAACCGCACCCTTATTGGTCTATCAATAATGCAACAGTACATGAACATGGCCAACAGTATGTTAGTGGGCCGTGTGTGCTTTTCTGATTGGTTAAAACGTGTTGGGAGTTTTACTGTTCACCTCCGTTTTCACGTAATGACACGTAATAGCAGAAGTTTGAGGTTTAACACCTCCAAGAAAAATCCAGAGTCTCTCATTCTTTTTCTCCCAAACTAGAATATCTTCACCCAAAAAACAAACACTAATTTTACCATCAAAACCCAGAAACGTTTCCACTAGAACAAAAATCCAAACACCGCGAATCAGTTGAAATCTTTATATCTATATATTATTTTCCAATTGCTCTCAACTCTCCACCACCTTCCAGAACAAGCACCGAAAAAAACACACACTAATTTCATACACAGGTGGAAAAGTAATCAGATCAACCCTAATTCTCTTTTATTATTTCTTCAAATGATCATCAAAACCCACAAAAGTAATGTTTTTGATTTTCGATAGCTTTTTTTAATTCTATTTCGGTTTTGATTTGCGATGGTAGGGAGTTAATTAGCGATGGTCTTTATCTTGATAGCTTCGTAAGTTATATTCTAATTTATTTAATATTATTTGTCATCTTTAAAAGTGTTTTTGGTATCTGATTTGTTTTTGGGTTTTTGGTGTATCTAGGATATTGTTGTAGATTTGCAGAATGCTATTCATCTTAAACGTAAGTTTTTTTTTTGCTGTCTTGATTTTAATTCGTTCTTAGAGTTTGGTTCAATAAAGATCAAAGAAAAACTAAAGATCAAATAAACCATTCTCAACCACTCATTTTTTCATCAAAACAATAAAATAAACTTTCACCTTCATTTTTAAAAACTAAATATCTTACAAACCATTGATCGTTAGACGAAACTAATCATACCATCACGACAAGCATAAAATTACCTTTAATTTGATATCCCACATCATATACTTTCGACGAAATTTTTTTTTCCGACTTTTTTGTGGGTTTAGGGTTTACGGTTAGGGTTTAGGCGTTTAGGGTTTAGGGGTTTGACTTTTTTGGGTTAATCTTTTTAGGGGTTAAGTGTTTAGGTTTCTTACGGTTTAGCGGATAGGGTTTAGGTTTTTTGGTTTAGTGGTTAGGGTTTTAGGGGTTTAGGGTTTTTAGGGTTTAGGGGTTAAGGTTTTTAGGGTTTAGGGTTAGGGTTTTTAGGGTTTAGGGGTTAGGGTTTTTTAAGTTTAGGGGTTAGGGTTTTTAGGGTTTACGGGTTGTGTTAACACAAAAGAGTATTTTTAAAATTTTCATTTATAGTGTAATATATCGAAACCCGCAAAAAACGATAAAAATATGCTCGTCGAAAGTATACAATATTGGATCTCTATAGAAAGATAATTTTATTCTTGTCGCAATGGTATACTTAGTTTTATCTAACTATTAACGGTTTGTGAGATATTTAATTTTTAAATATAAGGTTGAAAATGAATTTAATTAATTTGATAAAAAATGAATGGTTGAGAATGATCCATTTGATCTTTAATTTTTATGTGATCTTTATTGATCTCACCCCTTCGTTCTTATACACTAGAATTTAGGGGTCTTTTGTGAACTGCGAATTGTGAAGACTACATATATAATAAGGTGTGTTTGCATTAGAATACTATAGAAATTAAGAAGACGTTAACTGATTTAAGTGTTAGTTTGTTGTTAGGAGCTCCTATTGTTTAGATCTGTAGTTGATTTTGGATGAGTTAAGAGATGAATAGCAGTAAGAATAAAAGAAGTGTAGACAGTAGGATCGATCCCACTGTTAAGAAGCCATTACGTACGACATCACGTACGCAGACTAAACTTGCTGTATCTTTGAAGTAATTTTCGATCTTGCTTAGGTGTTCTACCCACATTGACATTTTAAGTGACAGTTCCCAAAGTTCCATGTATTATGTATCCGATGTTGTTGCCTATCATTCCAAAATGCCTAATACAATTCAGGTTATTTTCCATGTCATATATTATAGAAGCGTAAAATTAAATATTAAATGATGAACAAATTAGTTTTTATAAAATATAAAAACAGAAGGTAAAGATATTAGTTGTGGTAACTAGCCAAAAGATTTGTCTTCATGTATCAGGAAGCGTGAACAGCTACTGAAACAACATTATAAATGTAGTTCCACTTTCTGGTATATGACATTGTAGGTATTAGCTTACGCGGCTTCTAAATTATTTGTGAATATTGTATATTACTGTTATCTTTGTTGACATTTGTTTGTTTTTTATTTTGGGGAGTCCGCGAATTTGACTGATAGATATGGTGTGATTGTTCGCCTTCTTACTGCAACGCCCATTTTATTGAAGAAACAAAATATATATCAATGATGTCATGGACTAGGTAAAACTTCAACTGCCTTTTTTTTTTGCATATCATGTTTGTGGATGTTGAATACTATATACTGAATGGATGCCCCTTATTGCAGAATGCAGAATATTGAGGTCATTCGGAGGACCACAAAGAAGAATGAACTGAAGAGTTCGAAGAACATGTCATAACATCAGATATCGTATGGTGTATGAACTTCTTTACGTTCCATAGTTTGTGCAGTTTATTCGACTTCAAGGGATACTTACGCAGGCATGCTCTCAGTGTTCTGCACATTAATGGCATAGGTCCTTTATTGATAAGAGGTAAGACATTTATCGTGATTGTGTAATTGAGGTATATCTATTTTATTTATAAACTTTGATGGTTTTTATACGTGAATACAAAGTTTGTTGCCTCGGATTGATATTTTTGACCAACGTGAACCATTTCCCCCTTTTTTAACCGGGTTAATATGAGTTGGGTTGGTCGGGTTAAGTAATATGTCAAAAGGGTCTCCTAGACAAAATGCGTATATTCAGAATCATTTTTAATCATATGAATAGTTAGGCTAAGTGACTTTATTAAGCCATAAACTTAAGTTGATGAGCTTAGAATTATTAGCTACTGAGATACTATTGTTATAAATCTGAGCCTTTGATGATCGCACTTGACATCACTGGAATAATGAGCGCACTTGACAAAAAGTAGGTAATGTTTCTTCTTAGATAATTCTAATGGATCTGGAGATAAGGACATGTTACGTAACAAGACAAAACGGGTTAAGTTTATTGAGACTTGCAGATTCAGCAATTTGTTAGCCTATTAAGTTTCTATACCATAAAGTTCCAATATAAATATGTATGCATACTAGAACTTCCATTAATGCATGTCTTAAAGTTAGTGTATGTAGTTGATACAAATTTTTTGATGATTTGCTACCTACTCATTCGTATACTCTCTTTTGTAGCAATATAAAACTCATTTACATGTATGTGGGCCAAAAACGTTAACTATAATCTGAGATAATGGTGTTGCCTCCTTGGTTAGTTGATATTAGATACTAGGCGTAAAATGTTATAAAAAAACTGATTGGTCTTGACTGTATGTTAAATGTAAACCGTATCATGGAAACTATGCCAACGTATCTAAAAATGAAAATTATCTGGTATTTTGTTTATGTTTGTTGAGAAAAATGCTAGAAATATCAATTTCCATGGTGTTGTTGGGTTTTGCGGTTGCTTATTTGAAATAGTCGACGAAGACAAAGTGAACTACATGGGAAAATTAAGGCGATAAGTAGAGTTAATGGTTCTTATAGAGTCACGATTCTATCTTTTTGTGATCCTTCTACACTATTCTATATTTATATATTACTTAATTAAAGAAACCCGAGTTGCTGTTGATTTTTTTTCTTTTTTCTTTTAGGCTAATAAACCAAGATAACTAACCTGCAAACTTGCATTTCAAAGCCTAAACTACCTGAGCTATTTTCCGTATGAAATGTTGGGGGAAAAAATATATCACCAAACCATTGGATAATATCACATGAGAAATAATAGAAATGATGTTACTCTTATTTTTTAAGTTGTTGACTCCATTTATATTGCATTAGTTACAAATAAACCTATCTTAAATGATCTTGCAGGACATTAACATCAATTTTCTATTTTGGCCTTCATGTATTATATTCAATATGGCATAATAGACCTAAATTTTCACATGATTGTTTTTACTAAATTATGATTTGTTTTGCAGTGAAAAGCCATAAAACTACAGGATGAGGTTACGAGACATATGATTTAGACCAAGTTGTTTAACAACAACAAATGATTACTTTGCTTACATGGTTACAAATAATATAGTAATTAGTAGCGCAATGAGAAAATATTATAAAAAGGTATGTTACTACTTAATGACTGTCGCTTTCGACATTGAGGATTAGGACGAGGCTGAGGATTATATGAAGTCGTCTTCGGCGAAAGAACAAAAGAAGTTAACGAAGAAGCCAATTAAAAAGAAGAAAAGGATACTTTAGACAGGATAGTTTCAGTAACTAGGTTAATAGTTTGTATTGTTTAAAAATGAGCAATGGGTTATAGTTTGTATTGATTTGTATTTCAGAAGCTCCGTCGCAACACGCGGGTTGACCTACTCCAGAATAGTACTCATTTTTCAAAAACTTGAAACATTGTGATGCACAAAATACTTTCGTAGACAAACATCCCGCCGCGAAGTGTAGGTCTACAAACCTCATTATTTTCACAAAACTAGAATTTATTTTTTGTTTATTGTTGATGAGCAGCCCAAAATGCCACCTCTGATTAACTTATTTATATAGTTGATGTGCTATATATCAGTTTATGTTCCTTGGTCTACTGTAATCTATATTTTAAAGAGGTGTTAGCATAAGCTTTTCGAATAAGGTCTCCCAAACACACCCTATGGCTTACGCTGCTGTGAATAAGATATAACTTACTCTTCATCATTCAATAAGTTACCTTTGATTTGCAGGCCTTTTTAATATGTTTCTACAACGGCAGTTTTCAAGTTTGTGTAAAAAGTTTCTATATACACATATTCACATTTAACAAACACAATCTGTAAAAAAAATAAACGAAATTTTTTTATCGAATGTATACATATATACATATTCGCAACAACAAATTCGTTTGACAACAATTGCGCCTACATATGCACTGTCATAAATGTTTTATGCTTCGATAAAGCATCCCGCAACAACGCGCGGGTGAACACGCTTGTTACCATTTAATGTTAGAATAACAAGAATAACACAAGGCTATAAAATATCGTCAGCTAGGCGTAGCGGTATTAGAAGAGTATCCGTGCATAACTATGAGTTATAAACGAAAAATAATAAAAGCTTTAGGCTTTGGGGATTAAACATTATGTTTTAAAACACGGTTCGACCCGCGTTGTTCAACCGGTTGAACCGTTCCGATCGAAAAACGGGTCAATGTAAACCGGGTCAACCCGACGAGTTAGGTCGTAAAAACTGGTCAAATTAAACTGGGTCAACAAACCAAATTTGAAACGTCCCGGGTCAACCCAGTTTTTCGTTGTGTATTAATAGTATCCTTTGGAGATATGTGTAATAACAGTTGAAATTGCTCATAATTAATTTTTTCAACATTTCATTTTTAATTTTTTCAACATTATTCGCCGTCGAAATTAAATTATTCGCCATCAAATTCATTTCAAACTAGACACCGCTGCCGCTAGGCACGGGTACCCAGCTAGTATGAATATATAAATAATAAGAAATTAAGGACAATGGACATGAAGACATGAAGACACAAACGAAAGAAACGTACAACGCATGTGCTTTAAGCAAATCAAATTGTTGTCATATGAATTAAATTTCAAGATTTACCCCTCTACCTTCTATAGGTGACGATATTAGTCCTTCAACTTAATAAATATTATATAACCTATCTACTCAATTAGTAATTTATTAGCTGAATTTATAACTAGAAAATTAGTGAGTTCATAAATTATAAAGCTAGTCGAAATAAGTAGTGCCGTTTGGTTAAGAGCTAGATAATGCACAATATTATTATTATGTTAATTGATTTTAGTATCGTTGGACTAATTACTAGGCGGTCGAGCATTTGCGACACTTAATAGAACTCGAGAAATATTTAAAGGACCTCAAGGTGAGTATTCACAGCCTCCTTTTTGCAGCTTTACTTATTTGGGGTGAAATGCATGAACCTTAACTTAAATTGTTTTCTCTGAACTTGCTGATATATTTTGAACCATTTGACTTATATTGAACTTTCTTTGACTTGATTTGAACTGTTTAATATATTTTGAACCCTTAGACTCTTAGACTTTATTTTGACCTTATGACTTGTTTGAACCTAATGGATCGTACGTCCTTAACCTGAAGTCTCCCCTGTTCGGAGCAACGCAAAGTCTCCCTTGTTCGGAGCAATGCCGAGTCTCCCATGTTCGGAGCAGTCTTAATTGATAGTATATAATAGTTTTTATGATGTAATGTTCGTACATTCGCATTGTTAGTCCCCGATTGGTTTGTCGTTCGCACTCAAATTATACGTACCATTCGTACGGCTCCATTGTGCGGAGCAGTAGATAGTATGGATAGCGCTATTAGAGGTCGGCTAACCTCTTGTTCCCCTGTCTACGGAACGCATATTATTTATTTGTGGGGCTTTGCTGCATAACTTTACTATATACTAGGCGTTATTATGACCATATGTGTACTGACTACCAGACTTATTACTTGTAATATGGAAATGTATGTGAACTTATATGTTACAAGTCTTGTATGGGCGGGACTTGTAGCATGGTGAGTTGACAGGACATTTGCCAGGCGGGCTTACTCAAAAATGGCTTTTCGTACTATATAAAGACTTTTATCAAGTGAGTCGAGTAAAGCACTGGGGTTCTCGTTAGCATGCTTAGACATTGTTTTTTAACAAACAAGGTATGGCCACATAAGCTCTTAAAACAAAACCAAGAAACGTCCATGTAAGTCAAACGTATATATGTTGGTATGTTTATCGAGTGTAAAGGTTTTAAGAAAACTCATTTGCTATGCGTTTAAGATTTAGCATATACTAATGACATAAAAAGAAAACATATGATAGGCAAACTTGAAGTTCAAAAATAAATGATATCCAAGTTTAAGAATGTGGTCGAGGCTTACAGTGGTGAGAATGAAGGAGTGTCGAGTGAAGAGTGAACCAAAAAACTAACACCAAGCTTTAATAACCCAAAGAACTTCTCGTTCCTTAAACCTAACGAATGACCAAGCTCCTTTGCGACCCGTTTCTCCTTAGCGCATATTCCACAAAAGGCGATTTATGTTTTAGAAGTGAGAAGTGAGTTGTGTAGTGTGGGAGTTTGTGTGTTCAACAAAAGGTCTTAGGAGTTTATATAGAGGAAGATGGTAAGAAAAAGAGAAGATGGTTGAGCGTGCATATTATGACAGCCAAGGGATGGCTCATCTTGTGTTGTCCTTGTCAAGTGAGAGGGATGGTTCAAAGGGCATGTTGTGAATTCAACATCTAGACGCACGCTTGGTGAGTTCAAACTAGGATTCTTAGGTCTTAGGTTAGATGCATGATGTGATAGATCAATTTTCATGTTTGCTTCTGCATGCTTCCTTGAGTGGTCAAGGAAACAAATTTCTATTTTCTTGTACTAACATAATAATAGGGTGGTACTTGTAGGTAATTAGGGTGGTTTAGTGATGAGTGTCTAAATACTCATCATTTTATTCCCATTTAAACTGCAAAAACATTTAAAAACACTCAGAAATGCTTCAAAATACAGAAAATATCCGTGGATTATGTTTTTATCTGTTTCATGTGCAAAATGATTGAAAAAGTTGAAAAACGAATAAATTTTGCATAATTGGCTGTTTTGGTCCCTGAAGTTTCAAAAATGGCAAAACAAGTCCCCCGGTTTTCAAAAATGGAAAATTGTCTTCTATGGTCCTTGTACCATTGAAGAATGGCAAATTTGGTCCTTGTGCTTAATTTATACCAAACCGGATCCAAAACAAATTATTAACCCAAAACAAAAATAAAACCTTTAAACCACCAACCCATCCCCTTTCTCCTTTTATTCCTGAAACCAACAACAACAAAGAAAAAAAAAACAAACAAAACCATCTCCTTACCCCATCCCCTGCACACTACACACTCAGCACCCACTCACTTTTCCTACTGTCAGTCTCCCTGTCACTTGCTCAGCTCCCCATCCCACTAGCTCCATCATCAAGGAAGACTCACACGTTACCTCTTCACGTGTTGCACCTCCATGTTGGCAATCCACAACACTAAAATGCCAATCAATGGCTGTGATGAACACCAAGATGATCCAAAGGCTGAGATAGAATGGAGAAAGCACACAAAGTAGTTTTTGGTTGGTTTTACACTCAGAAGAAACAAAAACAGAAAAGACAAGTAGCCAGAAGACTTTTTTCCATTTTTTTTGTATATATAGCAGATTAGTGTTAGTGTGAAAAACTAGTCTAGAATTTTGAGTTCTAGTCCCAGCTTTTCTTTTCTTTTCTTTTAATTTCAATGTAATGTCCTTACTTTAAATTTAATTTCAGTTAATTTAAGCTTGTGCTCTCAGTTTCAGTTTTTTAATTACTTGTTTCTTTACTTATCTCTTATTGATTCAAATGTCATAGTTAAGCTTGTTTGATAGGTTTCTTTAAGTCTTCTTGAGTTCTTCTCTTTCTTTTCTTTTTTAATTAAAAGCATTTTGTTTTAAGTTCACACTTAGGAAAAACATTTTTTACTGCCTTCAAAAGTAGTGTTTGGATTGGTTAGTTTGGTGGGTTAGTAACCCACCTTGACCCATTTCGACTCTTAACTCAGTCAGAGTTAGTATTTTTAACAAGTTTTTCAAGTTATTAGTTTGAATTGGGTTGAAAGTTGTTTTTACAAATTTTGTTTTTTACTGTTATTGTAGGCTGTCACAGCAGCCTACTTCCTTCTTTTTTGCTTAGATTTAGGTGATTTTAGGTTAGGTTTAGGATTGGCTATTTGTTTTAATTAGTAGTTGGATTGATAGTTTGCATGATTTTGTGTTTCAGTTAGGATTTAGAGCCTTTATAGTAGCTTATTTAGGCTGTTTAAACTCCCTTTTTGCCCTGATCAGTACCCAACTGCAGATCCCAAACAGCCCTTATCTCTCTCTTATTTTGATGCTTATTTAATGTTCAAATTTCTCACAAAATGATTTTATGAGTAGCTTGTAGTATGAACTTAATCTTTTTGAGCTCATTTTTGGTTTAGATAGCTTTTAAGTAGCTTATTTTGCCTTCAAAGTTAGTACCTTGCACCACTTTTGATTCTGTCACAGTCCCTACTGTCCATCTTTTTAGCTTAATTTAAATTAGATTAGAGCTAGTTTTAGGATTTTATTTTTGTTGCATAAGTAGTTAGGGATATAAGGATTAAATGTTTCAGCTTATTGTGGCTTTTAGAGCTTTTTATCATGCTTATTTTTAGCCTTCTAAAAGCCCATATAGGCTGTTTTAACTCACTGTAACAGTAGCAACAGTAGGTTCTTTTGAGCCTTTTAGTTTCTTGTCTATCTTATATAGAAAGCCTTTAGCACTTTTAGATGTATTAGATTAGGACATTGTTAGTTTAGCTTATTAGAAGCCTATTATTAAGGTTAGGCTTGTCTCCGTCTTTACACACATACATGTTGTGTTTGTCTCCTGATGTACACCGAAAACAAAGAAATCATATGTCAACTTATTATTAAAATTAGGATGTACTAGTTTGTTTCCACTCATGGAACTTAGACCAAGGTTGACATTTGATTTTGTGTTGTTTTGTACTCATGCTCACAGAAAACAAAGGAAACATGTGGAAAAAATATTTGTGAAGAGTACTTGACCTACACACAAGACATGGTAGACCAAGTTTTCTATTTGAGTTTTGTTTGTTTGATCTCTTGCTCGTGTGTCCACAGAAACCATGGTATCAAAATGTAAAAATACTTGTGCTAATTATAATAATAATGGTGCGCTTGGTTAGTCTTGTTATCACGTGCATACTACATATATTATGACCAAGGATGTTATTGTTTTGGCTTGATGGGGTCACACAGAAGTGAAGTAAACATGGTACCTGATAAGGTTTTAAAATGTACCTTTTTGAGGGGTCGTTTAAGCCCTTATTTGATCACTTTTGTATCCGTTATTACTTAATATCGTTCCTTTTCACTTTTTAGGTCTCTTGAAGGCAAATTGCTAGAATGGCACTTATTTGGACGAAAATGCGCGAATATACGAAGGATATGGCCAAAGTCAAGAATCGAGACACTCAAGCTGCTGAAACACAAGGGGACGACGTCAGGTTATACTTGTGATGCCGTCGGAACAAGTGTTGTGACGATACAGTAGCCAAATTGCTTATTTCAAGTGACGGCTTCAGGTTTTAAAAGAGTAGGCGTCGCGGCTTAGACGGCCTAGATTTGATCCGACGACGCCGAGATCGAAGGGACGGCGTCACAAGCATAAGGTGACGCCGTCGCAAGACTAACGTGGCCAAGACGAAACCCTAATGACGGCGACCCGACGGCGTGACAAATCAAAAGGTGCGACGTCGCATATGTAATCTTATATATAGAATCCGAATTTTTAGTTTTCGGTGTGTAGTCTTTTGGAGTAAAACCTAAACCGAACCAAGGCTGTCTGCACAAGTATTTTAGGGTTCTATACCCTATCTTACATCAAGATAAGTGTTTTACTTCATTAATTCAATTATGTCTTCAATTACTTGTGTGTATGCTTGCATGTTTCCCATGTCCGGCTAATTTACTTGTGTGTTTGCTTAGGGAATATGAAACTTAATTATTGAATATTGATTGGTTGTCTCTTATATTAATTGTTAATGATCTAGTATTGCGATAGGTCATCCGTTGTGTAGTTAATGCTTGATTAATCTTTGTGAACCTTAGCTTATAATACCTAGAGTCATTGTAGGTTAAATCATCCGAAGAGTACCTTAGAGTTAAGTTTATAAATCCTAGAGATTTTGTAGGCGATAACCTTTGGTAGTTTCAAAGAGTTAGGGATAAACGCATACCCTACGACCTTAGACACACAACGCGATTAAGAATAAGGACGTGATAATTCAACCATCAATAGGAGATAATTAAGGAGTAATAAAACCTAAGTAAGCACATCTTTAAATCATCATACGAGCACACAATAATTAGACATAGACTACATACACCTTAGTTTAGATAATTAGATAAGTAGAAGTAATCGGTAGAAATACCAACCCCCAAATCCAAACCCCGAGATTCGTACCTTTCCATTTCCTTAAAAACATAAAAAAGATAAAAAATAATCTTCCTCAACCCCAACCTTAGCGTAGTAACTTCTCACTAGCATTCCTATTCCCCTAGAGAACGATATCAATTCCCGTGGCTTACCCTAATACTACACTACAACGATTAGGTTCACTGCCTAGGGTGTTGAGAAAGTTGCTCGACGAAAAGGAAGTTCCTTTGACCCCGAACGACGCGTGTAGTGTTATCAGTACCAAATATTACAAGTGTAAACTCTTTTGTAATAAAATACTTTAGGTGACGTTAGGCTGAGAAATAGATGGGTTAGGCCCACATGAGAAAGAAAAAGTTTGGGTTAGATCGGATAAAACATGCGAGCCCAAGAAATAAAGAATGAATTGGATCGGGTAGTGTTGGGCTTAGAGGCCCGGTGAAAAAATAAAAAGGTATATTATATTTTTATTTTATAAAAAATTTATTATCGAGGTCGAGGTGAAAATAAGTATTTCGTGACTTGTCGTGTTTAAAGTTCGAAACGAAAGAAAAAAAATAGCCGCGAAAACCGGTAGGGAATTTTACGAGTGGTTACAGTACCTACCCCTTAAAAGAAACCACGTCCTCATGGTTTAAGATGCGAGACTTGTCGAGGTCGATACGCTGACGAGATGTGAGTATATATACTTAAAATGTTACGTGGGAAAAGGGGTAGTCATTTAAGAAAGATTCGGTGATGTGAGGAGATAAGTGAACAACAGGTAAAGGATTCATTAAACGGAATAAAGCGCGGTTTCATAAAGGAGTGTGACACGGCTTCAGCCCATAAGTAATCTGGAAGTTTTGCATTTATCAACATCGTTCTTGCAGCCTCCACTAACGTACGGTTTCGTCTTTCGACAACTCCATTTTGTACTGGCGTCCGTGCAGTTGATGTTTGATGCTCAATTCCCACTTTCTCATAGTATTCTCGAAGTGTTTGGTTCACAAATTCAGTTCCTTTGTCTGTTCTGACTTGTCTTATCATGTTACGGAGCTGAAATTGAATTTTCGTAAGAAAGGTGATGATCATTTTGTGGATCTTGAACTTTACTTCGTAGAAAATAAACCCAAGTCCATCTGGAGTAGTCATCAACTATTACGAGAATGTAGCGTTTGCCATTTATCGTCTGCACACGCATCGGGCCACACAAGTCCATGTGAAGAAGATGAAGAACATGTTGAAGGCTATCTTCAACCTTTGAAGGAAAATGAGCACGAGTGCTTTTCCCTTGTTCCCAAGCTGAGGATAAGTGATCTTTTGAATACCTAAACCTTGGGAGACCTTCAACTAGTTTATATCGAGCAAGATTGGTTATGGCTTGAAAGTTCAAATGTGAAAGTCTTCGGTGCCACAACCATGACTTTGTAGATGTTGCCTTAGAAAGTAGACAGATGGGAGATGAAGCGATCATGTCTTGCATTGAGATTGTGTAAAGGCTCGATGTGCGGTTTCCAGACATGAGATCGTTTCCTTGTAGATCACGGATGAAGCAAGTTTTATCTCTAAAAGCAACCTCCAAATCACCATCACAAAACTGACCGACTAAGAAAAGATTATGCCCAAGACCTTACACATAATAAAACCTGCTAATTTCAATGTTTCCATTGATGTAATCTTCGTAGCCCATGATAGCTTCGAAGTGATCATTCCCGAACCTGACAGTGCCAATGAACTTTGAGACAAAGTTTGATAAAAGTTTGAGATTGTCTGTCATGTGTTGGGAACATCCGCTATCAACAATCCAAAGGATGTTCTGTATTACCTGCAATACACACAGACGACACAGGTGGAATAGAAGTAGAGGTGGAACCCGAAGAGTTAGAGGGTTCCGATATAGTTATAGATGAAACACACATGTCAATAATTTTGGGCATCCATTTAAATCCAGGTGTATTTTGTAACCATCTATGCCAAGTCCAACTAGTTTGTGCTTTGGTCTTAGTGAATGCACTAGGTGATATTCTCTTCCTAGGAGGTTATGTGGGTTTTATGGGTACATTAATGGTAGTCTCAGAAACTATAGAAGGTGGTTTACCTAGCACAGACTTAGAAGCATTAGTGGGCCTAGAGGTAAATCCATTTCTATGTTTCCGCTTACGAGATAAGATAGATTTAGCAACACAATTATTATGACAACCAGAAAATATGCTTTTACAACAAACAATGCAAGATGCTTCAAACATAACATTTAAATTACTTGAAGATTCAACATTCGTTACACCACTTTTTCTATTACATTTATCTAACGCAATGTCTAAAGTAGGTGCAACATGTGTTTTATGCAAAGTGCTAGTGTGTTCTTCTACTGCAGGGGTCTTTACTGATCTTCTCTTACGTTGCAACTTCCTATTCTTCTTGTTAGTACTCTTAAGCTGTGAAGTGCTAACGCTAGGATTTAAGGCAACTACTCCTGTAGAAGTGGAAGGAAGCACATTAGTATCTTGAGGTTTGTCATTAGGCATCCTAGTGTAAATTTTAAACATTCCAGGTGCAAGGACATTTGTGTTACTAGACTTATCATTCTCATATTTCCTTAACTTCTCTTTCAACTCAATGATAGTGTGTAACAAATCTTGGTTTTCAGAGCGTATGTTTCCATTAACATTTAAGAATTCACGAGTGTACATAAGATGATCATCAAGATCTTTTGACGCTTTGGCACGAGTCTTTTTGAGCAAATTAAATATGACACCATATTCTGATTTGACTTTTGCAATTTCTTGTTCATATTTAAAAATTGACACTTTAAAGACGCGCTTTCCTCATCCAGTCGTTCGAGTTTTGGTTCAAAAGGTTTTACACTCGACTGGTTGTGTTTTTGCAAAGCAAGTTCTCGATTTTGACAATCCTTTTGACACCATCGAAGAAGACGTGTTACTATTGAAAGTTCATTTAACAAACGCTCGTTTTCAGCTTTCAAAGATACGATTTGAGACACATTATCAACAATATCAACAATATCAACATTATCAACAGAATCAACAGAATTAACAACAATATTATCAAAAGCACAAGCAGCAGTATAATACAACACAAGTGATATTGTATCAGCACAAATAACATCTTCCAAGATTCGATCGACATGGTTTCAAAAAAATTTGTTTTTCTTTTTGGTTTTAAAAGTCCATGCCTCTGTTGCATTAAAAATTGTTTTCATGTGCCAAATCTCCTTCTGAAGATCCCGTTCCCAATATGTTGCACACATACGTAAATTTTAAACATGGGGTAAAAGTTATTTTTGAAATATATCTCTTTGTTTTTGGGCATAAGCCGATTGAAAAGTTTCAACTTTCATTTCCGAATTAAGTTCAATTTCACGTTCCAAAAGTTTAATGTCAGACATGAATGTATCAAAATATTTAAGAAGTTGACATCTTTCGGGTAATGGTGTGATTTCAATTAAAGAAGGTAAAGGACCATTAATTTGTGCAACTGGTTTGACGGGACCGACGTCAGAAGAGGACTCAGGAATTGGTGTGATGACCCAAGGTGTGTTTGTATTATCATGTTGTTTAACAAAAATCATGAGAGGTCCTTTTTGAATAATCAAATGGTTTGTTATATTCAACATTTTCCATTTTCAATCGACTCTCATCTTCTACATCGATTGCCTCTTCACGATTATATTCAACAACACGCACAACAGATTCATCAAGCATGTGTGTGACACTACACAACTTTGGATTTGCTTTGAATGCTCTATAGAAAAAACGTGGTTTGTTATGAGCAATATTTGGCCCATATCCATCTGTATTTGGCTTGAATGTAAACTTTTGAATCGTTGTGATCGACTCCCCATGTTTATAGAAATTTTTTTGAAACTCTTTCAGTTTGTTTTGCGAATCAACAATTTTGTCGATATAGAGATCTATTCGTTTCCTTGAAGTTTGTTTGTATTCTGAAAACTCTTTTTGACACGATGACAACTCAGACTTGGCTTTTTGAGTTTTCGAAGTAATAGTGTTAATGTGTTGTTTATGTTCAAATTTTTGTTGTTCTATTTGAGAAATCAAATCATTTTTGGAAACAACTAGATCACGAATCTATTTTTCTAAAGATTGTTCTTTTTGGTATGACTTTGAAAAAGCGACTTCAAAACTATATTCATGTTTCTCTTTTGTTTCAAAATTTTTGAGTTGTACCTTATAGCATTCAATATCCTTAGTCAATAGTGCCACTTTTTCACGAAGATTATTATTTATCTCATTGCACTTCTCCAATTGAGATTGGGTGGTCTGAAATAAGGTCATGAGCTCTGAATCTGGATTAGACAAATGTTCATTTTGTTCAACTTGAGTTTCAACATTTCCATCATTTAGATCCTCAAATGTAACCTCGGGGTCAACTTGAGTATCAATGGTAACCATAAGGTCATCTTGATCATCAAATGTAATTATGAGATCCATTTGATTATCTTCGTGATAGGATGTAGAAGGCTCATGTTGAACACTGCTCCTCGCCGATGCGATGCAGCGAGATATCGATCATGTATAAGACATATGTTAGGATCCGGTACCTGAGACAAGCCATCAGTGTCATACACTGGGCCTGTGTCACTCATGTGGAGCTCTTGCATGTTGGCCATCAACATAAAAGCTACGTTAGCTTGCAAATCCTCCATGTAATCATCAGAATCTGCATTAGCCATGAAGATCTGTTCCTTGTTGGTAAGTGTTCCACCAGCTTCATCTTTGAGAGCCAAGAGTAAAGCCTCCTTGTGATAAGCGCTGCCTCTTTTTCTCGGCTTTGGACAAGCATTCACCAAATGACCCTTCTCGTTGCAGTTGTAGCATCGGAGACCATTATTCCCATTTTGAACATTTCCCTGATCAACAATCTGAACCCTTTGCTGTAGAGCAACCATGTTATTCCTTCCAGAAGCATTAAATCCTTGACCACTACCCATCTGACGACCATTGTTTTGGTTCTGAACCTCAAACCTTCCATTGTTAACAACTGCTTGATTCTTTGTGTTAGATGAGGTACGAATACGGTTGTTGGAATTTGTTAGCAAATCTCCCGAAGGTTCGAGCAATTAACGAAAATCCTTGATTCAACGTATCGAAAGCTTCTGCATCCTCATTCGGCGTCTAACTATAAAGTGTTGAATCGGAGTTGTTGTTGTAAGGAACCAGTTGAGTTTCTTGTGTTTGCTGTGATGGATCATATGGTGTAATTTTGGCTGATTGTGGTGGATTAGTAAAGGCAGTAGGCAGCAGTGGAAATTGTGGATAACAAGATTGGGTAAACAAAGCAAGAGCATTTGCATTTGGTAAAGGTGCAGTAACTCCACGGAGAGCTCTATCTTTGTCCACTTTTTTTTTTATGGTACTTCAAGTAGTCATACAACAACCCGTACTTTTCCTCGTGAAGATCTTTTGCTTGACGGATGAATGTAACATACTTTTCCCAATCAGGACCAAGACAGCTTAGGAACTTTGTGCTGATTGCAATTTTTGGCATGATGATGTTGTGTTTGTCCAACTCATTGATGATGTATGTAAACCGATGATAGTATGACTCTAATGATTCCCCTGGTTCAATCATGAAGTTCTCAAAGGATAGGTAAAGTTTTGATTCCATGTCTTCTTGATTGAGTTCAGTGCCTTCCATTAGGAGATGAATGTGATCCCACATTGCTTTTGCAGTTTTCTGAGCATCAACACTGCGAAGAATCGGATTGGGTAAACTTAAAAGGATATATTGCATTGCAAGTTCATCAGCTTTAAAATGAAGTAGTTTTTCAGTAGTGAGTTGATCCATTTTAAGAGTGGAAGTAATGTCATCTCTTGGTGGAGTAGCATTTGGATCTCCGAGTACTGTTACAGTAGGCATTTGAAAAGGACCTTCAAGGATGACCTTCTTCAAGAACTTACCATGTGGTTTCTTAAGATCACAGAACCTAAGGAACCATATCACCCATTGATCATAGTTTTCGGGAGTGAGCATTGGAGGTCTATCAAGGAATCCAGCTTCATGAATGGATTGTTGGCTACTTATAGCTTGACACATCTTTTCAAACCAAGTGGGTTCCTTTTGTGTTGTTGCATTCATAACATACTTCTGTGGAAACTGTTAGCATATTGATGTTGTTGAGGGTATTTCTGAAGGAATTTTTGTTGTAGGAGTGGTTGTGCAATTTGATGAGGAAAGTAGTTTCCAACTTGTAGTGGTTGTTGCTGAAATTGTTGTTGAGGAAATTGTTGTAGTTGTTGTTGTTGTTGTTGAGGATATTCATGAGGAAAGTAGTTGGAGTAGGGTGGTTGAGACATCTTTGAAACTTGTGTTGATGATGGATCTTTGTAGTCGAATGAAACTTGATGTTGTTGTTGAAGAAGTACTTAGGCGTAAACAATACCTTAGGCGTAAACTGTTGAAGTTAGGCGTAAAATCCCTTAAGTGTAAACTGAAAGCTTATGCGTAAACTCCTACTTACACGTAAACTTAAAGGTTAAACGTAAGCTTAGGCGTAAACTAATGACTTAGAAGTAAGGAACCTTAGGCGTAAGATTTAACTTAGGCGTAAAGGCTTACTCGTAAGCTTTAAACTTAGGCGTAAGTTTAGGTTTTAAACCAAAATCTTTCACACTTGTCCAAGTGTGAGAGATATCCACAAGTCGAAGTGTTTTTCAAGCTTATCCAAGCAAGAGAAACACTGAGTTACCAATAGCTTCGAAGAATTTGATGAAGATTCCTTACTCGTGATAAGGATTTAAAACGTACACTTTAAGGGGTCATTTAAGCCCTTAATTGACCACTTTTATATCCATTACTGCTTAATTTCATTTCTTTTCACTTTTTAGGTCTCTTGGAAGCAAAATGCTAGATTGATGCACATTTGGACGAAAATGAGTAAAAACATGAAGAAAACGGCACAGTCAAGATCAAAGCCACTCAAGCTGCTAAAACTGAAGCTGATGGCGTCCCAAACAAAGGGTGATGCAGTCCCTCTATGCTGATATAATAAATACATGCACCAGACGGCTCAGTTGAATTTTTGCTCATAAGACCTGACGGCGTCAGGCTTTGAAGAAGAAGGGGCGTCACTCAGACTTTTCATCTCAGACGGCCCAGATCCAGAACTAAGACGACGTCCCATATGAAGCCCGACGACGTCACAACTCTAACATGACGCCGTCCCATCGATAACATGGCCAAGACGAAAACCCTAATGACGGTGATCTGACAGCGTCCCACCTATAAGGCAACGCCGTCGCAAGTGTAAATCTATATATAGAATTCGATTTTTCTGCATCAAATAGACATAACTACCCGTATTATTAGACAATTAGAATAGTAGAAGTAATCGGTAGAAGTACCACCCCCAAACCAATTGCCTCGAGATTTTACCTTTAGCTTTCTAAAAAACCAATAAAAGATAAAAAAGAATCATCCTCAACCTCCACCTTAGCGTAATACACTTCTTTCTAGCATTCCTATTCCCCTAGAAAACGATATCAATACCCGAGGCTTACCCAATACTACACTACAACGATTAGGTTCACTGCCTAGGGTGTTGAAAAACTTGCTCGACGAAAAGGAAGTTCCTTTGACCCCGAACGCGCTTCGTACGCGCATCAACGCGTAAAACTGCTTAGGCGTAAACTCTGACTTAGGCGTAAAAAGAGGGTTTGCTTAGGCGTAAGAAGAGTATGAAAAAAAAACATATGAAAACGTATAAAAAGGACGAAAACGTATAAAAAATGCACAAAACGTATGAAATGGACAACGAGTGTCATTTGGGGTAAACCATAGGGACGAAACATGTAATTGGTGCGTTGTATTCCATTTGAAAACGTGTAAAAAACATAAAAACAGACGAAAACGTATAAAAACGGGGAAAAAGGTATGAAAACGTATAAAACCGGATGAAAACGTAAGAAACCGGACGAATATGTATAAGAACGTAAGAAATCATATAAAAATGGGCAAAAACGTATGAAAACATTAAAAAAGAAACATATAAATCATATAAAAAATATATGAAAACGTATAAAAAGGACGAAAACGTATAAAAAATGGACAAAACGTATGAAATGGACAACGAGTGTCATTTGGGGTAAACCATAGGGACGAAACATGTAGTTGGTGCGTTGTATTCCATTTGAAAACGTGTAAAAAACATAAAAACAGACGAAAACGTATAAAAACGGGGAAAAAGGTATGAAAACGTATAAAACCGGATGAAAACGTAAGAAACCGGGCGAATATGTATAAGAACGTAAGAAACCATAAATGGGTAAAAACATATGAAAACATTAAAAAAAACATATAAATCGTATAAAAAACATATGAAAACGTATAGAAAAGACAAAAACGTATAAAAAACGGACAAAACGAACGAAAACGAGCGAAAACATATGAAAACGTGTAAAAACATATAAAAACGGATGAAAACGTATAAAAAATGGACAAAACATATGAAATGGACAATGAGTGTCATTTGGGGTAAACCATAGGGACGAAACATGCAACTTTTTCGTTATAATATAACAGGAAAATTTGTTATATGCCTTACATTGCAATAAAGAAAAGTAGAGTATGTTAAATTAAAATTTAGCATGGGAAAAAAAAACACCCGGTATAAAATCAAGCCGGTACTCATCCTAATCAACCATCACCAACAACATATTCATTCATTGTGAGCGAGTTACTTTTTCAATTTCAATCTCATATTCTCATCATATACATTTTTCTGTTATGTTTTATTAAATTTTGAAACTATATGCCATATTTTTTTTTAGGGTTTATGAATTTTGCAACACTAGTATATTGATTGATGTGTTATTGTCCTTTATTATTTTGTTAGTTTAATCTACTGTTGATTTATAACCAGTAGTAGGATGGAATAGTTTTGCGAGTTAGTTTCGTAATTAGTTTTCAAAAACTCTCTTGTGATCTAAGAATAACCATCAAACGTGTGTTGTGGGTTTATTGTACGCTTACAACAAACATTATATAGGTAGACACTAGATAATTTCGAAATTAAGTGTATATGATATTAGCATTTGTGCAACTCTTTCTCGGTCACCTTAAATCACTGCAAGGACCTACTAAGTTGTAAGTTGTAATGATCCTTTCAATGGGCTGGCTAACTGCTATGAATGGAAGTTAAAACTGTTTTTAAGGGTAGCCGGTTTGATGCTGGTGTCGATTACATCTATAGGAGATATATATTATATGACCTTATGAAAATGTACATGGAGTTAGTTATAGCTTGTGGGTCATGTGCAATTGTTTTTTGATTGGATTGCTCAATACGAATCAACGCAAAAGCCCTTTTTTTGTTACTAGTTCTTAAAGAGCTTCTCGTTTGGGTTTGCCTCTATTAAGTTTTTATCTATTGTTAGCTTACTAAGTTCAAAATCCCACTTAGATGTCACAAGCGTAATCATTAAGTTCAAACTTTAGGCACTTCAAGATTAATATAAGTGATTTCCCAAATCTGGTTGTGAAGCACGGAGTTCCAAAATTTATTGCAAATAAACTTTCGCTGAGTTTGATGACAAAGATGCTTATAATTATATGTATTGGCCATCAACAGGTACATTCAAGCTACATTACTAATACAAATTTGTCAATGGAAGAAGCAATTGTAGAGATACTTGAACGCTATCCTGGCGGAATTAAATTGTCTAATTGGTCTTTGGTCGAAACATTTTACCAGCGAAAGTTTAACAAATCACTGGACTATAACTTCTTTGGTGTGGCTGATAAAACTGCGTTCCTTAATGAACTCAATGTGATGGGTGAAACGGTGGTGTCGTTTAAAAGGCGGGAGGATAAATATGTGATGTCTGCTCCTATGGCAAAATTCAGACGAATGGCTTTGAAGCCTATGGTTGAGAAAGTACTCTTTTTGCATGGTGATAAAATCGTGTTCGATTCCTTTGACAAATCATACAAGGATGTGTTTAAGTCTGAATTGTGCTATGGTGTCTTTGGTTTGACCGATCGTAATGACCTTTGTAAAATCTTTGAAGATATGGTGGTGGAAGTAAATTCCGCAGGAGTGAAGGAGATAAAGGCAGTCAAAGGGTACAATTTAAGAAGCCGTTCAAAAAAAAAAGGGGTACAATTTAAGAAAAAATAGAAGAATTGAATGAAAAGGTAGAGGGTTGCCGGACATTTGAAGAAGATGATGATAATTTACTTTCTCTTTGGGTAAAAGTATTTTTGTTGGATCGTTTCAGCATCTTAGTTTTATCAGTTCAAAGGATTGTTATGCTTCCATGTCAAAGTTATATATAACATGTTTTATTCTAATTCGAATTTTGTTTCTGATCAACTTCAGTTTTTGTGACATTCATTTTTAGGTGCATTTTTTTTGCTGGACTCAATATATAAAGTTTATTGCATGATTTAAACTATACCTTAGCATTCTATCGATTTATATTCACTTTGTGTTTTGCCTTTTGTGTTGATTCTTTTGAATTTTATACATGTCGTTTGATGTTACTTTTGATTGCTTGAAGTGTCATTTTTATGATGTTGAATGTTAATTTTGTTGTTGGTAGTTATAGTTAATAATAGGGCAATTGACCAAAGAACAGTGATTATTTTCGAAACGTTTTCTCATTCCCGTTGCTTTATTGACATCACCATCATGTGTGTAAATTAGTACTTTAACAAACTACCAAGTGTGTACTTTCGGATATATTTAAAGCTTAAACCCACGATATCGTGATTATATTATGAGCTATTTAGCAGCAAGACCATGGCCTGTGGAGGTTTGTAGTGCGTCTGGTCGAGTAGAACCCTTCTTAACCAATCAGTGTACATTATATTAAGTTCTCTATCTACTAGTATGTATTTTTGCATTGTGAATTTTAAAGCCAGGCTGATGCTTATTTAACTGCCATTATTGTAGATAAAGACTGGGGAAAAATGTTATTGACCAAGGTCTGACCAAAGTGTTTCAGCACTCTTAATTAAAGGTCGGTGCAGAATAAGCATAAACTATGGAAACTTCTGCTGAAGCTTTGAAATCTGACAACCATACAGTTGTAGATGATGACTGGAGAAAATTTCCCAAACTTAAATCCACGAAACAACAAGAACAACTACTGGAACAAAGACAATGGATGCCAACTGATGTTGAAACAACCCCAGAAGGGGAACTAACATTAATGCACGAGGATTCAAAACGTTATTGAGAAACTTGAATCGTCCTACTTCTTTCATGTTTTCCTTGAACAAATCCGTACTCCTGAGGTTTCAGACCGTTTTCGTAAGCTTAGGGGATCTGAAGAGAAGATATAGATGGTGATATATGGTATCGGCAGCATTGAGGCGTTTGAAGGACCTCGTTTGCAGCTTAGCCTTGCAATCCTCATAAAGAGACAACTCGATTGGATTGGGGAAATGGAAGTGTTTGATCCGGTTATATCGTTAACAGAATCTAAGGTATTGGAGGAGCTCGGATGTTGTGTTATTTCCGTTAATGAGCGAGGCAGTAGACAAGCTGTGAACCCAATTCTTTTTTTCATGCCACATTGTGAAGCCGTGGCTGTATGACAATCTCTTAAAGGCCAATTGGAGATATGACATGTTAAACCAAATTGCATTACTTGGCAACAGTTTTGAGAAATATGAGGAAGATAGATCATAGATCCTATATGCCATTCACTACACAGTTTAATATTCGTCTTTTCGCGGATGATTATTATCCTGCATTTCAAAATTCAAGTTGGCATCTTTTTTAACGTTGACCCCCACACAGACTTGCAATTCAAATGCTAAAACCTCTAATTGTGTATTAGACATTTTAGTTAGATATTCTTAAACATTGGAAGCATATTGTTGTGCTCATGATAGAATTTATTTACCCTCTTCCTATAGGCAATGTTTTTGTGACAATGTTGACCTCTGTATCAGATTCATTTTCATTATTAGTTTTTGTCTTTGTGTCAGTTGACGCTTTCAGAGTTTTTATATGCCTCACATGGGGTATTTGATCATTATCATAGCTTCTCCAAATAAGTCGAAACTAAAGTTTGTTACCATTGGCGCAAGCTGTGGTGCCTTAGTTTTTTTTTGCTGTTTGGGGCCATCGTTTTATACTGATTCAACCTAAAGCGTAAACTTGACCGTGACTTCTATGTTGACGTAGAAGGTTAGTTATTCTTATTACATTTTTTTCTAATCCCGTTTACAATGGTTAGCCTTTTCACGGTTTGACTCATTGTAGGTGAAGACGATAGTAAACTTTCCTTCGGGCAACTCAGAAGATTTTCATGGTGGGAAATACAACTCGCAACTGACAGCTTCAATGATAACAGTATCATAGGAAGAGGAGGGTTCGGGAAAGTTTATAAAGGGGTTATTGTTGGAGGTTAATTGCCCAGCAGCAGGGTAAGATAATCAGTAGTAATGCAATATCACTAGGTGGTTACCAGATATCACTTGAAATCGTGCGATCACTTTCCAAAGTAAACTATTTGACCCTATGTGTGGGTTACACGAATATCTACTTGGGATAAGACCAAATATTAGTTATTGAATTAGGCACAAATCAATAACCCTTGCGCATATAAGTGTTTTAGCTTTCTGTTTGTTTCTCCTGGCTGTTTTTCTTATCTTCATGCTGATGATGTCGATCTCTATATATAGTAGAGAACACTCAACCCTAGTCAATGTACTTTATGAGTGATTAACTGCCAATTAATCACCCATAATAAGCCTCCATTATCATAGGAATAGTGGTTACATGACAAATTAAATGTGGGTATAAAGCAGTCATAACAGCCACTCGAATGGGTCAAAGCTGTTACAAGTTAATCACTGCAACACTACCAGTAGAAACCAATATACTAGCAGCAGGAACCAATACACTAGCGCTAGGAACCATCAATCACTACACTAGCAGTAGTAACCAATACACTAGCAGTAGGAACCAATACACTAGCAGCAGGAACCATCAGTCACTACACTAGCAGTAGTAACCAACACTAGCAGTACTAACCACTATTGAGTCAGGGTCTTCAGGGACCTCATGGGTGTACACTCCATACCTCCTAACCCAAAACCAGGTGTGAACTAATCCTACAAGTGCACTAAATTTTCCAACAATCCTCCCCAAATTTAGTTCACTTCCTTTTCATGAAAAACAAACATCAAACAAAACATGTGCATAAACGAAAATATCCTGAGGATTGGATTTCCATCTTAGTACATTACACGTTCAAATATTCGAGAATCATGGTGTTCTAAGAATTAAACCCTTCAACCCATTTGAATACTTGAAGATAAAATACATAAGTTTTCAAACACTTAAACGCTCCTGACACTTTACAAGCCATGTGTTCATATCCAAATTCATAAATGTTGCAAGAGCCAAAAGTCCAAAAGCTCCCTGAAGCGGCAAAACTTCAACATTCACATAGGTGGTTCCTCTTTATTCATGCTCCTGCCAAACACGTTTTCAAAGAAAATTAACCATTAAGAAGTAAGGACTTCATCCTCCTTTCAAAGAGTTTCGAGCACAACCTTGGGATGTAAATAAAACATGTGCTCCATCCATCGAATGTTCGACTTTCCACATTGAACTCAGCTCCCAAGTTTCCTTAGGAGGGATTTGGGCGTCTTAGCATTCAGTGACTAAGTTGGACTTAAACCCATCCCTTTAGCAAACTTTAAAACCAAGTCTCTAGCCAATCCCTTCGTCAAGTGATCAGCTAAATTTTGTTGAGATCTAACAAACTCTATAGATATCACCCCATTTATGATAAGCTCACGAATCATGCTATGTCTGACACCTAAGTTTCTAGACTTCCCATTGTACATCTGGCTATAAGCCTTTGCCAATGTAGCTGCACTATCACAACAGATAGAAATAGGTGTTATAGGTTTAGGCCACAATGGAATCTCAAGAAGCAAGTTTTTCAACCCATTCAGCTTCTTTACCAGCAGCTGCTAAGGCCATAAATTCATATTCCATTGTTGAACTGGTGATGCAAGTTTGCTTCTTGGATGCCCAAAAAATTGCACCTCCACCAAGTAGGAATACCCAGACACTGGTAGACAGTGTATCCTTCTAATATTGAAGGATAACCAGGATATGTGTCACACCCCAATTACATTTTGCGTGGAATGGAATTCTCGGGATTGTTGTCATAGCATCACAATCACAGTTATATTGAGCGACCTAAAGTGTCGTTTGGAAAATACATCGTTTGATTTAATAAAATAATCGAGTTTACAAAGTAGGTCCCAAATGTAAATCAACTTGTGCGGAAATAAGTTTGTTACAATTCAAACGATGTTTTAGAGTACATAAAACCCAAGTGAGGCAGCGTCGTCACCACGACTCCATGATGTGTCCAAATGCATGCCATGAAGTGAATGCCTTAGATACCGAGATAAAAACATGCTAAAAGTGTCAACACAAAGGTTGAGTGAGTTCATAGAGTTTGTTTTGAAATGTAAAGCCTTTCAAAATCGTTTATGTAGCAAAGGCATTGTAAATCCACTCGGCCCAAGTCCCGCCCATACAAAACTTGCAACACGTGTGTTCACAACCCATTGCCAAAATGTGTGTAGTTTATGTTCAAACATATCGTCAAATGAATTCACATAATAGTGCATGACTTAATGTATCGATGTTTACTTGACCTAATTATACCAAGACCATCGTTCATTGAATGTACCAAGACCATCGGTCCAATGAATATACCAAGACCATCGGTCCAATGAATGTACCAAGACCATCGGTCCAATGAAGATACCAAGACCATCGGTCCAATGAATATACCAAGACCATCGGTCCAATGAATATACCATGTAAATACTACGTATGGCAAAAGCAATTACTACGCATGACTAAGCATTTCAATTGCTAAACATGTAATTTGCAAATAGTCATGAATGCAATAAACATTATTGAGCATGTATCTCCCCCAAAACAGTTTAATAACAGCATTAAAACAAGAAAAGTGGGGCTATGGAACTCACGGTAATCCATAAAAGTTAATGTATTTGTGAAAGTAAATGAAAACAGTTTGAGCATGTATCTCCCCCAAAACAGTTATGAAAACAAGTAAAAGTAGGGGCTATGAAAACTCACTTGGATAAACTGGAATAACGGCAAAAGTGAGTACACTGAGGTTTATAATGTAATGCGTCAACCGAGACCTATTATCAATGATATGATATGTCATGAGTTGCAATGTAATGCTATGCATGCACCGTATGTTATTTATACCATTTACGAGTTTTGAAAATATTACTCGTCGTCGAAAAATACTCTTTTGACGTCTTGACCCTTCAAAATGACTTTACATGTTTTACGTCAAAATGTCATCCTACAATGGTTTTATAATGATTTTGGTGAAATTACCACTTTTCGTCGCAAAACAATGTCGTCGGAAAAATCATGAAATCAACAAAAATGGCTCCGGAAAAGTGGTCGTAAAACGGTGTACGTCGATCGTTAGAGAACGAACTCGACGGTTTTGGAAAGTTTGTATCGATATCTAAAAGTTTCAGTTCAGGAGTTTTCGTTCAAAATGTCTCGATCATAAAGATATCAATGGCTAAAGATGGTGGTTTTTGTTAATGTTGTGCAGAAAATGAGTTTCGGCCAATGTTTGAACATCCGTAAATAAATCACTATGACTCCGCTTGACAAACGGCTTTTTGTTTTGAAAAATATAACCGATGAACTTGATTTTACTAGAAGACACTTCGTTACAAAAAGTTTTGCATCATGAGTAAACACTGCCGCAAACATGGACGATATAGCTAATGAAATACTTGTTACGTCAAAATAATATAATTTTTCAGAAAATAATACTTACGGCAACTTTATGAAAACGGCCATATATTTGTCGTTTTAACTCCGTTTTCTACGTAAAATATGTCCTTAGCCGTATCAAGTAAACTAATATATTTTGACTAGTCGAAATAATTTGTGAAGCTTAAGGCTCGTTTTGACCCAAAATATACAAAACTGCATGCTGTCAATTTCAGAAAATAATACTTTTCGTCGTCAAACTTTAAAAATTCACCACGGCTTCGTTATAACTCCGTTTTATCCGTTCAAAAGGCCACGGATTCGTTTTAAAGTATATTTTCTAAAAATCAAGGCCAAAGGGTCGTACCATCAGTGAGTTTTTCCAGAAATACGTTTTAAGGACAGACCCTAAAATAGAGTTTACGAAAATAGTTTTTCTCGGACAAAACCTATTCTAATCCCTTCAAATCAACTCCAAAGCTAATCTAATCCTACCATACACCTTCTTAGGGTGTCATGGGTTCCTAATCACCATCAAGACCAAAGATTAACTTGGGAATAATTATAGGATGACTATTAAGTATATAAAACCTTAAAATCATGTAATAAATGGTATAAATTCCATAACATGCATAAAAGCTTCAAAAATGAAAAGGAACATATGAAAATGATAAGGAAACATAAGGATGACAAAAACATGCTTACTAGTGATTATGAAGAGGTGTAGGTAACAAAGGTTTTTCTTATATATCCTTGGTTTTTATTTCAAAACCATGAAAAGGATATGTTCTAGGTTGTTTAAACACTTGATCTTGCCAAAAATTTTCTTGATCCCTTTGGTTTTCTTGCTTGGCCGGTTCTTGATGAGCAAAAGAGGAGAGAAAGATTTTTTTACACCTTGATAATATGAGAAGTATGTGTAATAATTTTGAGTGTTAGACTTTTGTATACCTTGAATTATTGATAAAACATCAACCATACCATAATTAAGACTCCCCTCCCCTATGGCCGGTTTTGGGGGAGGGTTGTCTACCCATTATATATTTTTTTTTTTTTTAAATTTGTAGCTTGTGCAATTTGTAGAAATTATTTGTAAGACTTGTAAATAAAAAGGTAAGTAAATAACTCTTGTAAGGTAAATGGTAATTTGTGGTACAAGTAAGTTTTTGTTAGATCAAAATACAATGTAATGAGTTGATAAAAATTGTAAAAATACTTTCCTTGTGAAAATCGGGTGATAAAATAATTATCGTAAGATTTTTAAGAAAAAACGTAATAATTAAACGTAAACGATTAAAATACCAAATAAATGTGAAACACTAGGAAAACTAAAAACATAGTTTTTATGAACTAAATGTGAGTTTAAAAATACCTCGGGATCATTTTTGAAAGTAACGGATTAAATAATCAAAATAAAAACTCACGCGATAAAAATTAATAAATATAAAAATTACGCGTTGAAGGGTGAAATGAAATGTCGTGCATGAACTAATGAAATGCACATGATGTCAATGAAATGTAGACTAATCATAGTCCATATGAAATGTACGTGATGTCATGATCATGAATTCGCCGCTAAACCTCCAAGGTTACGCGAATTTGAAACAAGTAAACCAAGTTTACTAAAAATGTTGAAATTATGAGACATGAACTGTGTCGAGAAGTGACCTGAAAGTACGGATTGTCACATTCGCCCATCCAAAAAGGAATTCAGTCCCTGAATTCAGTCGTTATTAGGTCTAACGGGTTTAGGGTTTGATGTAGCAAACTTTCCCATTCCCGAGCAAAACCCTCAAAGACTTTTGGTAACCGATTTTACTTAATCTCACAACTCATCAAACAAGAACTGTCATGAGATTAGGCTAAATCGGTTTAAGTAACAACTTGTTTCTAGCTCGATCTTTGCAACTCATCAAACAAGAAGCGTCACGCGGATCAAGCTGAAACAAGTGGTTTGAAGAAAATCTTTTGAAAATTTGGCTCGATTACGGAATTGCTTACTCATATAAGACTACTACTCCCTTCATTGCATGATTCTTCCTGAATTAGACATAGGTGATCAGGCTATGTATAATTTAGGAGTAACTATGCAATGCTTGGACTAATCGACTCATATGTTTGTTTGGTGTTGAGTCAACTGATATTAAAATTGTGATGAACATCGAGGAGAGAAGACATGGAGAAGTGTCGTTAAAATGATAGTTAAAGTAAAAAGAATTGAAATCCTCGTAAATGATAACAAATTGGAAAGAAAATAAAGTACGATAGATGAGAATATTTTACAACGAGTAGTTAGCAAAAGTAGTACATCTTAGGTTATAAAGTTTCGAATACGATGAAAGACATAAACTTAGTACAACATAGTACATAAGGAGAAATAAGACGCTAGTTTCGAACTTCTTGGTCTTCGCGTCGTTGATACCTTGACGAGCTCCTTCTAACATATATACATTCCATGAGCACCTTCGACTTGTTGACCTTGGTTTTGAGGACATTGATTCCGATAGTGTCCTTGCTCCCGCATCGTAACATGTAACCATGGCCTTGCCTCTACAATTCCGGCAAGGTGTCCCGATTGTTGACACTTGTAGCACTTAGCGGGACAAAGACCCGTGTGATGATACTTACATCGATTACATAGTGGGTAGGTTCCAAGATAACCTCGCCTTCTATTGGTGCAAAGCAACATATACCATCGCAGTTTCTTGCCCTCTTTTCATTGTTGATGATGGTTAGTGTTGTGGTTGTGGTTGTTATAATCTCCTTGGTCGTCTTCCCATTTCCTTTTGTTGTTGTTGAGTTGGTTATCGCCGTTGTTGTTGTTGTTGTTTTGGTTGGTGTTTGTGTACTTGCCTCTCTTCACTACGGGCCATGAGCTTTTGAGTCAATCGAATAGCTTCCTCAATCGTTTATGGTCGGAAGAAGTCACGTCACCTTGAATAATTTCGAAGTCCATCAATGAAAGCCTCTAGCAGCTTCTCATTATCCGAAACCATAGATGGACATAACACGGCCAATTCTTGGAATCTCCGAATGTAAGTGTCGATATCATACCCAATAGTTTTTAGTTCATAGAACTCCGTCTCCAACTTTTTGATTTCTGTTCGAGGACAAAACTTCTTAGTCACCAAGCTCTTGAATTCCTCCCACGAAAGCTTAAAAGCATTCTCCATACCAATCGGTTGAGCGTATGAATTCCACCATGACAACGCTCCATCGAGCAAAGTACTTGTAGCATACATAACCTTCATCATCCGGACGGTTACAAAGCAAAATACCGACTCAATTTTTCAAACCATCGAACCATTCTTGTAGCTCCTTCCGTACCTCTAAACTTGGTGGGTTCGCCACTTTTGAAATCTTTGTACGAACATTTCTTAACCCCGGATCCTCCTGCATTACCGATGGCGGCAGACTAGTCTAGCGGCTTCAAGACGAGACGTGGCCTCAAAGAATGCAGCGACCACCGTTTCCTTTCAACTCTTAGAGCATTTGCAATGCTATCATTCACTAACTTCGAATAGCCGCTTGGGTCATTTCAAGCTGTAGCTTTCTTGATTGCCATATCTTCTTCAAAACAAGAGAAAATGTGAGGCGTAGCAAAATCCGATGTTAATAATAAGCGCTACAAAGAGATGTGATAAGAAATGATAAGTTTGAGGTTATGTTTCAAAATGATCGTCGGGTTTCGAAAAGATGGGTTATGAGGTGTTGTAAGCACTTCAATGAATGATGGTTTAGAGACTTAATGTGTGAATAAAGTGTAACTCGACATGTTAGTGGTGAAACAAAGGAGTGAGAGTGACTTAGCCTATATAAAAGTTTATCCGGCATTCGACGTTATCGATGATGAATCGGTGATATAAAAATTGTGATAGGGAATGACAAGGAATTCTCCACGTTAGAGTATGGGGAAAAGATAATGGGATGGGCATTTAAGGGCATCCATGTGACAATCGTTATGAAATGAAAGTAAATAACTCGAAAATGTACGTAAAACCGCATGTAAAGTGAACATTCACTTATGATGAAATGATGAGATGCTATGATAATGTAGTTATAGTCTAGGGTCAATGATGCAACCTAGTTCTCTATAATCAAGCTCGATGCCAATCTGTCACACCCCAATTTACATTTTGCGTGAATGGAATTCGGGATTGTTGTCATAGCATCACAATCACGATTATATTGAGCGACCTAAAGTGTCGTTTGGAAAATACATCGTTTGATTTAATAAAATAATCGAGTTTACAAAGTAGGTCCCAAATGTAAATCAACTTGTGCGGAAATAAGTTTGTTACAATTCAAACGATGTTTTAGAGTACATAAAACCCAGTGAGACGCGTCGTCATCACGACTCCATGATGTGTCCAAATGCATGCCATGAAGTGAATGCCTTAGATACCGAGATAAAAACATGCTAAAAGTGTCAACACAAAGGTTGAGTGAGTTCATAGAGTTTGTTTTGAAATGTAAAGCCTTTCAAAATCGTTTATGTAGCAAAGGCATTGTAAATCCACTCGGTTCAAGTCCGCCCATACAAAACTTGCAACTGTGTGTTCACAACCCATTGCCAAAATGTGTGTAGTTTATGTTCAAACAAATCGTCAAATGAATTCACATAATAGTGCATGACTTAATGTATCGATGTTTACTTGACCTAATTATACCAAGACCATCGGTTCATTGAATGTACCAAGACCATCGGTCCAATGAATATACCAAGACCATCGGCCCAATGAATGTACCAAGACCATCGGTCCAATGAAGATACCAAGACCATCAATATTATACCAAGTCCAATGAATATACCAAGACCATCAGTCCAATGAATATACCATGTAAATACTACGTATGGCAAAACTGTTACTACGCATGACTAAGCATTTCAATTCGGCTAAACATGTAATTTGCAAATAGTCATGAATGCAATAAACATTATTGAGCATGTATCTCCCCCAAAACAGTTTAATAACAGCATTAAAACAAGAAAAGTGGGGCTATGGAACTCACGGTAATCCATAAAAGTTAATGTATTTGTGAAAGTAAATGAAAACAGTTTGAGCATGTATCTCCCCCAAAACAGTTATGAAAACAAGTAAAAGTAGGGGCTATGAAAACTCACTTGGATAAACTGGAATAACGGCAAAAGTGAGTACACTGAGGTTTATAATGTAATGCGTCAACCGAGACCTATTATCAATGATATGATATGTCATGAGTTGCAATGTAATGCTATGCATGCACTTCGTATGTTATTTATACCATTTACGAGTTTTTGAAAATATTACTCGTCGTCGAAAAATACTCTTTTGACGTCTTGACCCTTCAAAAATGACTTTACATGTTTTTACGTCAAAATGTCATCCTACAATGGTTTTATAATGATTTTTGGTGAAATTACCACTTTTCGTCGCAAAACAATGTCGTCGGAAAAATCATGAAATCAACAAAATGGCTCCGGAAAAGTGGTCGTAAAAGCGGTGTCGTCGATCGTTAGAGAACGAACTCGACGGTTTTGGAAAGTTTGTATCGATATCTAAAAGTTTCAGTTCAGGAGTTTTCGTTCAAAAGGTCTCGATCATAAAGATATCAATGGCTAAAGATGGTGGTTTTGTTAATGTTGTGCGAGAAAATGAGTTTCGCCAATGTTTGAACATCCGTAAATAAATCACTATAACTCCGCTTGACAAACGGCTTTTGTTTTGAAAAATATGACCGATGAACTTGATTTTACTAGAAGACACTTCGTTACAAAAGTTTTGCATCATGAGTAAAAAGCGCCGCAAACATGGACGATATAGCTAATGAAATACTTGTTACGTCAAAATAATATAATTTTTCGAAAATAATACTTACGGCAACTTTATGAAAACGGCCATATATTTGTCGTTTTAACTCCGTTTCTCGTAAAATATGTCCTTAACCGTATCGAAGTAAACTAATATATTTTTGACTAGTCGAAATAATTTGTGAAGCTTAAGGCTCGTTTTGACCCGAAATATACAAAACTGCATGCTGTCAATTTCAGAAAATAATACTTTTCGTCGTCAAACTTTAAAAATTCACCACGGCTTCGTTATAACTCCGTTTTATCCGTTCAAAAGGCCACGGATTCGTTTTAAAGTATATTTTCTAAAAATCAAGGCCAAAGGGTCGTACCATCAGTGAGTTTTTCCAGAAATACGTTTTAAGGACAGACCCTAAAATATAGTTTACGAAAATAGTTTTCTCGGACAAAACCTATTCTAATCCCTTCAAATCAACTCCAAAGCTAATCTAATCCTACCATACACCTTCTTAGGGTGTCATGGGTTCCTAATCACCATCAAGACCAAAGAATAACTTGGGAATAATTATAGGATGACTATTAAGTATATAAAACCTTAAAATCATGTAATAAATGGTATAAATTACATAACATGCATATAAGCTTCAAAATGAAAAGGAACATATGAAAATGATAAGGAAACATAAGGATGACAAAACATGCTTACTAGTGATTATGAAGAGGTGTAGGTAACAAAGATTTTCTTAAATATCCTTGGTTTTATTTCAAAACCATGAAAAGGATATGTTCTAGGTTGTTTAAACACTTGATCTTGCCAAAATTTTCTTGATCCCTTTGGTTTTCTTGCTTGGCGGTTCTTGATGAGCAAAGAGAGAGAAAGATTTTTACACCTTGATAATATGAGAAGTATGTGTAATAATTTTGAGTGTTAGACTTTTGTATACCTTGAATTATTGATAAAACATCAACCATACCATAATTAATGTGACCTCCCCTATGGCCGGTTTTGGGGGAGGGTTGTCTACCCATTATATATTTTTTTTTTTTAAAATTTGTAGCTTGTATTTGTAGAAATTATTTGTAAGACTTGTAAAAAAAAAGGTAAGTAAATAACTCTTGTAAGGTAAATGGTAATTTGTGGTACAAGTAAGTTTTTGTTAGATCAAAATACAATGTAATGAGTTGATAAAATTGTAAAAATACTTTCCTTGTGAAAATCGGGTGATAAAATAATTATCGTATAATTTTAAGAAAACAACGTAATAATTAAACGTAAACGATTAAAATACCAAATAAATGTGAAACACTAGGAAAACTAAAAATATAGTTTTATGAACTAAATGTGAGTTTAAAAATACCTCGGGATCATTTTGAAAGTAACGGATTAAATAATCAAAATAAAAACTCACGCGATAAAAATTATTAAACATAAAAATTACGCGTTGAAGGTGAAATGAAATGTTGTGCATGAACTAATGAAATGCACATGATGTCAATGAAATGTAGACTAATCATAGTCCATATGAAATGTACGTGATGTCATGATCATGAATTCGCCGCTAAACCTCCCAGGTTACGCGAATTTGAAACAAGTAAACCAAGTTTACTAAAAATGTTGAAATTATGAGACATGAACTGTGTCGAGAAGTGACCTGAAAGTACGGATTGTCACAATATGAGAGACTATAATCCATAGTTCTCTTCAGATACTCTGAACAGCTTGCCAGTGATGAGCACTAGGATTGCTAGTATACCTGCTCAGTTTAACCACTGCAAAAGCAATATCAGGTCTTGTACAAGTCATGGCATACATTAGGCAGCCAATTACCCTAGAATAATCAAGTTGAGATACAGCCTTGCCTTTATTAGGCATTGTAGGATCATAAATATTATTGTGTTGATGATTCGGGTGGCCTTGGATGATGGAAATACATGTTAGCCATTTTAGAGAGAGAAAGATAAGAGATGGGTGTTCTTGTTAGAGAGTTGCTTTACAAAAATGAAAGGTTAGATTATGAGAAGCATCACCCCTTCCAAGGATAGAAGGGGTATTTATAGTTACAAACTACACGACCTCCTAACGGCCTGTGGATCAGGTATACAGTGGGTAAAGACCCGTCCTTCCTCCACGGTGTTACACTACGCTAAACTAGGCTAATAACTAACTAATAAAACAGTAAATAACGATATGTCTACGAGCTAACATATGCTAGACTATAGATGGGGTGACCGACACTTCACTATGGAATTTCCAATTCCTAACAATCTCCCCCTAAGGGAGGTCACCCCATGTTTTACATTTGAATCCTAGCATTCTAATTTGTCTTACATTGTTCGAGCTCGTAGACTTCAATTCTTCAATGTCCACATTCTTTGTGCTTTTGTAGTGACTCTTCAAAGTCCGATTATTTTGTACTTTCGGTGGAGGTCTTTGAACCGATCCACATCTTGATGATCTTCGAGCTTTAATTGAGATCATCACCACATTAAATCTCGGATCACCCTTTGTTGTGTTGCCATCATGTGAAGTTGTGACTTTTGGACCGACATGCTCACACTTTTGGATCATGACATCTTTCCATCGAGTAGCGGAAGCTTTCTTGGTTCATGATATTTGCGGCGTAAGCGAAGCATAGTATAAAAATATCGAGCCATGTTATGTAGATATGCACTAGTCATGATTTCTTCAATTAAGTGTGGATCTTTGTGAGCATGCGGCTTTGGATTGACTTCTCAATTCGATCACCGCAACCGTCAAATGTACCGCAAACAACGAGTTAGCAATAAAACACACGAAAGTGTCTTTGATCACTTTCATTGAATTGAGGTACACGGCCCACGGTTCCTCGTTGATCGATACAAATCCGCCTGTGATCGGTATATATAATTTGAAGAATCTCCTTGACGGGGTTTCGCAATTTGTTCTAGTTGTTCTCAAACCGAACGTCTCAAAGAAGACAACACGGAGTGAGTGAACCACTAATTAAGATTCAGCGATTGATGAAAATGATTTGAAAACAATCGTGTAATGCTCAATATAAAGTGTTTTTGCAATACAACAAAAATTTTAAGAAAAATCAGTTATCAATCATAAACACCTTTTATTTTGAAATATTAGTACACAGTCGATGTGCTAGAGAAAAGAATTTTAAACACAACGACCGGTTTTTCAAAGGTATCCGTCAATCCATTTCCTGGACCAAGGTTGATTCAATAATGAATCGCCCCATTGTTTCTATCCAGTTGTCACAAGCTTGATCTTTTGCAAGATCTCACATGTCACCCACCAAGAGCTTGTTTGATGTTGGCTCTAGAAGGATTTCCATCTTCATCGTGAATATTTACATATCACTTGGATGTTCTGGCAATACCACAAGGATAATGCGTAGGACTCTTAATATATTCTTACTTTCCACATAGAGTGAAACAGCAAGTCTTCATTATTTTTGTGTCCTAATGAGATATTATGGATGATCTCTTGGCTCCAGACTCAATTGTGCACATTTGGTTCCTATTCCGGAGACTAGGGAGAGGGTCTCCTTCTTTAATATCAACAATCTCTAAGAGAAAGTCGATAGATAATGTAGGTTCCCCGTGAGAGTGAAACAAGTCCTTTTAAGAGGAACTTGAGTAGCTTGGGAAGTTTTAGTGCAGTGTGTCACTGGGTCCATGACGTCTTGTCTTCAATACCAGCGTTACCTTAGTAACAACCAATAGTATATGAATTGAACCCGGTTTCTGCCCTAAGGTTGAATTATTTGAGGGCCATTTCTTTTCACCCTTTTCACATTCAATTCTTTTTCATTCTTCAACCCCTTCAGTGCTTACCGAGAATTCATAACTAGAACCTTGTTGGGTTTATTCCAGTACTAGCTCAGTCTCAGTCCGCACTCTTCCCATTTCTCACTTTTCTCCTTTTTCATCATACCTAAGGACTCTACACTATCTAGTGGATTGTCCTCGGTAGATCCCTCCGGCTCTGGCAGGATCGTGGGAACGAATACCTAACCTAACCATCCTTATAACACCATGCATAAAATAAATTGGTCGGTCTTTTGGTATTGTTCTTTCCTTCTCGAAACCAATTGAAAAATCATTTGGAAAATCAATCAAGGTACTTGTGATATAATATTAAAGCATTTTGTACCTTAATTGTTTTGATCTTTTAGAAATGCTCCCCCTCAACATGTGCATATGATATTGAAATTGTTTAGCACATGGAGGCAAGAGTTCTTTGAAATATATTCTTGATCACAATTTCCGTAGAAAAAGCCATTTGAATTTCTTTGGTAAATTCTCCCCCTCAATATGTGCGTAGGATATTTGAAATCATTTTATCACATAGAGGCAAGAGGTTTTTGAAGTACTTTTCACGATTGCCAATAGAAACCATTTGCTCCCCTCAATATGTGCATCGATATATGAAAGAGTTTGGCACATAGCACATAGAGAAGAACTGCACTTTGAATCAAAGCGATCATCATATATCAAGTTTCATTATTAAATCACAAATTCTCCCCGATCAAAAATATCAAACCCTTTGAGATTTTGGATCCCAAGTGATTTAATAAGGTTTAGAAAACATTGGAGAATATGTGCTGGTTTAAATACTCATCTAGTTTTGGATAAATGCTCCCCCTCAACATGTGCATTATGTATATTGAAATCGTTTGGCACATGGAGGCAGGGGTGCCTTTGAAGGACTAAAACCAATTCCATTAAAACAGATTTGAGATTTAAATCACGATCTCTCCCTCGATCAAAAATTTCAAACCAATTGAGATTTGTGATCCCAATTGATCTAAATCATTTAGAAAATTTTGGGGAAAGACGTGGCAGAATTTGATTTTGAAAAATGACAGATAAGGATCAATCTTTCGACATTAAAGATTGTTAGTGTCAGGTATTGATTGTTTTAAGAGATCTTTTAGTAAAATAAAATAATTTCACAATCAAACAAGAACAGAAAAAAATGCATTTTGAAAGATCTTTGAGTTTTAAAGAAAATCATACCATGACATAACATTAAATCTTTAGATCACCACTTATGTTGTACAAACTGGACTTTTAGGAAGAAATATCGTTTGAAAATACTTAAGTTTGAAATCACTCTCCCCCTCAATCAATGACCGTAGTCGTTGATTGAGTGACTTATATTATAAATGAAGTCCGGTTGATTTCCAAAATATGAGTACAGTTTATTTTCAAAACAATAATTTCCTTTTTCAAAACAATATCAAAATTGTTTAAAAATGGTATCATTCACTACTTTTCATGCACAAGATACGTTAGGTGATTCAGAAGCTTCTGTTGTTGCTGTAGGGCTGGAAGAAAACCGTCTGCTGATGCAGTGAGACCTCTGACATTGCATTTGTCATGCCAACTCTTCATAGAGGTCCAATTAAGCTCCGTTTCTTCATTTTATGTTGAAGAAAACCATATGCTGATGCAGTGAGACCTCTTACGTTACATTTCATGCCAACTCTCCATAGAAGTCAAATTAAGCTCCGTTCTTCATTTGTCGACCCAAGATATAGTTTCCCTTTCCTTTCGGCATCCAATCATCATTTGTGGGATCCGGATCGGGAACATTCTTATAAACCATGATATCTGCATACGTTAGTAGACAAACAAACAGATATATGGTGGTCGACATCACCCAAACAGCAATCGACTAATAAAAGTCAATTCAACATGTCAATCAGTTCATATACGGCATGGGATTAATGTGTTTATCAAACTCTAATCTCTAATCCTAAAAATTGTATCCTAGGCACCTAGTCCTTCAACGTAGGTTAACATGTTTTACATTTAAGTATATAGGATAATTAGATAAGCTTGTTAGATGATATAGATTTGAAAACATTCTCCCCCTCAATCAATGACTTATTTTCTGAAAAGTTTAAAGCGCTGAAGTCATTGATTGAGTTTTCAAATTTTACGAAAACTCTGAATCTGATTGATTTTCAAGCAACTCATTTTTCACCAATTTTTGAATACAACAAATATTTTTCTGAAGAATTTTAGACGGAAAAACATTTGTGTGGGAACAGCAGTCCTTCGACATACTTTCCTCATTTTGATTTAGGATAAGTGCACGATATTTTTGAAAATTTGTTTAGCGCAACACTTTCCTTCCTTGAAGAGCGGGTTGCTATCTGAGATAATAGCAAACCATAGTTAAGCACGGTTACAGTCTAAAATAACTGCAAGCCATTTGATTTGTGACATGTTTTGAAAAGAAATATTTACACCTTCTGCTCGAACTTCATCTATGGACCCGTGCCATTGTTGAATGACATTTCTAAGACCGCAGATGTTATCGATACCAGAAGACATGTCTTGATAAAAGCAATATTTTTGGTATTTTTCAAATTTTTGATTTTTATGGGTTTTTGTTGATTTTATTTTTCTATTTTGTTTTTGTTGGTTTTATATTTTTATATTTTGCTTTTTGATAAATATATACACAGGTAGAGTAGATGATATAGTTTAAGAGGATGATGATACGAGTACCGAGATAAGGATATCGAGCAGCACGTCGTAGAAGATAGAGTTCGTCATCTCTTAAACTTCCACCACCAAAGCTTCCGAGGCTCCGAATAGAAGATAGAACATGAGCCTTTGAGAAGCAGAGACTTTGGCGCTTCCCCAAACCGAAAATCCATTAGATGAGCGATTCAAGCTCTATTTCAAGCTTGCCTTAGCGGTGCACAGAGAAGCATACCATTATCATAAATCCAGCTGCTCCTTTTAAGAACGATAGTCGAGATTCCGTCGGGTTATATCATCAACAAGAACAACAACGTATCATCCCACTCATAAATAATCTTCTCAAATTTCATAACCACTGAAGTCTCAAGTGATCCATCCCAAAAGGTGTCAAGAGACCACTTCCCCAAGTAGATGAATTGATGCGATCGACCTCTTTTATAACTAGAACTCACGAACCCGAATGAAGAACACATGTTATTCCCGATGAGCGAGAAAATTATACCATCAAGTATCGAAGAAATCTAATACATCAAAGAATAACCCCTATGTATACATTTTTCTCCACGATGATCGTGTATGAAGCTCAAGAACAAGGCACCAATGCCCAAAGAGAGAAAACCGATAACATTGAAGAAGCAGCCGAATCACCGATTATCTCTGCGGATGACAATCTCTGCGGACGTCAACTCGGAATAAGTGATCATATCTCGAATCACCGATTAAGCTCTCAAGTGAGACAAATGGCGCCCCAATGTACACAATTCTCTCTCCCTAATGATTGCGATAACATCGAAATCATCACACACTTGTGTACCTCTTTTTTTCTTTAGAAACTTTCTCTTACATCACTTCCCCCACGTCGTTGGAATAATAACACAAAAAGCCTTGATGAGTAAAACCTTGAGATTCTCTGCGGTCATGACATTTGTCTTCCCGGGATATCTTCAATCACTTAGAAGAATTAAGTTCATCAAGTTTACTCGTCAAACCTTGAGTGTTTAGTAATAACATTTGTCTTCCGGGATATCTTCAATTACCATCAAGTTGGTTTTGATACTTCTTTGGTAATCAAGAACACACTATAAGCCCTTGTACTAGAAATCTTTTGAGAAGAACACTTGAACTCTTGTGAGAATCAACTTGCTGAAGAATACGAGAAAGTCTAATTGGGGATTAAATCAGACATTTCACCCTCCCCCAATTAGTGCTCTCCCCTAAACCGACAATCTGTTTGATAAATTCCTTGAATAAGAAGAAATCTTTAGATCGTTAAATGCAACTCGTCTTTAGTCTTCTAACATGTAGCAGAAAATGTAGAACCGACTCTAGACTCGACCTTCTTCAAGATTGTCCAGTTGGGGATTAGATAGTTAACATCTTCATCTCACCAAATGCGTTCCAATTACCTTATATGTAGCAAATCTCCTTAACTAAAATCCCTCCCAATCAAACAAGAACAGAAAGATGTTCATCAAAGAAATCAGCCCAACAACTAGAAGCACTTTGTCATTAATCTTATTAGCCCCTGTGAAGATGTCAACCAGCGGCTCATAGAAGAAACACCATGTAAAGATGACCCGATAAGAAGAAGCTCGGTTCTTACATGAGTTAGGAGCCGTATGACCATATATTCTCAGATATAACTCAACATGTAGAATTATCGTACATCTTCTCCCCCTCAAGAATTGCATACGGAGATGCCATTCTTGATTAAATAAGTGAACATCATCCAAATGTAGGCTTTTCACACTTCCCCCCAAAGGTTGCATATGATGTCGCCATCATCATTATAATTGAGCAAGTGGAAAAAGAGTACTAGCAACGGTAGTCCGATTCACTTGATCACTGAAAACGCATGGAAAAAGCGTGAAGCATGTTGATGAGAATGGTCATAAATGAGAAGATTTCTCTTCTTTGGAAGATAAAGCGCACTGAAGTGTACACTTTTCTTTTATTTAGAGTACGAGGATTGAACTGTTGTGTTCAAACGTCATAATGATGAAGTACGAGGCCTGAACTGATGTGAACAGACGTCATAATCTCTCTCTTTTCATCATCTCTTGGAAAACATGTAATCAACCCCATTATCATTCAGTAGGCTCTTTGTCGTGACAGCTGATGGAGAAAACCTAATATGATGAATTTAACCCTGAAGTAAACTAACCCGAACTCGTGACTTAAACTTGCACATATGTAACAAAGAGCGGTGCCGATTTCCATTAGCATCTCTAAGTACTCTCTAAGTACTCTATACTCTTCAACCAACCAACCATCAAGTATAAGACGTACATCACCTCTTGAAAATCCACAAATGAATGTGACACTGAGCACTACAACGTAACTCCTTAAAGTGATAGTTATTGTGAGGTGATAAGACCCCAATTCCCCCAATTGGTAAAAGAAAAAGAAAAAGTCACCCAAAAATAACTAGATTTCCAAGTCTTCGTATTTGAAAAAGCTCGAACAAGGATCATGAAGAATCTTCATCCAACCATCCCCGATACCTTCAGATACTAAGTACATTTGCCCGTGATATTTCACTTCAACCTCAAATAAATAATAGTGAATTAACGCCGTTGTCACATCTTCTGGTTAAAAGCTCAACTCTAGCCTCTTTTTACGTTTTAAGTGAACTATGATAATGGTTTCATCCCGACCATGGTTAAAAGCACATAACCCTGTAAAACCTTGTAATAGCCGAACTACCATGAGGACAATCCAAACAAACACCCAATTCATGAAGTACACCCTTTTATCCCTTCTTCGAAGAAGAAACCGTAGCACCAGCATCAGATAAGTTCCAGAAATACTTTTTCCTTTCTCCAGGATGGTTCCAACATTACGGGATTTTACAATTCTATGGTTTAAACCGAAAAATAGTTTCTTTCGCGGGATTTTACAAAACCAAGAATAAACCGCAAGATAGATCCGGAAATGCACATTACTTTAACCAGGATGTTTCCATTGTCACGAGATTTTACAAGTCTATGATTTAAACCGAGAAATAGTTTCTTTCACGGGATTTTACAAAATCAAGACTAAACCATAAACAATGTCAGGTTGAACGTTTTATGACAACTTTGGTTTCGGTGAATATCTGTTTTAGGGGAACATGTAGTGGTTCATCAGCGGTTCATTCTCCATCATCGACAATTCTTTACCCATATGTAGATAACTTCACAACCCATACTAAGTCGAGTAATATACACTACTTTCCCGTGAAGGTTGACCGTAAAACATTAAAGTACACGTTTCTCCCCCATGATGGTTTCGAACTTTCGGAAGCATCATAACGTGTATGACCATTTGCACGAGAAGTTCTTGTCATAAGCAAACATCCTGAAAAATAATGACTGACGCTGACGATTCTTTGAAAGATTTTGCTTAGACTGTGAAGTATCATTCACATTTTGTGGCGTCGAATATCTTATGGGATTTACTGAAATTGAACCTCCATTGATTCATCGGCTAATAGTAATGACCACATATGACAATAACGGCACTTCAATAATACTGTACACAAACCCCGTAGTCATTTTTCACTTATTCGCTCAGGCCGTGAATTTTGTATCCTCCGTGAAAATATACCATACCAAAAAAATTACCACTCAGATATATCAAAGAGTAAAAATTGTATCCAAAGTTTTGCAAAAATTGGATACCAATTAGTATTTGATATATTCGAATAATTAAACCAAACCAAAGCAGTGATATATCATTCACGTCTAAAGCACCCGTCCAAAACCAATTGAGAAGTGCAAAACATTAAAGCCCAACTCGGATCAAGTCACACCACTAATCTAAATCCAATATTACCAAATGAGATCCAATCAACTTCTATGGCCCATGTGGATTTTAATTATCCGGTTATAAGAATCATTCACCAAAACATAACATAACCCTAAATATTCTACACTTCGCACTAAACCTAATCACAACTTAAGCAGCGCCTACCACATCTCTGTCACCCAAAATATGATGAGAAAAATACGCCTCTCATCTCCATCAAATAGATTAACATACATCTCAATCTCAACTCTCATCTCATCAATATACAAATCTCAGCACCTATAACATACTCGTTACCATGTTAAGCTTTTATGATGTCATATGAATCAAGATGTTCTTCAAGATCCATTGGGTCTAATGTAGGTATATGGTTTGCGTTTTTCGTTGTTGTTTCTCTTTTAAAACCGAACCAAATAAAAAGAAAATAACACATATGTTATCATTCTTTTCTTGCAATATTCGGATATAAAGAAACTAAGCTTAAAATAAGAGTCGATGATGAGTATTTTTCGTGTGAAACTTTTGTGGTTTTGATAATATGCACGAAAATAAATCTGAGATGATGTCGTTTTGTTTGTTTTTAATGTATAGAGATTAGTTCGATTGTAGATGAGATGGAGGATGAGTAGGATAGTATGGGATTTTTGGTGAAGTTGGATTATTTGAGTCGGATATGATGTTATTGCTTTGAGTCTTCATGTTTTTGAAAAAAAAATCATGGACCAATGATGGTTTAAGTAATCTAAGGTCGTATCAGTTTTGGTATTTGGTATATGGTCTTGTGGTCGAGGTCAATTGATGATTCTTCTTTTTCATTTCTTCTTTTAATTTTTTCAGACAAGTCGCTGGACGGCAAGTCGCTAGACGGCAAGTCGCTACGACAAGTCGCTACTGCAGTTGACTCAATAGTCAACTCGCTACATTATAGACAAATCGCTATGACTTGTAAAGACAAGTCGCTTAGACGATTCAATGAATCTGGACATAGTGACAACTCGCTATCAATTTTTTGACTTTTTTCGGCGAGTTTTCCGACCAAGTTTTCCGACCATCTTCATAGAAACCCAGAAAAGTGACTAAAAAAATCATCTTTTTGCCTTGTTTGACCACAAGAACTGACCATTTTGACCATTCATATATTTCACAGATATGGTACTAAAAGTCATATAAATGAATAACAAAACTGACCTGGACAAAAACAATGACACAAGACAAATATTTAAACGTTGATAGACCATGACTTTTAATATTTGATCAAACAAAAAGGATACAATACTTGTTAAAAACCTGTTTTACCACAATACTCGAAACAAAAACGTTTTCCGACCAAGAAAAATAGTACAAAAACCAGCCACAAACACGATTCAAACCGCAATAAATCATCAAGACACAATAACCATGGCTCTTGATACCATTTGTAGGATCATAAATATTATTGTGATGATGATTCAGGTGGTCTTGGATGATGGAAATACATGTTAGCCATTTTAGAGAGAGAAAGATAAGAGATGGGTGTTCTTGTTAGAGAGTTGCTTTACAAAAATGAAAGGTTAGATTATGAGAAGCACCACCCCTTCCAAGGATGGAAGGGGTATTTATAGTTACAAACTACACGACCTCCTGACGGCCTGTGGATCAGGTATACAGTGGGTAAAGACTCGTCCTTCCTCCACGGTGTTACACTACGCTAAACTAGGCTAATAACTAACTAATAAAACAGTAAATAACGATATTTCTACGAGCTAACATATGCTAGACTATAGATGGGGTGACCGACACTTCACTATCGAATTTACAATTCCTAACAGGCATCAACTTCTCACAAGTATCCATAGGTGTACCCTTTGGAGTACAATCAAAGTAATTGAATTTCCTCAACACCTTCTCAATATAATGAGACTAAGAGATAGAAATTCTTTTAGTTCCATGTTTAATCCTTATACCAAGGATATCATCAGCTGAAAAATATTGGATTTCATAAACATACTAAAGCATAAGATCAAATAGGCGTACAAAGAGTTCTAGAGAGAGAAAGTTAGAAGTTTAGGGAACTTTAGTTAGAGAAAGAAAAGTCTTATTATGAGCTCCAACTCTCTACCTTGGGAGGTAGAGAGTATTTATAGTCATTACATAAATCGCCATCTATAGGGCTGTGGATCAGGCATACAGTGGGTAAAGACCCGTCCGTCTTCCACGGTGTTACATAACTAAATACTACTTAACAAGAATAACTACGACTACGAGCTTTCTAACGGATATATATACTTGAGGTGACCGACACTTTAATACCGGATTTTCTAAATCCTAACAATCTCCCTAAGGAGGTCACCTCAAACACACATTACAATTACATAGAATACAAACAGATGTTGAAATTGTTCTTGGATTCTTGTTCATGTTCTTTGTTACGTAGCTCGTAGTCTTTGATACTTTATTATTGCAAGTTTGAATAATCTGAGTGGAGGTCTTTAAGCGATCCACGTGATACGTAGTTTTGAGCCGACTTTGAGATCATCAACCACGGTAACTCTCGACTCATCCATTGTGGTGTTGTGACATTTGGACCGACATGCTCACATTCGGATCATGATATATTCTTATCGAGTAGCGGAAGCTTTTCGTTGATTCATGATATTGGCGTGACATAGCGAAGCATGGAGTGAAAATATCGAGTCATTGATGCACTAATCATGATTTCTTCGAGATGAATGTGTAGTGTGAGCATGCGGCTATGGATTGACCGCTCCATTCGATCACCAAACGTAGGGTGTACCGCATAAAAGCGATTAGCAATAACGCACACAAGAGTGTCTTTGATCACTTTTGTTGAATTGAGGTACACGCCCACGGTTCCCGTTGATCAAGACATGTCTTCGTCGTGATCGTATAATTCAAGAATTTCCTTGATGGGTTTCGCAATGCTCTAGTTGTTCTCAAACCGAACGTCTCAAAGAAGACAACACGGAGTGAGTGAACCAAAGAAATTGAGATTCACCGATTGATAAAAGAGATTTGAAAACAATCGTATCGCTCAATAGAAATTGTTTTTTTTTTTTTGCAATACAACGAAGGTTTTAATGAAAATAAATTATCAATCATAAACACCTTTTGATTTGAAATATTTGTACACGGTCGATGTGCTAGAGAAAAGAGTTTTAAGCACAACGACCGGTTTTTCAAAGGTATCCGTCAATCCATATCTCGAACTGTGATTGATTCAAAAGATTGAATCGCCCCATTGTTTCTGTTCGGTTGTCACATGGTCGATCTATTGAAAAGATCTCACATGCCACCTACCGGGAGCTTGTTTGATGTTGGCTCGAAGGCTTTCCATCTTCATTATGAATATTTTACATATCACTCGGATGTTCTAGCAATACCACAAGGATAATGCGTAGGACTCATAAGATATAATCTCTCTTTCCACATTGTGTGAAACAGAGAGTCTTCATTGAAAGTGTCCTAAGGAGATTTATTGATGATCTCGTGGCTCTAGACTCAATTTGTGCACATTTGGATCCTATATCGGAGACTAGGGAGAGGGTCTCCTTCTTCAATATCAACAGTCTATAAGAGAAAGTCGATAGATTATGTAGGTTCCCCGTGAGAATGAAACAAGCCCTTTTAAGAGGAACTTGAGTGGTTTGGGAAGTTGAAGTGCAAGTCGTCCACCGGGTCCATGACGCCTTATCTTCAATCGATGTTACCTTGGTAACCACCGTAGCATATGAATTGAACCCGTATCGCCTAAGGTTGAATAATTGAGGGCTATTTGTTTTCACCCTTTTCTCATTCAATTCTTTTCATTCTTCAACCCTTCTGCTTACCGAGACATCATAGCTAGAACCTTATTGGGTTTATTCCAAGACTAGCTCGGGCCATCCGCACTCTTCCCATATCTCAATTTTTCTCCTTTATCATCATACCTAAGGACTTCTACACTAACTAGTGGATTGTCCTCGGTAGATCCCTCCGTTCGGCGGATCATTGGAACAAATACCTAACCTTATCATCCTTATATCACCATACATAAAGTAAAGTTGGTCGGTCTATTTGGTATTGTTCATCCGCCATTGGAACCAATTGAAAACCATTTGAAAATCAATCCGGATACTTATGATATATTATCAAAGCATTTTGTACCTAAATTGTTTTGATATTTTAGAACAAGAGCTCCCCTCAACATGTGCATCAAGTGTTTGAAATCGTTTTGCACACGGAGGCAAGAGAAAGAATTAACTTCTTTGATTACAATTTTCTAAAAAATATCAACATCACTTCCCTAATCAAATCAAGTAGATAAAGCATTTTGGGGAAGGATGAGGTTTTCATAAGCTTGCTCCCCCTCAATATGTGCCTTGAGGTATGAAAGAGTTTTGCACATACAAGAGGGAACCTGCACATTGATCACGTTTCAAATCTTTGTGGTTTAAGATGGATGCTCCCCCTCAATATGTGTATGGAAAATTTAAAATCGTTTGGCACATGTGGGAAGGAGAGCTTGTACATCTTATAAAACCATTTACCGAATTATCAGATTAAATCCAATTTAAATCACAAATTCTCCCCCGATCACAATTATCAAATCATTTGAGATTTGTGATCTCTGTAGATTTAAATTGATTTTGAAAGCTTTATATTTTTCTATTTGATTTTTTAAGGTTTTATAATTTTGTATTTTGTTTTTCGAAAACATATTTATAGGGGATAAATTAGTTTAAGAGGATGATGAAATGAGTACCGAGATAAAGATATCGTTCAGCATGTTGTAGAAGAAAGAATCAACATCTCTTAAACTTTCGCCACCAAAGCATTCGAGGCAACTAAGAAAATCGTCTGAACATGAGCCTTCTCAATTTGAATCTTTGGAAGCGTCCCCCCAAACCGACAAACATTGACTAAAGACCATTTCCCTAAGAAGTAGAGTTGAATACAAAGCGGTCTCATAGAATGAAGCTCAGCACCCCGAAGAACACGAGAACACCAAAGTAACAAGTTGAAACATTGATCGTCTCAGTGATTATCAAATCCTGGAATAACTGATTAAGTCCGATCACATGAACATGTTGTGCGTCCCCGATGTACACAATACTCTTCGAGATTGACCAGTTGTCTATTCAGGGGAACAGTATATCAACTTCCTCATTTTACCCAGTGTATTCCAGTTATCTTCCATATAACCAATCAGCCCATAATGTACACAAGTACCCAACCAGAGTAGAGACAACGACATCATAGTAACTGGTTGAATCACTGATCTTCTCTGCGGATGTCAACTCCTGAATAACTGATTAAGCTCGATCATGTGAATATGTTATGCGACCCTGATGTACACATATCTCCCCCTGATTGTTGCGATCTCATCGGAATCATCATTACATTATGTACATGAAGCACTAACCGGAAGCACTTTATCATAAATCATGTAGAAGAAGTCGATCAGCAATATCATCTCACGTTCCAAATATTCTTCTCGTATTTCTTCCTACTGAAGACTGATTTACCACATACCAAAAGTATCCAGAGACCACTTCCCCCTAAATGGTTGGAATAATACATCCTTCCCCCAAATAGTTGGAATAATACATCCTTCCCCCAAATAGTTGGAATAGCACACCAAAGGCTACGAGTTAAACATCGAGTTTCTATGGTTATGACATTCGTCTTTCCCGGATTACTTCAATAGAGAAGAACTATTAAGTTCATCACGTGTACTCATTGTGTGTTTAGATGTATGTCTCCTTCCCCTTCTCGGTTTTGATACCTCGTAATCAGCAACACATCATTCATACCAAATATATTTGAAATAGAGAAGAACAAAAATTAGCTTAAATGAATCTTGTGAGAATCAATTGCTATAGAAACTCTCTCTGACTATCTTTATCAACCCATTCATAGACAATTTGAAGTGACCACTGATGAAGAAAACCCGATATACCAAACTTGAAACTGAAGTCGAATTCCCCACATTTGTATCTTAAGCTTGCACATAATGATGGAAGAACGGTGTCGAGAATCTATGCTTCAAGCAAATCTCTAAGTACTCACTACTCAAGCAAAGTATGAGACATTAACACCTCTTGAGATTATCCACATCGTCATCTGCATGTGACACTGAGTAAAAGAACGTAACTCCTAATAGTGATAGTTAACCGTGTCTTCAACCAACCACCCGATGGCGGCAACTAGATAAACCAAGTCTTCAACTCAAAATCTTAAGCCCGAGCAAGTTATCAAATAAGAACACGCCTTTGTTGAAAGTCAACTTCAATCTCAAATAAGTGATAAATGATTAACTCCGAAGTCATCAACTTGTGTCAAATGCCCAACACGTGAAAACAACATACAATCGGATGTACATTGACCCACTGAATGAACCGGAACTAATGATTCCTCACCATCAATGCATTCTTCCTAAAGGTATACATGTAGAGACTGATATGGAAGATTCACCAATAATGTCTTCGAGCGGATGAGGTAGTCATTTTCCTTAATGTTCATGTGGTTGATGTATAGCGTGCACAATGAAAGGAACAATAATCCGTGAAGATTTGGCAAAGGAATACCAAAGAGCGGATCATTATTCATGAACAGTAATCCGTGAAGATTTGGTAAAGAATAACCAAAGAGCGGATCATTATTCATGAGTGCAACAACAATGATAGTCATTAACAACGCCTTGAGGAATAACTGGAGATTGGGCTTCTTGAATAGTCTGAGTTGTACTTCTTAGATGATCAACATTTGCTAGCGGTTGGAAATACTCATCAAACATATCTTGAAACAATGAATCCCAGTTATCCTTAGTGAGTTAAGACATTAGGCGTTGGAGAGTCGTATGACCATAACTCAAGCATCCATCAATATGTAGTATATTCCCTCTTCTCCCCCTCAAAAATTGCAAATGAAGTTTGCCATTTTTGATTAATCAAGTGAATAAGAATGTATACCAATGAACAGAGATCCACTTGAAGATTGAATGAGCATGGAAAAACATGAAGCTCGAAGATGGAGAATGTAGATGAGTATGGCCATTCACGAGAGAATTTCTCTTTAGCTAAAGATAAAGCTTACGTAAGAGCATACACTTTTCTTTTCTTTGAGGAACGGGCTCAAGTGTTATATGCGACGCCATAATGGTGAAGTACGAGGCTCGAATCGATGTGAGCAGACGTCATTGCGAGTGAATATCAAGATTGAGTTACTTGAACCCGTGAGTTATGAGATATCAATCCATTTGTAATCCATACTTTAAGCCGATCCATGTAGTGAAGGATCAAGTATCTGAATCGAGTAAGGGCTACCGCACTAATATTACAAACTTGATTGCATATATTTTGGTTAGTGACATTAGTATCCAAACCCTTTGGGGTTTCACATCAACCTTGATTATGTCATCAGAACATGACTTTCCGGTAGGCATCCACCTAAGACCAACATCCTTAAACATTTTACCAGACGGAATCCACTTATGGCTAGGTCTAGGATTGGTGACATTCTTATGCACAGTGGAAGACATATCGTTATTCCTAGACACCAAAGATTTAGCAGTTTGGATCCATCTAGACGAAGTTTTAGGTTTGTTTTGCATCATAACATGTTGAACCTTAGCCATGTAGGTAGTCTTAGTGGATTGTACATTGGCATGTGAATTAGGAAAATGTTTCTTATGTGGAAAAGACTTAGAATTTCTAGTTTTGTTTTCTACATGCTTAGCATTCTTATGCACATAACTACTTTTAGATGCACGCCAATCCCTAGTCTTTTGAGTGTTCCTAGGTAGTGGTTTACAAATACTAGCAGTGCCTTGAAATCTCGTAGAATTCCTCACCCTAGGTCTTGCACCTAAAATTCGTCTTTTCGAATCATGCCTTTTTCCTAGCTTTTTCTAGATAATAGTTCTTCCACAAGTCATTCATATCATATGAATTCGGGTTTTAATGCTTGGTTTTGACACGCTTTCGAACTAATCCTAGAGGGTCTTGGGAGTAGAAGTGGCTACGTGTTGAGAGTTAACGAGCTAGAAGCCTTATTCTTAGGTAATTCTCGTGAAGTGACCGGTTTTGACAAAACTTGTTTCTCATCAACTTGGGAGGCAAACCGTGTTTTTGAAACTTTGGTCTTTCGGATATAAACGCAGAGGGTCGCCTAACAATGGACCGGTTTCTAATGGGATGAGAAACTGGTTTCCCCAAGGTTGATGGTTTTGTAAACTTAGTGTTCACACTTTTCCTACGCTTTTCCTAAGCTCATTCTTTAAGGCAACAATAGCGAAACTCTTATCACGAAGTTGAGCTTTGAGTTCATCAATTTTTTCTATCAAAGAGTTTGTTTGTTCCATTGACTTAGCTCTAGCTTCTTTGACAGAGTCACTTAGTTCTATGTTATGCTTTCTCAAAGACTCATTTTCCTTTAGTAATTTAGCCACATAAATTGACAGATCATTATTTCTTGTTATAATAGCATCAATGTCTTGTGTATTCATGACTAAATTACTTTTCTCATTCAAGATGTAAATATGTTTCTTCGATTGTAAATGGTTGACTCTTTGTCTTGAAGTCGAGCTTTCAAAGTGTTAATTTCAAAAGTTCACGAATTCGTGAAGTTCCGTTTTTACATGGTTTGTTAAGTTGAAAACTTTCTTCTTTACTCAGATCGCGATTTCAAGTGAAATGCAATATTTTGAAGATTTGAGAATTTGTTTGAAAGTTCATCAAAAGCCTTCTTATCAACCATATCTTTGTTTTGAAACACTTAATCTCGACTCACCTCGAATGTAACATCTATGAAAGTCATGTTCAAGATCATGATCGGCTTGTTTAAGTACTTTAGCAGATGCACTATGTTGAACGAAGAAGGGTACCTCATTACATGACACCGCTAATTTCGGTCCGATATCCGCATCCACATCATGTGTAACAAGAGTCAATGAACCGGTCGTTTCAAGCTTATTTGTCTCGAGCCTCAGTAGTCGGTGTCAATCGATCCAACATCCGTGCCATACCGGTCTCAACACAACAATTTATTGATTGTACCCGAGATTCATTTGCCTTTTCGATCACAACATCCACTTCTTGTGTGACAGAGTTACCGAGCATTGGTTACATCATTCTTTGTTGTTTTGATATTCGCATTCAAGAACACCCGACCTTTCGATACATTACCCGACTTATCACAAATATCTCTCAACCTGCACCCGACTCTCATCTACTTTTTCATCTTTTCGAGTAACTTCGTCAATATACTTCTCCACATTATCCATGAGATGGATAAGTGTCTCCGTGAACACGCTAATTTCCATTCCAAGCAGGTGTCTCTTGAAGGACATTTCAGCCATGTCTTGATCATAATTAGATGTGAATTCCATTCTAATGAATGACTGAAAGTGTTTATAGATCACTTAAAGTGCAGCGCTGGAATTATCCTTATGAACCTTCTCTTTGTCAAGTTGTAGCTCCAATTGCTCTAGGTTTAACAGCAGAGTTCCTGTTAATGTGGATAAGTCCTGACGGAAGAGGGCAATACATGTTCGTTCCATTGATGTGGGTAGAGGTAACATGAGGTGAGAGTGAAGTTGTTGATAAGGTTAAATGATGCTTTCCTTTTGCATGGCATTCTGTAGTTCAAGCAGGTGCAATTCTTTTTCATTGGACTTAGAGCATGAAGAACTCAAATCATCATTGATTGATTCCATCATCTGTATTCGATCAGTATAGCTAATATGCTTATGGTTGTCTACAAGATCATACAGTTTGAGTACTTCAAATCACGGGTCAAGAGAGTAAGACATGATGTGGTAGAATGCACGGATTTTACAAGTCTAAGATTTAAACCGAGAAATAAAATCTTCATGGGATTTTACTAAAATCAAGACCAAACCGTTAAGCAATGACCAATGGAATGTGTGAAGATGATGATGGATCGATACAATGAAAGACGATTGTGTGATAGGACTTTAGATTAGAACAATGAAATGTTGATTGGTTGAGATTTGGATTGGTTTATGCACGTTTTACGGAGAATTTTGGGTCTAAAAACTTAAAACCTCAATAACTTCCTTCGGAGGATTTGGGCCTCGAGAAATTGTTTCACGACTTTGTGGTGAAACCTCACAATATTCGACTGTTCGATTGTTTTGACAGTATTTCACGAAACGGAGTTACGGATCAAAAGTTATGGCCGTTTGAAGTTTTGACGTAAAAAGTCAACTTTGGTCAAACCTCTTCTTCGTAAAAATCAACCAAGTCGCTATAACCCTTGAACCAAGTCACTAAGTCACCAATTCGCTAAGTACCAAGTCGCTAAGCACCAAGTCGCTAAGCACCAAGTCGCTAAACAGCCAAGTCGCTAAAGAGCAACTCGCTAAATATCCAAGTCGCTAAAGAGCAACTCGCTAAGTATCCAAGTCGCTAGTAACAAGTCGCTAACAATTTACACTACAACTCGCTAACACTTTCTGAAGCAAGTCGCTACCCTCGCTAAGTCGCTAGCCGTAGTGGGGAATCCACTAACTTGTACTATTTGTCGGCTTGTCTCAATAGACAAGTCGCTAGGCTCAAGTCGCTAACAACTAACACTGTAACTCGCTAACTTTTACTAAAGCAAGTCGCTACGATGAAAAACACGAGAACCAAGTCACTACCAAGAAAAACTTCAAAAACTCACTTTTCAATCCAAAACAAGTCCAACCACAGTGATTCAAGCTTACCAAATCGACACCCAAGCACATACAATGATTCTAAACACAAAAGTACACCCAAAATTCAAACTTTAACACAAGAAGTGATCCAAATGATGCAAAAACCACTAAACTTTCTGAAACTCAAAAACCATCTAAAAACCACTAGAAATCCAAGGATATGTAAGAGATGATCAAACCATGGCTCTTGATACCAATTGAAAAATATTGGATTTCATAAACACACTAAACCATAAGATCAAATAGGCGTACAAAGAGTTCTAGAGAGAGAAAGTTAGAGGTTTATGGAACTTTAGTGAGAGAAAGAAAAGTCTTATTATGAGCTCCAACTCTCTACCTTGGGAGGTAGAGAGTATTTATAGTAATTACATAAATCGCCACCTATCGGGCTGTGGATCAGGCATACAGTGGGTAAAGACCCGTCCGTCCTCCACGGTGTTACATAACTAAATACTACTTAACAGTAAATAACTACGACTACGAGCTTTCTAACAGATATATATACTTGAGGTGACCGACACTTTAATACCTGGATTTTCTAAATCCTAACATCAACCTCCCCCATGTCCTTCATGGAGAACCTTGATGACAAAAATTCCTTTGTCAGGTCAACCTAATTTTGGTCAGTGCCAAAGATCAACATGTCATCAACATATAGACAAATGATGACTCCTTTACCAGATTCATCAAATTTGCTATATACACATTTGTCAGACTGGTTAAGTAAATAACCATTAGACAAAACCACTTCATCAAATTTTTGATGCCATTGCTTAGGTGCCTGCTTTAGTCCATAAAGAGACTTAATCAGTTTGCACACCTTGTTTTCATTGCCAGGCAAGATGATGCCCTGAGGTTGATTCATATAAACCTCCTCATCCAATTCACCATTTAAGAAAGCTGTTTTCACATCCATCTGATGAATAATCAGATTGTGAATTGATACCAAAGCAATCAGCAATCTTATGATACTGATACGAGCTACAGGATCATAAGTATCAAAATAGTCTATTCCAGACTTTTGTTTAAAGCCTTTAATGACTAGTCGAGCCTTGAACTTTTCAATAGTTTCATCTACCTTCATTTTCTTTTTGAAAATCCATTTGCAACCAGGTGGTAGATCAACCAACACCCAAGTGTTGTTGCCCATGATGGAATCCATCTCATCATTGATTGGTTCTTTCCAAAAAGCAATATCCTGGGACTTCATTGCTTCTTCAAATGTCTTAGGATCATCCTCAACATGAAGCAATAGGAGTATTGGTCAGAGACCTCATTCCTAGTTCCTTTAATTAACTAATTAAGTATAATTGAAATTCAGGTCCAAATGACTTTGGATTCCTGACCCTTTTGCTCTTTTTGAGCATAGGTTCAGGTTGTTAAACCACATCCTCATCAGGGAACTCTGATGGTTCTTCATCAGGGACCTCTGATATACCAATATCATGAGTTCCATTAGGAATCCTTTGACTTGGTCTAGGGACTGATGAGAATCGATTCTCATCAAACATTGCATCCCTTGATTCAATTATGGAAAATTGAAACATATTCATTAGGTTCGATAACATAGAACCTAAAAGCCTTGGAATGCTCAACATATCCAAAAAAGATGCAATCAATGCCTCTTTTACCCAAAGTTTTCAGCTTTGGATCAGGGAGTCTTACAATTTCTACAACCCCAAACCCCGAGATAGTTCAGTTGGGTTTTAGTCCGAGTTCATAAGGGGTAACCTTGTTTCTTTTGTTGGGAACCCTATTTAATAAATAGCAAGTCGTTAACATAGCTTCACCCCGTAACCCTTGACTCATCCCGAATAGGGCAACATGGAATTAACCATCTCCTTCAAAGACCTGTTTTCCTTTCGTAAATACCATTTTGCCGAGGAGTATAGGAGCGATCGTTTCATGGATTATACCAACAGATCGAAAATACTGAGTATCCATGTACTCATCTCCCTATCGGTCCTTAATTGTTTGATCAAGGACCCAAGTTGTAATTCAACTTCAGTTTTAAATACTTTGAATTTATCTAATGCTTCATCCTTAGTACGTAACAGATAGACATAACAAAACCTAGAAGCATCATCAACAAATGTCACAAATTACTTCTTATTCCCCAAAGAGGGAGTGGCATGAAAATCACACAGGTCACTGTGTATTAGCTCCAAGAGCTTAGATTCACGATTAACACCCTGAAAAGGCTTCTCTGTTATTATGGTCAACATGCAAGTTTTACACTTTTTAGTGTCCATGTCAAATGCTGGGATTAACTCATCCTTAGAAATATCTTGCATCCTTTTATAGTATACATGGTCAAGTCTAGCATGCCATAGGGTAGAGTCAGTCAGGTCCTTGGTGGTCATAAAGGCTGAATTATCACAGTCATTAACAATGTTAAGCCTAAACATTTGATTACACAAATAGCCAAAACCAATAAACACACCATTTTTAGATAAAACAAATTTATCAGATTCAAACTTGTTTATATCCATGATTATTCGAAACACTACTTGAAACCAAGTGTTTCCTTATATCAGGAACATGAATAACATTAAACAAAGTTATAATATTTACAGAACTAAACTTAAGATCTACACAACCACGTTCATTCACTAGGGCTGTTGACTAATTTCCCATGTGAAGAATAGAATCATCATTCAGAGACTCATAAGTCTTGAACCAGCTTCTATCTTTGCACACATAAATAGTTGCTCCAGAGTCAACCCACCACGCAACATCATTATCCTCTCCAAGGAACTGAACCATTCCCTGAACCACTAGTTCCTGATTCATTGGTTTTACCACCAATCTTAACACCCTTGCAATCCCTTTTAATGTGACCAGATTTGCCACATTTCCAAAAAGTAGGTGTTGCCTTCTTGTTAGGGTCTGCCTTTGAGTTCTCACGATGTTTACGTTAACCCTTGTTGTCATTGTACCTGGTGGAGTTGTTATGCTCCACCATATTGACAACAGATGCACTAGTAGCATTGCTACGCTTTAGCTTGTCAATATCCTGCACCCTGAGGGATTCCTCAATGCGCAGATGACTGCCCAACTCAACAAGAGTTAACTCCTCTTTCTTATGTTTCAAGGTATGCTTGAAATCTTTCCAAGAAGGAGGAAGTTTAACAATGACACAAGAGACTGAAATAGCCTCATCCATGTGCATATTGTGTTGTGTAAATCTTCCAAGTATACCAAGAAGTTCATTGTATTGTTCCATAACTGGTCTTGAATCAGTCATTTTGTAATTTGTGAAATTACTTACAAGGAACTTCTTACTTGAAGCATCCTCAGCCATATATTTTGGCATCCAAGGAATCCGATAGTTCTTTGGAAGATTCAAAATTCTAATAAATATCAGACAGAGAATCAGACATACCATTGAGGATTAAACCTCTGCAAATGTAATCATCATTCTCCCAGTTGCTCCTCTTCCTAATCTGTTCAACAGTGGCAGCGTCCCCATCATCAGGAATAGGAGTGGTTAGCACATACACCATGCTCATGCTGGAAAGCAAGAAGTGCATCTTCTTCTGCCATCTCATGTAGCCCACCCCTTCAAACTTGTCCAACTTGGAAAAGTTTGAAGCCATGTGTTTCATTGCAGTTGCAGCCATTGATTATCACAAATAGTTTACTTTGATTGTTGGAGGTTATTCGCCCAACAGCAGGGTAAGATAAGCAGTAGCAATGCAATACCACTAGGTGGTTACCGGATATCACTTGGAATCGTGTGATCACTATCCAAAGTAAACTATTCGACCCTATGCCTGGGTTACACGAATATCTACTTGGGATAAGACCAAATGCTAGTTATTGAATTAGGCACAAATCAATAACCCTTGCGCATATAAGTGTTTTAGCTTTTTGTTTGTTTCTCCTGGTTGTTTTTCTTATCTTGATGCTGATGATGTCGATCTCTATATATAGTAGAGAACACTCAACCCTAGTCAATGGACTCTATGAGTGATTAACGGCCAATTAATCACCCATAATAAGCCTCCATTATCATAGTAATAGTGATTACATGACCAATTAAATGTGGTCATGAAGCAGTCATAACAGCCACTTGAATGGGTCAAAGTTGTTACAAGTTAATCACTGCAACACTACCAGTAGGAACCAATACACTAGCAGCAGGAACCAATACACTAGCACTAGGAACCATCAGTCACTACACTACCAGTAAGAACCAATACACTAGCAGTAGGAACCAATACACTAGCAGTAGGAACCATCAGTCACTACACTAGCAATAGTAACCAACACTAGCAGTACTAACCACTATTGAGTTAGGGTGTTCAGGGACCTCATGGGTGTACACTCCGTATCTCCTAACCCAAAACCAGGTGTGAACTAATCCCACAAGTGCTCTAAATTTTCCAACAGTTATAACAGACAAAACAAAAGTTGCTATTAATAGACTCATGGACTATCAGAGTCGAGGTGGTGAAGCTGCATTTATGAGGGAGGTTCAGTTAATAAGTGTCGCGGTTCATCGTAATCTTCTTGGGCTGATTGGATTTTCTACAACTTCATATGAAAGGGTACTCATATATCCGTTCATGCAAAATTTTTATGTTGCGTATCACTTACGAGGTATGTTACTTCTTACTGTTATGTCTATATCACCGTACACAAAATATATGAGATTTAGACATTTGATCTTGCCAATTTGAAACTTAGTTATTTGTGATAGATTTAAAACATGGAGATAAAGGCTTGGATTGGGTAACATGAAAACGAATTGCTTTTGGTGCTGCTCGAGGCTTAGAATACTTGCACAAGCATTGTACTCCAAAGATCATTCATCATGATCTTAAAGCGGCAAACATCCTTTTAGATGATAATTTTGAGCCAGTTCTTGGGGATTTTGGGCTAGCAAAACTTGTTGATACCAGCCTCACTCATATTACAACTCAAGTGCGTGGAACCATGGGACACATTGCTCTTGAGTACTTGTCTATGTTGGTTTGTGGGAGTTAAAACACACGTAAACGACTAGAAGTGTGTGAGTTTTTCCTTACTCTCTACTTTTCATATTATTACTTTATACACGTTTTTTCTCAAAACAATGTGTGAGTTTCTTTTCGACACTCTTTTTGTTTCGACGAAAAGGGGGAGAAGAGAGTAAAAACTCTAATTCAAACTTTTACGAATTTTAGTTTTTTCTTAAAATAATTTTATGTTTTGTCATCAACAAAAGAGGGAGATTGTTAATACAAATAAACCATAAAAACGTTTATTTATATTTTACGATCTTCTAATGTTTTGTCGATAACAAACGTAAAATTATTTTAACGAAACAAATAAAATACGTAAATTGTTTGAGCTAATAGTTTACTAACACACTTACACTTTTATATAAAACACTAAACAAGTAATATTGTTTACATCTTATAAGAAATGCATATGTATAACAACTAGTGTTTACATAATATGAAAATGAACATATATACTTGGTATATATATTGTAATAGGTAATGTGATGGGTAAAAATCTAAGTCCTTGGCCCATTGACTAGGTACAATGAATGTTGTTGGCTAAAACCCAAAATCCATGACCCATACCCATGGAGCTTGATCCATAACCCATGACCCATTGCATGAAATCTTGCATGAAGTCATGTTTGGTATTATCCATGATCCATGAACCAAGACCCATGACCCAATGTCTAGATACATTGCATCTTGTTGGGTATCCATAATTCATTACCCATAACCCATGGTTCATAACCCATAACCCATAACCCGGTTTGCAACCCAAAATCCAGACTTAAGCTGACCCAGCTGCCACATTCCCTAGATTACACTATCCGGATCCTTCTAGGGATGGATCCGTGGGAACCATGGAATAGTAGAGAATTTTGCCTATAAATAGTGAGTCATTTCTCACTTGCTACTCACCCCTTTTACACATCCTCTCTTTTAGTATGGTAATATCTCTAACATCAGATCCAAAGGATCTTTCTATTTAGTTTTGTGTTTGTGTGATTCTCTAGGTTCCTCTTAAAGGCGAGATCACCACCTCTTGAAGTCGTGCAAGCTTAAGTCTATGAGTTGCCAATCTTCGTCATCATCAAGACTACTGAAGTTAGCTTGATGATAGTTCTTTCCTCCCTCCTTAGAAGTGTTGTGTTGAAGGCATTAGTGAAAGGTGCCGAAGGGTCAAGTCGAAGGCATTAGTGAAATGTGCCAAAGGGTCGTATCGAAGGCATTAGTGAAAGGTGCCAAGGGTGCACATTCGATATGGTGCATTGATGTACAAGATAGTTAGTATGGGTTAAAGGATAGTGATATCCTTATGATGTTATAATAAGGAGTGTGTCTGCTTTTGGGTTGTTGTGTATTGGTGTAGTGTTGGGTAGTAGTTCCTCCTTTGTAATGGGACTCAATATCTAGCCTTTTACCGTATAAAGTGTAGGCGACGTTGTGATAGGTGTGGTTCTACCTCGTGGAAGAACTCGGTGTCTAGCCTAGTACCGGATAAAGAGTAGGTGACGTTGTGAAGGCTTCTCCGCCACATTAAGGAGGTTGATAGTAATGAATTTTCAGCTCATTAGAAGGATATAACCATATGGCTTGTACCGTTTAATTACTCCTGGGCCCAAGCCAGTCCATAATCCATATCCCGATCCAAGCCCACACAAATCACTAACCGGTATGTATTATCCCTAAATCATATGAGTATAAAGTAGAGGTAATTTACAACCCTAATCACATTTAAATGCCCCCATCACACCAAACCCTACTCAGACAAAATGTCCGCCCCCGCACTTTTCTCACAAGAAAAATAGATCTCAAATACATCAAAGCGACTCAAATCTCTTCTCATCTTCATCACAATCATCAATCTTCAAGATCTGTGACAAACCCAAGACAACTATCAACCGTACCCTCAACCTATGTTAACGTTTGTAGCTCATCTCCGAACAAGAAGGCGTTAAAGTAGCTTCAAGATCTGAAAAAATGATCTCGGGTAGGTTTGATGTTGTTACCTTTCGTGTTTGTGTTTCATTTGAACGAACCAAGGAGGGTAAAATAACATAATTTTTATCATTATTCTCCTTTTTGTGTCGGATATTGAACAAATGAGGCTAGGCTTCAAAATAGATCAATGATGTTTTTGTTTATACTCCTTAAGATTTGTTAAAGATTTATGAGAGAATATAAACAAAACTGAGATCTAATAATTGTTTTAATTATCAGTCCGAGTCTTAGATCAACGATGGGTTGAATATCTTTCGTATGGTTTGACCTTCAAATATTAACTTTTAATGGAATGAAAGATATGAATCGGAGATCTTCATATATGATGAGTCGTTGTTTGAATGAGATAGAGGGAATAGATAGAGATGAAGTTGATGATTGGTTGTGGTTTGTTTGACGAGGGGTTTAGGATAGATTGAGGATACTTGTGACTTATGATTTGGTGATAAAACTGAGGTCACAGTACGAGTAGGTATAGGTATTGGTCATGGTCATAGTTTACGTCTTCATCTCGTTTTTCCTGTCAAATAGTCTTAGACGAAAAGTCTTGTTCAAAAGTCTTATGCGTAAACGTTTCTTGTTTGTAAACCTTACGCGTAAGAAAGACTTACTCATAAAAGCATCTTAGTCGTAAACCTTGGTTTCTTATGCGTAAACGATTTCCTTATGCGTAAAGTCTTATTCGAAAGTTTCTTACTCGTAAAACTGTCTTAGTCTAAACCCTTGTTCGTAAACACCTTTATGAGTAAGGTTTTTGCGTTAAAACTTACGAATTACTTTCCAAGTAATGCGTAACAAGATCTGAATAGGTTCTTAGGCGTAAAAACAGAGTTTTGGCTTTTGTTGACTTTCATTCTGGTGACTTTTTCAGATCAGCTTCCGTTCAGTAATAAGAAACCCAGAAAACTGACATAAAGACTCATCATATTACCGTTTGACCATAAGAACTGACCATTTAACCACCAAAAATGTTTCACAAGAATGGTACAGAAAGTTTATACGAGTGTAAAAAATGCATAAAACTGTTGTGAACAAACAGATACAAACCAGTTTATGACCTTTTTTTTGTTAACCCATAAAAAACTTTGACCATAAAGGATACACTAAAAACTTGTAAATAAAAACTGTTAAACACAAAAGCATATGTGAAAGGTTAAAACTTTGTTAAAACAGATTTACAAGAACGATTTTGACAAAATACATCACCAAAAATCAACCAATGATAAAACTGACCTGGCTCTTGATACTACTTGTAGGATCAATCTTAAGGGTTGATATGGTGAATCGGGAGGTCGGGGAAGATGGAAAAACACCATCTTCATGTTAGAGAGAGAAAGTAGAGAGAGAAGGGAAACTAGTGTGTGTTTTATTAATGAAAGGTGAAAGTTACACGGAGAGTCTCACCCTCCTAGTGAAGTCTAGGAGGGTATTTATAGCCTAGCACAATACAACTATTACAATATGACATAACTAGTCCATGGTTTTTGGCTAAACAAGATAGATAATATAATCCCGTAAATGTCGTTCCATTTACATCTTAGGAGCGATTCTAAGGGTATAAAAAGTTATTACAATAATTCACTAAAGATGAGTGCATACAAGGTAGGCTAAGGTGATTTGGGTGTAACATTTGGGGGATGGATTGTAACCAATGCTCTTCATTGATATTCCGGAAACCAAAACATCATGAGAACAGCGAAAGGATAGGCTCTGAGGGGTCAAGTAGGGGTATCGTGTACTAAAGAGGAGTACATTGCAAAGGTATGGGGAAAATTACTCAACCGATGTGGATGACTTAATTAAATTATAGGTTTAAAACAAGGGTTATCCTAATGCCTCTTATCATTTAGTTAATCCTACCTACACGAATGTAGTCTCTGTGGAAAACGTAGAGGGGGGGAGGTGAATACGTTTCCGTTTCAAACTTAAAACTTTTGTATCAAATATAGTATAAACCATCACATTTGCTAATCTCGACGCGATGATGCATTTAACGCATTACAGCATGTAAGGCGAACCCCTTAATATCACTCAAGATTCCACAAGATTAATGGTTCATTATAAATCAAGTTTCACCATTATTAGTCCGGTTTGTTTTTCTTGATCAAGCGTGTCATAATATGTAAAGTATTAAATATAGTTTATGACTATATGAAAGACCAAGTATGCATTACACACATAAACATCAACCACATAGACAATCAACAATATAAAACAAGAAAAAAAGTAAAGCGATAAGTAAAAGGATACACAAACCAACACGAGATTTATAGTGGTTCGGTCACGAAGCTCCTCTTCGCCCTACTCCACTCCTCGAGTATCCAACTCGAGAGTTACTTCACTAGATTAACAAACTCCATTCTTGGCGGAGAAAACCTTACACAACGTCGCCTATACTTTATCCGGTACAAGGCTAGACACCAAGTTCTTCCACGTGGTAGAACCAAACCTATCACAACGTCGCCTACACTTTATCCGGTACAAGGCTAGATACCGGGTTCTTCCATGAGGTAGAACCAAACCTATCACAACGTCGCCTACACTTTATCCGGTACAAGGCTAGATACTGGGTTCCATTACAAAGGAGGAACCATTACCCAACCAACACGACACATCTATAACACCCATTATGTTTTGTGGCCCAACATAACAAACCTTGTGTTTTATGGCACAAACACATAAACCATCTAATCTAGTTATAGATACAAAAATATGATACTAGTCAATATCCAAGACAATGTGTCTAATGGATATGAAATCCTAAACCAAACATGAAGAACACAAAGCATGATGTAGTTAGTCTTTCGTAAATGAAGATGACAAGTTTCCCAAGCTTGTTTTAGAAGATATTCATGTGCTTGTATGCTTGTGATGGGTGATCACTTCAGTAGGTAAGGATGCAAGATCTCTAGGCTTGCTTTGGAGGATCACTTCGGGAGTATGCTTACAACAAATGAAAGTTAGAAGCATTATGATCATATGAGATGAGTGTGGTTTAATTTACATGTTTCCTAATGATATAAATATGTTAGATTGGTGGAGAGAAACTATGTGTGAAGGTGTGAAAATATGGTGAGAAGTGGCTTGCTATTTATAGGCAAAAAGACCAAACTGTGTTTCTGTCCCAAGGATCCCTTCTGAGAGGGATCCGCCCCTTATAGCCCCAGGGATCCGTGGACGCTCCTCATTATTTGGGTTGTGGGTTATGGATCATGGGTCATGGACTTTGGGTCATGGGTACCCAACTAGATAAAATGAATCTAGAAAATGGGTTATGGACTTTGGGTCATGAGTATGGGTTATGGATCATGGTATTTACCCGACACATTTACTTTTGTTTATGTATTTTATAAAATGTAAGTAACCAAGATTACTTAAGTGTTTTATAAAAATAGTTTTAATTTTATATAAACTATTTAACTAAACATGTTTAATGGTTTGTTAGGGGTTTGATCATAACGCAATATAACAAATATGTACGAACCTGTGTTGTAGCATACAAGGACTTGAGTCGTCGAGAGGTGTTGAAAGTATGTTGAGACAAAATATAATTACAAGTAACTTATACATTTTACGTTATGTAATACAAGTTACATGTTTGTCATCAACAAAAAAACGACACTGTATATATTAAATATCAAAATATTTGCACTAACAGTCTCACTAGCGATCTCAGAATGCATCACAAAACAAATTCTTGAATATATTATACTATCGGTACACTCACGAAGCATTAAAGATGAATGCTTTTATTCCTAAAGATCTAGGGGCGAACCTCACATTTTTGGGGTGGAATTTGAGTGGTAAACGGTTTTTGTGCTAGTCATATAATTCCTATCCATGAGACACTTTATTAAGACTAAAGTTTAACTCGTAAATGCCATAAAAAAATTTAAATTTGGTGCTAAAATTGCCCAAACAAATATTTCTCATAGTTTATTACACAATTTACCAAGGACAAAACAAAAATCAAATGAGTAAATAGTTTCTAAGTTCCCGTTTTATTCTCTCTCCCTACACTTAAACTGAACATTGTCCCCAATGTTCCCCGGAAGTATCAAAGTTATGATAAAGGAAGGTAAGTAAAAGAGAAAGAAACTAGTACTCCCCTGATTAGCTCGGTAGGATATGTATGAAGTTGCGGTTAAATCCTCCTCCAAGAAGAATGAATAAGTAATAAGTTCTTCCAAAATAAGTGTTTCTTCTTCTTGTCTAATATAACCTGCACAATTATAAGAAAACGAAATGAAACCTCGCTTAAAATCGGTGGTAAAACAATATATAAAACAACTAAACTAGAAAGGGAGTAATATATAATGCTTGTGGAATGGATGTTTGCAGTTTTTCTTGAAAATTAAGATTTGGAGATTTCTAAAAATCACAAGTTACGTAAAACGAAACTAATAACTGCTTTACATTGCTCGACGCCGTCGGTTGTTAATCTGACGCCGTCAGTTGTCCCGACAGAAAGGGTCAGTGCGTTTTCGGAAAAATTCGGAAAATTTACCTCATTAAAACCTGAAAAAATTCCCGCAAAACATCCATTATGACTCGATACAAGCATTTGACTCTAACAAACACACAAATATATACAATTCCAATTATTGTTAATCTCATGTTCATGTTCTTAAAACTTATGTGATCTTCCCTACACTTATATTTTTGTAAAATACCTTTATATGTAATTAAGACGAGGTTAAAAAACTAAATAAAGCATTTTCACAAAATCTAACATGAGAATAAACAATAATGAAAAAGATATATAAAACACACAAACAAAAATGAAAAACAAACATTCAAACAATTAAACATGGGTTGCCTCCCAAGAAGCGCTTATTTTTTTTCAAGTCACGAGCTTGACTCCATCCTTATTTAACGGATAAAGGGGAAGTTTTCCATACACTTAGGTTTAAGTGCGGGTGATAGTAGCGATACACACCCTTAAGGTGGAAATTTGCCACGTGAGGAGAGGGTGATGGGTGATGGGTGATAATCATGTTCAAAGGGGTGTACTTCTTTCATTGTAACCTTACCTAATTCTATTGGTGTAGCGGGTGAATCAAGTCTTTCTCCTCCAAAGGGATCGTCTTCTATCAACTTTCAGAGATTCTTAGTTAAGGATCAATCTTGACCTAATAAACCCGGTTTAAACTCATAAATTTTCTTGTTATCAACCAAGAATGGGTGATGTAAGTGTGTAAGGTCATGGGTTACTCCTTATTAGCTTCCGCTATACATGGCTTAGAGTCTACTACCTTTATCCTGCAACTACCTAGACTATTTGGTTTGATGAGTGAATAGGGGCCTAATTTAATTCCTAAATTCACATCTAAAGACGGAAAATTGGGTAAAGTTGGTTGAGGCTCTGGTTCATCAAAACTAGGAACTTCCGTAGAACTAAGAGAAAGGTCATCACTACAAGCGTTCAAACCTACATTCTCTAATGGTGTTTAGTCCAAAGGTTCTATATCAATCGGGGTTTATATATTCTCTTCTTCCTCTTCAGGGTAAGTTATAGGCGGTGTGTATTCCTCATATGATGGTAGGGCTTGTAGGCTTGGAGTTTTTACCCCATTCTCCATTATATCTAGATCACCTATATGTTCATCATGTGTTTTAGTATGATCTAACCCAAATACACTCCTAAGTATCCCGTATCCTTCTTTAGCCATTTCAAATTCTTGGTCCGATTCACAAGAATCGTTCTCAAAAACTGGATTACTATGTTCTATTCGCCTAATGGATTCCTCATGCGTGTCATATGTTTTATTGAAATCTATCCCACGCATGCAACTAAGTAGTTCAACTCTAACCATCTCACTCGTAAACTACCATTCCGATTGAGCCTTCCACTTTGAGAACAGGTCTAAATCTTCGTTATTTGGGTCCCATGTTCCAATTCTACCTTGGGCGAAAGTCTTAAATATTTCCCTTGCATCTTGAACACCATATCCCCAAAGATCCCCATCCCCTATATAGTCAATTCTCATTTGGGTTTCGTGGTCGATACGAGTGTAAAATAATTAGAGTGGACACAATAAATCAGAGCCTTGATGAAGGACTTTTAGTAGTACGTATTTAAAACGAGTCCGTGCCTCGAGAAAGGATTCATCATGATGTTGTCGGAACCTCAAGATCTCATTTTGGAGTGGAAAAGGTAGATTATGTAGTGGATTTTGTCGATTGGGTGAAAATTTTGGCGGATTCGCGTTTTACATAGCGGCTAACAAAATAGTCAATAAAAAGGGTTACAAAAAAAAGCACAAAGAAGAGGGATAGACTACAAAAAAGAAAAAAGCTCACTTGATAGGAATCAAGCGAGTAGACCTAAACGAAATAGAAATAAACCTAAGCAATAACTAATTCCCGGCAGCGGCGCCAAAAACTTGATAGCGGAGTTCGGGGTCGAAAGACTTCTTTTTCACGAGCAAGCTTTACAACCCTCTAGGCATTGTACCTAATCGTTGTAGTGTAGTATGGGGTAAGCCCAGGGGGTTGATCATTCTATAGGGGAATAGAGATACGTAGGAAGAGATGTATGACGAGAAGGTAAGGTTGAGGGAGATTCTTTTTAGTCTTTTATGTTTTTTTTAAAGCAAGGTAAATATCTCGGGGTATAGGAGTGGGGGGTGGTACTTCTACCAATTTTTACTACTAATTAATTAATCTAATTAACTAATTAAACTAAGGATAGGCTATGTTTTTGTAGGTGTGCTCTTTTGATAATTAAAAGTGTATTTACTTAGATGTTCTTACTCCCTAGTTATCTCTTATTAGTCGGTTGAATTGTCACATCATCATCTTAATTGGTGCGTTGTATTTCGTTTGGTCATAGGACGGTGCTAAATTCCCCAATTATATGAATCGTAACTCTCTATTAGACTATCTGGGATCGCCAAGTACCATAGTATCTCCCCCGAATACTCTATTATCCTAAAGCTACAACTCACGCAATAAACACAACGATGGCCTAAGTGCACTCTTAAGCTTTTTGCTATTTAGGACGTTCAAGCTCGCAACAATTAAAGAATAAGCCAGTTTTCCTTAATCTAGCGTCTACCAATCAAGACAATAGACAACCTAACAATAATTAACAACTAGGTTTCATAGATCTAAGCAAATACAATGATAATTTAGCTACTCATGGTAAACAAGCAAGCATACACACAAACAATTAAACATGGGGTAGACAAAATGATATGATGGATTAACAAACTTATCTTATGATGTAAAAACGAGTTTGGAACCCTAAAATATTGTCGAAGTCTGACTACACACGAGTTAGGGTTTGCTCTCCAAAATTCTACCTCTCTAAACGCAGAAATATATATTTACAAGCGCGACGGCGTTGCCTTTTGATGGTGACGCCGTCAGGTCACCGTATTTAGGGTTTTGTTTGGGCTAAGTCATCCTTGGGACGTCAGACTTCAATAGGGACGTCGTCTGGGATTTGTTCCTTGGCCGTCTGGTGTAAAACAAAGGGTGACGCCCTCTAGAATTAACACTTGATGTCGTCGGGCTTTAAAACCAAAAAATTACCTGAGCCGTCGCTTGGTCTTTTCTCAAAATCATCAACAAGTGACGGCGTCCCCTTAGAGATGGGACGCCGTCTGGCTTTAGAAACAGCTTGAGTCTTGACTTTGTCATTTTCTTCATGTTTTCGCTCCTTTTCCTCCAAATATGCTTCATTCCAGCATTTTGCTTTCAAAAGACCTAAAATGTGAAAAGGAACGATTTTAAGTAGTAACGGATATAAAATGTGTCAATTTAGGGCTTAAATGACCCCCTAAAAACGTATGTTTTAGATCCTTATCAAACCTTTAACCCATCGATCCTTACACTCAAACCTTACAACTACACTTCACTCTTGATTGTGATCATTATCTTTAGAGCCTTTAAACCTTATATCGATCTTATACACACCCTATAAGAAATACATCGATCATTACACTCAAACCTTACAACTAGTCTTCACTCTTAATAATGATAGTTAGTAAGGTTTGAGTGTATAACTAAACAATCACAAAAAATCCTTCATGCACCAAATTATCTCTAACACATAACTAGGATCATCCAAAACTAGAACTCTAGAACTTCGTTACCTCACCCCATTAGAGAAATTCACCCTTAATAGGATCACATGCACATCCTTTTCTCCTTTGAAATATATCATGCATCTCATTGTCAGTGCAAACGATATATTAATCTAAACCGTCTTTTCCCACCTTTTATCAAAGATCAAATCCAACACTTTCCCGTCTTATGGAATTACTTCCATTCGCATCTAGGTGCGTATCACTCTTATTATGATTTTTTTTTACTTCCCGAGTCTATACTATGACATGACTTGTTATAATATTAGTGACATATATCAACCTCATTCGCGTATGTCTCATCAACAAACTATTCTTTACACCAATCATCTTAGGTTTATGTTGTTCAAAAGGTTTGTTAGAACTCACCTTCCCAATGACAACTTGGAAGAAGCCATTCCCATTATTTCATGTGTCATTCCCATGATTGGTTGAAAAATTAAACCTTAGGTTCTCGGTCAAGTTATGACCCTCTAGTGTCTTTGAATTGCAATACGCATTTATATTTTTGTGTCGCTCAACTTTCTTGGGCTCTCTTCTTTGTATTTATCTTTTTGGCACACTTTCATCACGTGTCTAACCTCTAGCATACTTTGATATGCTCACATACCACATCAAACTTAATTTTTTTGTAGCTACATTTTAACATAGTTTAACCCTTGAATGTCTTGATATGTGTATTCTATCCCTATAATGTTGCTCCTATTATTTTATATATTATGTTGCATGAAGCTAACCCTTGATGTAGGAAAAGCATTTTTAAAAATTTGATCCATGGATCCTCTAGATACTAAGGTAAATAAACAAGGGGATATAATTACCATAGGGGAGCATTGAGCTAAGGGGAGCTCGAGAGTATTTGAATACATAACATGTAGTCTTTCTAACAATGTTTATAGAAGACTTCACTGGGATGATCCAAACTCGCATTTCTGGGATGAAAGGAAGGTATTGTAATAAGGGGGAGAAGAGAAGGGAAATCTCAAAGTAGCCATCTTATGGGTTGAACCACCTTTTTGCTTCAACAAAAGGGGGAGAAGGGAGTGTAAAAAAGTAACCTATACATTTTACTGTGTGTTACGGTTTACATATTTTTCATCATCAAAAAGGAGGAGATTGTTAGTGCAAATATTACGATATTTAAACTAAACGGTTTCTTCGGTTGTAATAATGATAAACATGTAACTTGTAATGCATAACGTAAAATGTACAAGTTACTTGTAAACACAAATCATCGATGCACGCTTACATCAACATCTTTGGACGTCTCAAGTATGCTTCAACAGAGTTGTAGATTTCCATGTGGACGTAAATCACTCAAGGTATGAACAAACAAATTTAAAACTTGACGGATGATCAAAGAAATAAAATTTTTTGTTCTAAACTTCACATTTTTATTAATGTGACAAAACATATATTTAAAATTATTTTTGAATTAAAAAGAAATATTTTATTTTGATAAATTAGTTAAAAAATCCCAACAGCTATTCCCCCCCCCCCAAAATCAGCTCCAAACTTCCCCAAATAAACTCTCACCACTAAAAAAAAATGGGAGCGTTTTTGTCTCGGACGATACCACGGTACCACTAAATTTAGTGGTACCGTGATGTATTTAGTGGTACCGTTTGTCTGTAACGGCTAGTTTTTTCATTGCTTATAAATAGTGGACCATTTTACATTTCCAACTTGATTTTTCCAGCTATTTTTCTGTGGTCTAATCCTCTTTTAGTTAGATCACTTTCTTTGATCATTAGTGAGTTTTAGTTTGTTTAAGAGTGATTCAATCATCCATTCTAGAGATCACCTTCATTCCTCTACTAGTCTAAGAGAAGAACACATCGTATCAAGAAGATACAAAGTGTTATAGTGTTAGTGTAGTGTGTCTGTAACACCTGTTACATACTTGTTGTATCTAGATATACATCAAGTTGTCCATCATCTTATTTAGTTAGATTAGGTAGATCATTGTGATCTTGTTGAGATCAAGAAGGTTGAAGCTTGTGTTGTTCGTGTAGATCGGGTAGATCGTGTTGATCGGGTTGATCGTATAGATCGGGTAGATCATGTATAGATCCTGGGGATCTTGTAACTTGTGTGATTTGCAAGGATCGGGTAGATCGTGTGTGAGATTGGTACTTGCTAGATTAGTACTCGACATTTAGCTTAGTGTCGAAAAATAATGTAAGCGACGTTGTATGGTTTTCTCCGCCGAGAAGGGAGCTTGTTGATTAGTGAAGTAACTCTCGAGTTGGGTACTCGAGGAGTAGAGTAGGGCGAAGAGGAGCTTCGTGACCGAACCACTATAAATCATCGTGTCCGGTTTGCGCTTTCTCTACTTATTTCTTTACTTTTATTTTTGCATTTACCGTTTTACATTTATATTTTGCATTGCGTTTATATCTGTTTGGCTTGTGCTTATATTATTTTAGTTGTGTTTGTGTCATGACATGTTATATGTCTTAGTTTGTTTTATTGTGATATGTCTTAATTGTTGCTTTATATTCTCTAGCTCTTGTAAGACTAGTAAGATTATTGTTGATATTTTTCATATTACATCACACTTGATTTAGTGTTTGATACACAAGGTTTTAAGTTTTCAAACGGGAACGTACTCACCCCTCTTTACGTTTTCCACATAATTATTTGCAATCGATCTTCCCTGCGACCTAGTTAATCAAACACAAAACAACAAAAACCTTTACCATTTCACCATTTAATTTGTTTTTTTTTTCTTAAACGAATGAAGTTTGATTGTATTGTAATTTTATTTTAAATAACTAGTAATTTACATTTTAATAACTAATAAAGTACATCAATTATAACATTTTTTTGTTGTATGTTTGTGTATTTTGATATTATGTTAAGGTTTATATTATTAATGAGACTTAGGGTGTGTTTGTTTTTTAAAAAAAAGTCTTACCAAGCTCTGAATCTTACTAGTAAGAGACGGTCAGACATAAAACTTGTTTGTTTTTTCATTTACAGTCAGACGCGGTAAGATCTATATTTTCTAATTGAATAAGAGTTGGTGATTATGTCTTACCGGCTCTTAACATACCTAGCCACCTCCCAAGTTTGAGAGTTGAGACCAGTCTTGTTTATGTTTCGTAAAAAGATAGAACAAAGAAAAAAATATAAACAAAGATCTCAGGTTCTTTTTCAAAATTTTGTTCCCAAAATCTTTAAAGATTTGAGTTAACCCATCATCGATCTTTGCTTCAAAATAAATAAAAAAATATACCTAAAGCATAACAACAAAACTATTACAAGAACCTGTTCATAAAAGACGATTCTTTGTTTGGATTATAACAAATCGTGGGGTTTCAAAGAAAAGGGGTTGAGATTGCATATTTGTGTTAAAAAAGAAAGAATACATAAAGGGATGTTTTATTTTTGTGATTTTGGTTGTAACGTTAGGATCTTTATGATAGTGGCTGCCTTGTTTAGGTTGGTGAAAAAGGGAGGCTTATGAAATAAGTTTAGCTCTAGGGTAGTGAGGCTTTTATATCTAGGTTTAGAGTCATGAGTTATGTCAAATTTTGGACATGGGCCAAATTTCATATGAAAGAAAAAGAATGGGCCGTTTGATTATTATAGATAATATTAAAATAATTTATTTAATATTCTGATAAAGTTATAATAAAAATATTTTTTTTCATATTTACACAAATTCTTATTCATCGTATTGCTATAGTTTAATATATACTTAAAACATTGACAATTAAAATTATTCAGACAATTATAAAAAAAACAAACAACATTATTTCATTCAGATTCAGACGTTATATCCACCTCTTACCAGTAAGATGTGGTAGTCAGATTCAGATCCAAAACATCTTAATGAAACAAACACACCCTTAATTTTATTGTTAAAAATATTGAAAAAAAAAATTACACATATAAAAATATCGTATGTAAATCGTTAAAAAAAAAAAAAAAAAAAAAAAAAAAAAAAAAACCGATGTAGCAACTGAAATAAGAGTCTCTCATAATTACTGCTTTATATAGCATTAGAATAAAGAGTAAAATACACCGTTCGTCCCCAATCTTGTATACATGCATCACCATGGGACAAACCTTTCCTTTTTTATCGTGGGAAGTCCAAATCAAGGTTTTTGTAGTCTAAATCAGTCATTTGACCCATTTTTCATTAGTCAACGTCTGTTATTTTTTGTCAAATCTCTTATTGCCCATATATAAAATCATTCATCTACCTTTTTTCATTCATTTCATCTTAACTAAAAACACATCCATCTACCTTTGTCATCCCTAAATCACACATATATCTGATCATGTCTGATACCGATATTCCCATTACTACTCAACATGAGGTTCGTTTTTTACTAATATTTAATTGTATAATTATAGTCTATTTGTTTAATTTTTGATTTCGATTGATTTTGTTATGTGATTTAGGGTTAGTAATTGAAAAAAGATATATGGTTTCTTGAAGTTGTGATCATGTAGAAAACAAAATAATAATTGTATGATTAGTAATTGAAGGGCTACTATATGGTTTATGTTCTTGGTTTCAATACTTTCAAACTTTTGGGTCATGTTGCATAAGTGATATGTGATAGTCACATTAACATAAACGTGAAGGTTGAGTTATGATGTGCAGAGTGCCAAAGTTCGAGTTATTTACACATATGCCACCTGTTATTTATGATTTTTGGCCTCGGATCATTATAAGCCCGTTGTATTATTAATGATACCTTATTATTGGTAATCTATGGGACTGCTTAGTGCTTATTTTCTTTTTGATAGAACTAAGGAATTTTGCGAGACTTTTGGATTGATTATCCAAAATTCCCAAACTGATGAAGAAATAAGTAGTTCTGAATAATGAGTGTAATTTGGCTCTTGAAGTTGCGAATAAGTACAGTAAGGCTTTGCTGAAGCGAGCAAGGTGTTATGAGGCTTTGGGGAAGTTGGAATGGGCGTATAGAGATGTGAGGAATGTTTTGTGGATGGAGCCAAATAATTTGACTGTGTTGGAGGTTGAGGAGTCGGTGAAGAGGGCTATTGCGGAAAAGGGGTTGAAAATTGAAGAGGTGGAACAGGTTTTAGCGAATGAGTATGTTGTGCCTTCTGTAGTCAAAGTGGTGAAAGAGAAGAAGAGAAAGAGGAAGAATAATAAGGTTGAAAAAGAAAAAGAAAAAGAGAAAGAAAAAGTCAGTGCGGAAAAGGTTGAAAGTGTAGAAGTCAAAGAAAATAAGGTTGAAGAGGCTAAGGACATTAGGGTCGAAAAAGTGAAATATAACAAAGGTATGAGAGGTAAGGACAAGAGGGTTGATCGAGTGGATGAGAAGAAGGTAGTTGTTGAGGATAAAAATAGCGTTAAAGAAGAAAAAATTGTCATGAAAATAGTGAAATTGGTACTTGATGACGACATAAGGTCGGCACAAGTACCCATTGATTGTAGCATTGGCGTGGTTAGGGAGATAATTTGGGACCGTTTTCCTACCTTAGAGGGTGTGCTTATTAAGTATAAAGATAAAGAAGGCGATTTGATCACCATCACAACTACTGCCGAGCTGAGAATGGCTAAGGCTTCAACTGATCCTCAAGGTACTCTTAAACTGGATTATCAACTTTGCTAGGTTGTTTAAAGAGCATGTGGGATTTGAATCTGATTCATATTTGGATCTTCATGAGCTAGGAATGGAACTGTACTCAGAAGCTATTGAAGAAACTGTTACAACCGAAAATGCCCAAAAGCTTTCGATATTCTTTGGTGGTAAGTTCCAAGAAATGGTCGCTTCTAGGACTATTTAATCTAGGAATGTTCATATGAACAAAGCGAGAAAGTGGGTATTTTTGCGGAAGATGGAACCAAAGAATCGATACAAGAGCAAGTGAAAAAAGGATATGAATGGGCAAAAGCAGGGCTAAAATACCAAGAGTCGATAAATATCAAACCCGACTTTATGAAGGGTTTCTAGCACTCGGGCAGCAGCAATTTGAACAAGCAAAGCTAACGTGGAGCTATGCACTTGGAACCAATACTACTTTAGAGACGGGACCTTCTACAAAAATATTGGATCTATACAATAAGGCAGAGGATATCATGGAACATGGAATGCAGATTTGGGAAGAGTTGGAGGAACAACGGTTAAATGGACTTAGTTTGTACGATAAGTATAGGGACGACTTGGTAAATTTGGGACTCTAAGGGTTGTTAAAAGATGTGTCTGCTGATGAAGCTGCAGAGCAAACTGCACACTTACTATCTCAGATTTATATCTTGTGGGGTACTTTGCTTTACGAGCGTTCTGTTGTGGAATTTAGGATGGACTTGTCAACATGGGAAGAGTCTTTGGAGCTGCGGTTGAAAAGTTCGAGCTTCTTTGGAGTATCAACAACCGATTTAGCGTTATCATAAAGAATCATTGCTCTAATGGAACAACTTCAAGGTAATTACACATACTGTACAAAATTAAGAGTAATAAAAAAAATGGTAAATTTGCAATAAATAACACACACCATACCCTTTATTTCTAATTTGGTCACTGGACTTGCAAAACCGTTCTAAGGGTCTGTTTGGGTTAGCTTATTTTGGGAGCTTTATTTTATTTTTCATCTAGCTAATAAATTGTTTAAGGCCTTTTTTTTTTGGGGGAGGAGGAATAAGCTGATAAGCTTAGAAATGAAGTGAAAGTATTTTTCTATTTTTGATCCAAAATAAATAGCTAAACGATCCTTTCAAGTGACGAGTTTACAGTCAAGCGTTAATGAGCAAATAAGAAATGGGTTTTGCCCATTGCAATTTCCGTATAAGAGCTGCATGTATCTACTGATGGTTTATTTTTTCCGAGTATAACCTTATATTACTCTTGAACATGGCCAAATACAGGTCTTACTTTCAAAATCGATGAAATGGTTTAGGCGTGGAATGACATGTATGATGTCAAGCGGTGGCAGACAAGTGTTCCTTTTTTCCGGCTGGAACCATTGTTCCGGCATCGTGTCTCAAAACTACACACTGTCATGGAACATTTCTGAGATTTCCTTGCTTATCTGTTGATAAGACAATTAGAATAAGAGTGTGACCCTATATACCTTATTCGATAAATATGTAATTGTTAATCACATGTCTTAAATCCCTTTTAGTAGTGCAAAATAGGGCAATATCAAAAGCAGTAGCATTGTGAATCTGCATTCTGCAAAGAGCACAAAGCAGTAGCATTGTGAATCTAGTATGTTTATGTGATTGTAATATGTTTAGTATTAATATATATTCAATTTTCATATTTTGTTGTAATTTTTTTTGCAATTATATACTTGATAATATTGCATACAAGTTAATTCTTTCATTATATGGTGATGCTGTTAATTTTAGTGAGAGAAACAAAAATTTAGAGAGAGAAGCAGGAAAAGAGATAACATGAGGGTAGTGGTAGTGATGGTATAACATTTTTATTAAGCAGGAAAAGAGATAAAATAACCATTTTGCCCTCATATGCAAAGCATATGGCTAAAGATAACAGACGTTGACTAACGGAAAATGAGTCAAAATGATTGATTTAGACTTCCAAAACCTTAATTGGGACTCCCCACGATGAAAAAGTCAATTTGTCACATGATGATACTACGAAGGGTGTTTTACTCTCGAATAAATAAAGCAAATAAAATGTAGATAGAAACAAGGATGAATAAAAAAACAAAAGAAAAACGGCTTTTGGAAGTCCGTTGAAACCAAAGAAAAAAATATAAACAACCTCTGACTTATTATAATATACAAGTCATTTTCCTTCCGATCTCGCAAAACACAGACAACAACAGTTGAAAAAAGCACAGACAGACAGACGATGGGATCACTGTCACTTGCGAAGCTTGTACTTGTTCCGTCTGACCGGAGAAGTTGTTCACTGCATGCATTGATCCGGTCAAATTCCCCGGGCAGCATGACCAAAAACAAGAGAATAAAAGTTGTTGGTTGTTGTGTAGAGAATATTAATAAAAATTCTTCAATTGATTTTAGTGATCCTGATTGGAAAACCAAATACGAAGAAGATTTTGAGAAGAGATTTAGTATCCCTCATATGACTGATTTCTTTCCTCATTCTCCTGCTTTTCCTTCCACTTTTTGTCTTAGAATGAGGTGACCCTTATTTCTTTATTTTTCTTTTTTATTTTATATATTTTTACATAACGCGTTTTGTGGTCTACTGCGGGTGGAGTTATTAGTAACTGGGAGTTAAATGTGCTCATGTGAAAGTAGTACTGGTATGGGCGACCTGCCGGGAAGTCTTTCACATGAGGGCCACAAAAACAAAGCCGTGAGCGATGTTACACCTACTTATTAGGTTTATACTGCATCTGCATTCCCTATGTTTGAGAAAAGTCAATGGTCTCATTTGGGCAGCAATGAGTTACAGGGTGTTTGGAATTATGCTTAAACTTAAAACATAAGAGCAACAGGAATTTAGTCTTTAGATATGCTTTTCCTATAAAATAAACCTTGCAATGCGACCCGGATAAATATTCTGCTAGAAACTGTCAATCAAACCCATTTTTAATCAAGGGTTTTAGGTTAGATATGAGTGTAAACAAGTTACTTCAATCTCATTACAAATAAGCTTTTGAATAAGCATGTGCTTACTGTTACAAGAAAAAGAATAAGCATGTGCTTCTTTTATTCCCAAAATAAGCAAATAAACATATGCACTTTGCTCTTTTCAAACACTCCAAATTAAGGGTGCTCACGGTCTAAAAACCGGACCGGACCGAGACCGAGTTAGGCAAAAACCCTAGACCGAGACCGGACCGTTCGGTCCGGTCTCGGTCCGGTCGGTCTTTTGGGCGGTCCGGTCCAAATAGGCTAAATGTCCAGTTTGTATGCCGGACCGGTCCGGACCGAGACCGAAATAATGAAAAACCCCAGACCGAGACCGGACCGTTGGTCCTTCGGTCGGGTCGGTCCGGTCGATCCGGTCGGATTGCTCACCCTTACTCCAAATTGCATATATGCTTAATAAATGAGTAAGTAGATAAGCACAAAATATACGCAATCCTAAAACACCTACTTTAGAGAAACGGGACGGAAGCCGAAAGAATTTTATCATTTTTTGTGTGTGTACCTAAGTTTGTTTTTCTAAGAGAATAGAACGGAACATGAACAAATATTTGGATTAATTTCTCTCCAACACTTTATCTTACATTTGATTTTGAAGCAAACTATAGTCAAAATCTTTATGGTGTTTTATTAGTTACGGAATTATGTTAATGTAAATTAAGTTATCTATATAGGAAGGGTAATATTATAATATTGGCAAGTGAAGTAGACTGGGAATGAGTAATTCATCTCAATGTAAGTATTTTCCAGGGATAATTTGAAAACGTAGCATGACTCTTAAATTATCTAAATTAGAAGTGGATTTGATTTGTGAAATGAAGATACCACACGAGTAGTTTTCTTAAGGACTCGTCTTTTGTACCGAGGGTATTTATAAGCACCCATATCCGCATTTGCTTATTAACGGCAATCTTATAAGTTATAACCTAGACTGGCACAAAATACAGTCACAATCAGTGTGCGCATTAGTTGATAACCTAGGCATATAGATGCCACTTCTTTAGTTCTTTGTAGTTTTAACATGTACTTTGCTTTACTGATATTGTTACATATTGGGTTACAGGACTCCAGTAAGCGAAGAATTTGCACAAGGGTATCCTTCTGATGAAGAGTGGCATGGATACATTAATAATAACGATAGAGTGCTACTTAAGGTATATGAGTTATAACCATTGTTTTCCGATTCATTTGTTTTTTTTTTGTAAGATCACCTGCTTGGATTCAAGGCAGTTTAGTTCTTAATCCTGAAATTTGGCAAATGTTCATGATTAATAAGTAGCTCTTTGGGCTCTTAGGCGTATATATTAGATGGATGCACTTTATGTATGCCAGAAATGTGTATTTTTCTAATGGCTTTACTTGACATGTGGACATCTTAGCGTCGTATTATGCTCTGTTAAAAATAATTTTGTATTAGAGATTTGACATGATTGCTGTATTATTAGTAAACGATGACATTTATGATTGAATTTTGATGGATTTACTTGACATTGTACATTTTAGTGTCGTCTTATACGCTTTTAAAAGTTATGTTGTTTCAGATGCATTTGATGTTACATGATTGCTGCATTATTCGTAAAAGAAACCATTTATGAAGAAGTTTAAAATGAAGTTTCTTGAAAGGATTAAACATGTTAGCTGGATGATTCTGTTTATCATTTGTTTGCCATAAATGGTCATTGATACTGTAAATAAATGGACATTTTGGTTAACAAAATAATACTTAATATACACAATCCAACAAGAAGTGAATCGTAGAAAAGCTTGGACTGAGTGTCTAGGTCAGAAAATATCAAAATTTTCAACTATTTCACCAAGCCTGGTGTCTACTCATCCTAATGCTTGGGCCAAGTACCTAATAGTATATATATCTTCAAAAAGCATGGCTTGCAGAGTTAAACAATAACTGTCTTTACTCACTAATTAAACACGAATTACTTTATTACGATCTGTGAATTCAAGTTTCATTCGTAGTTCCATCAGCTCAATGAATATGTAAGAGGTGCAAGGTTATGAGAAAATGAGGGGCGGGTAATTGTTCTGGTCATCTTCATATACGAGACATTTTGTAGCGTATGTAAAAATGCTTCTGAACAAATAATGTTCACAGTTGAATTATCATTTTTTTTGTTTTGGTAAGACCATCTATTAGATCAGTTTTATCTTCTAGTTTAGTCAACCCTTAATTGTGATCCTGATTAAGGGACAATTAACTGTAATTGCTGGTCGTTTTACCTTTCTATGTTACATAACTCCGTTAGCACTAAATATTTTGTTAAATTTGCTTGACGAAAGTTGCGAATCATGTTACTGCGTTTCGGAAATGGTTTTCATCTAATGTCTACAAAGCTAGTTTTAGTAGCAGTTTTCTAAATAAAGTTCTTAGTGATAGAGAACTCTTAGTTAGAAACTAAGAAAGTCCACGTGATCGTATTCAACATTCTTTTTGGCTCAAAAACGAATTCGGAATTCTTAGTTTGCATTGGGATTCAATATGTGGAATAAATTTGAATTCTAGAAAAGCTAATTGCTCCCAGAAAATGATAAACTGTTATGCCAATTACAGGTTATTCGGTTTTCTTCACCTAGATCTGCTGGTGCTGAGTGTATTGATCCTGATTGTACGTGGGTGGAGCAATGGTAAGGATTAAAAGATCTGAAATTTCTGGGGATAATTGATGTAACGTCGTACTGTATAAATATATAACAAAAGGATATGTAACAATGCTGAACCCTTTTAGGATTCATCGTGCTGGTCCTCGTGAGAAAATTTACTTCAAACCAGAAGATGTGAAGGCTGCGATTATAACTTGTGGTGGACTCTGTCCTGGGCTTAATGATGTCATACGACAGGTGGTTTCTATATATGATTTTATATTTGTGGTGTTTTATCAATTACGTAAATAAGAGTCATGCCACTCATCAGGGTCCTCTGTGCTTCACATTACCAGTTAAACACCTAGGTGTTTAACTTGCCCAAATTTTAGACAAAAAATAGTTGTTTTTTAAGCTTGGCATTTCAGAAAACAAAGTTATATATATGGGGCTAGGAAGGTGGGGGCAGGGACAGGGTGTAATCAATGTGTCGTCCTAGCTTACAATCACCTTATTTTATGTGGCCATCTTAAACAATCTTGGTTTATGCGCCTAAAACAATTAATCGTTTAGAAAAGAATAAATTTAAATCTTTAATTCGATAACTGTACTGTAGTTATGTTATATATATTATTATACCATATACTGCTTAACTACTCTACTTAGGTGATCTGTAATTGAACATGACAAGATCACATCACAATTTACGTTTGTTTAGTTCTTTATAGAACACCACTATTTTTATCCAAAAGTATTATACTAGTAATATTTCTGTAGCTTTCAAAACCAATTATGTTTGTTTTTCTGTAAGTTCTGAAAAACCCAAAATGACATTGTTCACATTTAAATATTTCCATGATCATCATATGTTAACTCATTGATTCCTAACTTATTTTCCTTCGTTTGGAGTGGTTACAGATTGTCATCACCCTTGAAATATATGGTGTGAAAAAGATTGTGGGGATTCCTTTTGGATATCGTGGATTTGGCAACGAATTAGCTGAAATACCAGTGAGTTTTATCTTATATTCATATTATTACGTCTTTCACTTATCACAAATCATCATTTATAAGATCAAGGTGTCATAAGTCTGAGGAAAACCAGGAGTATCTTTCGGTAATTATGATTACAGGGTAAATACGTATCAGTGATCAAGAGCCCATGGAACTAAAGTTACCTGGGACAGGCTGGGTCTTGCTGGGTTCCCCGCAAACACTTTTTCGTTTATTTTTTAAAGTTTTCTATAACGATAATGTGACCTGTTTGACCTATATGACCTGTTCGACCCATATGACCCGTTCCTCTTATTTGCAATTTTGTTGATTTGTTCTGTTTGAGTTAAACACACAACCAAAATCAACCATTTATTAAATGGGCCGAAATTGCTAACGCTTCTTTATACTTGTACTTTAAATACTATCATGCCCACATTTGGTAACTGAACCTTTTACATGATCATTAGTTGTCTAGGAAGGTGGTTCAAAATGTTCATCTTTCTGGTGGAAGCTTGTTAGGAGTTTCTCGTGGAGGACCAAATATCAGCCAAATTGTGGACAGCATGCAGGTACTTGGTTCTGTTGTTTGTGTATTGATCGTCTCATATTCACTCTTTGATTATAATCACGATTTTGACCATGGGCGTAATGGATATGTCTTTGAAATTGTGGCAGAAAAGAGGAATCAATATGCTTTTTGTGCTGGGTGGAAATGGAACACATGCTGGCGCCGATGCAATACACAATGAGGTTTATAAGTTTGTCCATATTCTGTTTTGGTCCCTATTTTAACAATGTTAATAATTTCGTCAAATTTGAATTGTTTTATGGTTAGTGCCGAAAAAGAGGGTTAAAGGTGGCTGTTGTTGGTGTTCCCAAAACTATAGATAATGACATTCTGCTGATGGATAAGACATTTGGTTTTGATACTGCTGTCGAGGAAGCACAAAGAGCCATAAATTCTGCATACATTGAGGTACTTCTATTATTAAATTATTATTATCAACACTCTCTATATCAAATGTAACAAAACATTTGAATTTTTTCAGGCCCATAGTGCTTATCGTGGTGTTGGAGTTGTTAAGTTGATGGGGCGTAGTAGTGGTTTTATAGCTATGCAAGCAGCTCTTGCTAGTGGGCAGATTGATATATGTTTAATTCCTGAGGTATATTGATGCATATTAATGTGTATTATTTGTTTCTTGTGTTATCACATGATCATCGAATCATTAACAACGTTCTTTTAATTGAATCCATAGGTACCCTTTGAGTTACATGGACCTCATGGCGTTCTAAAACATCTTAAATATCTACTTGAAACAAAGGGATCAGCTGTCATCTGTGTAGCAGAGGGAGCTGGTCAGGTTGGCTTTCTATGCTAGTAAATAATGTGCTTATTTAAATCACAGATATATCATGCCTTTTATGTTCAACTATGTTCAGCTTACACATCACTCTTTGAGGTGTCAATTTCGAGCTATTTGCTTATTCAGTGGGTTTGGGTGATTTGGCTTCATTTTTTTTTTTTAAATTTCATACGGATCAAATGGATCAGATAAAAATCTGTAGGTAAAACAGGAGCTAGTATTTGGGTTGAAGGCATACAATACACCTCCCAAGCTAAAACGGAACTAGTTAAAAGGGTCGTTTTAAAAATATTGTTTTTGTAATTGCATTTGACACATTTACTGTTCATATAAGTCTAATTGGAAAAATATTGTTTATGGGACAATCTAACTAGGTCTTACCCGTACTAGAAAATAGTTCACTGTAACCTTACCCGTTATGACCCGCTACCCAAGCTACCCGACATGCCCAAATTGTGGTACCTTTAGTTAAGATGTTTCTGTCTGTGGTCATGTATCTATGATTTATTTAATTTCATTTTGTATTGGTGGGTGTCACCTCGTTAGTGGGGCTTGTTTGAGTAGTTCTGTAAAACTGTAGAAAATTATTCTTGGGTAATGATTTTGTAATGTTGTCGGCTGCAGAATTTTTTGGAGAAAACAAATGCTAAGGATGCATCTGGGAACACTGTACTTGGAGATATTGGTGTACATATACAACAAGAGGTTAGCGATGTTTAAGTGCTTAACCCATTTCTTTTTGTGCGTTTATCGATTCTATACTTTTTATTACAGCTAATTAACAATATTTTTATGAATTTTAATGACTCCCACATGCAATCAACCACGTACTCTTTGTAAATGATCTATAGATCTTTGGAATTTATTCATAATGAATTAAAAGGATCATGTGAGACTTTATATTATAATTGTAAAGTATTCAGCTATCTCTTTCTTATGTGATATCGTTTCAGATGTATCAATATAATCAGATCAATGATACTCTTTCAGATAAAAAAATATTTTAAGGAGCTTGGAGATCCAGCTGATGTAAAATACATTGATCCAACATATATGATCCGCGCCTGCAGAGCAAATGCATCGGATGGAATTCTATGTACTGTGCTCGGTCAAAATGCTGTAAGTTTATTTCTTGTGCCCGACCAGTGGATATTACTTATAGTTTACTTCAACCACACTTTCATTATAAAAGCCAATTGAGCAATATATAGGGCTCTTCTTAGGCATCAATTATCCCCCAGAATGTTATTTCTTCACACAGAAAATAACATCACGATTTTAGTCTGATAAAGTCATCACGATGAAGCATTACTCAAGTGGAAAGTTCAGTGACCGCATAATAGTCATTTGGGTTAAACTTAACAAAGTTGGTTATAATCAATCCAGAATGTGTTAAGGTCATCAGCATCATAGCCAATATGCTGGTGTCGCGGTTCAGTTTCCATCAGCATCTTGCCAATATGAGGTGGCAAGATGGGTGGGTTTAGTAACAGGTGAAAGCATGTTTGACCGTTCGTGTTGGAAACAGTCATTTTTATGTATGGGTCAAAACAAGCCAAGGTCAAGTTGACATGCGATAGAATTTTCCTAAATATGGTATTTACTGAAAGACTGCTTGTTAGGTTTTTCCAAGCAAGACATGCAAATAAGCACACACCATGTATGAACATTCTTGCTGACATACACAAACCGATAAAACACGTATTCCTAAAATGCCGTTTTCTTTTATTTTCAAACTAAATTTCTATTATACTAGTTTTTACTATAAAATAAACAAACAATACCCTTGAAACAAGCTCTTGCTTCCCCTATTTTAAAGTGGCAGCTTATCACCACTCTAGATTGACCTCCATGGTATGTGTTAACAGGTACATGGTGCATTTGCTGGATATAGTGGTATCACAGTAGGCATATGTAATACTCACTACGTCTACCTTCCAATTCCTGAAGTGATTTCTTATCCCAGGACGGTTGACCCAAACAGCCGTATGTGGCATCGTTGTTTGACAGCTACAGGCCAACCAGATTTCATCTAATCTAATCCATATACGATAATTTTGTTCTTATTTTTCAATATACTTAACTTCACAGAATATCGAAAAAGGCAGGTCCTAAGAGGATTCCATTTGAAATAAAACAGAAGGGCATATGATTAGGATGCTATGAGAAACAATAAAATTACCATGAAGACCTTATCTTGGTCTTTTGAAGGCTCCATTCATTTATACTGTATTTTCCACATTTCAGACCCGTGCTGATGTAAAATTTTGTTTATTATCTATCAAAATCTGAGGGACTGAGGAGGCATTTAGCTTTATCTACTTTTCTTTTTTCTTAGTACCTTAATTATTGTTGTTAAACAATACAAATATGATGCTTCATTTGCTTTCATAAAATAACTGTCTCATGTTAATGTGTTAAGTTTGGTGCATGGTTGCATTTTCAAGCCAATAACACTGATACTTGCTACCAGAGTTTCAAATAATTTGTAGGACTGTGAAACGGATTCGAATCTGGCCTCCGGACATGTCGGAACCACATGAGTTCACTGGGCATGATCTAGGCACAGTGGAACCGCATGAGTTTACCCGGGGGAAGATTTGCTGGAGATGTTGATGGACTGGATCTCAAAAGGTGAGAGGCTTTCATAAAGACATGATTGATGGAGGGTCGAGAGATGCTCTTTGCATCCATGGCTGAATGGTTAAAGCGCCTCTATCGGCCAAATTTGTTGCAAATATACCTGGAAACATTGGCAAAAGGCCAATTGTGTCTTATAAAATCTCAGCCTTTCGAAACAAATAAGCCTTTTTAAGATCTTATATGAAATACAACCACTACATACATACATGTAGGGCTGAGCATCGAAGGTTTAAAACTGAACCGGACCGACAAAACCGACCGAGCCGACAAAAACCGAGCCGACCCGACAGCATTTCTGATGTGGTTCGGTACTGGAAACACTAAAAAGATCTCGGCCAACCGAGAGAGATAAACAAGAACACTTTTTGTTCCTAAGAAACTTTAATAAAATTCAATCAACCAGCCAAAAGAGTTTTACAATGCTTAAATAGAAATCCTAAGAATCAAAAGATAAACATGCAACCTAAAAAAGGATAAACACAAACACGAATCAGAAACAAACACGAACTCAAACTCTCTTTATTACTTGGCTGGACTGGGCTTCACTCGTTGGGCTGGTTCTAGCCACTTTCATTAACCAGCTCGTCTAGTCTTCGGGCCTGGCTACTAACGTCCGGATCCGTATCATCCTCCCCCTCTAAAAAACGACTCGTCCCCGAGTCATCACCCAACTCGTCCCCTTCGGTATACGGGGATAAATCTGCAACATTAAAAGTGGTTGATACACCATAATGACCTGGTAATTCAAGCTTGTATGCATTGTCATTAATTCGTTGCAAAACCCGAAATGGCCCGTCGGCGCGAGGTTGCAATTTGCCAAAACGCGACTTTGGAAAACGGTCACGCCTTAGGAAAATCCACACCAGATCTCCTTCTTGAAAAACCACCTTCCGCCTATGCTTGTTCGCACGAGCTTGATATTGTAAGTTATGCTTAGTAATCTGGTCCCTTACCTTTTCGTGAAGCTCCTTGATTTGGGATGCCCGATCATCCCGTCAAGACTAAACGCCTCAACCCGTGCAATGGTGCTAGATCAAGTGGAGTAAACGGGTTTCACCATAAACCACGAGAAAAGGGCTGCGTCCCGTTGAACTATGAGTGGACCTGTTATAAGCAAACTCGGCCTGTGGAAGAGCAAGATCCCACTGCTTTTTATTATCACCCACGAAACAATGAAGAAGATTACCCAAACTACGATTAGTGACTTCAGTCTGACCATCCGTTTGTGGGTGATGTGAAGAACTAAATTGCAGCTTGGCCCCCAAACGTTTCCAAAGGGTACGCCAAAAATGGCTAACAAATTTCACATCCCTATCGGAAGTGATTGTTTTTGGAACGCCATGCAACTTTACGATCTCTGAAAAATACAACCGCGCCACCTCAGACGCGTCAAACGTTTTTGAACATGGGACAAAGTGAGCCATCTTTGAGAATCGATCCACAACAACCATAATGGAGTCCTTTTTCCGTTGTGTAAGTGGTAAGCCTAGGACAAAATCAATACTTACATCTTCCCATGGTCCAGTTGGCGTAGGTAGCGGCGTGTACAACCCTTGGTTGGTATGATGAGTCTTGGCAACATGGCAGACGCGGCACCTGTGTAGAACTTTCATCACATCGCGAACGAGCTTTGGCCAAAAAAATCGCTCGCTAACTAAAGAAACTGTCTTGGTACGGCCAAAATGTCCCGCCAAAGCACCTTGGTGACACTCAACAATAATAGCTTCCGGAATGACGATAAGGGAACACACAACCGATGGCCTTTAAACAGCAACCCATCACGTCGAACAAAATCGCGAAACGGGAGACTCCACATTTTCCCACACATCTTTGAAACTGGATCATCAATGTACAATTGTTTTAGTGGTTCAAATCCGCCACATGAATAGTGGACGAGGTCACGAGCGCCAAGGCGTCGCTAAGTCGCCAAGAATCAGATTGCATTTCGCTTTGTGGCGGATGACAAAATTAAAGTCCTGTAAAGCTTCAACCCATCTTGCGTGCCTCGGATTGAGCTTAGCTTGCCTTGAATAAATTTTAAAGCTTGGTGATCGAATATAAAACAAACTCGTTAGGTAGTAAATAATGTCGCCAATACTCAAGACTTCGAACAATAGCATAAAATTCTTTGTCATAGGTGCTATAACGGCGCCTGGTGTCATTAAACTTTTCACTAAAGAAGGCGATTGGACGACCCAACTGACTTAAAACACCACCAATACCCAACCCCGAAGCGTCGCATTCAACTTGAAACACATGTTCGAAGTTTGGCAAGGCGAGGACGGGAGCTTCAGTGACCACTTTTTTTAACCGTTCGAAGGCAGCCTGAGAGGTGGTAGACCACACAAACTTACTACTTTTAAGAAGGTCTGTAATAGGGGCTACCAAGGTACTAAAGTTCCGAATAAAACGCCGATAGAAAGATGCAAGGCCATGAAAACTTCGTACGTCGTGTAAAGAAGCTGGTGTCGGCCATGTTGTGATAGCTTCGACCTTTTTTTGATCCATGCGAATGCCACGTCCAGATACCAAGTAACCCAAAAATATTACTTCCTGTGACAAAAATTGACATTTGTCTTTGTTGGCATATAACTTCTGATCTCGTAGAACCGAAAAAATTTGGCGAAGATGAGATAAATGTAGCTCCATAGTTTTGCTAAAAACCAAAATGTCGTCAAAATAAACGACAACACACCGCCCAATAAATGGCTTGAAAATATGGTTCATTAAACGCATGAAAGTACTTGGAGCGTTTGATAAGCCGAAAGGCATCACCATCCATTCGTAAAGTCCATCGCGTGTTTTGAAAGCGGTTTTCCACTCGTCCCCAGTTCTCATACGAATTTGGTGATATCCACTCCTTAAATCAATTTTGGAAAATACTTTGGCACCGTGTAGGTGGTCAAGGAGATCATCAAAACGTGGTATAGGAAAACGATATTTAATGGTAATTTTGTTCACCGCGCTGGGACGAGCAACGCGGGTACCGCACAAGGACTCATACTCTCGCGGATAAGGCCTTTGTCGAGCAACTCGGTAACTTGACGATGTAACTCTGCAAACTCTTTGGGATTCATTCGGTAAGCAGGTTTATTCGCGATACTAGCACCTGGAACAAAATCGATGCAGTGTTGTATCTCGCGCATCAATGGTAGCCCCGCAGAATGTCATTAGGAAAATATCGCAAATTCACGACTAAGGGAGCACGTCGGTGGCAAGTGTTCACGGTGTTGGGTTTTCTTCGAGTACAACCAAACCGAAAACAGTGTGAAAGATTGGTGTTTTGCGAGCCCACAAAGTCGCCCTTTGTTAATGGGGTCAGATGTGGTCGTTCATCGCGTGGGTTTAGGGGAGCCAAAGTAATATGGAGACCATCTTTTCGGAAAGAGTAGGTGTTTCGAAAACCGTCATGTTTGGCACGCCTATCATAGAGCCATGGACGCCCCAAAAGAATGTGACACGCGTCCATATGAATGACCTCACACCAAATTTCATCCGTATACTTATTGCCAATTGAAAAATTCACCAAACATTTATGAGTCACTTTAACCATGTTACCTTTCTTTAACCATGTGTCGGTACGGTCGGGTGGTCTTGGATGGGTAAACCAAGTTTTCAACCATGGTAGTAGCTACCATATTTTCGCAACTTCCGCCATCAATAATAACCGTACATACTTTCCTTTTGCCGCACACTTAGTACGGAAAATGTTGTTGCGTAACGGTAGTATCATCGTCGGGTTAGCTAAAGTCGTGCTAAGCAACTGCGAAATAAGATTTCACCCGATCGGGTAAAGAACTTCGAAGCTCCTCTCTTCCGTGTCATACTTAGGTTCCGTGTCGTCCACAAAGGCGAGGATTTGTTTGTTTGGGCAATCCCGTTTAATATGACCTATCCCTTGACACTTGAAACACCGAAGATTACCTGAGGGACCTGTTGGAGGAGTAGGAATAACTGGTGGGTCAGCTTTGATTGGGCCGACCCGGGTGTTGGTAGAACTTCCAGGTGTTGTTCGGGGGTATGCCGGGAACTTGGATGTCGGCTTATTCTTGTGAGTGAGTTGGCGTTCCACCCGCAAAGCAAGTTGGCATACGTCAGAAAACGAGTAGTATTGCTGTAATGAAACAATGTCTGCAATATCGGTGCGGAGAATACCCAAAAAACGCGCAATCACTTGTTCGTCATCTTCTTCCGCACTACAACGCATGCGCATGCGTTCAAACTCGGTAATTAGTTCCTCCACGGACAAAGAACCCTGTTTGAGATTTTGATAATCTAATTAGGCATCCTGTTTGTATGTAACAGGAAGGAACTTAGCTCGTAATAGTTGCTTCATCTTCTCCCATGTTTCCACCTTGTGTTTGCCATCCCTATAACGTTGAGTCTGCACATGTTCCCACCACAACGATGCATATTTTTTTTAACTTAATTGCAACAAGTTTTACCTTTAGGCATTCAGGGACATCACGAAGGTCAAAGATGCGCTCCACAGTTTGTATCCAATCAAGGAAATCATCTGGTTGTAACCTGCCTTCAAACTCTGGGATTTCAGTACGTAGACCTAACGAACGAAGCGGGTCTACCTGTTGGTGTTGCTGTCGCTGGTGTGGTCTGTGTTGCCGGTTTGGTGGTTGACGTTGGCGATGGTCGCGTCGGGCGAAAAGGTTATCATCCTCGTCATCCATGTCATCGTAGTCATCCCCCACCGAATTTGTTGCCATGCTGTCTTCCTTTGCTTCGTACCTGTCAAAAGGATTAGTTTCCAATTCACGAACCCGTTGACGGAGGCGTTCGATCTCAGCATCACGAGGATCACGTCCTTCATAACCGTTGCCTCCGGCGGCGAATCGACGGTTAGGATCAATACCCGACATACTGAGAGTCCTGGTCTCTGAATACCACTTGATGTGGTTCGGTACTGGAAACACTAAAAAGATCTCGGCCAACCGAGAGAGATAAACAAGAACACTTTTTGTTCCTAAGAAACTTTAATAAAATTCAATCAACCAGCCAAAAGAGTTTTACAATGCTTAAATAGAAATCCTAAGAATCAAAAGATAAACATGCAACCTAAAAAAGGATAAACACAAACACGAAACAGAAACAAACACGAACTCAAACTCTCTTTATTACTTGGCTGGACTGGGCTTCACTCGTTGGGCTGGTTCTAGCCACTTTCATTAACCAGCTCGTCTAGTCTTCGGGCCTGGCTACTAACGTCCGGATCCGTATCAATTTCGGTTCGGTTTCAGTTTAGGTTTTTCACGATTTTCAGTTTCGGTTCGACCCAAAACCGACAAAAACACACATAAACACATCTAAACCAAACCGAACCAAAGGACCCAACACAAAACTGAACCGAACATATTTGGTCCGGTTTAGTTTTTTCACGATTTTTAGTTTTCAGTTTTGTCGGTTTGGGTCGGGTTTTAAACTGATACTCAACACAATTTTATACATGGATGTCAAACAACGTACGTGTAGTGTTTCAAACAGTGTTCTAAAAGGCTCGCAAAGGCCCCGCAAAGGCCTCGCAATGGCGTGAGGCTTGGTCATGCCGCCACGCCATGCCGCTACGCCGCCTTATGTCACATCTTTTTGTAAACTCGACATAAATGAATTATGATATGATTATATAAATATTTTCATACTTTGTGCCGCATTATGCCACGCCTTTTAAACGCAAAAGCTTCGCCTTGACCGCAAAGGCGTGAGGCTTGATCATGCCGCCATGCCACGCCTCACGCTATTTATAACCTTGGTTTCAAATCAAATACCCATTTAATATGGTGATGTTCATCAACAGTTTGGTTCAATAAAGATCAAAGAAAAACTAAAGATCAAATAATCCATTCTCAACCACTCATATTTCATCAAAACAATAAAATAAACTTTCACTTTCATTTTTAAAAACTAAATATCTCACAAACTTAGACGAAACTAATCATACCATCACGACAAGCATAAAATTACCTTTAATTTGATATCTCACATCATATCTTTTCGACAATTTTTTTATCATATCTTTTCGACAATTTTTTTTCGATTTTTTTGTGGCTTTAGGGTTTACCGTTAGGGTTTAGGTGTTTAGGGTTTAGGGGTTTGACTTTTTGGGTTTAAGCTTTTTAGGGGTTAAGGGTTTAGGTTTTTTATGGTTTAGCGGATACGGTTTTGGTTTTTTTTTGTTTAGGGGTTAGGGTTTTAGGGGTTTAGGGTTTTAGGGGTTTAAGGTTTTAGATGTTTAGGGTTTTTAGGGTTTAAGGGTTAGGGTTTTTAGGGTTTAGGGGTTGTGTTAACACAAAAGAGTATTTTTAAAATTTTCTTTTATAGTGTAATATATTGAAACACGCAAAAAACGATAAAAAATAAGTTCGTCGAAAGTATACAATATTGGATCTTTTTAGAAAGATAATTTTATTTTTGTCGCAATGGTATAATTAGTTTTATCTAACTATTAACGGTTTATGAGATATTTAATGTTCAAATATAAGAGTGAAAATGAATTTAATTAATTTGATAAAAAATGAATGATTGAGATTGATCCATTTAATCTTTAGTTTTTATGTGATCTTTATTGATCTCAGCCCTGTTCATCAAAACGAGACTTGCATATTTGTTGATTCTAAAAAAATAAAATAGTTATGTAAAACGCATGCAAGTGAGTCATGTTCTTGTGAGATTAGCATTTGTTGATAATATTTCTTTTACCCTCTTATTTAAAAAAATGATGTGCACTATACCTAAAAAGTTTACGGGTTGATACCTATCAGGCATATCAATAAGGCTGGCCAACACATTATTTCTTCTTATTAGGGGTAGATAGGGCTGTTTGATTGCTAAAATTAATTAATATTATTCTCAGCCATTGACATTTGACATTGATATAAGGCTTATTCAAAATTCAAATACGTGTTTACCACATCCAGGTATAAAATCTAAAAGTATGTGATTTGTATACGGTGCCAACTTTCGCTCAGTATTTTGAATCTCAAATACTAATCAATCACATATAATTAACAACTCTCATTTATAAAATCATTTTTTTTTTAATTTTAAAACAGCAATTTTTAACTATCTCAAAACATTTACAACATAAATCAATATCACATGTCTTAAGCAAGACTTGAACCCGCCACAACCATTTAATTTAGAAGCTTCTCACACATCATGAGGTATCATTGAGACACAATCCTTTGGTTATAAAATCCTTTATTATTATCTTTTATATAAGAGAATTGATCCGCACACTTTATATATTGATCCGCACACTTCACAGTACATGTAGATACTGCACAGTATGAGTTTTGTACAATTTATTGATGCATGAAAATAATGTCCCAATAAATTTAGTGAGCAAATCACTTGCCTTTGTATAAGGATCTAAAGACTCGATAGAAAAAGTAATAAAAAGAAGGAAAAAATCTCAACCAAATGATATAACTAAGACCACCTGTAATAATGTTTGTATTTCAAATACCCGTGTTTCCGTTATTACACTCTCATACGTGCAACACATCTTCGATGGTTGAAAAGCAAGATTCGGTTTTGCCCACGATCGAGTCTTAAAGGTGAGTTTGTGCGGGTGTGTGTATAATTTTGGTTTTTGTAGAGTATATTTGTGTTTAAGTAGAATATGTTTTTGCGATGAAATTAGTTTTTTTTATTACACTAAGTTGTGATATTTAAATTCGACTTAATTGACTTAATATGAAGAAAAAAAATGAATTCATTAACACATATGAAAACTGTTTGTGACTTAATAGAGAAAGATGACTGAAAATATTAAATACTAAAACTGAAATTGTCTGCATTAAGTCATCTCTTAATAGCCCTCCCTAAACCCTAAACCCTAAACCCTAAACCCTAAACCCTAAACCCTGTGAAGTTGGAAAAAAAAAAAAAAAAAAACTTATGTGATATTAAAGAAGTGGTGGTGAAATTGGCCATGATGCTCTCTTGTTACGGTTAGCCTAAAACTCAACCATAAACCACCACACAAAAAGAAACGCACAACCTATATCATATAACATCAAAAGCCAAAACCCTTGCGAACCCAAAATTCAAACAACCATCGTTGTCAATCGCTGCCGGTGACCTATAAACACTGCTGACCGCAGTCGAAAAATCCTCCCATCACCACCCGCCGCCGGAAACATATTGATGGGTGGTGATCGAATGACTATTATGTAGGCGGTGTACAAAATTTCAATAATCAATTTTCTAGAACCAACACAAGGCAGGACCTTTAAACCATTTAGACTTATAAAGAGGACACCCATACTTATAACTGAATCTGTATACATTCTCCATGGAGACAGATTATACCGAACACAGTCTATTGATACCAAATTGCACGAGGGGCTACAATAAAAGGTTTTAGGATGCTAATAAAAACCCATATTTCGCTTCAAAATTTAGGCCATATATTTCCTATATTTCCACACAAAATACTAATCAAATACAAAATTATAAAGAGAATTACTGAAATAATTACTATGTACAAGGTTATATATAGTTACAGGGGAGAGCAATGAGCTCTCTCTCCAGCTTCCTATGGGGGTGAACAAAGGCTCTTACCTGGCTCGGCGGCTAGACATATATATAGGGTTTGTTAATGCTTCAGACTCAACTTTAGTGAGCCTGGTCTTGTCAAGGCGTGCTCTTCTTGCAGCTTCTTGAATATGGCGATCGTGATCCTTAAGCATCTGATCCACATTTGCTGCACCTAGTGGACCCGAAAAATGGATCTTCTTGTTTCCTTTGTATCCATGATCGTTCTTGATATAAATAGAGCAAAAGAAAATTAGATATTAGTGGTGTTTTAATATGAAACATGAAGACGCTAAATTTAAACATTTGAAATACTTTGGCCGATTGTCGACCCATTTGACACACCGAGTTCCATGGTATTAAGTTTTCAAAGTTTTACGTGTTTGACAGACTGGCTCGAATTGCCAAGTCTACTTCCTGGATACCCAAGTACCAACGAACTCCATAAGTTCTTTTGCATAACCGTCTAAATACAAGGGTTTCAACTTACATTACTTTAAAATATGTTTTTCACACAAAAAGCTTTTGTTCAGAAATATGCAACCCTTGCTTCATACCCAAATGGTAATTATTAGTTGGCTGCCTGTGTGTCAAGTATCCAAATTTAATCAATCATGTGAACCAAACTACCACATAGAATTTTAATAAAAATAACGCAACTTTAAATTTTAGGAACAATTAATAAGGATATTCAACTTTTTTTCATTAAGGCCACTCAAGTCTCAATAACTAAATGCGCATTATAGGCCACTTAAGAATTTATTCACATTCATTTGTACTAAATTTGACAAAAACATACATACTAAAAGACTATGATATTGCCATATTGGTCAATTTTGTGACTGTTCAACAATGTTTTTATTTTACATAATAGAACGTAACTGACATTTTTTTGTTTTTAGAAAAAAAATCAATAATCATCCTTGTCATTTAACTCGATCCTTACCGGATTTGGGTGGCAAATCAGGTAGTTTAATAATTAGGTAGTCGTAGTGTAGAAAAGTTGAATATCCTTATACAGTATCCCTTACTTTTAACATAACATGTTTCCAATAAAGCATCTGTTGGAACATCTTCAAGGAGTAAAGATATTTCAAAAAGTAAATATAGATATGTAAGGATAAATAATGATAAATGAATATAACTAAGTGTATTTTAGTGCACACAACCACGCATATAACTAAGTATATATTTTGACTATTATCATACAAGCATAATACGACATAACACATTATTAGTTATTTAGTTTATGAAAGAATTGACCGGTTTTGACCCGTTGCCCAACCCACCCATTATCCCAGTTCTAGTCATTTCAAATATAGAATAGTTGGATGATTCCAAGAATAGGTGGAGTACGAATGATAAAGAAATAAATAAATAAATAAATAAAAACTCACCATAACTAGTTCTTTAGCACTGGATCTGCCACTTTCGATGCGGCGAGGACCAGCCATACTCCGAGAGAGATCACTCCTATCATGGATTCTTGAGTGCCCAAAGTCTTGGCTGAACTCAGATAGCCTGCCCCTTTGATTTGTTGATCCATATTGGGAATGAATACGTTTTTCTCGATCATCAGCCAACAATGTTCTAGAACTAACTAAACCCGAGAGTCCAGATAAGTCGGCTCTGCTTGTTATTGATACTTCATCATATTTCTTCCCTGATTTTGTCCATGTGCCTGCAACCAATGGTCCCGAATATGATTCTCTCATTGGAGGATGAAGTTCCAAACCGTTACTAGCTTCTTTCTTGTAATGTGATAGTCTCGATTGTTCAATAGGAAAACCAGTAGCAGTATCATCCTTGTTCCGGTTGAAGTACTCACTTCGGCTCTTTGAATTTGCTCGATCATGCCTTCTCTGTAAACAAATTAGAGCGAGTGTTATCAATATATAAGAATGGCAATGGCGCGAGGTGTTCCCTGAAACCCGACATATGTATGTCTTCTACATACATTAACATATGAATACACACATGTATAGAGCCACATCTAATGTTATACTAAAGGTGGCACTTTCAAGATTATGGGTTTATAAGGAATCCCTTTTTTATCTCAAACTTTTAAATGAAGAAAATCAAAAAGTTCTATTGTAATAAATGCAGTTTTTGTAATTGCGTTTAACCCAAAAACAACTTAAATTTAGTTCTACAAACAATGGCCAAAAAGATTTCGGGCTAATCTAACACATACTCAAATTTACTCGTTTTGTCCCAAACCCAATTTCTTTATTACCCAAACCGCTCACCCAAATAGGGTTCTGAAAAAAAAAAAAAAAAAAAATTGCCTAGTAAACAGGACTCGATGACTAACAGAGTAGAACATAAGATACAATAGCTAAACAAAAGGTAACAACTTGAGTGTGTAGTATAACTTGGGTCACACATCAAAAGTAGTGTAGGTAACGCAGAGGCGAAGTTTTGAGACAAGTCAAATCAGGTTGAGTCTTTTGTCCTTTTAAGAGGTGAAGTCATAAGACAAGTTAAATCAGGTTAAGCTTTTAAGTAATTTTGACCCCTTTCTTTTCATGTGAATTTACTTTTATTTATAAGCATATGACAACCCAAATTGACCCATTTTCACATGAACGAGTAGATATAAATGATTAACAAAACACGCTTCCGCATAAAAAAAACTAGTGCTATTGCGGCTACACCTCCCGCTTAAATGGGTTGACATTGTACTACAAATTGATTTACACAGTATATTGTCTATCTCAAGTTGCCATCATATGATTGTATCGTGGAAGCTGGCTAGCGACTTGAGCCATTAATGCAAAATCAGAACTTGTGCTGTCAAAATAATCAATTATCATGAATAGAAACACAAGTAAAGTACCTTCATTGACGCAGCTAACTCAGCATTAGCATCAGGAGCTGCAACTGCATGAGGTTCTCTTGGTCCGCGACTTTCCCTGTCAATCTTTTGGCCATTGCATCCGTCCACTCTTTGTCTACAAGATATCTTAAGTTATCAAAAAGTGCCTCCAAAGAACTTAATTAGCTAAAATGAAATCAATTATATAGTATAAATCAAACTCCCTTTAAAGTGTCAATTTTCATTCTGACTTTAAACTACTTTCAGTTTCAATAGTCAAACTAAGACGCCATTAACAATAAAACTAACTGGGGAGAAAACATTTCTAGATCAGATAGTTAAGATACTTATGGTGTGCATATTTCAAATGAGCTATTAACTATCTAATCAAATTAGTATAGCATCAAGATATAGAGGATGTTAATTTTGGGTGAAAGTGCAATTTCAAAGTAGTAGATGGACTATAAAGCATACGTTTTCTCTGTTTTGAGAAAGACATTCACAGAAACAGGCAAGAATTTTGAAGAAGCATACATACCTTCTAGCTTCTTCCTCCCTCAATTTTGCATCTATCTCTTTGCTAGGAGGATACTTCGGCAAACTTGAAGGATCACAAGCGTGTGGTTTAGTTGTAAAGAACTGGCAAAGATTAAAATTACATTGTTATTTTATTTCAGTAAAAATATCAAAAAGTTTAATAAATTGACGGATAACATAAACACTTGAACTTTAAAACACCAACACTAAGAATATAGCAGTGTAAGTTTATTAAGCCTGAGATCAACACTGGTGAAATTAAAACTTGCCTCTCAAACAAATAATGGCTTAAAAGTACAATGAAATATGACTTCTAAACACACGGAAGCAAAACCAGTATTTTCTAAGTCACATGAAACTATCACAATTTCATATTTGGTAATTGGTATGGCTCTACACAAATTGCAACATTTCCTATACTAAAAAATTACAGGGTTAAAACTACATATATTTTCCACATTTATCATTACTACTACTTCCTTTGTTTGATCTTAATCACAAGGTCCCATTGAAACATCGTATAACTTATATTGCTCACTAATTCTTGATTATTTATGCATTGGCCTTCATTCAATAACTTTATTTACCACCTTGTAAAGTTTGTGGGCCCATTGAAATGACTTCTGAACTCGAGGAGAAATAAATAGAACACAAACTGAACACTAGATGACAATGATATAAACAAACAGAACCACTGAAGAAGAGTCTTTACCTCGCTTTTAAGAGCAAACAATGCAGATCCTCTCTGAGAAGGATCTATTGCAAGTAAGGTCTCCATAAGCCTGATAGCAACAGAAGGAACATCTTTAAAAGTATCTTCAATGCGTCGCCTGTAAGGCTGTGTAGGCTTAAACACTGCTGAGTGACGTAATTTCGATTGTCTCCAATAATCGTCAGACGGTGAACCACAAAGCTTAAATATTTTATGTAACTGCTCAACCTATAAGGTAAAAATCACAAGTCAAAAAAGAAACATAAGCAGGAGAAGTTCTAAGTAACATAAAAGTAACCATAAGCAGTATTTTTTAACAGAAAGGTAACTGTAAGCATTTACTCAATTACTACATGTGTTTTCTATCAGGTTGTGCTACTTTGAATTTCAATGTGGAATTTGTATTTTACCAAACTCATATTATGCTATTTAACATTCTGTGATTATAACAGAGTTTCTCTTTCTACTAACAATATTAAATGCAACTTTTTTATGGCATGATTAAATTTACATATCAGGCCGCAAGATATACAAGTTAAAATAGAAACCATAAGCATGAAAAGTCCAAAGTAACAAACTAACGAGTGACGATGAAGTAACCATAAACATTTAATCAATTGCTACATAGGTTCTCTTATCAGATTATGGCATTATGCTACCTTGACCTTAGATGTAAAAATTGTATTTACCTAAATCAACTAGATTTGTGCAGCATTTCTATATCGGCTAAACATTGAAAAATGATTGCTTAATACCTCAGTCCGACCGGGCATTATAGGTTTACCGGCATATAGTTCTCCAAGAATGCACCCTGTGCTCCACAAGTCAACCGCAACTCCATAATGAGTTGCACCGAGTAGAAGTTCGGGTGGTCGATACCAAAGAGTCACCACACGGCTTGTCAGTGGCACATTTTCATGATTATTAAAGAAACTCGCTAAACCAAAGTCGGCAATTTTCAAGATTCCATCATTGTCAATTAAAAGATTTGACCCTTTTATGTCACGGTGTAGGACACCACGACTATGACAATGATCAAGTCCACTTAGCAGCTGCTGCATGTAGCATTTAACCTACAAAACGCATTCATAGTTTTGAAAATATTAGTTTGAGTGGCCCTGAACTGCAACAATATATCAATCAGCAGGGTGACGTAACTCAGATGGGTTTTGATCATTGGATTAAGCATAATAATTACATGTTAAACAGTAAGAATATAAAACATAGCAATGAATATACAACCTGTGATTCTGTGAACTTGACCCCGGGTAGTGACGCGAGTCCAGTAAGATCATGTTCCATATACTCAAAAACCAGGTACAAACTACAAGAATTGCGTGAAGTGATCATCCCTTCCAGCTTTATTACATTGGGATGATCAAGCTTCCTCAAAATAACGATTTCTCTCGCCATAAACTTAACACTCTCGGGATCCATATTGTCAAAACGCACTCGTTTTAGAGCAACAATTTTATTGTTAGTGAGATCACGCGCCTTGTAGACACTGCTGTATGTTCCTTGGCCAATCTGCATGAATTGCAAGACCGAAATCATATAAACAACTTATTAACTATCTAGTAGTGCAACAAGTAGAATATTCGCGGGCGGACCCAAGATACTAAGTCCAAGATACTAAATCACCAGGTGCACAATTTTTATTTTTTTTACGAGTATAAGAGAAATAAAATAAAAAAAAAAATGTAACACATGATTTTATAGGAAAATTTACACTAGGCACAAACATCTATCTAGTTGGTGACTGAGAATATAAATTAATACTACCTTATCTAATTTCTCAAAGGTATCAGCTCGTCTAGGTGACCATCCATCGAGAGCTTCGCCAGCAACAGCAGCAAGCCAGGAAGGCCAACCCCCGGCAACAACCTCGTCACTTTTTAACGTTTTCGGAACATTATTAAACACGTCTCTTCTTTTGCTATGATTAACTTTCTCAAAATGATCATCATCATTACGCCGTGAAGAATAATTTAATCTTTTGTCATGAATGGATCCAGTTGAATTCTTGTTATTAAAACTTTCGACCCTCTTTGACGACCTTAATCCGTGCGGTTCGGATGAAGCTTTGTTCGGGATCCTGTCATGATGATGATCTCGTGAACTCGAACTCCCATCGACTAAACCACCAGGTTTACCACATATTCCACCCATCTAATCTTTTCTTATAATTAATTAAATCCCTTTGATCAGAAGAAGAAATAATAATAATGGGATCAAAGTGGAACAAGACTATTGCTTGTTAACGCGTTTTTATCTACAAAAGAAAAGAAAACATGTTAATACAAATAAGCCGTAAAAACGCTTATTTATATTTTACGATCTTCTAATGTTTTGTCGATAACAAAAGTAAAATCATATTAACGAAACAAATAAAATACGTAAATGGTTTGAACTAATAGTTTTATAACACACTTACGTTTTCACATAAAACACTATAACAAGATTAAGTGATTTTATATTTTAGATACACATGTACAACAACTAGTGTTTACATATTGGCTTAACAAGTTTAAGTAACTCTATGAGTTAGATACATATGTACAACAACTAGTGTTTACATATTGGGTTAATACATACTTATATTAAGTACACTAAAATGGGTAAAACAAGTATATACTAAAATGGGTAAAAGCAAGTATATACTAAATAGATAAAACTAGCAAATGGTTTTGACCCATAACCCATGGTTTTATATATACCACTTACACAAGTTCAATGTATCCTTAAGGTACATTGTATCTAGATTGAAAACCATGGATCAACCCATAACCCATGACCCATGACCCATAACCCAAAATACCCATGGGCAAAGAGAGCGGACCACGGATCCCTAGCTTTGTGCTAGCCGGATCCCAGTGGAAGGGATCCGTGGGATCCGGGAAAAGAGAGAATTTCCTCTATAAATAGAGAGCCATTTCTTCCTTTCTATTCATCCCTTTACACACATACTTCCCCAAGTATTCTAACCTCTAACCTCGGATCCAAGAGATCTATGTAGCTTTTCTCTTTTGTTTTTGTGTGATCTTGTAGATTCCTCTTAAAGGAAAGATCACCACATCTTGAAGACGCAAGCTCAAGTCCATGAGTTGCCATGCTTCGTCATCATCAAGACAACGAAGGTTCTCTTGTTGATAGTTCTTCCTTTCTCCATAGATGTTGGGTTGAAGGCATTAGTGAAGAATGCCGAAAGTGTCAAGATGAAAGCATTAGTGAAAGATGCTAATCATCCGCGCCAAAGCATTAGTGAAGAATGCTTAAGGTGTCAAGACGAAGGCATTAGTGAAGGATGCCAAGCGTTGTGTCAAAGGCATTAGTGAAGGATGCCAAGAATCAAATCAAGTAGCATTTGGGAAGAATGCTTAGGTCGATAATCGATGAGGTGCATCGTTATACATATAAGTGTTTATTTATTCACAAGGATGGTGATATCCTTGATGGTGTTGTAACAAGGAGTAGATCTCCTTGATAATAGGTGTTGTGTCGTGAAGGGTAGTAGTTCCTCCATAATGGAACTAGGTGCTTAGCCTAGTACCTAATAAAGGGTAGGCGACGTTGTGATAGGATTAGTTCTCCTAAGGTGTGAAAGAACTAGGTGGTTAGCCTAGCACCGATAAAGGGTAGGCGACGTTGTGTTAGGTGTGGTTCGCCTTGGTGTGAAAGAACCGGTATTTAGCTTTGTACCGAAAAAGGTTGCGACGTTGTGAAGGCTTCTCCGCCATAAGGAGTTGGTGTAGTGTTTACGAACTCTCGAGTAGGTGACTCGGGAGTGGAGTAGGCAAGGAAGGTGTCCTTGTAGCCGAACCACTATAAATACTTGTGTCGTGGTGATGTGCTTCTTACTCTTTATCTTTCATTATATGTTTATATATCTATCTATCAACGTCCAACATAAACAACCAAATAGATTGACATAAGTCGATCTAAATATTTAAAAGGAAGTTTTAAATTGGTAAAACTATTCAACCCCCCCTTCTAGTTTTCCACAATTGGCATCAGAGCTTCGTTACCAAGTTTCTTAGAGTATGTTGTACTTTAAAAACTTGATACGATCCATGTATGTTTGAAAACTACAAAGAAGGATTATTTTTGTCATAATTTAAAAAAATCAATATATTGTTTATTGTTGGACAATGATAGAATGCTCTAACATTTTTTTTAAGCATTATCCATACTTGGATTTGGAACTACCAAAAAGATCATGAAGAATTCATCTCAATTGTTCCTCTCGCAAAAAGAATGTTTAAGTATCCTTACAACATTAACTGAGATTCCAAGAAACATCTAAATATTTCTTTTCCTTAAAAGAATATTTGGCAAAGGTATGATCTTTAATTACTTATCTTTATTTGTTATTATTAGTATCTTGATTGCATGTCTTAGTAGTAATAATTCTAGTAATTATTCTTTTATAGTAATTTTCTATTTAGTGTTCTCCGATTTTGTTTTGTAGACTTTATTACCAACTCATAATAATGATATCTAGTTATATGATAACATCAATCATTATTCACCACAAAGGATTTATTGACATCTCATGCACATCAATAAATATCCATGTGAAACTTCTTATATTATAATAAAATGGGATTTTATTATAATGTTTGAAAAGCTTCCCAAGAATCACGACTAATTCTTAAAAAAAGGGAACCTTGTCTAATAGGAATAGCATTTAATCATCAAAACCTCAAACCACAAGTTTTAGAACATTAACACCAAAATACTAGGTATCTTAGAACTCCCAAACCAAAGTTATCAAGGAATTTCTTGAGTCGACTTTTATCGTCATGCCGGATCCCTAAGTTTATACTAGACGGATCCCAAATGAGAGGATCCGCGGATCCGTGCAATGAAGACAAGATAAGCTAAAATGATCACCGTGGATGTTTCACCATCACTCATTTCACGCACTCACGAACAAGGACTCATATCGCTCATAGGAGCTAATTGATCATTTTTCTCAAGCCTAACAATCACGTGTGTAAGTTTAATCTTCACTACATTGTTAATCTAATTCCTTGATTCTTAGAATTACAATTACTTCATCTTTAAGAGTTGGGTTCAAATGGGTTTACCATTATTTGTCATCACATTGTTTTCTAAGATAATCTAAATCAAAGATTTAACATTGTTAATACAAATTAAACACATTTCTTGAACCCAACAAAGATGATGAGAGCAAAATTGTGATGAAACCTCTAGGTTACTATTCACCATTAACACCACATTGTGGTTACATTGTTTAGGAACATCATGCCAAGCAACAAGCAACAAGATTACCAAGACACCACTCACTACATTCCCATGTACCATAGGAAAATGGATTAAATCCGGACGATAGGAAAGCTTTTAAGTTACTTGAAAGGAGACTCTTTCATGAAGGTAGAGTTGTTGATCCATCATTTCTTGCAAATACCGACATGAGGGAAGTATTTGGAACTATTGGGTTTGATTGTTTATTGGATATAAACGAGCAAATTTGCCCGTCTTTGTGCTTGAGTTTTACAAGACTATGGGTATAATTAGAAATGATGATGGGTCCATCTCAATTGAATTTACCATAAATGGACATAAGTACACTCTTTCACTTGTGGAGCTTGGAAGAATTCTAGGGTTACATATGATGGCGCTTTGTATGTACTCAAATGAATGGTCTTTGGAACAACTACACACAATGGTTGATCACCATGATATCTACCACACTTTGATCCCAGAAGCAACCACGGTGAGGACACCGATTTATGCCAAGAGCATCACCATCAAGAGTCACAAGAAAGTCAAAAGTGATCTATAGGATCCTTTTCAAATGGAGCTTTCAAATGTATGGGTTATATAAGAAATGGGAAGTTGTGATAAGAGAAAATGTGGTATGTCTAGTAGGAAACAAGGATCACCCCAATGCTTGCCTAAGCTTCATGATATATTGTCTAGTGACCAATACTAGATTCAACCTTGCCTACTACATGGTCAAAAGAATGGCAAGTGTGAGAAGCATGGACAAGATGGTACTCCGTATGCAATGCTTCTAACCCGTCTTGCCAAATTCATCTTTGCATTAGATCCTTCCCCACAATCCCTTGATCATAACTTTTGCAATAAGGTCATGGTTCCACTAACCGAGGGTAGAACAACAAGGTTCATGGTAGAAGGCAAAGGCCACATCCACCCACGGATTCCTCGGACGAAAGGGAGAGGCAAGAAGAAGGTGAAGGTGAAAGGAGTAGTAGCAACCCACTTGAGAATATTGATCTTGACCCTTTGACTACATTAACCAATTGCCAAACATCCCCAATGAATCGCCCGAATGGCAACAAACCAAGGAATCTTCAAATGCTTCGCCAATTTCTTGAGGAAGAAGAAGTGAAGATGGTTTGATAAAGGACGGTGAAGAAGTGAAGAAAGGTAAAGTCCTAAGGCTTAAGTACTTGATGAACAATTTCAAACAATGGTTTGTAAACAATTTTAACTATGCTTGTAGTATGTAGGTATTGCCATATCTTGGCACTAAACATTCTAGCTTAGGTATTTGAAAATGAGATTTTACGACCTCTTGGTATGGTCGTCGCCACTCATTCTAGGAACTCGAGTGTTTCCCACTTTGATACAAGTTTTATTAGTTATGTTCTTGCACTTAGTCTACTTAGAAACAACTAAGAAAAGCATTTTCTATAATATGCATAGTTGCACATTTTCGTAAGCTTCTCGATCTATGATTGGCGGATCCCAGATTAACCGGCCGGATCCCTCCCATAAGGGAACCGTGGGATCCGTATGCAAATCGATGTGAAAAATGATTTAGCTTCATCAAAATAGTCCACTAGAACACTTCCAACTAGTCAAAACTCACCATAATTCCGCTCCAACACTCACACATTATCCATCACATTTGATAGCACTTAGTTTGATATGTCCTTCAATTTTAGCAAATTGATCTCAATCTCCTTTGACTCAAAATTAGAGCCAAAATAAGTTTTTATTTTTATAGATTTTAGTAAATCTATTCTAGGACATCATCTGACTTTTAGGACTTAGTATCATCATTTTTCTCACAACATATTGAAAGGAAACCTTGACAAATAAATAGTTAGATTACCCAAGGTAAGTGTTCTTAGTCTAACCATCATTAAGTACCATTACTTGTTATGGTTGAGGATTTGAGATATCCAACAGCTATAAACTTCAAAGTTAAGTCAAAACCTCGAAATCCATCACTTAAAACCTTACAAAGGCATGATGACTTCACTTAGAACTCGTTCGATAGCCGGATCCTCGGTCTATAACCAGCGGATCCTCATCGAGAGGATCCGCGGATCCGTACATACGTAAAGAATAAGGATTAGCCTCCTTAATTCAAATTCAAGTTACCTTTTCTCTAACCACCTTTAAGCATTCATTAATTACCCTCCTAGAGTCGATCAAAATCTCAAGAGCATGCTTAATCCTCTAAGTGGTCAAGGATTTAATTTCCTATTTCAAATTTTCCTTTATAACCAAACAAACCTTAGGACTAAGTCACCACTCTTAATCACATCTCAAAATCGAAATTTGAAGCTCACATTAGCACCTTCATCACCATGACTAAAGCTCTTAGCAACAACTCCTCAAACATAGGATCATCCAAAAGAAAGGGCCAAATGATCCATGAAATTTCATCCACCAAACATCCCCTATTAGAGATAATGACTCTAGAATCCCACCTCATCAAACCCATCCAACAAAAGCTAAGAGAACCGCAAGGATTAGCATCAAATCCTTCCAACTAGAAAAGGGATCATCTAGTTCCAAACCTAACATGGATAGTTCTAGCAAGCCATCAAAACCTTCATTCATTGAGAATGGACTACACTCATTGAATGAGCCTCTTCCGCATCCAAACATATATTCATTGTTTCATTCATCACCAAGAACCTCCCATTCACCAACCTTTTCATTGAATCGGGAACCACCTACAACACCAACTAGCCCATCATGGGAAACAAGGAACAACCTTGATCATATGGAAGAAGTTCCATTACCACCCTCATTTTAGAACCTCTACCTACTTCTCAAAATGAAGACCCTCAACACACATTGAGCCCCTCAAAACATCCTTTTTCCTTCGGGGCCAAACCAAGACAATACTTGCCCAAATTGTCTAAAACTCAAGGACTTGTTCAAGAAGTACGAAATGAGATACATTTCATGTTCAATCATCTTCTTGCAAAGTTGGATCAATTCAACAAGTCCACCCATCCCTAGACTTAAGCACATTGTCACATTCTAAATCCCAAATAAGATTAGTATTAGTAGTACTTATATGGCTAAAGTTCATTCTCTTAGTTTTTAGAGATTTGGTTGTGTATCTCTTGTTTTATTGAATGAATACTTTTATGCCATGATTATTATATGTGTTGTGCTTGTTATATTGTACATTTATCTCATTCCTCAAATTGCACTCCTTGACATTTCTTCATCATCAAGAAACCGGAACAGATAGCCGGATCCCTTCCTCGATAACTAGACGGATCCTCCTGAAGGGAACCGTGGGATCCGTGGTATGTAAGCACAAATTTCTACTAACTTGAGTCTCTTTTGCGTGAAATTATGCACTATACTCTTGTTTTTCTAACCTTTACTTTGTAGATTTTCAAAATAACACATGAAGATTTTGACACCATAAAAGCTAGGGGAGCTTTGTGTCAAACAATATTGCAAAATCATTTGCAACTTAATCCATTTTGGATTACACTTCATGTTACCCCATTGCAACTTTGCAATATTCGAGGGGAGCACGTTTTTACTTAGACGAACCATTTGCAAACTTAATTGCAAACACAAGTAGCTTATTTTACATTATGTCCTTGACGCCTTTTTCAAAGGGATGGACTCGTCAAGGGGAGTTAAGACGAGTACCATTCCCGCCACTTGCTCTCATTACATCTTTTATAATTTTTCTTATAAAATTGTGTTAGTTTTTCAAACACTTTTGTTTCGACAAAAGGGGAGAAGAAAGTAAAACTACAAATTCAAACATTTATTTAATTTTAGCTTTTCCTTAAAATAATTTTATGTTTTGTCATCAACAAAAGGGGAGATTGTTAATACAAATAAGCCGTAAAAACGCTTATTTATATTTTACGATCTTCTAATGTTTTGTCGATAACAAAAGTAAAATCATATTAACGAAACAAATAAAATACGTAAATGGTTTGAACTAATAGTTTTATAACACACTTACGTTTTCACATAAAACACTATAACAAGATTAAGTGATTTTATATTTTAGATACACATGTACAACAACTAGTGTTTACATATTGGCTTAACAAGTTTAAGTAACTCTATGAGTTAGATACATATGTACAACAACTAGTGTTTACATATTGGGTTAATACATACTTATATTAAGTACACTAAAATGGGTAAAACAAGTATATACTAAAATGGGTAAAAGCAAGTATATACTAAATAGATAAAAACTAGCAAATGGTTTTGACCCATAACCCATGGTTTTATATATACCACTTACACAAGTTCAATGTATCCTTAAGGTACATTGTATCTAGATTGAAAACCATGGATCAACCCATAACCCATGACCCATGACCCATAACCCAAAATACCCATGGGCAAAGAGGAGCGGACCACGGATCCCTAGCTTTGTGCTAGCCGGATCCCAAGTGGAAGGGATCCGTGGGATCCGGGGAAACAGTAGAGAATTTCCTCTATAAATAGAGAGCCATTTCTTCCTTTCTATTCATCCCTTTACACACATACTTTCCCCAAGTATTCTAACCTTCTAACCTCAGATCCAAGAGATCTATGTAGCTTTTCTCTTTTGTTTTTGTGTGATCTTGTAGATTCCTCTTAAAGGAAAGATCACCACATCTTGAAGACGTGCAAGCTCAAGTCCATGAGTTGTCATGCTTCGTCATCATCAAGACAACGAAGGTTCTCTTGTTGATAGTTCTTCCTTTCTCCATAGATGTTGGGTTGAAGGCATTAGTGAAGAATGCCGAAAGTGTCAAGATGAAAGCATTAGTGAAAGATGCTAATCATCCCGCCAAAGCATTAGTGAAGAATGCTTAAGGTGTCAAGACGAAGGCATTAGTGAAGGATGCCAAGCGTTGTGTCAAAGGCATTAGTGAAGGATGCCAAGAATCAAATCAAGTAGCATTTGGGAAGAATGCTTAGGTCGATAATCGATGAGGTGCATCGTTATACATATAAGTGTTTATTTATTCACAAGGATGGTGATATCCTTGATGGTGTTGTAACAAGGAGTAGATCTCCTTGATAATAGGTGTTGTGTCGTGAAGGGTAGTAGTTCCTCCATAATGGAACTAGGTGCTTAGCCTAGTACCTAATAAAGGGTAGGCGACGTTGTGATAGGATTAGTTCTCCTAAGGTGTGAAAGAACTCGGTGGTTAGCCTAGCACCGATAAAGGGTAGGCGACGTTGTGTTAGGTGTGGTTCGCCTTGGTGTGAAAGAACCGGTATTTAGCTTTGTACCGAAAAAGGTTGCGACGTTGTGAAGGCTTCTCCGCCATAAGGAGTTGGTGTAGTGTTTACGAACTCTCGAGTAGGTGACTCGGGAGTGGAGTAGGCAAGGAAGGTGTCCTTGTAGCCGAACCACTATAAATACTTGTGTCGTGGTGATGTGCTTCTTACTCTTTATCTTTCATTATATGTTTATATATCTATCTATCAACGTCCAACATAAACAACCAAATAGATTGACATAAGTCGATCTAAATATTTAAAAGGAAGTTTTAAATTGGTAAAACTATTCAACCCCCTTCTAGTTTTCCACAAAATGATCGCTTAAGCTTATCGATATGGTGTGATTCCTCCCTTGAGATGGCTCTATATGCTCCGTGTGATCCGCCTTTGGAACCCTCTTCACGTTCTCTCGCCTTTAAGTTGTGAGTGAATGATGAAATCTGATTTTATGGCTTGTATTTATAGGTTCGATCACGATTCTGGCAGAACTTAAGTTGCATGAAGTTACGCCAGTAACTTAATTATCTTCAAAACAGAAGCCTTGTTAAAGTTACTACGGCGTAACATAAGGAACAGTTACGCCGTAGTTTGCAGCTCCGCCGTAGTGTTGATGTGAGTTACGTCATAACTAATATGTCCTCTTAAAAGAAGGTTGTTACGTCGTAATGCTTGTAAGGATGTTACAACGTAGTTGATGGAGGCGCGAAATACTTCATGACCTAGATGATTACAGCGTAACCTTAGTTGAGAGTTACGCCGTAACTGCAGTTGAGTTGGTCTTCTGTGACAAAATACTAGCTACGGCGTAATTGAGAACATGAGTTACGCCGTAGCTTCTTCATAAATAGCATACTATCATAAAACCGTTAGGAAAATTTCCAAATCCACGTCTCTAAGCTCTAATGCCCATATTTTACCTGGAAGTGAAATATAAAGGAATACAATCATAAATCCATATAAATGACATAAAATATGAGCATAATCGGGGGAAATTTACATTAAAAATTCAGGACTATTTGATGTTATCAGTTAAATCACATATTTTTTCTTTATCAAAACCGGACTCTAATGACCAAAAACCGACCGTTAAATGCCAAATATATGTGTTTTTGTATTTTTGCAAGTGCAGGTACCGGATATGCAAATTGGACGAAAAGAAAGACAAAACAAATGAAAACCGAGCACGAGAATGGAAAGAGTGCAAAAGCCGAAGCCGGGGAATCAGTATTACGGTTTTTAGACCTTGAGTGCTCATGTTTACCAATCACACCCTCATCTTAGGGAAATTACACAATACATCCTCATCTTTACCTTAATTACACCTTACACCCTTATCCTTACCCCAAATTTACCCTAAACCCCTACAACTAACTTTGCCAAATTGGCAAAGTTAGTCCTCTAACCCTAAAACTGCTTAAACCATAAATCCTTTATCACACTTATCCGGTTTTAATAATTCTACAAGTCCAATCTATCATAACAAAATAAGCCCAACCAAGCCCAAAGTTAATCTATCCTTGACCCGGTTACAACCCTTACCCAAGTCAATCCCACCACTTACCCAGTCAAAACAAATAAAGAAATAATTTACCTTCCCTCTCTGTTGTTCACCTTATCCACAGAGTTACCCCGTTTCACTCATTTACCCACACTTAAATGATTTCTAGAAGCCTTTGACACCCTGACAAGATGTGACACTGAAAGAATGACAGTTGGCAGATTCAGAGCTTCTCATTGGACAGAACACATCATCCATTTGATCCTAAGGCTGTAATGTAATGTGATGATGTGGGAAAAGATCAAAGGTGTAAATTCAAGCATGAGAAAGAATCCAAGGCTACCAGAAGGATCCAATCCGGCTATTTAAAGCCCCTTCTCACTCATAATTGGAGATTATTAGGAGTAGGATTAGTTTTAAGATAGTATAGCTTAATTGTATTGTATTATTAGCTTAATTTCAGTCTTGTAATCCCATTGTAATAGTTTTAAATTAGTCTTGCTTTAATTTCTCATTTTAATCTTTCTAAAGTTTTAAAAGTAGCTTGTTATAAAACTGCTTATTTAGAAAGTGCTTATTCATTACTGCTTATTGATTATTGTTAACTTAAGATTGTTTAATTGCTTTTTATTCACTTAAATTGCTTTGTACTGCTTTTAAAGTCTTTATTTTCATTTTCATATAAAAAACTTTCAAAAATCAAAAATATGACTTATTAGCTATTTGCTTATTAAATTGCTTATTTATTGTCTTAATGTGTTCCTTATAGTCTCTATATTCTTATTATTCAATTTGTTTCAAATTATTATAAGTGGTTGGGTCTTAAGTTGTTTTAGAAAATCATTTTTATTCTTAAAGGAGTGTTTGGATTTGGATTTTAACCCAAGTCAAAATCAATTCTAAACTGAGCTGTCCATTGAGTTTAGTTCACATAGCTTACATTTAGTCTTATTAAGAGTTTAGAAGTACTTTTAAACTTTCTCAAGTAGTTTTTAAGCTTTTAAACTCAGTTTCATAAAGTTCATTTTCTTTAAACTGTTTCATAAGTATTTTTTTAGTTAATCTTGTTGAAATAGATTTTGGTGTGTTAAATTGTGTTAATATAAGTCTTTAAGCTCATTTGGGTTAGTTAGAATCATAGTATTAAAGTCAAATTGCAAATTCACATGTTTTTTTTACAAAAAGTCATATCTGCAGAAATAGCCATTTTGTCAGTTAACCAGCTGAATTTCCAGCTTATTTTGGGTTTCAAAAAGGTTAAAAAGTGTTTTTCTTAAATCTTGGGTTGCCTAGCTTTATCTGTTTTCAGAGTTTAGAGCCTCATTTAGTATTTACCTAGCTTAAATTTAGCTTTAAACTTATTCATCCCAAACTGTTTTCATCTGTCAAAAAGGGTCATAAATGCAATTCTGACCCACCATCTTTCAAGCTCTTTTTATAAGCTTTTATAAGCTCTATAGGGTCTGAAATTTGGTTTATAGCTTCTTTGCCAGCTTGTCTTTGTTCATTGTGAAAATCAGCTCCTAGCTTATTCCCTAGCTTATTGTGCATTCATTGAACTTAGGTCCTAGGGTCTGTTTGGATTTGCGGATTTGCTTAATGTTTGGATTCATCTGCTTATCTAGCTTATCCTTTGAGTTTATTTTGTTCTTATTAGCTTATTTGAGTAGCCTTAGTACCTTCTAGCTTGATTAGTTTATAGGTTAGCTTATAGCTAGCTTTTAGTTTAAGCAGATAAGGTAGAATTTGGATTTTCTTAATTTTGTTAATAGGCTTATCTGTTTTAACTCCTTTTCCAACTTTTTCTCTTGATTAGTTCTGCTCATTTGTTTCCCTTTCAGAATTTAGTAGCTTTTTAGATCTCAGATTAAGCTTTGTGACAGCTTTTCATTTGAGCTTTTGAGTTTTTATAAGCTTTAAATAAACTGTTAAGAGGTTTTTGCTTATTTCAGCTTATTCTCAAGTTTCTAAAAATATTGTTTTTACAAAAGTCTTTTGGTTTAGCTTATTTTCAAGTTTTTAAAAGCGAAAAGTAAAAATAAAAATAAAAAAGAGCAAAAAGGGTGAGACCAGGGGTCGAACCTGGGACCTCACCCTTCCAAACACCACAACACAAACACACTCACCACTGCGCCCTAGGGTCTTTCAGGCTTAACTATGCACACTTTATTACTTAACTACTTTTTATCTTATTTAGCTTATTTCCCTTATTTTTTTTATAACTACTTATACGTATAAGCTGAGTTTTCAAAGTTATTTTTCTTATATTATATATACTTTAAAGTATTTTTAGAAAATGTTTCAGAATTTTCACTTTTCATTTACTAATAAATAAAAGTAAAAAACAATATAAATATTTTTTCTAAAATTGTCTTTTATTATTTAGGATTTTTAGAAATTAAAATTTCACATCTAGAGTTAATATTCCAAAACTAGGTTTTAGAACGCGTTTTGTAGAATCCCGTAATTGCGTTTTTAGATTTAGTTGTGTTTTAGGTTATTTGTATTTTATTTTATTGTTTTATATGCTTATTAAGTGCATTTTAGTTTATGTTTTGTAATCTTAATCAAAAATCCAACTTCCCTTCAACCATTCAAATCACCCGACTTTGAAACGACGAATCCATTTCATCCTCGTTGGGAGAACGACCCGGGAGTTCCGTACTTCCGGTAAATCTTATATACTAAAAGTGATAAAATCAGAGTCTCTTCAGAAGTATTATATCCGAGCCGGTTTCAGAAGTCTTGGCTTTTTTTTACTCGTATATTGGCTTTCAAAATGAGGCATCTCAACTTCCTTCCAAGCCTCATGCTCCCTCAAAATTTCCCAACAATGCTCCCATGTAAAGGCATGATCATACACTACTAGGTATTCTTCACACGCTCGTCTGTAAATATTGAGGTCATTCTCACCACTTCCATGATTCTTATTAACATTGTTGTAAATGGCAAGGTTGGAAAGCTGTCAAAGAAGGGATCATCTATCACATGTCAAAAAGAGAAAGAAGAGTGTTGTAGAACTTGATGAAATGGTCAGAGTTCGAAAGCTGTCAAAGAAGGGATCATCTATCACATGTCAAATCTGCAAGGAAACATGACATAACAAAAGAAATTGTAAGAAGAATATGCATTGAGGTAGTGCAGCTGCAAGTGGGAATGCAGTTGGTACAAGTGCAACTGCAACTGCAAGTAGGAGTGCATCTGGTGCAAGTGCAGTTGCAAGTGGGAGTGCAGCTGGTGGAAGAAAATCTGGTATTGTAAATGCAACTGGTGGGAGAAAGTTGGTGCAAGTGCAACTATTAGGAGAAAGTCCAGTGCAAGTGCATCTAGTGGGAGTACAGTGACTGCAAGTGGAACTGCTGCAAGTGGGAGTCACAACAAGAAGTTGCTGGAAGTGGGAGTCAACAATAACAAGCTGCTGCAATTGGGAATCAACAACAAGTTGCTGTAAGTGGGAGTCAACAACAAGTTGTTGCAAGTGCAGTTGGTGCAAGTCCTACCGGAAGAAAAATAAAACAAGCTTGCAGGCTCACACCAACAAAGTAGCTGATGTCTTTTGTTGCTCCCTTTGTTTTATGATGCTTTTGGGTGTTAGTACTATGTTTCATGTTTAAGACACTTAGAATTTGGTAAACTTGAATTAATGTGGGCATTTTCATGCAAATTTTCAATGTAACAAGTTATAACTTGTTTAATGTATCATTATGTGACCATTTAACTTGGTAAACTATCATTTGTCATTTACATTACTCATTTGACTTGGTAAACATGGTAAACTGTCATTTGTCATTTGCATTACTCATTTGACACATGTTTCATGTTTAAGACCCTTTTGTCAATTGTCATTTGCATTATTTTTTTGCAAAACTGTCATTTTATCACTAATAGTCTAACAGTCTAATAACTTGATTTGCAACTGTCATTTGTCATTTGCATTACTCATTTGACTTAATAAACTTGGTAAACTGTCATTTGTCATTTGCATTACTCATTTGACACATGTTTCATGTTTAAGACCCTTTTGTCAATTGTCATTTGCATTACTCTTTTGCAAAACTGTCATTTTATCACTAATAATCTAACAGTCTAATAACTTGATTTGCATTACTCAAAATCCATTACTCTTTTGCATAATTTGATTTGCATTACAAAACTGTCATTTGCATTACTCTTTGTACAAAGTAAACTTACTAAGAGTCTAATAACTTGATTTCATTGAACGTAAACAACCTTACATCAAAATTCATTGAACATAACACATATTGGTCAATGTATAACTTCAACTAATAAATAACAATACATAGGCTAGTACATCATAAAAACAAGGAAAACAACCCAACTACAAACCAACCAAATCTTCAATCTTCGATTTGCAACTCACACTGAATTCATTGATTCTTCAAGCATATTCCTTGACCTTAGCAAACCAGGGATGGTCTCAGTTGAACGGGCATACATGGGTGGATCAAACCAATCAAAATATCTATAATAAATTACCCTACAAACACTCACTATTAACTTCAATGAAAGGAGATTAAAATCAAATAATTGTTAAGGATGAATGAATTTTATAACTTACAGTTTGAGGGGCAACAATAAAAACGACCTCCTAGGTTATAGTGAGTCCATGAATAACGAATCACACATTGTTTATTAAACAAGCAAAGCATCATATTGACTGATTTTGGGTAATCCTAAAAATTAGGGCTTGGGTTTATTATTATAACCAGATTTGTGTGCTTTGGGGTTGAATAGGGAGTTTTAAATTTGGTGGGTGGGATATTAAAATGAGTGGGTGGGGTATTAAAGGGGGGACGATGGTGTAAAAAGACCAAAAGGGCCTCGTGTGCAACCCACGTGCGTTGGAAAATGGATGGGAGTTAACGTCGTTTGAAACCAGGGACGATATATTCCCCAAAGGTTTGTCACAAGGGCGGTCTTTGCAGTTTCGAAATGTTTGGGACGAAACATGCAAATTAGGAAAAAACTTCAGGGACGATTTATGCAATTTGCTCTTATATAAACCCTTCCTCTTCACGAAACACACATTATTGTGCTTGGTGACAAACAAGTCGAAGTTAATACTCGATCATAATAATAATCAAAATCAGAATTGAAAATATGGAAATCGCAATTGAGGACGCCCTCCTCAACAATCAGGTCTTCTTTTTCTTTCACCGATTTTTTTTTTTTTTTTTTTTTTTTTTTTAATTGGGTTGTTTTTTATTAGTATTTAGGGGTAAAATTGATTTTTTGGATTTTAGTTGATAAGGATTAGTAATAATACGTTTTAGTGAATGTTATCGCAGAAAGTTGTGAGTGATGAAGCTGGATCATCATCTCTATCACTAAGCTCCGAAAACATGAATTCGAATGATCATGATGATGTTGATGATGATGAAGGCATGATTGACGATGAGGATGACGTCTTTGATTATGATGACGATGATGGTGATTATATTTTTGACAATGATCAAGATAAGGAAGAAGATGAAGATGATTATTTGAGCATGCAAGCGCAGTTCGATAACGTCGATTTGCCTCCTGGCGTAGAAGCGTCTTTCTCCTGGTTGGGTAATCCGGTTTCCACAGAAGCTAAATCGGGTAATGACGTTGCTAGTAGCAGTTCCGTACCCGTTCAGAGTCCGGTTTGCGAATCTGCAGAAAATGCAGAAAATAAGGAACTAGTTTCTGAGGAGGAGTCGAAGATCAAGTATAAAGATTTCAAGTTGTTTGACATTGTTGATGATTTTTCTGATCATCACTTCAATGGTGCGGGTTTCCAAGGACAACAGGTATGCCCGTTACGTTTATGCACTTTGTTTCATTGCATTGTGTTATTCTTTTGTTGATTATCTGTATCCGTATGGTGGTAGCCTCCCAGGAGCTGGACGAAGAAAATTCAGGACGAATGGAAAATATTGGAGAAGGACTTACCGGTGGTGAGTATGGTTTATTGCTTTCAGTAGTTTTGTTGAATTGGGTGATTTCAACGTGTATTTGTAACAATGTATCAGTTTGGGCTAGCGTAATTTTTAATAAAGGTCAAAAGGATAAAGTAGAAAGAAAAATAAGGATGAATGGCTTAAAAACTAAACTTACTCCAAGTGATTTGATTTGTTCAAAAATAGTCATAATTGCTTTATGTTCAATAAAAATGGCATTCTTTTAAGAAATTGTGTTCTTAATCATATAAACTATATAAATATCTAATGAGATTCTAAACGAATAGGCAAAAAAGTGTTGGCAAGGTCAACCCATACGGTTCTGCCTGTCCTAAAATGTTATAGATCACGACTAGCGATATGTAAAACTCGACTCTCATTTAAATTACCATTCTTTATCTTTTATTTACTTTGACAGGTACTATATTTGTGAGGGTATATGAAACAAGAATGGATCTTTTGAGGGCTGTGTTGATAGGACCAGGAGGCACTCCCTACCATGATGGTCTCTTTGTCTTTGATGTTCATTTTCCTCCCACCTATCCAGACACGCCTCCGGTATATATTTTCAATAATTTTTTGTTTATAAGGTGGTATGTTTTAGCTCACTTATCAAGTGATGGATGATATATATATATATATATTTTTCTTTTAATATTTCAGATGGTTTATTACTACTCTGGTGGGCTTCGGTTGAACCCAAACTTGTATGATTGTGGAAAAGTGTGCCTTAGCCTTTTGAACACGTGGACTGGCAGAGGGACTGAGAAGTGGATGCCACAGAAATCAACGATGCTACAAGTTTTAGTGTCAATACAAGCACTAATATTGAATGCAAAACCATTCTTTAATGAGCCTGGGTATGATGAAAGGTTTCCTGGAGCTGAAGGAGAGAGAAAATCCAAGGCCTATAACGAAGAAATGTTCATTTTATCCTTGAAGACAATGATGTATACACTTAGGAGACCTCCAAAGGTATCACCTACTATTCTCTCTGTTTCAGTCATTAATATATTCAGTTTTTGTTACATAGCAAACTAGTGCTTAGAGGGTGCTTGTTTCTTTATAAGAAATGGTACCCTTCTCAAGCTCACCCTTAACAATTTATCTCAAATCTGAATTAATTACGAAGCACTTTCGTTTCAGTTCGGACTTATTTTACGTCTACAAAAGGAGTTGCTAGAGTTATCAGATTTTATTCATAATGCTAAAACTATTTCATTTGGTCTGCATATCGCATTTATGTCTCAAATTAGCCAAAACAATCTCCTCTGAAAAGGACAGTGGATTAATTAACCATTTATAAAGTGATGTGAACGTGATCTATAAATGAAGTGAAACTAAGGTGATGTTTGTCGTAGTTTGTCCTGATTATAGATTGATCATGTGACCTAAAGCTGATATAGACTAATCTTCTGAAAAGGACACTAGGTAAATCATGTCATTCTTATGCTGATATGAACCTAAAGCTGTACATAATGTAGGGTTTAATTATCGAGTTGCTAGAATAAATTTGCTGTGAATTAGTTGTGCATATATGAGTCTTGCAATAGGACTACCCAACAACATTCAATTCATTTTATACTGAGAATACCACTGTTAGAAGTTATAATGCTTTGTAATTAAACTACAACCTCTAACTAATTCCATTTGTATACAACAATAATACATTTTGGATAACCTATTCAAACACCTGTCGTTTGCTTGTTTTCATGAAAAACACTTTTATCACTTAGGTGTTGCTACAAGAGTAAAGGATCAAGTATGCTACTGATGTCTTTTAAACAGTTCCAGACATGTGGTTTGCTTTCAGCTATAAATTTTGATTTATCTATTTGACCTGTTAACTCTGTTAGCAATAAAATATAATGCCAGTGACCCATCTTTACATTTGAAGTTATTAGGTCTTTTAAACTGTTTATATGTCTAGGCATAGATGTGAATCTACTACTTCATGTAAGGCAAAATTTGCTCAGCTATGCAACTTATACACTCAGGATAATGATTATGTATGAAGCTTAATCACAACTCTATGGTTTGTTGCAACAAAAACCCTTGTTTTAAAGCCTTACCTTCGTTAGATATTTTACTTTTAATCTCTGCAGATCTATACCTTTTTCCAATGTGTGCTTGATTTACTCTAGATATGGTTTAAGAAAAAGTTATTACACTCGAAGATAAATTCTTGAATAAAATGAGTTGTAGGTTGTATGCATTAAACACTTAGTTTGGGACTTATGATCCACTTAACCTAATGTACTTGTTCCTCTTTTGGAATAAACTTTTTACAATTAACTGGGTCAAAATTTCCACCATCCTTGCATGTATTTGATGCTTCAAGCACAGCCGAATGTCTTTTCTTTATCAAATTATTGTTTATGTAAGAATCCTAATGGATTGCTAAAATGATGATGTTTATTGCAGCATTTTGAGGAGCTTGTTGGATGTCATTTTCGTACCCGTGCACATGCTATCCTGTCAGCATGCAGAGCTTATATGAAGGGTGTACCAGTTGGTTCTGTTACCGATGAAAAAATCCCTGATGAAAAAGGTGGATCAAAATCCTTCCAGGAAGCAGTGGCAAGAATGTTAAATGGCCTCATTTCGAACTTCAGTAGATTTGGAGCAACTGATTGTGACCAGTTTCGTGTTTGAAGTTGGCAGGTAGCACATAACGACTTTTGTGAAGACTAGGCCTTTGAAATAGATATTAAACTCTCATTTCTTGTTAACTGTGGTAACTGACATACGTTCAATGGCTTATATAACTCTAGTTATCTAAATGTAAATGACAGTAAATATTCTCAGATGAAGAGTATTTTATGCCTATTACTGGTCACTATTTTGTATCTTCAGTTGCAGATTAAGAGATGCTTTGTGCATTTAGATGTATATTAGGCCTCCATAAGTATAGGGGTGTTATTCGGGTTGACCCGGTCGGGTTCGGGTCAATTCGGGTCGGGTCAAGTCTTAAAAAAACATACCCGAGCCCGACCTTGTTTAGAACTCGGGTCAACTCGGGTCGGGTCACATCAGGTTCGGGTCAACTCGATCTGGTCAATCGGATTCGGGCCAACCCGAGTATTTAACATCTAAAAGTGTTGTTGAAACGTTTAGTCGAGGGTCGGGTAACTAAAACACGAACCCCCTTGTTTAGAACTCCATCACCGGTTGACCCGATTGACCTGAATATAATTTTGAACCGATTGACCGACCTGCTGCGGGTCGGTCGGGTTCAATTTACGGATATTGTGAGATTAAAGTTCCACATCTACCATTGATACGTTTATCGAGGGGTTAACAACATGGCCCAAGTAGGCCTCCATCACCAGTATTTGAGCAACAATGTTCCCTGCTGCATTTACAATTAGTAAACCTTTAATCAATCAAAACCTAAGGTTATAAATAGCGCGACATGCCTTAGCAGTCAAGACGTAGCGTTTGCGTTTTTAAGGCCAGATAAGGCGTAAATAAAAAATAAAATATTCATACATTTATATCATATTTCATATATGCAAGTATTAAATTTACAAAAAGCTTTATACATAATGAATAAGGTTAAGAAACTGTCCTTACTATTATTCATTGATTCACGCCTTAGTGCGCCTTATCACTTTTTTTCCCGCCTCATCTCATGCCACGCCTAGATTCGATGCCTTGAACTATTTCGTAGCGTAGAGGTCACGCCTCACGCCTTAACGACGTCTTAATGCCATCATGACGCGCCTTTTAAAACCATGATCAAAACACACCAAACCCATTATTTATTAAAATACACACCATCATTAGTTGATTCTAAAGGTATAACTAAAAGTAATTAAAATTTGTAGCATTAAATGAGTTCAATTTATTATTTTATAATAATATAAAAATAAATTTGGTCGTTTCTTAAACTCAAATAAGAACTTAGAGGTCCGGATATAAAAAGAAAACAATAAATAAGCAAACATCCTTGATAATTTAGAAGTTTTAGTAATAGGGGCAATTTATATCGAGACCTCAAGATGATGCCCAAGATAATATGTAATCATAAAGGGCGTTGGAAAATTTGAAGCCTTTAATATTCCGAGGCATAAAGCAATTTCTTTAGTAGTTTTACTCTTGAGCCACCACTCCTTCATTCGTCCAATAGTAAGTGTCCTCATTGCTATTTTGGTACGTCTTATAATAAGTGTTTATCTTATATTTCAACTAACGAGAAGATATTTTAGTATGTGAAAATGATATTTGATTAGTAAATAATATAGCGAGTGAGATTTCTAAAACTTATACATTTATTATGATACGGATTGACTATTACATATCAAAGTAAATGAGTAATAACCACGGCAATAAGAGCACAAGGTATGGTAACCTTGCAGGTGAGTTATGGCGTAACTTGGCTTGCGTTAAGGATGAGTTACCATATCGTCTTTATACGTTAAGGGATGCGTTGCTAAGCAACGCATCATTAAACAGAATATTAAAATAAAATTACACCTTTGCCCCATAAACGACTAGTTATAGTTGAATTCAAAAAAAAAAAAAAAAAAAATCAAAACTCACCCTCCAATTTAAACGGCTAGATTGGTTAAAAAAAAAAAAAAAAAAAAAAAAAAAGTTTCGCTACGCTAGGCCTTACTTGAGCCTTTCCATAGCTTCTCATTTATTTCTTCATGGGCTTGCTTTTGGACCTAAGCCCATATCATCACTAAATGACAAATCACAAATGATATGTGAAACTTATTCCACCCTCTTATTAAAATTATATCGATTATGATCCACAGCAACACATCAAACAACAGATTTATAAGAGCATTAGTGTGTCGAAGCCTAGGTTCACCTCTTCATCATCTCTACATCACTATAACAAACCGCCACAACTAACAACAACAACTAACTCCCCCTCACTCACAAATAACCTCAACTTACTCATTTGAGTCCCACATATACACTTATTCACACATACAAACAACAATAAATAAATAATTAAAAAAAAAGTACAAAATGTCAGACAAATTAGCTCGTCGTGCAGACGAGGAGAATGGAACGGCGAGGCAATGAGGAGCCGAGGCGGTGTGGTGAAGAGGAATGACAAGGTGCCAAGTAGGAATGGCGAAGCACAATGGCGAGCCACACCTAATCCTCTAAGTTAAGATATCAATCTCATAAATGTTGTTTGGTAGGATAATTAGATAAAAAATATAGTATAAATTATGTGAGGGGAAGTGGTGAGCCCGGGAATGAAACAATCATATACTACTCTTTTGGTGTCATCAGTATGAAATAAATTTGTATATCATTTCTACTTTTAATACATTTCTGTAGTGTGTTAGATTAGAAATGCGGGACCCTCTACTCATTAAGGAAAAACAATGGTGACAAAACCCGAAATTTAGTGTTTTTTTCATCATGAAGGCTGCCGCTTCTCTAATCAACACATTTTTCATGATTAAAGCAACTACACTTAACATAACCTTACTACTACTTTTTAGGTGGGTGCTAAAGCAATCAAATCCTCCAACATAAACTAAAACCAAAACTTTTATATGCATGTTCTAATTATAGTTTAGCCTAATTTACCTTTATAGACAGTAACATAGATTTAACTACAACTTTATCTAGAAATAAAAGTGCGTATATATGCTAGCACACAGTTTCACATGTTCACTTCACAAGTGCACGCTTGTTTAAATATTAAATAAATAAATTCATTTTTGCTTGCTGCAACTTGTATTCTTCCCTTGTGCAAGAGAAGTTGCATCCTTGAGCAAGTAATGTTCTAACTCCATATAATGTTAAAATGTAGTTTTTTTTAATATGCATGTGTTTGATGAACGTACTCTATATGTGTAGTGTCCACAAGTGAATGCAGCAGTTTAAAGTCAAAGTGCGGGCTGGAAAACATAAAAGAGGAAGGTGCCGCGAATTGGCTTCCGGTATCATGTCCGCTGCCAGAAACCCCAACAGAGTCTATGGAGTTCCTTGGGAGGTCATGGAGTGTTTCTTCTGTTCAAGTATCGAAAGCTCTTGCTCACACTTATGCTGTTGTTGAACCTCAGCATCTTCAAAACCTACCAAATTTATCTGCCGATCATCTTGAGACCTCTACAATCTCAGTAAGATCCCTTTCTCCTTGTATTTTTCCAAACGCATGCGTTAATCAGAAAGGAATATTTTGAAATGTTCCAAAAAAAAAAATCATAAATGAGCACGAGTAAATGTCTTCGAATAACATGTTGCTATCGAAAATCTGTTTATACATTGAACCATGTTGCTATCGAAATTAGATATTTCTTTCAATCATATGTCACATACCAAGTATTTATAAAGAGTTTATTTCTTTTGAGTCGTATTATTTGCAGCAACCGCAACCATTAGCAAAAGAAGATAGCCCTCCAGTTTCTCCTAGAAAAAGTGATGAAATGAAGGTAAGCACTACTCATTGTTCTAGGTATCACCTATGTTTGAATTGCTTGGTTGGAATTCATGCGTTATAAACATGGTCAGAAGTCCATTTAGCTGAAAATTATAACTCATGCTTATATGCTAATCCTTGATTCTTAGAAAAAATAAATATTTCGAGAATATGGAGGAGGGAGGCAAAAAGGTTATCAGTGGAAAGGCCATTTCTTTAAGGCAAACTAAAATTCATACATCCATTAAGCTACACATTAATATCAAGTAATACTTTGAACCATGAACCCCTTTGGAAAGAACCCATAGATGTACACTTTCGCGGGTAGGTTAAAATCTGTTAGGTGAAAAAGGCAGATCATTTGTAGAGCAACAGTATAAAAGATATAGTGTACTAGTAACTATAAAATAGAGTACTGATACTCATCATGGATCAATATCAACCCAATTCAACATAAAAGAATCATCACCTACAAAGTGTTTGAACCGTTTGATCTGTTTACAGGTTCCGTATTTAAGCTAATTCTTTTATATTTGACGAGTTTTACAGCCTGAAATGACTCATTCATATATAAATTGCATGAGATAACCATTATTAGTGGGGTCTTAGAATCGAACATCAGCATTAAATGAACTCAATGCAAGTATACAATCAACAATACTCATCTCAAGCAGTATGCTGATAAACTGAAACATAATCTCAAAGGGTTAGCACTGGAACAAATTTCAGTAGCCTGAAGAATGAGAAAATAGTACATAAAACAAAAATTTATCTTGAGCATATTTTTTGTATTTCGAGCACTATTCAGCTACAGTTTTTCAAGTTGCAGGAATTGTATCTGATTCATCAAGCACTGAATCAAGATTTTCTCTCTAACCATCAATTACTCAAAAATGGGGTATGTAAACAGGACTTACTGACCTTCGTTATACTGACAACCATTTTAAGTATGCGTACTAATAATAGCTTATGAATCAATATTCTACCCAGCTTTACAGGAATATTATGAGAGGACGGACAATGGGTAGATGGATAAAAGATCAGAAAGAAAGGAGGAAGCATGAGCTTAGGACACACAACGCTCATTTGCATGCAGCGGTATCCGTTGCAGGGGTTGCTGCTGCTGTGGCTGCTCTTACTGCTTCATCGGCAACATTAAGCAATAATCCCACTAAGGAACAAACAGCGCATACAAAAGCAGCAAATGCAATAGCATCGGCAGCAGCCCTAGTAGCATCACACTGCATAGAGATTGCAGAGGATATGGGAGCTGAGCATGAGCAGATATTATCAGCTGTAAATTCTGCAACTACTGCAAGGACTAATGGTGACATAATGACCCTAACCGCAGGAGCAGCCACTGGTATAACTTTTTTTTTTTTTTTTTTTTTTTTTTTTAAATCATACACAATCGTTGTGTTATTATAATGAAGTACAGTGAATCGTCTCCTATATGACAATTATTCATTAATATCTTTATTACTTAGTCTTTCTGTCATAAAAATAGACCTCAAAAGAAGAATCATAATCTAAGATCTATAGTTGGAGAAAAACTGGGATTATAATTTTCTCGGATATTCCCAAATATCCACGCTTGGTTAATTCCTACACCTGAATGAATTTTGACCACCATCCTGCAGAACTTGAACCCATCTTTTCACTATTATATATTTATTCACAGTACATACTCGATAACTAACACTTGAGGGTGACTGTACATTACAAAAAAATTGCACAGCATTGAGAGGAGCGGCTACATTACGAGCACGGCTACAAAAGGGCACTACAACAATGGCATTGGGTGAACAACAAGGTGAAGAAGGGAAAGAAGTAAGCGTATTGGAAGCATTGAACTTTGTTTCTAAAGGGGGAGAACTTCTAAAGCTTACAAGGAAAGGTAATTCCACTTAAATTATGTAAAACAGGCATGCACAGATGAATTACAGAAACAATATTGAATTATTCAATGATTGTTCATGCAGGAGATCTTCACTGGAAGCAAGTTTCTTTCAAGGTCAATGCAAAATTGCAGGTAATTTTAAATAAAAATTCCACAAGGAGTAAAAAAGAATTTTAAAAGCTTGCACCTGTCAAAAACATTACAACTAGCAGTTGTGGTTCTTATAAAATATTTGATGTCTAGAAAGTTCAACCTCTTTTTACAATTCAATTGCTATCACAGAGGGTTTCCTTTTTACAAGTTGCATGTTTGTTTTACCATCTGCTAATTTTAGATGAACAACAGGTGGTAGCAAAACTGAAAAGCAAGCACATGGCAGGAACATTCACAAAGAAAAAGAAGTGTAAGAATATATATTGTCATAGGATTTAATGTACCTTTCTTGTTCATATAAAAGTAGCGTATATTGATACTCCTACAGGTGTAGTCACTGGAGTGTATGTTGATGTCCCAGCATGGCCTGGAAGAGAGTTAGAAGATAGCTTTGAGCAGAGGCAATATTTCGGGATAGAAACCTCTGAAAGAATAATACAGTTTGAATGCAGTACTAGAGATGAAAAACACAAGTGGATAGAGGGCCTGCAGCATTTGTTAAACTGCCGAGTTAATATGGCACGGTTCACATATTAGAAATCCAATTAAAGAAGAAAAATGAAGAGAGAAATTACAATGTTGGGATTGTAATGTACAGTGTGTGGATTTTATCTATCTAGAGCGAGTGAGTGATTATGTTTACAAATCAGAGTGGCATGCTTTATTCAGTTAAAGAATTGCTGTTTAAGCACGACATTGATTTTTGGATATTAACTTTGTAAATGGATTTGTGAATGCTTGATGACTGCCGAGCTTCTACTACATCAGTGAGGTTTCCTCACTCTACCTCTTTGATAAAGACATGTAATCAATAAATACCTGAAACATGGAATACAGTTAACTGGGATAGTTAAAAAAAACTGTTACAAATATTCAAACTTATAATTTTTTTTGTAGTGTAATATTCCTGCATTTAAACTACCAGTAATCGATAAAAGCAGCACAAGTTCATATTGATTCATGCCAAAATAGGTATGTGTGAAATAAATATAAAACAACGCTAAACAAAATGTTGCTACTGTAATAAACACCTAAACTATCCCAATTTTGGCATTGCAGGTCTAATGTGAAGGTGTACTACAAATCATAAAACAAAAAAGTAAGGGTAATTACAAGAGCGAGTCGTTTGGATGATACACTGTTATTAGCAGCATTATCACTCATCGGTATGCCTAAACACTGACACTTGCATCGTACTCTAAGGATACAATAAGCCACCCAAATTCACAAAAACAATACCCAATCATGTTGAGTGGGTAGACACTCTACCCCTACCTAAGGGTAGAGAGACCTCCGGCAAAAGTGTACGTGATAAACTGACCAAATTTGTTGATCACAAATATGTCTCACCGACATAATCACTACCTTTAAGTAAATAATATTTAAAAAGAAATGCAATGGCATACACATTTAAAGCCTATTACAGTAGAAATCCGAGGGGCCCCCTTAAGTTTTTCAAATTCTAAGGCTACAACTAACTCGTAACTTTCAAAAGTTTCCTTTTTTTCTTCTACTAGCGAACTAGAATTTGTCTGTTGTTGGGTATGTAGGCACCAAAGATGCAGGCAGAGACACAGAAGCATAGTCATAAGTACCGTATCCATCACCGCGTGTAGCAGAAGCATCTATATCTTGAGAAGGGTAGGCATACTGAAGCCTGTGGTTGCCAGAAGTCTGAGAGCTGGGGTGTCTGTAGTCAACCCCATACGAGCTATATGGGGCAGATAATGTACTGGCAGATTGCTGATGTGCTGATTCAGCGAGGAGTTTTTTTCGAGCTAATGCTAACCTTACAGCTTTAGGCGGTCGAGACGAGCCACTACCACCCCTTTCGCTGCGGGACCGCTTGTTTAAGGGGGTGCTTGTGGATGTTGTTGTAACAGACCTTCTCCTAGATTTAATCTTATCCAGCTCACTGAGACGCGTCTGCAAGTCGGCAGTGGTGAATTGGGATTCAAGTTTGTTGTCTTCTATGCATTTTATGACTGTTCTAATGACACTCATTTCATTGCTGACATCGTCCTGAAACATATGCAATTCGGAATTAGAATTCTATATTTGTCTTATGATTGGTTTATATAAAAGAAGCAAGTTGACTTTTAAGAGTCAAACCTCGCAATTTTGAGTTTAAGTATGATTGCAATCTTTTACAGGTTCATAACCATCTTTATGCTTGTTACCAAGTTCAATTCAATTATCACCAAAATGTAATAAGAACTAAAATCAATCTTGTACTGGCAGCAACCACAAATTAAAGAAAACAGTAGCAGTAAACTATACCTTTGTTTCTAATCTGGTTAAAGGACTTCAAAGTTGTTACTAGACCCATCCAATTTTCAAATGATCCATTATATTTTACAACCAATCAACTTCTGTATGAGAACAAACGTACCTTCTGAAAAGCATTATAATACCATTCATGTTCGTCACCATGTTACAAGGTGTTTAATCGAAAATTCGACATTCGTCATACAATAAAATAAAAAATAAAGATTTTAATGACCAATGACGATATTATCAATTAAGTAGAGTATATTGCTATTTATTTCAATTACCTATTACCCAAGTTACTGTGGGAAAATGCATACTCAACAATGAGAAAATCCATCTTGCCTGGGAAACAGGGTGTTAAGAATATACATACCAACGAGGAGGACACCTTGCAAGTGTTTTCTCGATATTTCTTAAGACTGGATTCGAGTAGAGGAACTGGGGGAAACTGCTCAGTCAGTCCAGCCTCGTGAGCAAAATATACGGCCTCAATCTCCTTGCCCTTCTTTACCAAGTCTTCAATTATATCTGCACAAAGAAGACACAAAACAAGTGTGAATCATAAACTCGTTCCATTGTTTTATTAATTTACCCTTAGTTATCTGTAAATAATAACAACTTGAAAACTTTTGAACCAAACAACAATGATCTCACTGCAACCGGTTTCATGGGGCATGAAATTGTGTTGCTGGGGCATGAAAGAGGTTATCAATATCACGGGGTGCATGCCCCTCGTATTAGCAAGACCATAATCGAAATTTTGAGAGAACTTAGAAAATGTTGTGCATGGCATCTTAATGGTTGTGCTTCTCATATTTTGATATAAAAGGTAGTTTAAAGCTGATATTGAGTTGATTTACCAAGCTGAAGCCCTACCCCACACTAGACTGCGTTCTTGTCATTTTCCATGGAAACTACGATCCAGAGTTGGTATCTAAGTTTTGATTGCTCCTAATAGTCACAATTCGACTGAGAATGCAAATAGGGTGAAGACTTTGTGTCCATTGTCAGTCTGATCATAATGAAGCAAATATTCACAACCAGCTACAAGGAGATCTTTTTTTTCTTTTTCTTTAATTCTTTTCTAATTTAGTAGTTTTACTTTTCAGGTTAACTTTATAAACTCATTGCAATTATTGTTGTAGTCATTTTATCAATTCTGTACTTCTATTAATGGTCTATGAATCACATACCATACGGTGGGAATAATTTTGGGTTATACTTATTTATTCGACAAAAGGATGATCACTATATAATCTATATGTTAGTGAATATTAAAAGATGAAGTTGTATAATCCGACCAGACATATAAAATTCACTAACATCTTCATAATTTCGATATTTTCAGATTGATATTAACTTGCTTTTAGTTCTATATTCAAATATTCAATTGCTTTCTGGATATATGCATGAGTAGGGTATAACAGTATTTGAAACTAAGACGCAACCATTACTATCAAAGAGCACGTTTTACACTAGTGAAGAGCTTTCGATATCAAAACGACCCAATTTATTTTAGCAACACTACATAGATAACCAACTACAAGTAACACGTCATATTCACAAATCAAAAGTTGACAATTATGCATATACTAACCTCCCATTTTGTCTCCAAAGCCTAAAGCCAATGCAAACTTAGCCATATCCCTCCCACCCGCAAATTCCTTAACCATATTCATCAAAAACTGATCATCAAACTTGTGCTTCAATCCAAACGCAATCACAATTTGCAAAAACATGGTAGCTTCCCCTGAACCCGTCCCGTCACTACTACTACCCAACAAAACCCCTTTCCAAGTCTCCAAAACCTTAAACGCCCGTTCTTTCAAACTCCGAGCCACCCGTGACTAGGCAACGCCAATGCGGTATGTGTGAGTAACCCATAAGCCCATCGCCTATCCGTCATCCCTTTAACTTTAACCAAACTCATTTTCAAGCCAACAAACTCCTCAACAGCATCCAACACAAACGTTAACAAATCGACACAAACCAATGCAGCCTTAGCCAAATCCTCCCTGGCCAAAAAAGACTCTCTTCGCTTTTCCAACAGAAACTTAATCAAACCATGTGAATCCATTCTCCTAAAAAACATTTTAATCAAAGTGGGGTCATCACAGGATGATTCCTCAAAGATGGTTTGAACAGAGGCTGCTAAAGTAGCTTCTCTTTCGGGGATGGTTTTCGCTCGAATATCGACTGTTTCGAGTGTTTTTTGTCGCTTAATTTTGAAATCGGCGATTTGGGTATCTAAAAGATGTGATTTTTTGAAAAGGGTTTCGTCTAAAGATATGAAAGTGTTGATTAGTTTGGTGTGGGTGTCAGTGATGGTGGTCAGAATGGTTTTGTGGGTTTCTAATTCTTTGAAGAAATTGTTGAGCCTGTTGTCTGGGTATTCAATGCTCATGATGATGATGATGATTCTTCGCTCCGTTTGTTTGTGTTGTGGGGGAGAATGAATAAGATTCCAGGGGCTGTTTGTTTAAGCGTTTATCAGCTTTGGTTTTATGTCTTCATTTTTGGGCTTATTTCGATGTTTATGGATTTACATTATACTATTTTACATTTATTGGGATTTGTTTCTACAGTTGTCTAAGGCCTTGTTTTTTTTATTTTCCTTTCTCCATAAGGTTCTTGACTCACTAAAGGGTCCTGTTTACTAACAAGATATAGGACACAAAATTGTGTTTCTATTTTTGTTGCTTAATGAATTATCAAAATGATCTTTTCATCCTTTTATCAAAACACCCTTTTATCAAATCAAGATCTAACTGTAAAACTAAAAACACATATACTAACAACCTTCTTCTTCATCTTCTTCGTCAAGATCTAACGGTAAAACTAAAAACACATATACTAACAACATTCTTCTTCATCTTCTTCATCAAGATCTAATTGTAAATCAAGATCTAACTGTAAAAAAAATAGATGGTAACCATCTTCTCCATGATCTTCTTCACATCTATGATTCCACCATTAAAGAGAGTTGAAGCTTTTATTTACATGAATGTGAAAACGAAGAGAAATGGTTGAAGGGGGTCGGCGGGAAGGATGTCGACGGTTGGGAAGGAGGTCGAGGTGGGGAAGAGGTCGCCGGAAGGAATGGTGGTGTTGATGGAGGATTGAAGTCTTGATTGTTGAATGTTGATGATGAATGATGAGTGAAATAGAAGAGAAAAGGGATACAATTTTGTCCTAGATGGGAAGGAGTTGGGTTTTTACACTCATTCACATTCAGGATGTTGGTTTGGAATAAGCAAAAAAGAAACATCATTACTTTCCTTTGTGGGGAAGAAAATGTTACCAAAAAGGACAATAAGCAAAAAGTAAACACCCCCTAAGGCCAAAAAAAAATATGTGGCATTTATTTCCGGGTTTTTTTGTTGGAGCCCCATTTGGTAAACCCACCCGTACTATTCATCTCTACTCACATACTTCCTTTTCATCTTAGATCCGTCTGGGTATATTTCCGGGGAAAAAAAACTCCAGTGCCTTCATTCAGCTAAACATCTTTGCGTGTTCGTATGCTGGTAGGTGAGGGGGTTCGTACGATGGAAACAATATTTTTATGCGTTTTGTGGATCTCAGTTGCCCACATGGTTTTGCCTACAGCGGTAACTTCCTTTTGGTCCATATATTTGTTGTGTTTGGTAAATCTGAAGGTAAAGTTACCAATTTCAATCCTTGATTATCATAAAACCTAATTGCATATTTCTTGATCTGGGAGAAAACGATTGAAGGTTTGATGTTTTTTAGGGGTTTTTTTCGTTGGTCTTTATGGTGGTTATGCTATGTTGTGTTTGCCTTGTATAACAACCGTAAAATTCGGATTAGTATAATAATATTTATTTCGCCAAAAAAATTCAAATCAATTATTTTTCGACAAAATGCCAATATCTAAAACGAGAGGTCATCTCGTTCCTTTAGAAATAAGACACCGCACATCCAATATGTGCCCTCGTATAATAATGTGAAATTTATTATTGTCCAAGCTAAAATGAAAGCATACATAAGCTTAATCCATAAGTTATTACCGCATATCGCAGTATACAAATAGCATACAAAACTAAAAATAAATCTTGAGATAAGAGAAAATACACTTTTATCAATCACTAATAATTCTGAAAGAAAACGAGAGGTTATCTTGTGAATTTAGGAAGCCACGACACCGCACGCAGACCGACACCAAATTAATAACGGCAAACAATTATAATCAAATTTCAACGTAATAATAATGTCATATTATTACATTTAAGAAATCGTTTCCAAAAATATATTCTTCTATATTTTTCGGTACCGGAAGGTACGCTTACTCAAGATTCGACAAAACACGGGTACAAATTATACAATGAATTATAATAAAACAAAACAAATCTTCATCCTATCCCCTACCCTTATATCTCTTCTTCTTCACTTGTTTCCTCCTCTTTTCGCTTCTAAACAAAACCAAAAACAAGAAAGGAGTTTGCTCCCTTCCACTTTAGATCATCATAATCCATCACCACAAATTTCCACCACCTAATCTCCCACCTAATAGATACCTATCCACCTAGCACATCTCTACATATGTTGAATGGGCGGCGTGAACAAGACCCGAGCTAAGGGGTGAATCAACATAACCAAGGAAAGAAAGAGAGCTCAATACTTTCCTTCTTGTGTTTATAAACCGCACATCATCACGGGTTTCCCACTATCAAGCACAAATTCACAAATTAGGTTTCTTCCAAACAAAGGGCTTCTCAAAATTGAGTTGGGGGTTTCGTTGGTTGATGTATAAGGAAGCTAATTCAAGTTGTCAATTGCTCTAATTCGTCCCAAGTCTCCTTCGTTTGAGCTATGGATTTTCGGTGTTTATAGCTACTCATTTGGTTCATTGTAAGAAACATTATTAATCTTAATATTACCTTTGTTAATTTAAATTGTTTTCTTGAAATCGTATAAATGAAAATAAATGGTTAATTTGGGTTGTTGTGAATTGTTGTTGTTCTTTGTCGAACATAAGAAAGAAACAATAAAAGAATCAAGATGATAAATCTTAGTAGTCAAATGTCATTGTCAACTTAAATCGAAGGCGATTCTTAGCTTAATGGTTTCGCTTGTCTATTTATTTCGCCTAGAACTCCTACATAAGATGGTCTCGCTCACTTTCACCTTTTTCCCTTACTTGTTGATGGTCTTATTCGACTATGATGAAACCCTCTCAAGGATATTTTCCTTTTCTTGAACGTGTTGCTTTGTATGGTCGCTGAGACCGTGAGGGGTGTCGAACCATGTACTCGAGTCGGGTTGTACCCGATGGACACGAGACAAGGCTCGGTCTAAACCTTTATGTACCGGTTGACACTTGTACTAATACTTATATTTTGGTCACTAGTCATGAGGATTGGCAATTTTATCGACGAGTATTCGGCATGCAAGAAAACTCCGAAGGTAGTGTTGCTTCATTTGTATTCACATCTTAGGCGCACCACAAGGGTGTTGAGAGTAGTGTCTTACTTAGGGTGTGTCTTGGTTCAATGACATCGCAGACGTGTCTTGGTTGATTCGGTCGCAACAAAATTCCTTGTGTTTATAATTGTAGAAAACACCCTAGGCGGGTTGTGTGTCCGCTTTAAGTCACCATACCAAGAGTGTTCCTATCCGGTGAACACTAGACCACGGCATGGTCATAAAGTACTCATAGGAGCCTCATTCTATAATGGTCGATTTATGGTTTCAAGTCTTACGCTTTAATGTTCCCTCTCGTCAAACAGATCCCCATAATCGAAAATATGTAACCAAAACTTTTGTCAAACACAACCAAGTTTGCTTTTCATAAATATGTTTTGGTGACCATTGGGTGAGAAGCCCATCCAGTTTATAAGAGTGTCATTTGTAAAATCATTGGGCCCACCAATATAAAACAAAGAGAGTGTTTGTGTGTTCGATTCTTGGGCGAAGCCCATATGAGCCTGTGGTGCGTTTGATTGGAAATCTAATAACTAGACATGGAAACAAAACAAGTTTTATACTTTTAAATAGGATGCCATTGATAAAACTCAAATAAATGACATTTATACTTTCAATTGATAACAATATAAACTTGTAAATATTGTTTACATATAGTAATGCGGGTATTTAAACTTAACTTTTGACAATAACCATCATGAACAACTAGAGTCCTTACATCATATAAATAAGGCTTAATCCTCTTTTAAATGAAAACATTCCTTTTAAACGAACATTAGTAACACATGAAACATACATTTTTTTTATACAAGTTAAATTTCACTAAAAACCTTTCCATACACATATAGTTCAATAATTATTAACTACATAAACTTGTGAACATTTGGTTTAAATTACTAGTGCGGATATTGAAACTTGATTATTATGAAAACTTTTGAGATTTGTAAACACGAACGGATAAGGTTATAAATCCGGGACATGCCCATATTTTTCTGCAAATATATTATATATATTCTATAACAATTGAAATAATTATATCAACACTTACAAGCATAATCATTTCTTTTAAAATGTATACATTTGACACAGGTTGTGTATTTTGAAAACTTGCAAATATGTACAAGTTAAATAGTAGTTAAAACTTCTTTTCACATATTTATTAGTAACGAAGTAAACATACATAAATATGTATATACGGGTATATATATATACAACTCTGTCATTCATGATATCCTCACAGTCCGATAATGTCCAAATAAATGTACAAACTTTTCGTACATCATCATTCATTTACCGTCAAACCAAAGTCTTGTTCACTTGTTATATCTTTTTCTGCGTGTACCCTTTTATGTATTATCATTTGGTCATCATTGAGCCAAAGTCGAAATTCCTTCCTTGAGATTTCTTCCATGTCATCCTTCATGGCGAAATCCACCCAATTCCTTGTAAATTGTTCTAAGATCGATGATGCCACACAAGCAACAACAACAACAACAACAATATTTAAAACTTATAAAGTTAGTTAAACTTTATCGAGTCTTAAACATAAAGACTAAATTGTCAGTATTAATTAGGGTTGCGTGTCGGATGCCGTGCACTATCACTCATTGATTTAATTCTCTTTAGACTTCTATTGCACATTGCCAAGGTGAGTTTCATAGCCCCTACTTTTACTTGTTTTATAATGGTTTTGGGGGAAGATACATGCTCATTTTACTTAAATCATTTTACTGGTGCATTCCATGCATACTATGCTTTTACATGTTTAAAGTTTTCATCATACATAGATGTTTTATAGAGCATACCAAAATGTTTGACCTAGAATATTACGCGACTTAGCCTAAGTCCTTAAATCCCAAATTGCCTCTTCATGAACCGTCAATTCCTGCTTTGGGAAGCGAATGTTATAAATAGATCTATTGAGGTGACTCCTCTGTTCGGTTGACCCCGCTTGGGTCAAGGCGAAACATATAACATGTCGGGACCGAGTGTATTGGGATAAACACTCGCCATGGGCTCCTTAATTGTATGACTTCTTTGGGCATACAAGAGCGTCGTAGTTTCGGTTGCATGAACTTAGTGCTAGCGTAATAGATTCAATATATGACATTATATTCGTTGTAATGTACATATACCCTACTTATGGTCCACTAATGAAATCTCCCTTTTATGAATTGAAACCATAAACTTTATGACATTATGCAAGACGTAATGATCATCAAAACCAAATTTGAAACAGTGTATGAATTTCCTTTTAAATAAACCTATGAACTCACCAACAGAAGTGACCCTTTAGCATGTATCTTCGTGTTTTGAGGTGATAGCTTATCTTTGGGGCGCAAGGCAAAGGCATGGCATGGTCATAGATGACTCGATTTATGTATTGGGACCACTTGTTTATAATGGGCCATTTTCCGCACTAATTCAATAATGTAAACATTGTTTTAAGAAATGAATAAAAGTTTATTTATGAAAAACCGTTGTTCTATGCTTATGTTGTGATACCAATTTAGTAGCACCCCAACACTCGTATGCTTCCGCTGAGCCATTTTGGGGTGTTACAGATTGGCATCGAGCCTAGGTTATAGAAGGCGGGTATTTTAAAACCTAGACTATAACCACTTTTACAAAAACTAAAACCTATGACCGACACGTGCTCGCACGCTAAGCCGATGCCTCACTTATGATCCTGTTGAGATCATACTTGATAAGATACATGTTTTATCTTTGCTCACCTAATTTCATTATAGGTTATAATTACTTTTCCCTACACGTATACTTACGTATCACAAAGACTACACCTTTTCCCTCACAAAGAGAATAATTGTTCTAATCCTTCAAGACAATCTTTAAAAGTATTGTGACATATTACTAGCGTAACTAAGCTAAGTATTTCAAAATTCATTGAACCTCGGGTGAATATAGACCGATCACCTATATTCAACCGGGGACGGTGGGACATAGCCCGATCACCTATGTCCGACTCGGAGGTGAATTTTGCGGTGCTTAGGATAGTTATAATAGCTTTATGTCGAGAGAAGATGATAATATTTTGATAAACATGTAACATTTCAATAAACCACACATTGGCGGTTACTAAAGCACCGGCCACACTATGGCGGCATCACACTATCCTTTAAACACAAGCCACTCATCGGCATACACTAATCACAAGCCACTCATCGGCATACACTAATCACAAGCCACTCATCGGCATACATTAATCACAAGCCACTCACCGCATACCCTAATCATAAACCACTCACAAGCCACTCACCGGCATTTCCTAAACATAAACCACTCACCGGCATTCCCTAAACATAAGTCACTCACCGACATTCCCTAATCACAAGTCACTCATTTGGCATTTCTTAGTCATAAAACACTCATCGGCATCACAATATCTCTTAATCATAAGCCACTCATCGGTGTCATACTACTTCTTAATCATAAACTTTATAATTTCATATCACAATCGGGTTATGTTATAGTCACACCTACCCCACACCTTACACCCCATGAACAAATCAAACCATTATGGGAGCAACCTTTTAATAGCACCTATGAGAAAATACAATAAACCTTTGGCAAAAGCTAGAAGGGCATTGTAAAGGACCTATAATCCCACAGAAACTTGAAAACTTTACGCCCTACCTTGAGAAGTAAATACCTAGAAGCTTCACCCACCTCTTAAGAATAACAGTGCTTACCTTATCACCTTCCTACAAACGAAATAAAGAGTTGTCATACAAACTATTTCCAATTATTCCTTAAACCATTATAATCAAGATACTTCATGAATCATCATGAATCATTCTACAAACCAAATTACCACCTTACCATTTCACCATAAAATAAACTACAATTCTACCCATACCTTACCAAAATAAAGTGTTCCTTAATACTTTGAAAGGTATCCGAACCACTCTGTTTGGTTACTTATTTCCCGAAATGTGTTTTAAGTTAATACCCATAAGCGAAATGATCAATGTCCTCCTTGATAGCTAAGCTTGACCCTAGGATATATCCTACACCGCTACCTAAAACCATAGATAACCATGAGGTTCATCGACTATTAAATCCCGATCCTACCCAACTTAGACAACTAAACCCTACTCGTAGCTATGGGTAAATGTTATATCTGCTACACATCCTTGCTACAATATATTTTCCAAATTTGAGGATTCCCTTTTAAAATCCAACAATAATACTTTCCAAAATCCTCATTAAAATGAGACAAAATCTTTGAAACACTAAAAGTTTCATAAAATTTCTTATACACACCATAATTTAGAACCGGTTTACAATCTTTTAAAAATATGTCATTTTACATCTTATCGATTTTGAAATATGGTCTTAGTCAAACTTGTACAAACATTTAGGAAATTCGAAAACAAATGTTTCTTCACCCATTAAGAATCAATCCACAAACCCATAGAACCTTAAGAATCAACCTATATACTTAGAATCAAAACAAAATGGGTACGCTTTGATAAAACCATGAGAAGTTAGAGGTGCTCACACTAACAAAATAGTGAAACCTCATAACATCAAAATTAGAACTTCACTCAATGAACCTACCTCATAAAATCATGGCTCCTCGGATAGAGGATGTCTACTAGCATAACACCTAGGTACCCATACCCCAAAGAGGAAACCCTAGAACAACCTAGGAAAACTTAAAACTTGTTCCAAATACCATCACCTCGTTCCGACACCCTATCGGATATCGTAAAGCGAGATCCGGACGGATCTCACAGTAAATGGGTAGACTATAACAACCCGTAAAATTTCGGATTAGTATAATAATATTTATTGCGCAAAAAATATTCAAATCAATTATTTTTCGACAAAATGCCAATATCGATCCAAAACCGAGAGGTCATCTCGTTTCTTTAGAAATAAGACACCGCTTATCCAATATGTATCCGTATAATAAATGTGAAATTTATTATTGTCAAGTTAAAATATAAGCATACATAAGCTTAATCCATTAGTTATTCCGCATATCGCAGCAGTGATAGCATACAAAACTAAAAATAAATCTTGAGATAAGAGAAAATACATTTTTATCAATCACTAATAATTTACGAAATAAAACGAGAGGCTATCTCGTGAATTTAGGAAGCCACGACACCGCACGCAGACCGAAACCAAATTAATAACGGCAAACAATTATAATCAAATTACAACGTAATAAGAATGTCATATTATTACGCTTATAAAATCGTTTCCGAAAACATAAGTTCTATATTTTTCGGGTACCGGGAAGGTACGTTTACTCATGGATTCGACAAAACACGGGTACAAATCAATACGAGAATTATAATAAAACAAAACAAATCACATCCTATCCCTACCCCTTATATCTCTTCTTCTTCACTTGTTTCCATTTTTCGCTTCTAAACAAAACCGGGAACAAGAAAGGAGTTTCTTCCTTCCACTTTATCATCATAATCCATCACCACAAATTTCCATCACCCTAATGTCCCTCCACCAGATAATCCACCTAGCACATCTCTACAGGAGACAATAGCGGTGTGAACAAGACCCGAGCTAAGAAGGGTGAATCAACATAACCAAGGGAAGAAAGAGAGCTCAATACTTTCCCTTCTTGTGTTTATAAACCGCACATCATCACAGGTTTCCCACTATCAAGCACAAATTCACAAATTAGGTTTCTTCCAATCAAAGGGCTTCTCAAAATTGAGTTGGGGGTTTCGTTGGTTGATGTATAAGGAAGCTAATTCAAGTTGTCAATTGCTCTAATTCGTCCCAAGTCTCCTTCATTTGAGCTATGGATTTTCGGTGTTTATAGCTACTCATTTGGTTCATTGTAAGAAACATTATTAATCTTAATATTACCTTTGTTAATTTAAATTGTTTTCTTGAAATCGTATAAATGAAAATAAATGGTTAATTTGGGTTGTTGTGAATGTTGTTGTTCTTTGTCGAACATAAGAAAGAAACAATAAAAGAATCAAGATGATAAATCTTAGTAGTCAAATGTCATTGTCAACTTAAATCGAACCGATTCTTAGCTTAATGGTTTCGCTTGTCTATTTATTTCGCCTAGAACTCCTACATAAGATGGTCTCGCTCGACTTTCACCTTTTTCCTTACTTGTTGATGGTCTTATTCGACTATGATGAAACCCCTCCAAGGATATTTTCCTTTTCTTGAACGTGTTGCTTTGTATGGTCACAGACCCGTGAGGGGGTGTCGAACCATGTACTCGAGTCGGGTTGTACCCGATGGACACGAGACAAGGCTCGGTCTAAACCTTTATGTACCAGTTGACACTTGTACTAATACTTATATTTTTGGTCACTAGTCATGAGGATTGGCAATTTTTATCGACAAGTATTCGGCATGCAAGAAAACTCCCGAAGGTAGTGTTGCTTCATTTGTATTCACATCTTAGGCGCACCACAAGGGGTGTTGAGAGTAGTGTCTTACTTAGGGTGTGTCTTGGTTCAATGACATCGCGACGTGTCTTGGTTGATTCGGTCGCAACAAAATTCCTTGTGTTTATAATTGTAGAAAACACCCTAGGCGGGTTGTGTGTCCGCTTTAAGTCACCATACCAAGAGTGTTCCTATCCGGTGAACACTAGACCACGGCATGGTCATAAAGTACTCATAGGAGCCTCATTCTATAATGGTCGATTTATGGTTTCAAGTCTTACGCTTTAATGTTCCTCTCGTCAAACAGATCCCCACGAACTGAAAATATGTAACCAAAACTTTTGTCAAACACAACCAAGTTTGCTTTTCATAAATATGTTTTGGTGACCATTGGGCTGAGAAGCCCATCCAGCTTATAAGAGTGTCATTTGTAAAATCATTGGGCCACAGCCAATATAAAACAAAGAGAGTGTTTGTGTGTTCAGTTACTGGGCCGAAGCCCATATGAGCACAGGGTGCGTTTGATTGGAAATCCAATAACTAGACATGGAAACAAAACAAGTTTTATACTTTTAAATAGGATGCCATTGATAAAACTCAAATAAATGACATTTATACTTTCAATTGATAACAATATAAACTTGTAAATATTGTTTACATATAGTAATGCGGGTATTTAAACTTAACTTTTGACAATAACCATCATGAACAACTAGAGTCCTTACATCATATAAATAAGGCTTAATCCTCTTTAAATGAAAACATTCCTTTTAAACGAACATTAGTAACACATGAAACATACATTTTTTTATACAAGTTAAATTTCACTAAAACCTTTCCATACACATATAGTTCAATAATTATTAACTACATAAACTTGTGAACATTTGGTTTAAATTACTAGTGCGGATATTGAAACTTGATTATTATGAAAACTTTTGAGATTTGTAAACACGAACGGATAAGGTTATAAATCCGGGACATGCCCAAATCTTTCTGCAAATATATTATATATATTCTATAACAATTCGAAATAATTATATCAACACTTACAAGCATAATCATTTCTTTTAAAATGTATACATTTGACACAGGTTGTGTATTTTGAAAACTTGCAAATATGTACAAGTTAAATAGTAGTTAAAACTTCTTTTCACATATTTATTAGTAACGAAGTAAACATACATAAATATGTATATACGGGTATATATATATACAACTCTGTCATTCATGATATCCTCACAGTCCGATAATGTCCAAATAAATGTACAAACTTTTCGTACATCATCATTCATTTACCGTCAAACCAAAGTCTTGTTCACTTGTTATATCTTTTTCTGCGTGTACCCTTTTATGTATTATCATTTGGTCATCATTGAGCCAAAGTCGAAATTCCTTCCTTGAGATTTCTTCCATGTCATCCTTCATAAGCCGAAATCCACCCGAATTCCTTGTAAATTGTTCTAAGATCGATGATGCCACACAAGCAACAACAACAACAACAATATTTAAAACTTATAAAGTTAGTTAAACTTTATCGAGTCTTAAACATAAAGACTAAATTGCCGTATTAATTAGGTCGCGTGTCGGAGCCGTGCACTATCACTCCTTGATTTAATTCTCTTTAGACTTCATCTTGCACATTGCCAAGGTGAGTTTCATAGCCCCTACTTCTACTTGTTTTATAATGGTTTTGGGGGAAGATACATGCTCATTTTACTTAAATCATTCTACTGGTGCATTCCATGCATACTATGCTTTTACATGTTTAAAGTTTTCATCATACATAGATGTTTTATAGAGCATACCAAAATGTTTGACCTAGAATATTACATGACTTAGCCTAAGTCCTTAAATCCCAAATTGCCTCTTCATGAACCGTCAATTCTGCTGGGAAGCGAATGTTATAAATAGATCTATTGAGGTGACTCCCTCGTTCGGTTGACCCGCTTGGGTCAAGGCGAAACATATAACATGTCGGGACCGAGTGTATTGGGATAAACACTCGCCATGGGCTCCTTAATTGTATGACTTCTTTGTGCATACAAGAAGCGTCGTAGTTTCGGTTGCATGAACTTAGTGCTAGCGTAATAGATTCAATATATGACATTATATTCGTTGTAATGTACATATACCCTACTTATGGTCCACTAATGAAATCCCTTTTATGAATTGAAACCATAAACTTTATGACATTATGCAAGACGTAATGATCATCAAAACCAAATTTGAAACAGTGTCTTGAATTTCCTTTTAAATAAACCTATGAACTCACGGTAGTAAGTCCGACCCTTTAGCATGTATCTTGTGTTTTGAGGTGATAGCTTATCTTTGGAGGCGCAAGGCAAAGGCATGGCATGGTCATAGATGACTCTGATTTATGTATTGGGACCACTTGTTTATAATGGGCCATTTTCCGCACTAATCAATAATGTAAACATTGTTTTTAAGAAATGAATAAAAGTTTGTTTATGAAAATCCGTTGTTCTATGCTTATGTTGTGATACCAATTTAGTAGCACCCCAACACTTGTATGCTTCCGCTGAGTCATTTTTGGGGGTGTTACAATGGTCACTTGACTTTTTTTATTTTTTGTTTGTAATTTTTTTGTGTGTCTTTACTCTTTGAACCCTCAATTGATAATGCTTTTGTTGCTCGCATTAAGCATTTCGAATATGTTAGTTGTGTTGGTTTCTCTGTTGTTTATTGCTTTGATACTTGGCCTGTCTATTATTGTTTATAATTATGGCTTCAAAACCGATAACTGGCTCGAAGAGTATTCACGACCACCCGCTTCAAAACCTGATACAAAACAATGTTCCTAATACGGATGATGGTTATGGGTGCCAAATGTGTAACACCATTACGCCAGGCACACACGCCTGTGAACCATGTGTGTCATCGTTGTTTGCTGTATCAGAAACTCATGATGCTATAGGTTAGTTGTTCTTTTTTTGTTGCTCGGTTTCCCTATGGCCACACTTATTGTCATTTTTCCTGCGGGAACATGTTCGTGCTGATGTTAGTTTTTTTTGCGGTAGATGCTGTTGGAAAGGAAAGTGTGCAGGGTGGATCGCAGCAGCTTCATCTGCACACCGTTACTCATGGTTGATGATGTCGTCACCGGTCAGTGCTGCTCATCTCTTTTCAGATGCGTTTTGTTATATTTCTTGGGTTTCTTTTTACATTCCAATCTGTCATTGCTTCGTGGTATAAGCTTATTTTGATTGGAGCATGTCTGGATTCTAATCATGGCACACCCCCTTTGCAGTGAAGAAAAAGAGGGAGGCCGAGAAAAAAACCGGCCAACAACCCGGCTGACCCGCAAGATCATGTACGCACCGTGAATCAACCAATGATTAAAAGAAGGAAGACGAGAAAGCAGATGCCTGACCCATATGGTTATGTGCGCACCGTCAATAAGCAAGAGGCTCCTAATGTCATGGAAGGTCAGTGGTGCTCTTTTCTATTCAAATGCGGTTTGTTAAATTTCTATACTTTGTTTTTGTATTCCAGCTTCTCATTGGTCACCCGCACTGACATGGTATCTTTTTTTTTGGGATAGGGTTGCGTGTTGATGATGGGCCATCTGCGCACAACCTTGTAAAAATAGCCACGCCATCTAAACAGGAGCGCCGAAGGCCAGCTGACATGTGTCAGTCATCTGGTTGTGCGCATCTTGGTGGTCAGCCAATGACTCCTAATACAATGGGAGATGGGTTTACCTATCCTCTCTTCGCATCAAATGTCTCCGCTTTTATTGTTTCTTATAGAGTGCTGACCTACTCTTTCGCACTGTTCTTTATTGTCAATAGGGCTTCCTGCATGCAATACCGCTGTTGATGGTGTTGTTCCTGTTGATGTTGCATGTGATAGTTTTTATTTGCTGAGCGGATTTGCAAGAAACAACCAGCCATCTCAGGCCTCCACACCATCTATGCATCAGTTGGGTTCAGGCAGCGGTAGTCACACCACTGGTGAACCGTCTACTCTAATGCAATTGAAAGTAATTTTTTTTTTATTATTTTTTATTTTTTATTTTTTATTTTTTTTGGTTTTTTGAGACACATCCTCTGCATCCAACATTGCCATTAGCTTATTGTGGTGGTTTCTTTTGTCACCGATAGCCAGGGTACATGCTGATAGTCAACCACCTGTCATGGAAAATGTTGCCGGTCAATCACACCATAGGAAAGAGGTAGGTGCGTGAGCGACCTCATAAAGGGTTGTCTTGCGCCGTCGTCGTCTCATCAGCAATCTCCGTTCTTGCTTGGATGATGGTGTATGCGCCGTTGATGAAGAGCCATCTACTTCTACGATGCAAGGTGCACGATTTTTTTTTTTTTTTTTTTTATTACCATTTGTCTGCGCCTCATCTTTTTCCCAAACATATATTGTTAGGTCTTTAAGTTGACTATGGTTTCTCAATCAATGCAGGAATTGACCCTGAGTATGATGATCTAGGAGATTGTGATGAGCGATGCTGCTATTGTAATGCTGCTTTTTGGCGTGGTGAGCAGCTTGCAGGCCATCGTCTTGCAGATGCTTCAGCTAAATACCATACATGTTGTGGAGGCGGTAAAGTTTTCATGCAACCTGAAGCAGAACCACCTCAGTATATCAAAGACTTGCTTTTCTCCCGTCCCTTTATGGAAAATATTCGAACATATAACCAGATGTTTGCAATGACATCATTCGGTGCCACAGTTGACAATGCAATCAACAATGGTGGAGGCCCATATGTTTTTAAAGTCTCTGGGAAAATATACCACCGGATTGGCTCACTTTGCCCGGTTAATGATGATCCAAAGTTTTTGCAACTCTACATCTATGACACGCAGGATGAAGTCCAACATAGGTTGAGCCATTTTTCAACCTCAGATGGCCATGGTTTGGACCCAGATATAGTGCAAGGGCTCATTCAATTCTTAGATGCTCACAACGAACTGGTGCAGATATTCAGGACTACACGTGACAAATGTGCCGACCATGATGTCCCAGAATTCAGGGTAAAGCTTTACAGCGGTGACGCTCCGCGCGGCTATGAAGCTCCATTGTCAAATAACCTCGATGCAATTGTCTTTGACTGTGGACCTGAAAGTGAATCTAATTAAGATGTTATACTGGAGTACATGAATGGTCCGCTAAAAAGAATCAGCAAGATCCATAAGTCATACATGTCATTGCAGTTTCCACTGATATTCATATATGGTCAGCCAGGGTATCATACAAAGTTGAAGTTAAGAACAGCGGATCCAAACATCGACCCAAAACGGGTTTCGATGAATGCGTTCTATGCATACCAACTGCATCCAAGGCATGGCAGTTATAACCTGCTCTTTCGCACTGGGAGGCTTTTCCAACAGTACATTGTTGGCGTATACTGTTGCATAGGACAGAATCAGATTGATTTTTATAGAACGCACCAGAGTGACATTAGGGGGGATTTTTTGTCAGGCCTTTATGATGCGATTTCAAGGGGAGATCATGATGGGTAACAGGCGGGTTCTCGCATTATATTGCCTTCATCATTTACTGGAGGCCCGAGGTATATGTCAGTCATTATTTGGATGCATTGGCAATTTGCAGGGTGCTTGGTAATCCACGGTTTTTTATAACGTTCACGTGCAATGTTAAGTGGCCTGAGATACAAAGATACATGGAGCACTTTCCTCATTTGACAACAGCGGATAGGGCGGATATAGTATGCAGAGTTTTTGAGCAAAAAGTCAAATCATTTGTCAAGTTTATGAAGGAAAGGCAGACATTTGGTTATGTCACCGGAGGTATGGCTATTTTCTGTTAGAAGTAAACCTTTATGTTTGATTTTTTAGCCTCAGTTTTCCTATACATGGTTGCATAATGTGGTTTGCCAATGTGTTATCCTAATTTTATTTGTTCATTATTTTTTTTGCCTGTAGTGTTGTACACCATCGAGTTTCAGAAGCGTGGCCTCCCACATTGTCACACACTGCTTTGTATTTCTTCATCAACCAAAATAGAAAATGCTCAAGATGTTGACCAGTACATTTCTGCAGAGTTACCTGATCCTCATGCTGATCCACGCACCTATAAAATTGTTTCAGAAATGATGATGCATGGGCCGTGCGGCAAGGCTAGCCCGAATGCACCATGTATGAAAAGTGATATGTGCAGCAAAAAATTCCCCAAACAATACAATAATCAAACTTTCTTTGACGACAAAGGTTATCCGCATTATCGAAGAAGGCAAGAGAATACTTCGCATGACAAAAGGCGGTCGAAGCTTGACAATGGGTATGTCGTGCCGTATAACCGTAATTTGTGCCTGGCATTTGAAGCTCATATCAATGTGGAATACTGTGGGTGGAGTATGCTGATAAAATATCTGTTTAAGTATATATCAAAAGGAACTGACAGAATCTTTGCCAAAGTAACAAGATCTATTGGTGAACCATCCTCTTCTACAGCGCAACCACAGCCATCGATTGATGAAATACAGAATTACCTTGATGGCCGATTTGTATGTCCTCACGAAGCATGTTGGAGAATCCTCAAATTTGAAATACATATTAGAGAGCCAGAGGTGTAGATCCTTTCAGTTCATCTGGAAAACATGCAGCACGTAACTTTTAGAGACGGTGATAACTTAGACGCGGTTGTCAATCGTCGTGATCGTGGTGACAACACCGATGAATGGTTTACTTACAACATTGAAAACGAAGATGGACGCCATTTGACTTACTTGCAGTTTCCATCAGAGTTTGTATGGTATGGAGATCGAAAATGTTGGTCACGCAGAAAGACCAACAAATGTTCTGTTGGACGGCTTGCATATATACACCCGACTTCAGGTGAGCTATTCTACTTAAGAATGCTATTGTGCCATCAAAAAGGATGTAGAGACTTCGCAGAAGTAAGGTCAGTAAACGAAATTGCCTACCAACATATCGTGATGCGTGTGATGCCCTTGGCTTGCTGGCGGCGACAAAGAATGGGACACGACTCTTGCGAAGCTGCGGATCGGCTTCATCTGCAGAGGCGAGGTTTCTTTTGCGAGGCTACTTTCTCATTCGCGAGGTTGCAAACCCTTTGTACTTATGGGATAAATATTGGCGAGAAATGGGCCATGATATTCCAACAATTGTCTCAGAACAAGTGCGTATACCCAACTACAATGTGAACGCTGCAGAATTGGAAGGGTACATATTATACAAATTGGAAATAATACTTAACAGTTTTGGAAAATCAGTCCAAAATTATGGCCTGGAACCACCTCCGAAACACCTTCTAGATCAGTTAAACAACCGCCTATTAATGGAAGAAAAAAACTACAATAGGGAGATGCTGGCGCGAGAAAGAGATGAATCAATTCCAAGGCTCAACACCAAACAAAAAATTATATATGACGCTATTATAAACGCTTTTAAAACAGGTAACTAAGAATTAATATTCGTATATGGTCATGGAGGAACTGGGAAAACATTTCTTTGGAAAGCAATAATTAGCACTATGCGGGCTGAAAGTAAGATTGTGTTAGCGGTTGCTTCTTACAGTATTGCCGCTCCTTCTCAAAGAAAGCCGCACCCGCATTCAAGATTCAAGCTTCCACTCGGTGACGGATGAGTCCTACATTGCGTGAAAAAAACACTCATAGGAAACCTTTTAAAAGAAACTGATCTCATTATCTGGGATGAAGCGCCAATGAATGACCTTCGATGCTTTGAAACATTGGATAGGACTCTTAGAGACATATTGGATGCACCAGATGTTTTGTTTGGTGGTAAAACAGTTGTTTTAGGTGGTGATTTCCGACAAACACTGCCAATCAAAAAAGGCGCTCCAAAAATGGAGATAGTAGCATCGTCAGTCGTAGAATCACACCTCTGGCCTTATTTTCATGTCATGACACTTAAAGAAAACATGAGGCTTTTCCGCTCGGGTTTGACTCTAGAAGAGCGAAGCACAGCACAATCCTTTGTATCATGGCTTCTCGATATTGGAGATGGTCAAATTGGTCAACCTGATGAGGAAGACCCTGGAGATTCAGGCATGGGTCGAAATTCCTTCTAGATTTTGCATACAAGATGATGAACAAGGCCTCTCGAATCTCATCGATTTCATCTATGATAAGCCAACACTCCAAACCCCTTCAGCAATCACTCTACAAGAGAAGGCAATCGTGTGTCCAAAGAATGAAACAGCAGACATCATTAATTCAAAAGTTTTAGACATGCTTGATGGCGAAATAACAACTTATGCAAGCTACGATATAGCCACACCAGTGGGGAATAGCGGTGCTGAAACAGAAATGTTATACCCTCCTGAGTATATAAACACATTTAAGCTACCAGGTTTCCCGCCGCATGAACTGCAGTTCAAAGTTGGATCACCAGTTATGCTTTTAAGGAATGTTAACTTGGCAGGCGGTTTATGCAACGGGACACGCATGATAGTGACACAACTTATGTCAAAGCTTATTGAAGTGCAGATCATCACAGGCACAAGAGTCGGCGAAAAAGTTTTCATTCATAGGATATCGCTGATCCATAAAGATCCAAACCTCCCTTTTATTTTCAAACACACTCAGTTCCCAATTAAACTCTGTTACGCTATGACAATCAATAAAAGCCAAGGCCAATCTTTAAACAAAATTGGTGTATACCTTCCTGAGCCAGTATTTGGTCATGGGCAATTGTATGTCGCTCTTTGTAGAGCAACATCTACTCATGGATTAAAAGTCCTTATAAAACAGCAGGAAAACCAAAAACCAAATGTCACAAAAAATATCGTTTACAAAGATTTTTTAAAGAAATTAAAAGAAACAGCTTTTGTTTTGATAGTACAAACATAACGATTGGTGTTTATCTTTTTTTACAACAACTACTCTGTTTGTTATTCTGTACACAATGCTATCATAATTACATGTTATTATCTTTTGCTTTTATAAAAGTAATGTTAAAGGCTGTGCCCACAGGTAGATTTGCTGCACGTCGATTCTATATGTTGTGCCTCATCATTTTAATGCTCTGATTCCTGTTCCCTATATCGTTGTTCGTTCTCAGGTGTTTATCTATATCTAACTTTCTTTTTTATGACTTACCAGCAAAATGGAAGAAATTCAAAATGCTATGGTACACCATGCCTCTCAAGAAAAGAGCCTTGAAATCAGTGCTTCACCAGAGATTGTGACGATTAAGCAATTAAAACCAACATCTCACAGCAAAGTGATTGAAGCAAGGGTCTACAAGAAATGGACTTCAGTGACTTTTACCAAAAAAGAAGCGGCTGGAGTTCCTGGCAAAAAAAAAGAAACAGGATTCTGCTGTATCCTCATAGATCGAGAGGTATGCATTAATTCAGCCAACACACATAAAACATGCCGGCATTTCAGATTTCTCTAATACCAAATAATTCTGAACAGGGCAATGCTATACAAGGAAATATGAATATCAAAGAATCCGAATTTTTCAACCCGAAAATCAAGCTTGGGGAGACTTACAGGATTTCGGAGTTCGTGTGCGAACCAACCAATCCTTACCAGCAAACGATTGGCAACAAAACAAGCCTGAAATTTGGAAAAGCAACAAAGTTTGATGTTATACAAGCATCGGACATCCCTCAGCACTACTTTGAGTTTGTTTCGTACAACCGGCTTCATCTGAGGTTCACGAGAAGATGCAAGGGCAACATGCGGTACCCGTCGGCGGTGGGTTTGCAACATTTTTTGTGGCAACAACGCAAAGTACCATCCTAACACCTAGCGGTGGCGATTACATAGGATGTTTATGGTCGGTTGGGGAGGTTGTCGCAAAATAGGTGCGACACAAGAGAAACCGTTCTGAAAAGTGGATATCGAAAATTTGAGGTGCGTTGATTCTTTTTTTTTGCTATATATTTTGTTTTTGTTTTTGGCTATAAAATAAGCTGCGAGGTTTATCACATCTCCGATGACTCGGTCATCTTTTCGATTGGTAATGTTGTTGAGTTCACTATGTGGGATGACATGGGCGTGAAATTTGAAGAGGATCGACTTCAAACAGCGGAACGACCGAGTTATAATTCTTGTCGACTCTTGCCGAGTTGGAAAATTGAGGTATTGCATTAACAGTTATCCAAACTTAAACATCAAATTCTTACCAAAGCTGTCAAACAATGCCATCACAGATTACCAGCTAACAGCAACGTCTGCAACACGTTATTACTTAAATCCACATATACATGAGGCTGATGAAGCACGAGCAAGGTAAAATATTTTATTTTACAATATTTAAGGTCATGCGATGGTCGCGTAAAATTTGGAGATTCTAATTTTACAACACAAAGCAGTACAAAGAAAAGCGTGAGAAACACCACCCTCCATATTACAAAGACTCCATATGAAGTCGTTGAAAAGAAAAGTCTTGGAATAGATTTCCCTTGAAGACATTCTTTGAACCAAGATCACGAAACCTATTCGGTGAGTTTTACGTAATGAGAAAAATAACAAACCAACATTCAATTACACACGAAAAAAGTTGTTAAAAAAAATGATGCTGTAGCTGTTTGCCAAACATTCTGAGGGTGCATTTCACGACTAAAACAACGATAACCGCATCAACATCAGAGAGATTGGTTCTACATGTCTTGCAAAGAATGTGCTTCAAAGTAAAGAAGAGGAAGGAATGTTTATTTATCGAACCATGGAAAACAAGCAAAGCCATCCTATAAGTACATAATTTTACTTTGAGCTTAGTATAATATTAAAAACAAAATCGCACAAAATTAAATCCTTATCGTTTCGTTTGATCAAACACGCGAGTTTAATTTGAGCCTTCATCACGGACCCATCCATGACAGTTGAGGTTGCTTTCTTGACCGTGAGAAGATGTTACAGGTATTCATGCTCGAGGTGCGGCAAAGCATAAAGGCGAAAGACCAGCAAGAAATACCTGAAGAGATTTTTGCCATTCAAGGGCAAAAAAATGTCTTCCAGCTCCATTTCAGCACATCAGGTAGGTCAGGAGATTTTGTTGTTGGAAAAGTTTTCAACAAAAACAAAAAACACGAGGGAATTGTGAAGATGATAGAAGCAACCCCAGGTAACATCATTTAGACCAACAAACTATCTTACTTAGAACAACCACTCCTGCCTACAAATATTTAATTTTGTTTGTGTGATCATAGGAACATCAGGAACGGGTCTAACACCAGCAAACCAACAAAATGTGGGCCGTGACAACTTGAGCAAAGCGCCATTTCAGAAGCAAAGGAATAAGAAGGTGACTGCTACAAATTTAATACACAATTTTATTAAATAAAAGGTGTCATGCCTGACTCATTTGCGAATGCAAATAATTAATATTGGTTTATCACTCAGTGGAAACAGCAGCTACACCTGTGACGATCACACCTATGGAGGATTTGGAAGAACAAAAACATAAACCAGCCAGCTCAAAAAGTGTGAGGAGAGCATTATTTCAGGATGAGCATGAAGATGCGAAGAAACAAAAAGGTTAGCCCTACAAATTTAACAACCCATTTTATTCAATGCAATATCTTACAATCGATTTTCATGGTCACACACAAGCAATACAACAACACTCATAATAAGATCACTAGCACACACAACTGAAAAAACAAACGACAACAGAGAGCACACCGAGCAGACACACACTTAGAAATCCATCAACCCCCTAAGTTTCTGGATAAAGATGTCATTGTTCCGAGCATTCAGCTCCAGTTCCCGTGCCAGGATACGCATATGCATGATCTTTTGATCATCTTTACCTTGAACCCCCCTCAAATATTCTGTTGTTTTTTGAGCATGCGTGTTTCCAACACTCTCCAATTCTTGAATAAAGTTGAGCCTTTCTTCAGTGATTTGAAGCAATCTTCCTGCAAACGCATTCATTTGTTGTGCCATCGCAATATCTTCGCCAGAGGCTTGGTAACAATAGAACACTAGCATATCAGGCCAGTTGTTAGAATTTGCATCGGCTCTAAGCTTATCACACCTAGGATATCTAGACATTCCCTTATCTCACTTTTTTATCACAACTTAAAAAATAAAGTGGTTCACTAACAAGGTGGGTTGGCTGTCTTAAATAGGCAAGCAGCAAATAAAAAACAAAAGACAAATACATACATTACTGTTTATTTAATTTGTTTTTTTATTTAATGTATCCATGCTAAAATTACAACTTTTATTCATCACAACAGTTTACACATGCATGTTTCTCAAACACAAACACAAACTTTATTAAACACATACAGATTATATGACAGTCCACATTAACATTTAGAAATCAATCAGTCCCTTAAGCTTCATGGTAAACACATCCTTATCACGAGCACTTAAATCCAATGCATTTACCATTATTATCATTTCATCAACTTTTTCATCTTTCATATTTTAAATCTCCACAGTAAGCATAGGCTCCTTTTTCACATGCCTATTCCATATCTCAATCCACATCCTCATAATTCGATCTGTTGGGTTCGGTAAATACCCAAACCCCTTAAACTAGGATTTGAATAGAAAATAACCTAAGTGTTTAATCCGTTAAACACAATCGAGTCATGAGCACATAGTCTCTCGGTGAGCTATCTTCGAGACACTTAGTATGAGGCGAAGAAGAGCCTCTCCAGCTCTGCAATGCGGAACTTAAAGGGTGAAGACTAAGTCAAGAAGAAGATGGTGGATTCGGTGAGTGATGACAATAACTCACCGAATCCCTACGACTCTCCAGCTGTTAAACATCAAGACAAAGCGAAGGAAGAGGCGAAGGCTTTGAAGGTGAAGAATGATTTGGACTAGGCGGGAAAGTTTTACCGGATAAAACTAAGTCCCTCAAGTGATTATCCGGTTAATACAGTCTCAATATATGAAGATCATATCTTTCCATTTATAGTAGCGGCGATTCTACATCAAAGGAAATAGTCTAGCCGCCTACTATAAATAGAAAGGTGAAACGATAACCGAATACATCAATATTCGTGTTTGTTGTGATCTATGTTTTTGTCTTCTAGGTTAAAGTTAAATATCATACTTGTATAAATAGCATAAGAAGAAGAGTGAAAAGTTTAAGCTTGTGAATTGTAAAACACACACACACAAGCCAACTTTTCACTCCTCCAAATCAACTTTATCCTTGAGCTAGCTCGGTTGGTTCTAAAGTTGTGCTCGAGACTTAGCTTTGAGCTTAGAGAGAGTCACCCCAAACCTTGTCATTTCAATCCCAAGTACTATTCGCAAGTACTTGGGTAACGTATTCTTTGATTTATTTCTAATAAGAATATGATGTTGAAAATTACTTTGTGTGTTTACTTACATTACTTTCGGTCATTATTCAACGTTAAACTGTTTTAAGTACTTAATTGTTTTTAAATGATAGTGAATAGGGAACAACAAGTGGTATCGAGCAAGGCTAATTATAAAACTTCGTTTTTTTGCCGCTCTAAAGTTTTTAAATTAGGATCCTACATGGTGAAATTGATGTACCCCAACTAGTCGATAAAAGGGTGGAGCTTTCAATTTGTTGCCCTAGACTTGAAGTTGGAAAATTCAACAAATGGAAAAAGCGTATGCTTTGCTATTTGATTAGGATGGAACCTTATTATATCAAGTGTATAAATGAAGGTCCATTTGTTCCAAAGGCTGCGAAGGTTTGCCCAAACACGAAGCTCGATGAACCAAGATGAAAGGAGAGTGGTCGACCCGGGACCAAAGACTCAAAAGTATCATCATATCTTGCCTTCACGATGATATAATGGAGTCGGTTATAGTATGTCTGACTAAACAAACTGGGATGACCTTGTCCATAGCCATGAAGGCCCATCGATACCAAGGAAAGCAGGATAATGGACACGAAACTTGAGTACAATACCTTGAGGGCTAGGGACTGAAACACTCTCTCAAACTTACACCGTTACAAAACCCTTTTAAATGGGCGGCTAATGATGGTGTTAAGTTGTCCAAACATGAGATTAATGTTGGTTTTGTCAATTGTCTTCCTAAGAAGTGGTTAAACTTCTCTCGGGGACTTAGAAATGCAAATCATATCCAAAACCTTGATCTTCACGAAATTTATGGGAAATTTGTCTATGAGGAAAACCTCATTATGAGACGATACTACGACTTTAAGAAGTCTCGGGATGTCGAAGTCACGACCACCTCCTCACCTATGTCATTGCTTTCTTTTCTAACAATGTGGTTCAAGATTTTCAAGAATACTCGATGATGAGCACGATGAGAGATCATGTGAGGAGTACCTAAATGACTGAACGTTGAATTTCGGGAAAGGGCACTCCTTGCAAACTCTCGAAGGTTTATTAAAAGAAACAAAGGTTTTCAAGCTGCTAAAGCAAATGAGGACCTTGAATGCTTTAAGTGTCACAAAGAGGTCATTTTGCAAAGGGCCGTTTTTCAAAAACAATTTACGAACCCTCTTACAGACCCTCAGCTCAAATCATTCTCGGGCTTTGCAAATTTCAACCTAAAATCTATCGGTCTCATCAAAACTTTCAAAATAATCGACGAACAAAACAATAGATTTTGAAGCTAAGTACGGAAAAATCAAAGCTAAGCTTGCATTGCTTGAGGCGAGTCCTCGAGAACCAAAAAGTGTTCAATCATGTGGGGTAAAAACAAAGGTCTTGTTCACGAAACCTTCAACTGGGATGAAGAGCCGGTCTCATCGGATAATGAAATGGTGCATGTAAGCGCACTAATGGCTCTCTCGAGGAAGACAAGCTAGTTGTTGGAAAGAATCATGCCGAAATGGAGAATGGGTTAACATCACAATGAAGAATGTAAATATTCTACTTTCTATGGATGATGACTCGATTGGCGATCTTATATGAACTATATCAATGTTGACCTTAAGTTTGTAGAAGAGCGTGATTAAATCTTTTTCTAAGTACAACAAGTTAGGTTTTGAATTGAATAAGTGTAGAGATGAATTATACATTTAAACAAGCTAAGCTTGAGGCGTCACTTTACAAATTTAAAACCGAACTAGTCAAAAGAAATCGGGCTCTTCAAAATGAACTAAAAGGAAAAAGATATCATTGAAGGTTGAATTGCTAAGAATCGAGGGTCTTTGATGCGTGGGTGCCCCAAGTAGCAAAAAGAGTCATAGGTGAACACCATCTCACCGACTCTCGCAACAAAGACCGAGTCCCAAACCATTTATGTCGGTGGCATGATTACCGGATGTTGACTATTCCCAAGCCCGGTGTTGGTTGAAAGACTTAATCCTTAGAGTAAGCTTCCCAAATTTGACTCGGGAAAATTCTAGAGCACGAAAGTCAAGCTCTAAAGAGCATGCTTGGACTCCACGATGTGTCTAGTAGTCTTGAACACATCTCTGAGTCAAGATGAATCTCAAGCACCCCTTCCACCTTTGGAATCTCTTGAGGTCTTGATCCTAGCTTTGAGCTTACTCCATTACAATACAATCCTCACTCTCCCAAAGAAAGGTATGGACTTGGTAGAACCATTTTGAAAAGACAATCAAAACCAACTCAACAAGAATCCACCCCCTGAAAATTCCACATCCTCGGTCCCCACTTGAAGGCGATCGATTCAAGAAGCGGTGAACTTGTGAGGAAGCTCAGCGACAAAATGGAATCTATTGAAAAGGTCCTTGAACCAATCAAGGAGACAAAGTCGACTTCCTCTAGTTCCTCAAAGTCAAAAGCCACCACAAAAACAAGCGAAGTGTGATCTATGCCACTATACCGGTCATACCGCGACAATTGTTATAGAATCCTTTTTGCATGATGCGTAAAAGGATGATCACAGGCTAACGACCACTTGCAATATGTGAGTTCTCTCGATCGAAAACTACACAAAAGTTGGTCATCGATATGCTTCTTCATCCAAAGCTCAAAATTGAGAGCAAAGCCTTTTCCTCCTTGCCCCTTTGTGGCTTTAATGATCATCATACGATGATTGTCTTATGAACATATGTTGTGATATTTGCGGTAACCTGACTCATAAGACATCTCGACATGACAACGTCATCCATGGGAGAAGTTCAAAACAACCAAAATCCACCGAGTCTTCCTCGGTATCTAAATGCAAAACCCGTGGTAGCACAATGCATTCCACCTGCGACCATGAATCGATTGCTCGATTCAAAGAGACCATGAGACCCAAGCCCACTAGTAAGTGGGTCGCGAAGAAACTAATTCGGTTTACTACTTGTGAGAGACATGCCGGGAGCCTATCGGCATCTCGACAATGGATGCTCAAAGCATGACCGGTGTAAAGGAATATCTGCACAAGTTTGTAAAGAACCGGGACCCAAGGTAGTGTTTGGTGATAATTCATCATGTCCCACTGAAGGTTATGGTTCGATGGCGCAATGGAATAGTTTCTCTAGAATAGCTTATGTCAATGGTCTCAAATACAATCTCATCGGTGTCGGTCGACTATGTGATGCAAAGTACATTGTCGATTCAATGACAAACAAGGTACCATTTAATGCCAACAAGGAAGTTGTGTTGATTGCTCCTAGGAGAAGTTGTGTTGATTGCTCCTGGGAGATGATGTTTATGTCTTAGACATGTCAACGCTCTCTAAAGATGGAACTTGTCTCTTTGCCAAAGCCATTGAAACCATCAATGGGCGTGGCACGGAGACTCACACTTAAACTTTAAAACATCAACAACTTGGCAAAACAAAACAAGGTCCTTGGCTTACCATCCTTTGGTTTTGCAAAGATAAACCATGCTCACTGTGAAAAAGGCAAACATCAAAGAGCATCCTTCAAAACCAAGCAAAACTTCTCCATCAAAAGCTTCCTTCACCTTTTGCATATGGATCTCTTTGGACCGATTAGTCCTAGATCAATCCGGCATGAGAAGTATACACTCGTCATTGTCGACGAGTTTTCAAGGTACACTTGGGTATACTTTCTTTGCAAAAGAGTCGGCGGTGATACTATAATGTCATTCATCGTGAACATTGAAAACCAAAATGACATTACAAAGAAACAAATCGAGGCCCGACAATGGTCTTGAATTTAGAAATCTTTGAGCTTGAGAGTTTACGTGATGAAAAGGAATTTCCCAAAATTTCTCATCTCCTTATACCCCGAACAAAATGGGGTGGTGAGAGAAAAAGCAGAACTCTCATTGAAATTGCAAGAACCATGTTAAATGGCTCGACCCTCTCAAAGCATTTATGGATTTGAAGGTCAAACGACTGTTACACTCAAAGCAGGTCAATCATTGTTAAAAGACATAATAAAACCCCATATGAGATATTCAAAGGTAGACTTCCTAATATATTACTTTCATGTATTTGGATGTCTGTGTTTATTCATAATCACAAGGATCATCTAGGCAAGTTTGATGCTAAAGGCGATGATGGATACTTTCTAGGTTACTCAACGATCTCCAAAGCCTTGAGGTGTTTAACACAAGGAGACAACAAGTTGAGGAAACCTTTCATGTCACCTTTGATGAAAGTGTCGAAGCATTAGGTTCTCCAACACCTCGGTTGAGGAGATAGGAATTGATAACTCTTCAAGATATCCTCGATGAGTTTAACACCGAATTCAATTCCTCATACCAAGGCGATCTTGACATCTCATATTATGTCTTACCTCACAATCGTCACAACCAACCATCGGTGAATTCATTGATAACCAATCGGTCCCTAATGGGATAGGTAACATCGAACCAAATGTTGGGACCACCGTGATTCATGAAACCCAACTGAACAAGACATCTCAGCGGATGCTCTTGATGATACTATGGCTCAAATACACGAACTCACCCCTATGTCACGGTGGCTTCAAGCTCGGATCCTAGACCACAAAGTAAGTGGACAAGAACTCGGGACATTGAGCTTGTAAACATTATTGGTGAACCAGCTGAGGCATGCTCACTAGAAGCATGGTCGCTAACTTAACCGCAGCTTCAACCAATGAATGTCTATATCGATTACCTATCGAAATAGAACCCAAAAGTGTCACAGAGGCTCTAAAATACCCAAGCCGGGTTCGAGCTATGCAAGAAGAACTCGCAGCAGTTTGATAAGAACAAGGTCATGACCTTGATCAAATGTCCTCGAGGATGTAGTAGTCATAGGAATGAAGTGGGTTTCGTAAATAAACCGATGAAAATGGCATCGTCATTAAAAACAAAGCGGACTTGTAGCCAAAGGTTACGATCAACAAGAAGGCATTGACTATGATGAAACATTTGCTCTGTTGCAGAATGGAAGCCATCGGGATCTTTCTTGCATATGCAACATACATGAACCGTGGTCTACCAAATGGATGTTAAAGTGCATTCTTAAATGGTGATCTCAAGGAAGATGTATATGTTCGGCAACCTCAGGGCTTTGAGAGTAGTGAATTCACGACTATGTCGCAAACTTGACAAGGCCCTTTATGGACTTAAACAAGCTCCCGGGCATGGTATGAAACTCTCTCGACCTTCACGATACAAAACAAGTTTGTCGGAGGAAGATAGACAACACTTTGTTTGTCTATAGAACTCAACAGGATGTGATACTAGTCCAAGTGTATGTTGATGACATCATCTTTGGCTCAACAAACTACAAACTTTGCAAGCAGTTTGAAAAGCGATGACAAAGAAGTTTGAAATGAGCATGATGGGGAACTCACATACTTTCTTGGACTACAAATCGAAAAGTCGATAAAGGAATATCCATCAATCAAGAGAAATACACTAGAAATCTCTTGAAGAAGTATGAGATATCGGCGTGCCTCGATAAAGACTCCAATGGTCCCACCTAACAACCTTGGACACGATCTCACCGGCAAATCGGTCAATCAAACTCATTTCGGAGGAATTGTTGGCTCACCGATGTATCTAAATGCTTTAGACCGGATATCGATTCTCGATCTGTCTAATAGCAATATATCGGTCCAATCCTAAAGAATCCCATCTCACTGCACCAAAAGAATACTCAGGTATCGAAGGGAACCCCAAGCCTTGGACTCTATTATCCAAAGTGCTCGGGGTTTGATCTCGGGTTACTCGATTACGATTATCTTTGGTTTGCAACATGGACGAGAAAAAGTACCTCGGGTCCTGTCAATTTCTTGGAGGAAAACTAGTTTGTTGGAGTGCTAAAAGCAACAATCGGTAGCTATGTCCTCGGTGAAGTGAATATGTAGGCTGCAGACGGGATGTTGTGCCAATGTATTATGGATGAAAAGTCAACTCGGTGACTATGACATCCATTACAAAATGGTGTCCATCTTACGTGACAACACGATGCTATTGCAATCTCCAACAACCCCGTCCTCCACCAAAGAACCAAACACATTGATATCGGATATCACTTCATCGGGGATCACATAATGAAGGAGACATTGAACTTCATTTCATCCCTACCGAATATCAACCGGCCGATATCTTCACAAAACCCTTGGATGAACCTACCTTCAGGGGAGGCGAAAGGCGAATTGGGAATGCTTGACATTGAAAGTCGGTATCGAAACCAATCTCGATAAATTCTACGAAATGGTTCATCCTCCTGAACATCCAAAACAAACCTCTCACCGAATGAGTAAGACTCACTCGGGGTCCCCGACGAAGCATTGAATGAGTAACTAAATGCTTCAAGTATTAGTTACTTAAATGTCCTAGGTTGGTAATCCCACCAATTTAATATAGGAATACATGTCTTACCGTCGGGAGTATCATCATTTACCTCACCCCACTTGGCATTAAATGCCTTCTCTCACATAAAATATCCCATGGATATTTTATTATCGCTAAAGTGCACTTTATCTTTGTGCATTGCAACTGTTTTCCTTGAAGGCGGGATTTCTATCATGAAGTGGTGGGTGGCAATAAATGTGGAATATCAAACGATTTCAAAATGGTCTCTACATATCCACATTTATACAAAACCACCCTCTCGCTACTCTATAAATACCTCTTCAAAACCACAAAACACACACAAATTAATTTACGCAACTAAACTCATCAAAGGTGTTTATGTTGCCCATCCCTGAACCTCCACAATGAAGGATGGGTTAAAACAAATCGCTTTAGATCCAAATTTTTGGTCAAGACCCGATCACTAAAAGCTTATTCCCGTGGCTTGGAGGATCCTCTTCACTTTTGTGATTCGGGTCCTCGGCGGGAACCACTCATCCACCGAACAAGTTAACTCTATTCGGTTGATGATGGCATCTTGCTTGATGAATGGGGTCACTTTTCACATGGGGAGATCATTTACAAGTGATCTCGTAGCGAAGCTCTGAGCAAAACTAGGATGAAGTACGTTTCGTATCCTAGGTTTGTCTCTTGTTCTTTCAATCACATGGGATCCAATTATACCCGGGATGAAAATTTTGGAAATTTACCGCATCCCGAGTCCATCAAATTTTCAAAGGACCCATCCCTTGTCACTCCTATTGAATTGACGGCCCATATGGTTGCTATAAACAACCGGGAGGATCGGTGTCTCAAACCCCGCCTCTAAAAGAAAGGGAAGTCTCGGTGGGACTAAGACTAAACCAAAGTCTCGGGGCCACGAGGCTTGAGGAGCACACCCAAGAGGCACAAAAATCCACGAGACTAAATAGACACCCACCGACCGAGGCAACAACTACCCCTATGACAACGAAGGACACTGATACATCACGATCGGTGCCCTTGGTCACACCTACTATTCCCAGATCCGGAGGAAACAAACAACCCACCGGTAGGGGCGCTTCCACTACGCGATGAGGACATTAGCAAATCAAAGCCTTTGTGCGAGGGCACACGGTCGATCCCAAAGACTGGGAAACAAACAACCCACCGATAGGGATACAACAATCACCGACTGCTAAAGCAGGGGAAAACCCATCGGTGTCTCGGGGGTCAATGGGGACAAAGACTCGGAGGAAAGGAACAACCGCCGATATGGAACCCAAAACCAATCGACTCCCAGAAAACGCTGGAAACTCCCACCGATGTCCGAGGGTCCACGGGGACAAAGACTCAAAGGATCAATACCACCCGATATGGAACCCATTCCGCTCCCTTGTTGTGATTGATGAGGTTCTTGAGTTGCTAAAATCGATGATGACCTTCTTTGAAAGTGATGAAGAAATTTTATCAAATAGGAGATGAAGCGATGACGAGGTTCAATCGAACAAGAGCCTCGGCCGATCCACGAGAGCATCTTGAATCCCCATTCCAACATGATGATCGGGCCTCAGAATCCTCCTCGAGCTCGATGAATTCAAAGAGTTTGACAATGTTCTTTCCTCACCGAAGACGTTGGCTCGATGGATCACCGGGGCTTCAAGGAAGCTATACTCGGGGTTACTAAAACATTGTGGGAACAACATAATGAGGTGCCGCAAGTTATCTTGATCTAAAGGCGCAGGTGCAGGCTTTGATGAAAATGTTCATGAGCACGGGGACTTGATGTATGATGACTCTTTGGATTGAATGAAAATATGGCCAACTTCTTAAGGCACCTTCAGATTGTAGGCACAAAGATCGATGAAATCGGGAGTTTGTCAAAGAAGATCCAACACTTAACTCTCAAGTGCTAAAGACTCGAGGCATACTTGACACAATCCTCAAACCTTGATGAGCTGCTAGATCCTCAAGTCTGCAAATGTTGGGGTCTTCCATCCTCGTCCGGTCTCTTGAGCTACAATAGACTCTTTGAATACAATGTGGCGACCATGGCTCGGGCATCCTCCTCTCGCACGGAATCTTGGTCCCCGGATGAGCGCCTTGGAGCTTTCTCAAGCTAACTTGGATGAAAAGGTCACCGGTATTCGTGCCGATACTCGTAGATTAAGGCTATGATGGTGAAATCTATCAGGGCCTTCAAGGGTCAAGTCGCTCGGTCCCCTCGGCACCAACGCCAACTCTTGCCCTCACCAAGCTCGAAGCAATGTTGAGGGGAGAATCTTCTTGAAGAAACTCCTCTTCACACCGAGGGGAGCAAACACCACCAGTCTCGGTGAGCTCCGCATCATCTCGCACTAGTCTCAAGAATACCCATCTCATCTCTACCACCACAAACATCAACAACAACACTAATAGTCACAACACCAATAATGACAACAACACCACCCTTAGTTGCATCTTCTTCCTCGGGCCGGGACAAAGGCAAAGGCATATTGACTGGCGAGCTGAGAAGATTCCCTACAAAATCGGTGACATGAATACCTCTTCACTCCTCAACGCCTAACCAAACACCTTGCTAAAGAAGAAAGAAATTGAAACAAGTCGAGGATGAAAAGAAGACCAAAGAAGCACCGCAAAGGTTGTCGTCAAGAAGCCGAGAACATGGGATTAGATGCAAGCAAGCTCCCAAAGGGTCGAGGCGGGACAAAGTTCAAAGATGCTCGAGTGCTCAAATGGTCGCAATGAGAAAGCGATATGAAGAAAAGAGAAAGCTCAAGCTCTCAGCAAAGCGAAATTGAGGAGTACAATCGGACAATGACCACCAAGGCTTCTGAAAAAATCACCGATGTCAAGATTATTCCCAACACCAAACCATTGGCTATGAATGTTTATAGAGGGATGACAAAAGACACTTTGAGGTTCATGATCCCTTAAAATTCGGTGACTTTGGGATCACCGAACTTGATGAACTTGGTCCGATCATTGGAAAGAAGCAAAATAAGGTGGTCAAGGATCGATGAAAATGCTCGAAGAAAGATATGAAAGGTTGAGGATGCACCACCATTTGGGAATTCACCGCCTTGGCGCACCTCGAGGGATCTCAACCATAAGCTTCCACGGCAAAGGAAAAGAGTTGAGTTCAACACGAAATCAAAGTGCACGGCTTAGAATGCAACAGAGAGCTGCTCGAGGGGTAAAATTTGTGAACTGCTTAGTAATTGAAAAGCACGAAAGGGCTATTTTTCATTGATGTCCACGAGAACCCGGCTTTCAAAGGTGGAGTGATATCGATCGAGGCATGAGTGGCTACAATGATCGACTATATCCCGATGGCCTCTCGGATCTAATCTCCGGGCAAACATCGGGTTACATCAAGACCGAATGCAAAGATAAAAGACCATCTGTGGAAACACTCATCACCAAGAAAGTGAAGCTCAAGCACCGGGTATCCATCCGGGTGACATCATTTTATCCTTTTGTACTAGTGATAGGAAATATGTAATCGATCAATAAAAGATGTATGTTTTGTCAAATTACTCAAATGTTCCTTATTGTATTCATTAGTACATTCGGTGTAAGAAGAAGCCTTTTGCTCACTTACATCGATCAAACACTTAGCCTATTTATATATCCAAATAGGGAGACTGTTGGGTTCGATAAATACCCAAACCCTTAAACTAGAATTTGAATAGAAAATAACCTAAGTGTTTAATCCGTTAAACACAATCAGTCACCGGCGCATAGTCTCTCGGTGAGCTATCTTCATGACACTTAGTATGAGGCGAAGAAGGAGCCTCTCCACTCTGCAAGGCGGAACTTAAAGGGTGAAGACTAAGTCAAGAAGAAGATGGCGGATTCGGTGGTGATGACAATAACTCACTGAATCCCTCGACTCTCCAATCGTTAAACATCAAGACAAACGAAGGAAGAGATCAAGGCTTTGAAGGCGAAGAATGAGTGGACTAGGCGGGAAAGTTTTACCCGGATAAAACTAAGTCCCTCAAGTGATTATCCGGTTAATACAGTCTCAATATATGAAGATCATATCTTTCCATTTATAGTAGCGGCGATTCTGTCAAAGGAAATAGTCTCGCCGCCTACTATAAATAGAAAGGTGAACGAGAACGAATACATCAATATTCGTGTTTCTTTGTGATCTATGTTTTTTGTCTTCTAGGTTAAAGTTAAATATCATACTTGTATAAATAGCATAAGAAGAAGAGTGAAAAGTTTAAGCTGTGAATTGTAAAACACACATACACACAAGCCAACTTTTCACTCCTCCAAATACAACTTTATCCTTGAGCTAGCTCGTGGGTTCTAAGAGTTGTGCTTAGACTTAGCTTTGAGCTTAGAGAGAGTCACCCCAAACCTTGTCATTTCAATCCCAAGTACTATTCGCAAGTACTTGGGTAGCGTATTCTTTGATTTATTTCTAATAAGAATATGATGTTGAAAATTACTTTGTGTGTTTTACTTACATTACTTTCGGGTCATTATTCCTCGTTAAACTGTTTTAAGTACTTAATTGTTTTTAAACGATAGTGAATAGGGAACAACAGATCCTCGCATGATGCACACAATGCTACCATATTATTGAATAACAACAAAAAAATGCGATATTCGGTGCTTTAAAGTCCAGCGCTTTAAAGCCCGACCACATATTGCCATTAAATTTGTTTTTCACTTACACATGGTCACAAGTTTTCTTGTTTACGAACACACATTCAAAAAGGACAAATAATTACACACCAATTATATATCTGATTACTTAATCTTGGAACGTAAATCGACACTCAACCATACTCGGTGCTCTTTAACCTCAACCAATGACACACTAAAAACAAGAGAAATCGAATTATTAAGCATGCCTTTTCACACTTCTTAAATCCTTTGCATTTATTAACCTTTAACATAAAACATAAAGAAACACTCATACATAAAGGCAAGTTTTATTCATAACGAAATTCAAATACTTGGTTGAAGAAAATACATTAAAATACAAACAAACTTAAAATTCATGCAACCTTGCTAGCAATGTAGTCGATAGACCAATCACCGGGCAACCATCACTAACCCTTTAGATCCATCAAACCTACATGGCGTTGCTTTTGACCCTCCCTTCACGAGCTAAATCCAAAACCCAACCAATGCGATTAAGATATCTCGGTCTCTCATTGCGTCTCCAACATGCACTCAACTGCATCAGGAGCAACATCATCAAACGGACTAAAAGACTGCCCTTCTTGAATTAGTCGATCTCTTCTCTCAATGTTAGCCACAAGATCAGCACATTTATGCGAAATGTACATGATCATGCTCTCATTCTCTCTCCATTCTTGCACAAACAGATACTTAAAGCAATGCTGGAGTTTATTAGAACCACAACACTCCTTTAAATGGTCAATGTTTGGTCTTGCACCCATAGTGGTTACATGTGAGGTCGATGCAAAATGCCTAACCAAAGTCATCCTTATATAGCCAACAAAAACAAACAGGGTACAAAACAATTAACTTAAAAAATAAAATGTTAAAAAAAAAGGTAATAATAAAAACACATTCATGTAACTCAAATCATGCACAAACTGGTGAGCTTTATTGATACAAACAATATTTTACAACATGAAATACAAACATGACCTCACCATAACATTGCTTCTACCGAAACAAGCCCACACCTAAACCCACGTAAAGGTCCGCTAATCATATTGCTCCATGGTCGCGACGTGATGGCGCGTCATCGCATACTTCGTCGCTATATCAACAAGGACAACCATTGCGTAAAAAGCAGTTGATAGTCTTTGTTCGTGCTTCCTCGCAAACACGCGAGTCCATTAAGCGCTACAGGATCAATTGGTGAAGCCTTCACCTCTCTCGCAGCTCCCTTTTTTCACGATTCTCGCACGCACATCATCACATTTTCATTCAATTACCATAATCAGGCCCTCGATATCACACTCTTCGCAAAAAAAGAACGCGAAAGCGCGATGCGGCTTATCGTAACCGCATGCTTCTTTCGGTTCATCAAAATTAGGAGTCGTTCCCATTTTTCACGCATACGATTGCTAACAAATAATTGATAAGGTGTCGCCTCAATGACACACTCATGTCCACTACTTATTTAGACAACGGGTGTACTGCATTATCGTGCTCGATCCACCTAACCAAACTAAAAGCATTACATTGTTATTGCATTTACTTTTACCATTTTATACTTAACCATCACAATGACAATTTGTTTACGCTACCTTTGTATTTTCATGTGTTTCTAAAAATAATACTCACCTTTACCTATTTACTTTTACCTTCTCCCACTAATGCTTTTATTTATATTATGTTTATGCAGTCACAGCAGAACATGCAGCTGCACAGAAAAGGAAGACAAGGAACACTGAAAAAAGAAAGAAATCTAACCATCGACCTACCAATATGGATGTTTAAAATGACGACCTTAAAACTTGATGTGTTTTGAATCATATTTCCACTCTAGGCATGAAATATGCTCCCAAACATGTATCTTTTGTTTGAAGTTAGGTAGAAGGCATGGCATGTTTGCATGCCAAGATACTGATATTTTGTGCCGCAATCATAGCCTGGCAACAAAAGTATGCAATGGCATACAGAACTGGTGTTCTTGTGTGATAACCTTGCACCATAACTGTAGAACTATGCAAAGGCTGGATGCAACAGATTTTGCGCATCATTTCCAGCAGTTGGTACATATGAAACTGATGTATGTTTTAAAAGATTTGCCAGCTTTTGTATATGGTTTTCTAGCGACATAAAAATGTGCTCAAACATTGTGTTCTTTTGTGTGAAACTTAGAGAGAAGGTGTGCCATGTTTGCATGCCAAAATGCTCATGCTTTGTGTTGTACAAAGGCATGCAAAACCACTACCCTTATGTCAGAATCTTGCGCTATAGCTGCAAAGCATTGCTATCTTCGACAATCTGTTTGCTACATATTTAACGAAAACACCCGCGGCAACGCGCGGGCTCGAAACGTCGTGAGTTTATCATTTGTAATAGATTTATGTAAGTCCATAAATCTCAAAATAAGATATAAAATTAAAGCTTATGTAATATAATCGAAAAACAAATAAATCCATGTAGGTTTTTCTTCAATCATTATCATCACACAATGTTAACGATGTAGAGAGAGGGAGAGAGAGAGAGAATAATATTAATATGTGAAAGAACACATACACAACCCTTTCCAACCACACCCCTTACCATGACGTAAGGGGTATTTGTACTACTCTAGCCAGCGAGATAGACTGAGATAGCGAGGTAGAGTCCGGGCCATAATGGGCTGAACTCTCTTACTTCGTTACAATTGGGCTGCCTATCTCGCTCCTTATTACATTATTATTATTCTAAATACAAGACTAAGACTTATTACATATTACAAGACTTAGGATAATAACACTTCTAGAATGAATCCTAACAATATCCCCTAAGGGTTGATTATTCAGGTCTTGGCTCAAAAACTTCATGTCTTGATCTTATATCACCTTGGCCCATCATCACATATGTAAACAAAGCTTGATACGTGTCTCGAAAAATCCATGCTAACATAGCCAAAATAATCCACATTTCTTCGTGATGTTCAAAACTTTATGTTGAAGTGATTCCGTGATCTTTGTTATTAACTTTCTCCCCTCGTGAGTACCAGAAGGTTCTTCATATTCGCTCTAATGTCTTGTCTCTTGATCACTTTGGAAGCACTTTTCTTTAAAACTTCAAATAACTCGGGATCTTGACTTGTAATGCGAGATTGTTGAGCATGTAAACGCACAAACTTTGTCTTTTCTCCGTGAAGATCTCCTTTGCACCACCTCACTCATATGCTTATGTACTTCATGATTAAGACCTTTCTAATTCGTCCGATAACTGATCATTTGGTCTCTAGTGATGAAGGTATCTCTCATGACATTTCTTATTTGCTCAAGTTGAGCGGGAGTGAAGTTATGTTGAGGAGATGTTGGTGGTGGTGATGAGTGAGATCCCGTCGGTGGAGTAGTTAGGGGTGTAGTGGGTGGTGCAGTAGAAGTAGGCTAAGACCGCTCATGTGCGGTCTTAGTGGCGGCATCGCCCAAGTTGTCCTAAGACTGCATCGAATCCAAAGGATCGTTTCTTAAACTAGAGAGGGCATGAACCTCCGACTCATGGACGATTAGATCGTCTCTAATATTAAAATTAGGACTCACACCGCCTTTACCGATTTCTCGTGATTTCTCCCGATTCGGTAGACCCGAGTCCACCACAGAGTTGTTGCTTCAACAAGATGGGTATCATCTTGTGAAGTCATTTTCTAAGGGATCTAAGGTTGAGAGAGCTAGATTTTTCTACACTAGACTATTCTTCGTTATGAGATATGATGTATTAATCTACATCATCATCATATTGTTTCTCATATGAATCATAGTCTTCATCTTCCGGTGTCATTTTACTTTTCACAAAGCCTTTGACACTTTCTCCCTTTCTTCAACCATTTCTTCTACATCTTCAAACAACGTGGCTTTTTCGATGAGTTCTTGTTTTGCTCGTTTTCTAGCATCACGTTTGCTTATTTTTCAAGAATGCTCAAATATGTGGCTTCTTCAATTTGAGCAATTTGTTAGAATAGAGGTGTCAATCTTTCTTTCTGTTTCCTTTTCAACTCGGGATTTTTCTTCTTACACGTCTCCTTAATTTCCCTAATTTTGACTCTCGCACTTGATTTCCTTATCTTATCCCTAGGGTTCGGATTCTTTCATATTAGTTCCTTGGGTAGGCGCCACCAATTTCGCCTTGCCATTGGAACTTCTATACCGACTCTGTCATTCACATTGTCTAAGTATGCCTTTGTATCTTTTACAACATCAACTACTAGCCATTCAAGAATTGCCATTCCTCTTTCCTAGGTATGAGTTTCTTCAATCTTTATCTTTGTTACCGTTAAGTCATCATTGACGTTATGCTTTGAAGCGTCGACTTGTTTTGGAATGTTCGGGTGAGTGTTGAGGACATAGGTAGTAATGAGCTTTGTGGATCGACGTAGATGGCACAGCTTTTGCCAAACTTTGACCTCGGAATATCATATCTTCCCAAATCAATGAGGCGTGGTCATCATGTTTGTTCATCACCATTCCCGAGCATTCTTAAGCGTGTTAAGTGTTGACACGTCTGCCGTGTAACCATTGTTGTAGTACATCGGTTGAGAATTATGAATAGTGTGTCCACACTCCGAGATACTTGGTTCTTTTGGATCATCAAATTCAAGTGATCTCAAAAAATCCATGATATCATGCTTGAATGGAGGAAGTGCAACAAAGTTTGATGTTTATTTGCTATTTTAGCGGGTAATCTTAGTATGGCTCATAATTCATCCAGGGTGAGTTTGACATTAATAGTTCCAAGTTTAAATGTACAATGAGTTGGGTGGAAGGTTACGGTGTTCCAAATTTTTTTTATGTAAATGACGGGTATGGTTGCGGAGTTGGTGAGTGTGGAGGCTATTAGGTGATTTTGAGGATTTCAAGAATGATACGGTACTTAGCATTGCGACTTATGGTGTCATGGTTGATTCTGCGTTGCAAAGTCGCAATTCTCATGAGTGAATGTCCCGATACCGTTGTTGTGGAGCTTGTTGTGCCATTTGAGTTCGAGATTAAGACATGAATGAATTAGAGTCATCTTTGAATACAAGGGATTTTGATTCTTTTCTTTTTAATTTGGTACTTAGCATTGCGACTTATGGTGTCATGATTGACTCGCTGCAAGTCGCAATTCTCATGAGTGAATGTCCCGGTACCATTTGTTGTGGAGCTTGTTGTGCCATTTGAGTTCTGAGATTAAGACATCAATGAATTAGATTCATACTGAATACAAGGGATTTTGATTCTTTTCTTTTCAATCTGTTTGTTTTTATACATTATGGCAATTCTTTTTTGAATGTATTTTTCTCATTTTCTTTCTTGTTAGGATCGTTTCTATGGAAGATTTGGTGAATCAGGAGGTCTTGGAAGATGGAAGAACACCATCTTCAAGTTAGAGAGAGAAACAAGAGAAAGAAGGGAAAATTAGTGTGTTTTATTTATGAAAGATGAAGGCTTACACTAAGAATCTCACCCCTCCATGGAAGTATGGAGGGGTATATATACCCAAACACATACAACAATGGGAAATTGACATAACAAGCCCATGTGTTTAAGGTAACTAGGATAGATAATGTAATCCCGTCAATGTCGTTCCATTTCTATGTTAGAGCGATTCCAACAATCTTCCCCAATTGGACGACATAAGGGATTACTTACAACATTTACTACAAATATAGAAAAAAAATAAAGAAAGGTCTTCATAAGCTCTTCAAGTGATGAGGATGATGAAAGTTTACGCTCTTTGTCTTCTTCTTGTACCTCGACTTGAGAACCGTTTTCTTCACTTGTAGGCAATGATGTAATATGCATGAATTGGATTAACTTTCACCCAAATCATGCCGCATGTCTTTATGACTTCTCCAGTACACTCCTTTTGGCGAAGTTTCAATCGACTTCCCCAAACCGACAACCGTCTTCATGATTTGAAACTTTGATGTAGTGAACATTTCCTCTAACTTTTGAAATTTTCGATGCGAACGGAATTTGTAGATGAGCGATAAACCACCCAAGGTAACTCGACTTATTTCGAAAATCCGTTCGGGGTAACATGCGAGAGATCAACAAGATTTTCTCACGTATGTAGATGCTTCACACCAAACAAACCACGAAGATGAAATGAAACGACTTCCCCTAAATGTTGCGGTCTATCGGAATAATAGTTACCGTGAATCTGCAATTACTCGATAAAATGACCGTGTGTAAGACATCACAACATCATATTTAGGTAACTTCACGCACGATAACTCTGTGAAAGTGAGACTGATTTCAATAAGAAAACCAATTATAGAGAAGTTGGGTGTAGTACGTTGGGTAACTCAAACGTGTTAGGTTTGAGCACCGAGATCGTTCCGAACGAGGGTTGAATGGAATTTCCAACTCACGTCCCGATTTTTGTGATTTGAATAAGAAAAGGGGATAATATGATATATCTAAACTACGGGATAAGGAAAGCATAAATGGAACTAAAATCTATGGGGAAAACCTAAGAACTAAGGCAAACTACGCAAATCTACACTAAAATGCAAAAACGGGATTAAAACGAAACGCGAATAAAATGCAACTACGTCTATTCTAAATCCTAATTATGATCTAAAATTACTCTTATATTAAAAATGATATTTGAAAACTATTTATGAATTAAAACTAATTTTTTTAATATTTTTCCGGAATTTATTCAAATTAAAACTAATTTTAACTATTAAAACTAAATTAAAATACTAGAAATTATGAAAATTAAAGGGAAAATTATGAAAATATTTTTATAAAATCTAAAATAACTCAAAAGACTTTTCAAAACTAATTTTGTATTTTTTCGATTATTTTCTATTTTCTATGAATTTAAAACTATTTAAATCTAATTAAATTGCTAAAAATTACAAAGTAAGCTAGGAAAATCTAGAAAAATTATTTTTTGCTTTTGTATTTATCTTAATCTATGAAAATTGAAAAATATTTTTGGAACTTTTTCGAATTAATTGCAATAAAAGCTATTTAAAAATACCTAAAAACTGTTTTAAATTGTGAAAAAATACCAAACAGTGACTAAAAATTATGAAAAACTCAGGAAAATTCTAAAATATTATTCTAAAGCTATGAAAAATATAAAACATGATGCTTATGTGGGGAATTTAAGAGCTGATGTGTAACTGTTATGAAAATAAGCACTTTAAAATAAGCAAATAAGCACTATAATGTACCAACTGATTACAGAAGCTAGATTATACTAAAAATACTCTAAAAAACTAATTCAAGCTAATCCTAATCACCTAATAAGCAATCTACCTATTAATGATGCTAAGCGCCACTTAACAAAACAATTCTGAACCTACTGTTTTGAGCTTATCCACTAAGCTTAACAGAGAGCTTAAGTGAAAACCCGGATATGTAGTCTTCAAGACCACCAAGCAAAGTGTGATTGTACCAAATTTCGAGATCAAGACAAGCTTAAATGAAGCTAATACAAGCCTACAAAGTTTGATTGGCGATTTTGACCTATTTGACTTTTACAATGTAAACCGATTTTGACTAAAATGAACTTGAAGTGCTTCTTAATGATTCTAACTGAGGTTATAAGGTAAAATTAGATCTAAATAGGCTGAGTTAAACTACTTTACACTAATTTTGAATCAGTTGCACACTAGAAATCACTACAGCTAGCTGAAATTATAATGGAAAATGATTTTGACTTTCTAAGAAACTAGTATGCAATATAACCACTAAACTTGACTAAAGTGAGCTAATTACTCTTTGTTGCATCATTGTTCTACCACTTTGCATTAATCCTAAAACTCGATTCAACCTTATGCCAAACACTAGTTTAACTATTGAAATGCGATTTTCAACAACTAATCTAAGATCCGATCTATCCTAGACTTATAACTAAGATTCAAGATGCAAAATCAAACCAATATGAACCAATTCAAACACCACTTTATAAGATGAAATGTAATTTACTCGAAAATTCTAATTTGACTTAACTACAAATGTAACTACAAATGATGATGATGCGAGGTTTGAGCTAATATGCATGACTCAAAATAGTAATGTTGCGATGATTAAGATAAAACAATGATAACAAGCGTGAAATCAATAACTACACTACATTAAACATCAACAAGCAACGATTACTAACAATTATGCTACTTATTAAGAACTTGAAATGAAATTGAACTTACATTAGTCCCGACCACTATGGCATGCTAAACAAAAGCGAATACCCCTATCCTACATCGATCTCAACCCAAAACCACTATAATCAACCCATTTCCAACTCCATTCCAAAGAATTCGAGAACAATTACGCGTGTTGACTTTAGTTGACCAATGATAATTTTGAGATTATAAGCAAAGTAAAAGAGAGTATTTTTAAGCTAAAGTGAAATTATAACAACAAATGTAATCATAAAAACAGAATTTAGATTCAAAATAAGAATTCAAGCAAAATGATTATATTGATAATGAAATTTGAGTACAAAAATTAAATGACTGAATTTAAACTAAAAAACATTGAAAGCATTTAAAACTACTCTACTATTCTACTCCTATCTACTACTAATCTACTTTCTCTCAAAAACTACTTGAGATTACAAAGAAGAAATGAACGGGGTATATATAGCCACGCTTGAGTCTTGAAGCTCATGGAAGGATCCGAAAGTTGAGATATGTGCTTTCTTGAGTCATTTATGGACCCTTAGATCAATCTTTACATCACATCCTTTCATTAAACCCTTGGATTAATGTAGCCACGCATCTTGGACCAATCGAAGCAAGGATTGGTTGAGATGACACACGGATTGCCATGCCGGCATCCGTGTGTCGATTAATGTCGAGTAAAAAGACAATTATACCCTTAATTGTGGTAATTTTGACAAATTGAAGCAAAGGGTAATTAGGGTTCTTAGTTATGGGTAATTGGGGAAAAACTTGGCGCGTGTGTGTTTGTTTATATTTATTTGATTATTTGACCGGGTCTTTGGGTGGTTTGACTGGGTCCGAATGGGTTTGGGGATATTAAAAGGGATATCTGGGTAATGGGATAGATGGGGAGTTGGACCGGGTCTATGTTTGTTTATTTGGGCTTGGATTTGGGCTTTTGATTGATTTGATTTAAGGACTAATATAATGATCCAAGATGTATATAAGGGACTAAATGTGTAAATTCGAATTTCAAAGGACCAAAGGTGTAATTCGAAAATGTCTTTCAAGGGCCTAACTCTTGTCATTCTTCAAATAAACCAAGGGTTGAAATTTGCAACTTTTGAAACTTGAAGGGTCACTTTTGCCAAATGCTCAAAGATGAGGGACTGATCTTGACAATTCTTCAAACTTGATTATAACTTCCAAAAATCATCCTCAGAGAATAAAATCTTCCAAAATGCACAATCCCGACCTTGGCTCAGCTCAAACTCTCTTGATCTCTCGTGCTCGGATTTTCGTCGATTTGGTTCCTTTTGTGTGTTTTACATATCCATACTGCACAAGCACAAACTCAAGAAAACCACAAATATTAGCAATAAGCGGCTCTTTCTTGGTTATTTTGGGTCGGTTTGATAATGAAAAGGTATGTGTTTTAGCACATACCAAAATACCCAGACGAGACCATTGTCGTGTCCTCACGCAATCAATCAACTCACGCTTCTAAAACCAAGGATTTCAATCTCTTTCTACTAAACCTATGAAGAAGTAGCAAAGATTCCTCAAAAGAGATTAAGAAAGCCTTAATTCTAAAAGCGCCCGTTTACCTTTTAATTCACATATATAGATATTACGATTAAGCACATTCGATTATGAATGACGGTTTGTTGAACTTTCATGTCGATCAATAACTCCAACATTTTCAAAAGACACGTTAGGATCACGGAGTAGAAAACACAACACACGTGAAGTGACCATACGGATAGAATACATCGTCACGATTTTCACAAGTCCCAAACTAAGCGTAAAATCGAAATCATTGTTAAATATGATTCTAGATGCTAACACTACCCATGGAAGTTACTTGTGTAATTACCTTTTGCTCCCATTTTCCTATTTTCCTCTAGATTATTTTATTTTGTGAGAAATGAATTTCTTCAAATTTCTCGTTTCGATAACTTTTATTCGATAAAGATACAAAGCTAAGTCGATAATTAGTTATCCATCTTCTCTCAAGAACCATTGTTCCAAAATGAGGTCCACATCAAGGAATTTTTATTCACTTATATTTTGACTTTTCATCATTTTCATCATTTTCATTTTTTTTTTTTTTTTTTTTTTTGCACTTATACTTTTACTTATATGAGCTATGAACTACGGAGCTTCACGGGTAATTCCAAGACTATAGGCTTCATGAAATGAGGATCCGGTTGGCTAGACTAAGACCTCACTCAATCCGGCTAAAGATCCAAGGGTCCGATCTCGACACATGACTCATAACTTTACTTATTACTTTTCACTTATTACTTGCTTATTTATTTATTACGGATCCTTGATGTGTACCCAATTTTTAAAACAAAGATTCTTTTAAGAAGATAAAGAACTAACTATCGCCAAAAACTCAACATCTCTAATTATTATTAGAGCGGATATGGGGTGAAACAATTTTGTGGGAACAAAAAGCCATAAGTACCTTCGATGGGCTCTAAAGAGAACCAACTACTCCACGCTTAGCATCTAAACTCATAAGTAACTCTATCATTTCTCGATCTCCATAAATTTAAAATCCCAAATAATGAGATCCGCGGATGCTTAGCCGATAATTTTAGATTATCTATGGTTAAGGAACAAGCTAGGGCTCAACACGCGGTCAAGTCGAATTCTATTCCTACTCTCACCGGTGGAAAGTCAACAAGGTGTCAAAACATATATTAACTTAGCAAATGCTTCGTCTAATGAAATAAAGTTATGCATATTTAAAATCACTCAGGGAAACTTGCAAATTCTTGGCCTTGTGAGCTAGAAATCGCATTTTATAGCTTCTTGTCTAAGAGACTAGCAAAACTTTTCAATCAGAAAGACTTAACAAAAGCTTACAAAAAATTTTAAAATTTTGCTCATTTTTGCACAATTTTTCATTTTCTAAGGAAAAACGGGGTTGCGAGTACACGACAAAAATAAGCAAGTGCGGTCAAATCAAATCGAAGATTACCCTACCCCAGACTAGAGCGAAACATTGTCCTCAATGTTTAAAGCAAGGGTATCACGAAAATCTAAAAGCCGTTTATTAAGTATGCTAGAAGATAAGCGTTAGTCGATAAGATTAGGATATCGGTTTCCATCAACATCGATCATGAAACTCGAGTGGAGAAAAGACAAACTTGAGCACGAGAGTCTTCATATCGGGAACATCCTAAACACAACATCACAAACAACCAAACACGAGAAATCGAAGAGGCTAACCCTTTACGTCACTTATTAGAAAATAGAAAGAAGATAGAGATAAGCATGGGGTGCCTCCCACGAAGCGCTCTTGTTTTTGGTCACCGAGTCGCTAGCTTTGACTCGTCCCCAATTCATTTGTCCTTGGGAAGAAAGTGGTAGAGATACCGGGGTCAAAAGCGGTGTCCTCATTCCGAAGGAATGAGCCCGGGTGGGTTGGGTGGGAAAGAAAATGGTGGGCTTCAAGCATAAGGGTTAAATCCTCCCGTACTTACATAAGGTATATTATGAAAGAATGATCCATCATCCGGTGGTTTAGCGGGTGGACGAAGGGATGACGGATCAAAATGAGAAAACTCCAAGAAAGGCGGGAGCTCATGGTAAAGGATAAGAGATGTAGGCTCAATAACGAAGGCATCCATCGGAGGATCCTTATCTCGAAAAACTTTTCAACAAAGAACTCATCAATGCATATCCGGGTTTAAAAATTTTGTCTTCACATGAAGGCTCAGCGGGATAAATGATGGTGGACTCATCTAGAGAGAGGAGAGTCAAGAAAACCATCAAGAACAACCATATCCCCCTAGGGATCATTCATAACATCCTCAATACCCGGTGGTATTGGGTCATCAATATCATCCTCAATGATCGGGTCATTTGTTGGAGTATCGGAAATCTCGTTCAAAACTTTGCTCTCATCAACCTCGAAATAGAATCGCTCAAGAATCGGAGGATAAACATCATCAATAGTGGGATTGCCACTAATCTCTTCATCAAATCGGAAAGTCTCAAGCTCGGGAGAAATCACTATCTTTAACGGAGATAGGATGCGAACTTGAATTATCGTTCAAGGCTTCAATCTTAGAAATGAGAAGATAAACATTCGACAATGTTTCTCGTAATGCTTCATCCTCGATCTGAATATTATCGGGCTCAATCTCTTCATCTTCGGCTCAAAATCATTTTCTTCTTCTATGTGAACGGGCTCAGAAGGTAAATCGTCGACAAAATCGATGTCTCCATAAGAATCATCATCGGAATCGGAGAACATCTCATCATGATCGTTTGAAATATCAAGAGAAGGCTCATCACAAATATCATTAACAACCTCGGACTCAATTGGGATTGGGATAAGGATCTCAGCATTAGACGATTCCGTTTAGGAATAGTACTAAGATGCTCATCCCCATTATGAGAGAGTCAACGGGTTCAACAATGTTTAAAGAAATATGATCATCGACCTCTTCCAAAGAACGTCACTTCTCTCAACCGGCGTGAGTGAAGGGAAGAGTCGGAAATGAGAGGCTCGAAATAAGAGAGGTATAAGAAGATCCGGAGATGGGACAAATGGTGTGCTCTGAGAGCTAGCAAGTTCCACCACTTCCGTTGTGGTCTCCGGTTCTTTCTGTTTAGTGATCATTTTAAGCTCATAATTTCGTTCCGTTTTGTTGTAACTCGACAAACTCGTAATAGCGAATCGTGAAAGATAAGGATCGATTCTAGAATTCTTCGGATTAGAGTCGAGAGTACAAACGGGAATCACCTCGGGTTCAGAAATATGTTCCATCTCCTCACTGGGAGGGAGTAGGAATCGAGGGTTCATCAAGCTTATATTTCAAAATTTTGACAAGGCTTCAAGTTTTTCAATGTTGTTAAGAAAAGCACGACGTTCAAAGAAATCGTCTCCGTGACCCTCGGTGGGTTCTTCGGGTGGCTCCGGAATGGTGTGATCATCTTCCATAACTTGAACGGGTTCTTCATTAATACTTTGTTGAGCTTGCCATTGATTGAAGAAAGTTTGAAGCATATTCTTAAATTCGATTGTTTGTTTCTCAAACATGTCGTGAATCCAGGAAAAATCGTCCTCGACACCCTCGGTGGGTTCTTCAATTATGGAATCATTATTCACAATCGGAACGGGTTCTTCATAATTAGAATGTATCTCGGGCATACACCGTAAACAACGAAAATCATTCGACGAGTCTACCATACCTCCACAACCATAACAATAATATGGATCAAACGAAGATATCTCGGGCTGTGGAGGGTAGTCGGAAAAATTCGAGGATTATTGAAAGAATTGGGGCACATATGATTATAACACGATAATCATATCCCAAACGTGAATTACAACAACGATGAAATAGTCGAAGGAGTCCATAAGAATCAAATATAAGAGGATAAGAGGAAAGAATTATCAAATCGAGGGTAAAGAAGAATATTTTGGGTTTTAAAACATATTTTGAAAAGGAAAATCTTTTGGGTTTTATATTAAGAAAACACAATATTTTTGTAACCTTCACGTCAACCGGTGCTCGGTAGCTCTCAAAAATGCTGCTGCAATGGAGCGGAACGAAGAGTGGATCGTTCTTGATCGCAATTTAATGTCAAGACTTTCCTTATACCCGTGTATAGGTTGTACCTTCGAGGTGAGCCGGCGTAACAATTGACGTTTCGGTTTCTTTTGTTGGTTTTTAATTTTTATGGTTTTGTAAACACTCTAGGAAGAATGTTTTGGTATTTTTAGATGTTTTGGGTTTTCAAAATATATATTTACAAAAGCAGCGGTAACTTCACTCGGGAAGGATCTTCAAATGCCGCGATTCGAGGCGGAATCTGAAAACTCGCTACAAGCCCTCCCGCAGCGGCGCCAAAAATTGATTCGATAAAAAACCAATAATAGAAGTTTGTAGTATGTTGGGTAACTCAAGCGTGTTAGGTTTGAGCAGAGATCGTTCGACGAGGTTGAATGGAATTTCAACTCACGTCGCGATTATCGGGATTTGAATAAGAAAGGGGATAATATGATGTTTTCTAAACTACGGGATAAGGAAAGTAAATGGAACTAAAATCTATGGGAAAACCTAAGAATTAAGGCAAACTACGCAAATCTACACTAAAATGCAAATCTTGGATTAAAGCGAAAGCGAATAAAATGCAACTACGTCTAATCTAAATCCTAAAAATGATCTAAAATTATTTTTACTCTAAAAATGAAATTTGAAAACTATTTATGAATTAAAACTAATTTTTAGGATTTTTCTTGAATTTATTCAAATTAAAAACTAATTTTTAACTTTTAAAACTAATTTAAAATACTAAAAATTATGAAAATTAAAGGGAAAATTATGAAACTATTTTTATAAAATCTAAAATAACCTAAGAGAATTTTCAAAACTAATTTTGTATTTTTCTGATTATTTTTCTATTTTCTATGAATTTAAAACTATTTAAATCTAATTAAATTGCTAAAAATTACAAAATAAGCTAGGAAAAATCTAGAAAAATTATTTTTTGCTTTTTGTATTTATCTTAATCTATGAAAATTGAAATTTTATTTTTGGAACTTTTACGAATTAATTGCAATAAAAGCTATTTAAAAATACCTAAAAGCTGTTTTAAATTGTGAAAAATACCAAGCAGTGACTAAAAATTATGAAAACTCAGGAAAATTCTAAAATATTATTCTAATTCTATGAAAAATATAAAACATGATGCTTATGTGGGAATTTAAGAGTGAGAGAGTGTAAGCTGTTATGAAAATAAGCACTTTAAAATAAGCAAATAAGCACTATAAGCTACCAAACTATTCTGAAGCTAGATTATACTAAAACTACTCTAAGGCAACTAATTCAAGCTAATCCTAACTTCTAATAAGCAATCTACCAAGTTAATGAGCTAAGCGCCACTTAAGCAAAACGACTCTGACCCTACTTGTTTGAGCTTTGACCCTATTTGACTTTTTACAATGAACCGATTTTGACTAAAATGAACTTGAAGTGCTTCTTAATGATTCTAACGAGGTTATAAGGTAAAATTAGATCTAAATAGTGAGTTAAACTACTTTACACTAATTTTGAATCGGTTGCACTAGAAATCACTACAAGATATGAAATTATAATGGAAAATGATTTTGACTTTCTAAGAAACTAGTATGCAATATAACCACTAAACTTGACTAAAGTGAGCTAATTACTACTTGTTGCATCATTGTTCTACCAATGCATTAATCCTAAAACTCAGATTCAACCTTATGCCAAACACTAGTTTAACTATTGAAATACAATTTTCAACAACTAATCTAAGATCCGATCTATCCTAGACTTATAACTAAGATTCAAGATGCAAAATCAAACCAATATGAACCAATTCAAACACCACTTTATAAGAATGAAATGTAATTTACTCGAAAATTCTAACATTTTAACTACAAATGTAACTACAAATGATGATGATGCGAGGTTTGAGCTAATATGCAGACTAAAATAGTAATGTTGCAATTGATTAAGATAAAACAATGATAACAAGGTGAAATCAATAACTACACTACATTAAACATCAACAAGCAACAAGATTACTAACAATTATGCTACTTATTAAGAACTTGAATGCAATTGAACTTACATTAGTCCCGCCACTATGGCATGCTAAACAAAAGCGAATACCCCTATCCTAATCGATCTCAACCCAAAACCACTATAATCAACCCATTTCCAACTCCATTCCAAAGAATTCAGAACAATTTACGTGTTGACTTTAGTTGACCAATGATAATTTTGAGATTATAAGCAAAGTAGTGAGAGTATTTTTAAGCTAAAGTGAAATTATAACAAAGAAATGTAATCATAAAAGCAATTTAGATTCAAAATAAGAATTCAAGCAAAATGATTATATTGATAATGAAATTTGAGTACAAAATTAAATGGTGAATTTAAACTAAAAACATTGAAAGCATTTAAAACTACTCTACTATTCTACTCCTATCTACTACTAATCTACTTTCTCTCACTACACTACATGAGATTACAAAGAAGAAATGAATGGGTATATATAGCAACTGCTTGAGCCTTGAGAAGGATCTGGAAAGTTGAGCATGTGCTTTCTCTTGAGCAATTTGGACCCTTAGATCAATCTTCCATCACATCCCATCATTCAGAACCCTTGGATCAATGTATACACGCACCTTCGTCCAATCAGAAGCCAGGGATTGGTTGAGATGACACACGGATTGCCAAGCTGGCATCCGTGTGTCAGTGGGTGTCAGAGTAAAGTACGAGAATGCCCTTAATTGTGGTAATTTTGACAAATTGACCGAATGGTAATTCTAGGGTTCTTAGAGCTGGGTAATTGGGGAAAAAGACTTGGCGCGCTGGGTTTTGTTTATAATATTTTGATTATTTGACCGGGTCTTTGGGTTGGTTTGACTAGGGTCCGAATGGGGTGTTGGGTTGATATTAAAAATGGGTTGGCTGGGTAATGGGATGGATGGGGGAGTTGGACCGGGTCTTGGTTTGTTTATTTGGGCTTGGATTTGGGCTTTTGATTGATAACTTTGATTTAAGGACTAATAGATTGATCCAAGTAGCTTATAAGGGACCAAATTTGTAAATTCTGATTTCCAAGGGACCAAAGGTGTAAATCTGAAAATGTAATCAAGGACTAACTTTGCCAATCTTCAAATAAACCAAGGGTTGAAATTGCAACTTTTGAAACTTGAAGGGTCACTTTTGCCAAATACTCAAAGATGAGGGACTGATCTTGACAATTCTTCAAACTTGATTATAACTTCCAAAAATCATCCTCAGAGAATAAAATCTTCCAAAATGCACAATCCCGACCTTCCGGCTCAGCTCAAACTCTCTTGATCTCTCGTGCTCGGATTTACGTCGATTTGGTTCCTTTTTGTGTGTTTTACATATCCGTACCTGACAAGCACAAACTCAAGAAAACCACAAATATTAGCAATAAACGGTTCTTTCTTGGTTGTTTTGGGTCGGTTTGATAATGAAAAGGTATGTGTTTTACCACATACCAAAATACCCAGACGAGACCATTGTCGTGTCTCACGCAATGCAATCAACTCACGCTTCTAAAACCAAGGATTTCAATCTCTTTCTACTAAACCTATGAAAAAGTAGCAAAGATTCCTCAAAAGAGATTAAGTAGCCCTTAATTCTAAAAACGCCCGGTTTACCTTTTAATTCACATGTATAGATATCACGGTTAAGCACATTCTGGTTATGAATGACGGTTTGTTGAACTTTCATGTCGATCAATAACTCCAACATTTTTCAAACGACACGTTAGGATCACGGAGTAGAAAACACAACACAGTACATGAAGTGACCATACTGGATAGAATACATCGTCACGATTTTCACAAGTCCCAACTAAGCGTAAAATCGAAATCATTGTTAAATATGACTCTAGATGCTAACACTACCCATGGAAGTTACTTGTGTATTACCTTTTGCTCCCATTTCCTATTTTCCTCTAGATTTTTTATTTTGTGAGAACCGAATTTCATCAAATTTCGTTTGATAAGAATTATTCCGATAAAGATACAAAGCTAAGTCGATAATTAGTTATCCGCCTTCTCTCAAGAACCATTGTTCCAAAAATTAGTTATCCGCCTTCTCTCAAGAACCATTGTTCCAAAAATGATATAATAAAAATTGTAAAAATACTTTCCTTGTGAAAATTGAGTGATAAAATAATTGTCGTATAATTTTTAAGAAAACGACGTAATAATTAAACTTTAACGATTTAAGTACCAAATAAATTTGAAACACTAGGAAAACTAAAAATATAGTTTTTATGAACTAAATGTAAGTTTAAAAATACCTCGGGATCATTTTTGAAAGTAACGGATTAAATATACAAAATAATAACTCACGCGATAAAGATTATTAAATATAAAAATTACGCGTTGCAAGTGAAATGAAATGTCGTGAATGCACTAATGAGATGCACATGATGTCAATGTAATGTAGACTAATCATAGTCCATATGAAATGTACGTGATGTCATGATCATGAATTCGCCGCTAAACCTTCAAGGTTACGCGATTTGAAACAAGTAAACCAAGTTTACTATAAATGTTGAAATAATGAGACATGAATGGTGTCGAGAAATGACCGAAGTACGGGTTGTCACATTCGCCCATCCAAAAAGGAATTCATCCCGAATTCAATCGTTGTTAGGTCTAACGGGTTTAGGGTTTGATGTAGCAAACTTTCCCATTCCCGAGCAAAACCCTCAAAGACTTTTGGTAACCGATTTTACTTAATCTCACAACTCATCAAACAAGAACCGCCATGAGATTAGGCTAAATCGGTTTAGGTAACGACTTGTTTCTAGCTCGATCTTTGCAACTCATCAAACAAGAACTCACGCGGATCAAACGGAAACAAGTGGTTTGAAGAAAATCTTTGAAAATTTGGCTCGATTACGGAATTGCTTACTCATATGAGACTACTACTCCCTTCATTGCATGATTCTTCCGAATTAGACATAGGTGATCGTGCTATGTATAATTTAGGAGTAACTATGCAATGCTTGGACTAATCGACTCATATGTTGTTTGGTGTTGAGTCAACTCGATGTTAAAATTGTGATGAACATCGAGGAGAGAAAACATGGAGAAGTGTCGTTAAAATGATAGTTAAAGTAAAAAGAATTAAAATCCTCGTAAATGATAACAAATCGGAAAGAAAATAAAGTACGATAGATGGGAATATTTTACAACGAAAGATTTATCAAAAGTAGTACATCTTTAAGTTATAATGATTCGGATACGATGGAAGACATAAAATTAGTATGACATAGTACATAAGGAGAAATAAGACTGTTAGTTTCCGAACTTCTTCAGTCTTCCGCGTCGTTAGGACCATGACGAGCTTCTCCTCCTCCTTCTAACATATATACATTCCCATGAGCACCTTCGACTTGTTGACCTTGGTTTTGAGGACATTGATTTCTATAGTGTCCTTGCTCCCCACATCCGAAGCATGTGACTACGGCTTTACCTTTACAATCCTCGCTAGATGTCCGGTGTTTGGCATTTGTGGCACTTGGCGGGCAAGGACCCGAGTGATGAAAATTACATCGATTACATAGTGGGTGTGTCCCAAAGATACCCTCTACCTCTCATTGGTGCAATGACATAAACCATTCCCGCTTGCCTTCTATTTTGTTGTTGATGACGGTTAGTGTTGCGGTTTTGGTTGTTGTTGTTATAATCTCCTTGGTCGCTTTCCCTTTCCTTTTGTTGTTGTTGATTTGGTTATCATCGTTGTTGTTGTTGTTTTGATTATTGTCGTTGTTATTGTTGTTTTGGTTATTGTTGTAGTTGCGGTTGTTGGGGTTGTTGTTGTTTTGGTTGGTGTTGGTGTACTTACCTCTCTTCACTACCGTGCCATGAGCTTTTGAGTCACTCTAATAGCTTCCTCGATTGTTTGTGGATCAAACGAAGTCACATCTCCTTGAATCACCTCGGAAGTCCCCAATGAAAGCCTCTAGCAACTTCTCATTATCGAAACCATGGACGGGCATAACACGGCCAATTCTTGGAATCTTCGAATATAAGTGTCAATGTCGTACCCAATAGTGACCAATTCATAGAACTCCGTCTCCAACTTTTAATTTCCGTTCGAGGACAAAACTTCTTAGTTACCAAACCTTTAAATTGCTCCCAAGTAAGCTTGAAAGCATTCTCCATTCCAATCGGTTGAGCATATGAATTCCACCACGACAATGCTCCATCGAGTAATGTACTCAGTAGCAAATTTAACCTTACTATCATCCGGACAGTTACAAAGCAAAACATCGATTCAACTTTTCAAACCATCGAACCATGGTCGTAGCTCCTCGGTACCTCGAAACTTGGTGGGTTCGCCACTTTTGAAATCTTTGTAAGAACATTTCTTAACTCCGGATCCTCCTGCATTTCCGAGAGAGAAGCTAGTCTAGCGGCTTCCGCAGAAGCTCATGGCCTCGGCAGCAGCAGCAGCACCGCGCTTCTCTTTCGACTCTTAGAGCATTAGCAATGCTATCATTCACTAACTTCGAATAGCCGCTTGGGTCATTTCAACCGTAGCTTTCTTCGTGCCATATCTTCTTCAAAACAAGAGGAAATGTGAGACGAGCAAAATCCGATGTTAATAATAAGCGCTCAAAGAAATGTGATAAGAACGATGAGTTTGAGGTTATTTTTCAAAATGATCGACGGTTTCGAAAAGATAGGTTATGAGGTGTTGTAAGTGTTTCAATGTATAATGGTTTAGAGACTTAATGTGTGAATAAAGTGTAACTCGACATGTTAGTGGTGAAACAAAGGAGTGAGAGCGACTTCGCCCTATTTAAAAGTTTATCTCGGCATTCGTCGTTATCGATGATGAATCGGTGATATAAAAATTGTGATAGGGAATGACAAGGAATTCTCCACGTTAGAGTATGGGAAAAGATAATGGGATGGGCATTTAAGGGCATCCATGTGACAATCGTTTTGAAATGAAAGTAAATAACTCGAAAAATGTACGATAAATCGCATGCAAAGTGAACATGCACTTATGATGAAATGATGAGATGCTATGATGATGTAGTTATAGTCTAGGGTCAATGATGCAACCTAGTTCTCTATAATCAAGCTCGATGCCAATCTGTCACACCCCAAATTACTGCTTTGCAATGAATGGAATTTCGGGATTGATCGTCATAGCATCACAATCACAAGTTATATTGAACGACCTAAAGTGTCGTTTGAAAAGAACATCGCTTGATTTAATAAAATAATCGAGTTTACAAAGTAGGTCCCAAATGTAAATCAACTTGTGCGGAAATAAGTTTGTTACAATTCAAACGATGTTTTAAAGTACGTAAAACCCAAGTGAGACGCGTCGTCATCGCGACTCCATGATGTGTCCAAATGCATGCCATGAAGTGAATACCTTAGATACCTGAGATAAAACATGCTAAAAAGTGTCAACACAAAGGTTGAGTGAGTTCATAGAGTTTATGAAGAAATGTAAAGCCTTTCAAAATCGTTTATGCAAGAAAGGCATTGAAAATCCACTCCGCCCAAGTTCCGCCCATACAAAACTTGCAACTGTGTGTTCACAACCCATTGCCAAAGTGTAATATAGTTTATGTTCAAGCCCACATCGTCAAATGAATTCACATAATAGTGCCTAACTTAATGTATCAATAGTTACTTGATATAACAAATATGAGTGTTGATCAAATCGCTCCAAGACCGTTAGTCCATGATTGTACCAAGTACATGAATATACCAAGTCCGTTAGCCCAATGTTATACCAAGACCATTAGCTCAATGAATATACCAAGACCATTAGCTCAATGAATATCAATGAATATACCAAGACCATTAGCTCAATGAATATGATATGGAAGTTCTAAGTGTGGCAAACTGCATTTACGCATGACTAAGCATTCGCCGCTTAAACATGTAGTTTCAAATAATCATGATAGTTATGAAAATAATTGAGCATGTATCTCCCCAAAACATTTATGAAAACAAGTAAAAGTAGGGGCTATGAAAACTCACTTGGTGGAATGATGCGAAGACAAAAGTGAGTACACCGAGATGTAATGTGATACGTTAATCTTGACCTATTGTGAAGGATATGATACGTCATGAGTTGCAATGTAATGTTATGCATGCACTTCAGATGTTATTTATACCATTTACGGGTTTTGAAAATATTACTCGTCGTCGAAAAATACTCTTTTGACGCCTTGACCCTTCAAAATGACTTTACATGTTTTACGTCAAAATGTCATCCTATAATGGTTTTATAATGATTTTGGTGAAATTACCACTTTTCGTCGCAAAACAATGTCGCCGGAAAAATCATGAAATTAACAAAATGGCTTTGGAAAACTAGTCGAAATGGTGTACGCCGATCGTTAGAGAACGAACTCGACGGTTTTGGAAAGTTTGTATCGATATCTAAAAGTTTCAGTTCAGAGTTTTCGCTCAAAAGGTCTCGATCATAAAGATATCAAGGGCTAAAGATGGTGGTTTTGCTAATTGTGTGCGTAAAATGAGTTTCGCCAAGTTTGAACATCCGTAATTAATTTACTATAACTCCGCTTTACAAACGGCTTTTTGTTTTGAAAAATATGGCCGGTGAACTTGATTTTACTAGAAGACATTTTGTTCCAAAAGTTTCACAACCTTGTTAAAAACAACCGCAAACATGAACGTTATGACTAATGGGATACTTGAATCGTAAAAATAATATAGTTTTTCGTAAAATAATATTTACGGCAACTTTATAAAACGTGCATATATTTGTCGTTTCAAACCGTTTTCACGTATAATATGTCCTTAGCTTCGTATCAAGTAAACTAATATATTTTTGATAAGTCGAAATAATTTGTGAAGCTTAAGGCTCTTTTGACCCGAACAATGTAAAACTGCATGCTGAATTTTCTCGAAAAGTTACGTTTCGTCGTCAAACTTTAAAAATTCACCACGGCTTCGTTATAACTCCGCTTTTATCCGCTCAAAAGGCCACGGATTCGTTTTAAAGTGTATTTTCTAAATATCAAGGCCAAAATTTCGTACCAACAGTAGGTTTTTCCAGAATTTCGAAACAAGGACAGAACCTAAAATATAGTTATCGAAAATAGTTTTTCTCGGACAAAACCTATTCTAATCCCTTCAAATCAACTCCAAAGCTAATCTAATCCTACCATACACCTTCTTAGGGTGTCATGGGTTCCTAATCACCATCAAGACCAAAGAATACCATGGGAATATTTATAGGATGACCAATATATATATATAACTCAATAAATCATGAAATAAATGGTATAAATCACATAACATGCATATAAGCTCCAAAATGAAAAGAAACATATGAAAATGAAGAGGAAACATGAAAATGATAAAACATGCTTACTAGTGATAATGAAGAGGTGTAGGTAACAAGGATTAAACTTAAATATCCTTGGTTTTTATTTCAAAACCATATAAAGGATATAATCTAGGTTGTTAAACACTTGATTTTGCAAAACTTTTGATCCCTTGTGTTCTTGATGTAGAACCGGTTTTGAGAGCCAAAAGGAAGAGAGAAAAATTTTTCTTCTAACACTTTGAAAATGAGAATGAATGAGAAAAGTAGTAGAAGACTTTAAGTTGTGTAGGAAACATGATTTTAATGCACCATGCCAATCAATTACTACATCCTCCATGTGGCCGGTTTTGGGGATCTTGTATCTCAAATATTATTATTTTTTTTTTTTAAATCTATTACTTGTATAATTTGTATAGAATGTAAGTAAAATGTAAGTAATTTGTAAGAATTTGTAAGTAAAGGATAAATGGAAATTTTTGGTACAAGTAAGTTTTTAATAGGTCAAAATAGAATGTAATGAGATAATAAAATTGTAAAAATACTTTCCTTGTGAAAATTGAGTGATAAAATAATTATCGTATAATTTTTAAGAAAACGACGTAATAATTAAACTTTAACGATTTAAGTACCAAATAAATTTGAAACACTAGGAAAACTAAAAATATAGTTTTTATGAACTAAATGTAAGTTTAAAAATACCTCGGGATCATTTTTGAAAGTAACGGATTAAATATACAAAATAATAACTCACGCGATAAAGATTATTAAATATAAAAATTACGCGTTGAAGGTGAAAATGAAATGTCGTGAATGCACTAATGAGATGCACATGATGTCAATGTAATGTAGACTAATCATAGTCCATATGAAATGTACGTGATGTCATGATCATGAATTCGCCGCTAAACCTTCAAGGTTACGCGAATTTGAAACAAGTAAACCAAGTTTACTATAAATGTTGAAATAATGAGACATGAATTGTGTCGAGAAATGACCGAAAGTACGGGTTGTCACATTCGCCCATCAAAAGGAATTCAGTCCCGAATTCAATCGTTGTTAGTCTATCGGGTTTAGGGTTTGATGTAGCAAACTTTCCCATTCCCGAGCAAAACCCTCAAAGACTTTTTGGTAACCGATTTTACTTAATCTCACAACTCATCAAACAAGAACTGTCATGAGATTAGGCTAAATCGGTTTAGGTAACGACTTGTTTCTAGCTCGATCTTTGCAACTCATCAAACAAGAACTGCCACGCGGATCAAACCGAAACAAGTGGTTTGAAGAAAATCTTTGAAAATTTGGCTCGACACGAATTGCTTACTCATATGAGACTACTACTCCCTTCATTGCATGATTCTTCCTGAATTAGACATAGGTGATCAGGCTATGTATAATTTAGGAGTAACTATGCAATGCTTGGACTAATCGACTCATATGTTGTTTGGTGTTGAGTCAACTGATGTTAAAATTGTGATGAACATCGAGGAGAGAAAACATGGAGAAGTGTCGTTAAAATGATAGTTAAAGTAAAAAGAATTAAAATCCTCGTAAATGATAACAAATCGGAAAGAAAATAAAGTACGATAGATGAGAATATTTTACAACGAGTGATTTATCAAAAGTAGTACATCTTTAAGTTATAAAGATTCGGATACGATGGAAGACATAAACTTAGTATGACATAGTACATAAGGAGAAATAAGACCGTTAGTTTCCGAACTTCTTCGCCTTCCGTCGTTAGGACCATGACGAGCTCCTCCTCCTCCTTCTAACATATATACATTCCCATGAGCACCTTCGACTTGTTGACCTTGGTTTTGAGGACATTGATTTCTATAGTGTCCTTGCTCCCCACATCCGAAGCATGTGACTACGGCTTTACCTTTACAATCCTCGGCTAGATGTCCGGTGTTTGGCATTTGTGGCACTTATGCGGGCAAGGACCCGAGTGATGAAAATTACATCGATTACATAGTGGGTGTGTTCCAAGATACCTCTACCTCTCATTGGTGCAATGACATAAACCATTCCCGCTTCTTGCCTTCTATTTTGTTGTTGATGATGGTTAGTGTTGCGGTTTTGGTTGTTGTTGTTATAATCTCCTTGGTCGCTTTTCCCATTTTCTTTTGTTGTTGTTGATTTGGTTATCATCGTTGTTGTTGTTGTTTTGATTATTTGTTGTTATTGTTGTTTTGGTTATTCGCGGTTGTTGGGGTTGTTGTTGTTTTGGTTGGTGTTGGTGTACTTGCCTCTCTTCACTACTTGTGCCATCAACTTTTGAGTCACCCGAATAGCTTCCTCGATTGTTTGTGGATCAAATGAAGTCACATCTCCTTGAATCACCTCGAAGTCCCCAATAAAAGCCTCTAGCAACTTCTCATTATCGAAACCATGGACGGGCATAACACGGCCAATTCTCGAATCTCCGAATGTAAGTGTCAATGTCGTACCCAATAGTCACCAATTCATAGAACTCCGTCTCCAACTTTTTAATCTCGTCGAGGACAAAACTTCTTAGTTACCAAACCCTTAAATTGCTCCCAAGTAAGCTTGAAAGCATTCTCCATTCCAATCGGTTGAGCATATGAATTCCACCACGACAATGCTCCATCGAGTAATGTACTTGTAGCAAATTTAACCTTCATCATCATCCGGACACACAAAGCAAAACACCGACTCCAACTTTTCAAACCATCGCACCATGGCTGTAGCTCCTCGGTACTCGAAACTTGGTGGGTTCGCCACTTTTGAAATCTTTGTAAGAACATTTCTTAACCCCGGATCCTCTGCATTTCCGAAGAGCAAAGCTAGTCTAGCGGCTTCCGCAGCAGTCGCTGCAGGCCTCAAAGAAGCAGCAGCAGCCCATCGCTTTCTTTCGACTCTTAGAGCATTAGCAATGCTATCATTCACTAACTTCGAATTGCCGCTTGGGTCATTTCAATCGTAGCTTTCTTGATTGCCATATCTTCTTCAAAACAAGAGGAAATGTGAGACGTAGCAAAATCCGATGTTAATAATAAGCGCTTCAAAGAAATGTGATAAGAAACGATGAGTTTGAGGTTATTTTTCAAAATGATCGACGGTTTCCGAAAAGATAGGTTATGAGGTGTTGTAAGTGCTTCAAATGTATGATGGTTTAGTGACTTAATGTGTGAATAAAGTGTAACTCGACATGTTAGTGGTGAAACAAAGGAGTGAGAGCGACTTCGCCCTATCTAAAAGTTTATCTCGGCATTCGTCGTTATCGATGATGAATCGGTGATATAAAAATTGTGATAGGAATGACAAGGAATTCTCCACGTTAGAATATGGGAAAAGATAATGGGATGGGCATTTAGGGCATCCATGTGACAATCGATTTGAAATGAAAGTAAATAACTCGAAAATGTACGTATAAATCGCATGCAAAGTGAACATGCACTTATGATGAAATGATGAGATGCTATGATGATGTAGTTATAGTCTAGGGTCAATGATGCAACCTAGTTCTCTATAATCAAGCTCGATGCCAATCTGTCACACCCCAAATTACTGCTTTTGCGCGGAATGGAATTTCGGGATTGATCGTCATAGCATCACAATCACAGTTATATTGAACGACCTAAAGTGTCGTTTGAAAAGAACATCGTTTGATTTAATAAAACAATCGAGTTTACAAAGTAGGTCCCAAATGTAAATCAACTTGTGCGGAAATAAGTTTGTTACAATTCAAACGATGTTTTAAAGTACGTAAAACCCAAGTGAGACGCGTCGTCATCGCGACTCCATGATGTGTCCAAATGCATGCCATGAAGTGAATACCTTAGATACCTGAGATAAAACATGCTAAAAAGTGTCAACACAAAGGTTGAGTGAGTTCATAGAGTTTATGAAGAAATGTAAAGCCTTTCAAAAATCGTTTATGCAAAGAAAGGCATTGAAAATCCACTCGGCCCAAGTTCCGCCCATACAAAACTTGCAACCTGTGTGTTCACAACCCATTGCCAAAGTGTAATATAGTTTATGTTCAAGCCCAAATCGTCAAATGAGTTCACATAATAGTGCCTAACTTAATGTATCAATAGTTACTTGATATAACAAATATGAGTGTTGATCAAATCGTTCCAAGACCGTTAGTCCATGATTGTACCAAGTACATGAATATACCAAGTCCGTTAGCCCAATGTTATACCAAGACCATTAGCTCAATGAATATACCAAGACCATTAGCTCAATGAATATCAATGAATATACCAAGACCATTAGCTCAATGAATATGATATGGAAGTTCTAAGTGTGGCAAACTGCTATTACGCATGACTAAGCATTCGATTCGCTTAAACATGTAGTTTCAAATAATCATGATAGTTATGAAAATAATTGAGCATGTATCTCCCCAAAACATTTATGAAAACAAGTAAAAGTAGGGCTATGAAAACTCACTGGTGGAATGATGCGAAGACAAAAGTGAGTACACCGAGATGTAATGTGATACGTTAATCTTGACCTATTGTGAAGGATATGATACGTCATGAGTTGCAATGTAATGTTATGCATGCACTTCAGTATGTTATTTATACCATTTACGGGTTTTGAAAATATTACTCGTCGTCGAAAAATACTCTTTTGACGCCTTGACCCTTCAAAATGACTTTACATGTTTTACGTCAAAATGTCATCCTATAATGGTTTTATAATGATTTTGGTGAAATTACCACTTTTCGTCGCAAAACAATGTCGTCGGAAAAATCATGAAATTAACAAAATGGCTTTGGAAAACTAGTCGCAAACGCGGTGTACGCCGATCGTTAGAGAACGAACTCGACGGTTTTGGAAAGTTTGTATCGATATCTAAAAGTTTCAGTTCAGGAGTTTTCGCTCAAAAGGTCTCGATCATAAAGATATCAAGGGCTAAAGATGGTGGTTTTGCTAATTGTGTGCGTAAAATGAGTTTCGCCAAGTTTGAACATCCGTAAATAATTTACTATGACTCCGCTTTGACAAACGGCTTTTTGTTTTGAAAAATATGGCCGGTGAACTTGATTTTACTAGAAGACATTTTGTTCCAAAAGTTTCACAACCTTGTTAAAAACAAGCCGCAAACATGAACGTTAAACTAATGGGATACTTGAATCGTAAAAATAATATAGTTTTCGTAAAATAATATTTACGGCAACTTTATAAAACGTGCATATATTTGTCGCTTCAAACCGCTTTCACGTATAATATGTCCTTAGCTTCGTATCAAGTAAACTAATATATTTTTGATAAGTCGAAATAATTTGTGAAGCTTAAGGCTGCTTTTTGACCGAACAATGTAAAACTGCATGCTGAATTTTCCGAAAAAGTTACGCTTAGTCGTCAAACTTTAAAAATTCACCACGGCTTCGTTATAACTCCGCTTTTATCCGCTCAAAAGGCCACGGATTCGTTTTAAAGTGTATTTTCTAAATATCAAGGCCAAAATTTCGCACCAACAGTAGGTTTTTCCAGAATTTCGAAATAAGGACAGAACCAAATATATAGTTATCGAAAATAGTTTTTCTCGGACAAAACCTATTCTAATCCCTTCAAATCAACTCCAAAGCTAATCAAATCCTACCATACACCTTCTTAGGGTGTCATGGGTTCCTAATCACCATCAAGACCAAAGAATACCATGGGAATATTTATAGGATGACCAATATATATATATAACTCAATAAATCATGAAATAAATGGTATAAATCACATAACATGCATATAAGCTCCAAAATGAAAAGAAACATATGAAAATGAAGAGGAAACATGAAAATGATAAAACATGCTTACTAGTGATAATGAAGAGGTGTAGGTAACAAGGATTAAACTTAAATATCCTTGGTTTTTATTTCAAAACCATATAAAGGATATAATCTAGGTTGTAAACACACTTGATTTTGCAAAACTTTTGATCCCTTGTGAGCTTGAGGTAGTGACCGGTTTTGAGAGCCAAAAGGAAGAGAGAAACAATTTTTCTTGCTAACACTTTGAAGAGATGAGAATGAATGAGAAAAGTAGTAGAAGACTTTTAAGTTGTGTAGGAAACATGATTTTTAATGCACCATGCCAATCAATTACTACATCCTCCATGTGGCCGGTTTTAGGGGATCTTGTATCCCAAGATATTATTTTTTTTTTTTTTTTAAATCTATTACTTGTATAATTTGTATAGAAAGTGTAAGTAAAATGTAAGTAATTTGTAAGAATTTGTAACTTGTAGGATAAATGGAAATTTTTGGTACAAGTAAGTTTTAATAGGTCAAAATAGATTGTAATGAGATAATAAAATTGTAAAATACTTTCCTTGTGAAAATTGAGTGATAAAATAATTATCGATAATTTTTAAGAAAACGACGTAATAATTAAACTTTAACGATTTAAGTACCAAATAAATTTGAAACACTAGGAAAACTAAAAATATAGTTTTATGAACTAAATGTAAGTTTAAAAATACCCGGGATCATTTTTGAAAGTAACGGATTAAATATACAAAATAATAACTCACGCGATAAAGATTATTAAATATAAAAATTACGCGTTGAAAGTGAAATGAAATGTCGTGAATGCACTAATGAGATGCACATGATGTCAATGAAATGTAGACTAATCATAGTCCATATGAAATGTACGTGATGTCATGATCATGAATTCGCCGCTAAACCTTCAAGGTTACGCGCGATTTGAAACAAGTAAACCAAGTTTACTATAAATGTTGAAATAATGAGACATGAATGGTGTCGAGAAATGACCGAAAGTACGGGTTGTCACATACCGGGTCTTGGTTTGTTTATTTGGGCTTGGATTTGGGCTTTTGATTGATAACTTTGATTTAAGGACTAATAGATTGATCCAAGTAGCTTATAAGGGACCAAATTTGTAAATTCCGATTTCCAAGGGACCAAAGGTGTAAATCGAAAATGTAATCAAGGACTAACTTTGCCAATCTTCAAATAAACCAAGGGTTGAAATTGCAACTTTTGAAACTTGAAGGGTCACTTTTGCCAAATACTCAAAGATGAGGGACCGATCTTGACAATTCTTCAAACTTGATTATAACTTCCAAAATCATCCTCGAGAATAAAATCTTCCAAAATGCACAATCCCGACCTTCCGGCCACTCAAACTCTCTTGATCTCTCGTGCTCGGTTACGTCGATTTGGTTCCTTTTGTGTGTTTTACATATCCAGTACTGACAAGCACAAACTCAAGAAAACCACAAATATTAGCAATAAACGGTTCTTTCTTGGTTGTTTTGGGTCAGTTTTGATAATGAAAAGGTATGTGTTTTACCACATACCAGAGACGATAACACCAACTTGAGAAATTTGCACCACAGATCGTCTCATTTCTTCCCTCTGATTGAAGAAATCCATGAAGGGAAACGGGTTTTTGAAAAAAAATCTAAAAACATCAAAGAAGCAATGAACACCTATACTCTCTTCCCCCTGATGTTTTCAATGAATCAGAATCATACACCACGTATGTTGATGATGAATTGGAGATAGAGAAACCATGTATGTCCAAGTAATCGAACAATTGTGAAGTACCATAAATATCTTGTGAGAATCAAGCTCACGATAAAACTTCTCTACTCGTGTATACTCTTCTCAGCTAACTCTTTACCGACCCCTTTATCATTCGACGGCTTTTGTAGTGACTACGATGGAGAAAAAACCCAATATGACGAACTTGAGATAGAAGTAAAATAACCCGAACTTGTGACTTAAACTTGCTCTATTGCCAGACGAAGAACCCTTTTTCTTACCACCATCGAAAAAAGGTAAACTTAAAGTTTCTCGAATTATCCACAACTTATTGTGGCACTTGAGCACAACAACGTAACTCCTTAAAAGTGATAGTTATACGCTGTGAGCACAACAACATAACTCCTTACATCAGGTATAACTAGACAACTCAAGTCTTTGTCATTCATAACGGTTAAAGCTCGAACAAGGATCTCGAAGAATCATGCATCCAACCAACCCCGATATCTTCGAGATACTAAGTACACGCACCGTGATATCCCACTTCAACCTCAAATAAATAATAATGAATTCGCGCCGTAATCACATCTTGCGATTAAAAGCCCAAAACTAGCCTTCATTAATGGTTGAAATGAACTTTGATAATGGTTTCCCGATTTTGTCAAAAAAAATTGTATCCTCGTGAAAATTTTCGTGAACCAAAATACCACTCTCAACCAATTAAACCAATAATGGAAAATTGTATCCAAAATAATGTGAAAACTATTTTCGGGTAGAGAGTAATTCCTGAGTCCATCACATTTGGATATTAGAACACATAAAACCCAAAATCGGATGACCCAATCCACCACATGTTCTACTCGACCCAGAATGGGTACATGGAGAAGAAGCCTAAATCACACATCCATGATGTACAACCCATAATCCAATGAAATAACCTGATGAGATAACTAAGTCCAAATCCAATTCGTAAAATGAAACTCGGTATAAACATGGTATCCTAAATCACACATTGTATCATTTTAACCTATACACAAATAAATCTATCCGCCTACCACTTACGTAGTACTCCCTCCGTCCCATATTAAATGTCCACAATGGAATCTTGGGATGTCCCAAATTAAGTGTCCAGAATCTATTTCAACCAATGAGATGAGACTTTAGTGGATAAAAATAATATTTGATTGGTGGAGAGTGTAGTTAGTGGAATTTTCTAAAACTTTGTGCATTTTGAAAGTGGACACTTAATATGGGACGGAGGGAGTATTAGATTTCACACTTGTGTCATTCCCATCCATCTACCCTTTTAACTTATCCTCTCACCTAGAATCATCATCCAAATAAAACTTATATCAGATATAATCTCACCGATCACAGCTCCACTTTATCATCATCAAAGATCATTTATCTTAATCGATTACATAACGCACCATACGATGATGTTTGACAATTATTGCTCAATTCCGGATAAAGAAACTAATACAAAGGCTTCTAGATCTATTTGCGAGTCTCAAGTAGGTGTCATTAGATGTTTTTATTTAAACGAACCAAAGAGAGGAGAATAACATATTTGTTATTTATCTTGATCTGATTAGTTCGGAAAAAAATGAAGTGAAGCTTCGATAAAGTTGATCGATGATGATTTTTCACTTTCGTTTTATTAACCGGTCAAGAGTCATGATATTTCTTTGACTATAACGAAAGTAAAAACTGAGATCTATTAAAATTTGTCAATTAAGTTCGTGTCGTGTTGAGTGATAGATGAGAGTTTTGATTGTGTTTGAGGTTGTGTATGGAGATCGGATTAGAGATTTGGATTTGGTCATGTTGAGTATGTTGAGGCTGTTTTGTGTATTTGGTTCTGTTGGTATATGGTTAATGGTTAGAGGTCAAGTATTTGTATATGGTCAAAAACAGTTTATGTTTTCATCTTCATCTCTTTTCTGTTCTTATGAGTAAACAAAGATAGTTTACAGAACATTTAAGGGTCTTACGTAAACTCACCCTACGTGTAAACAATGTGTTTATGCGTAAAACAGACCTTATGCGTAAGCATAGTCCTTAGGCGTAAACCAGGGTCCTTAGGCGTAAGAACTTACGCGTAAAACCTTACGAGTAACTTTCCAAGCTACTCGTAAACAATATGAAGATCCTTAGGCGTAGAACTAGGGTTTTGACCCCTGTCGAATTATCCACAACTTATTGTGGCACTTGAGCACAACAACGTAACTCCTTAAAAGTGATAGTTATACGCTGTGAGCACAACAACATAACTCCTTACATCAGGTATAACTAGACAACTCAAGTCTTTGTCATTCATAACGGTTAAAGCTCGAACAAGGATCTCGAAGAATCATGCATCCAACCAACCCCGATATCTTCAGATACTAAGTACACGCACCCGTGATATCCCACTTCAACCTCAAATAAATAATAATGAATTCACGCCGTAATCACATCTTGCGATTAAAAGCCCAAAACTAGCCTTCATTAATGGTTGAAATGAACTTTGATAATGGTTTCCCGATTTTGTCAAAAAAAATTGTATCCTCGTGAAAATTTCCGTGAACCAAAATACCACTCTCAACCAATTAAACCAATAATGGAAAATTGTATCCAAAATAATGTGAAAACTATTTTCGGGTAGAGAGTAATTCCTGAGTCCATCACATTTGGATATTAGAACACATAAAACCCAAAATCGGATGACCCAATCCACCACATGTTCTACTCGACCCAGAATGGGTACATGGAGAAGAAGCCTAAATCACACATCCATGATGTACAACCCATAATCCAATGAAATAACCTGATGAGATAACTAAGTCCAAATCCAATTCGTAAAATGAAACTCGGTATAAAAATGGTATCCTAAATCACACATTGTATCATTTTAACCTATACACAAATAAATCTATCCGCCTACCACTTACGTAGTACTCCCTCCGTCCCATATTAAATGTCCACAATGGAATCTTGGGATGTCCCAAATTAAGTGTCCAGAATCTATTTCAACCAATGAGATGAGACTTTAGTGGATAAAAATAATATTTGATTGGTGGAGAGTGTAGTTAGTGGAATTTTCTAAAACTTTATGCATTTTGAAAGTGGACACTTAATATGGGACGGGGGGAGTATTAGATTTCACACTTGTGTCATTCCCATCCATCTACCCTTTTAACTTATCCTCTCACCTAGAATCATCATCCAAATAAAACTTATATCAGATATAATCTCACCGATCACAGCTCCACTTTATCATCATCAAAGATCATTTATCTTAATCGATTACATAACGCACCATACGATGATGTTTGACAATTATTGCTCAATTCCGGATAAAGAAACTAATACAAAGGCTTCTAGATCTATTTGCGAGTCTCAAGTAGGTGTCATTAGATGTTTTTATTTAAACGAACCAAAAGAGGAGAATAACATATTTGTTATTTATCTTGATCCGATTAGTTCGGAAAAAATGAAGTGAAGCTTCGATAAAGTTGATCGATGATGATTTTTCACTTTCGTTTTATTAACCGGTCAAGAGTCATGATATTTCTTTGACTATAACGAAAGTAAAAACTGAGATCTATTAAAATTTGTCAATTAAGTTCGTGTCGTGTTGAGTGATAGATGAGAGTTTTGATTGTGTTTGAGGTTGTGTATGGAGATCGGATTAGAGATTTGGATTTGGTCATGTTGAGTATGTTGAGGCTGTTTTGTGTATTTGGTTCTGTTGGTATATGGTTAATGGTTAGAGGTCAAGTATTTGTATATGGTCAAAAACAGTTTACGTTTTCATCTTCATCTCTTTTCTGTTCTTATGAGTAAACAAAGATAGTTACGCGTAAACATTTAAGGGTCTTACGCGTAAACTCACCCTTACGTGTAAACAATGTGTTTATGCGTAAAACAGACCTTATGCGTAAGCATAGTCCTTAGGCGTAAACCAGGGTCCTTAGGCGTAAGAACTTACGCGTAAAACCTTACGAGTAACTTTCCAAGCTACTCGTAAACAATATGAAGATCCTTAGGCGTAGAACTAGGGTTTTGACCCCTGTTGACTTTTTTCCGGCGATGTATTCCGACCAAAAATCTGTCCAGATTCATAGTAACCCAGAAAAAGAGACATATAAGACCACTTTTGACCCACTAAGACAATGATATGACCAAATAACACGCGTATTGGTTTAATAAAAAATAGTACGAGTGTAAAACTAAAAAGTGAGTAAAACTGTAAACAGTTTGTGACTTCTTGTTAACCCATACTACTTTTGACCTAGAAAAATACATTAAACTTAAATAAAAAACTGTTAAACAGCAAAAAAAAAATTGTTAAAAGTTAACAACTTTTGTTAAAAACAGATTTTTATACAACAAGATAAAATCACCAAAAATCAACCAATGATACAAAACCGACCTTGATCTTGATACCGATGTTAGGATCGTTTCTATGGAAGATTTGGTGAATCAGGAGGTCTTGAAAGATGGAAGAACACCATCTTCAAGTTAGAGAGAGAAACAAAAGAGAGAAGGGAAAACTAGTGTGTTTTATTTATGAAAAATGAAGGCTTACACTAAGAATCTCACCCCTCCATGGAAGTATGGAGGGGTATATATACCCAAACACATACAACAATGGGAAATTGACATAACAAGCCCATGTGTTTAAGGTAACTAGGATAGATAATGTAATCCCGTCAATGTCGTTCCATTTCTCTTTTCTGACACACGATGTACGCTCTTTTCTTTTCACGTACGATTTATTTTATTTTTCTGTTTTTGCTTTCTCTCTTTCTGTTTTCATATATTTCTCACCAAGAAAACATAAAAATTAGTGATACTCTTTCCAAATTTGAAGTGATGTTTTGTTTTGAATTTATGAATCTCATTGATATAAGAAAATTCAATAATCAACTCCGCATTTGAAAATATGTTTTGAAAGAGAATCACTTATTTACTTTATTCATGAAAGCACACCAGATATAGTTTATTACTAAAGAGCCTAGGAGGACACTTTTACATGGATAAACTAACAAGAATAAATCTAATTAGCTATCGAAAATTATTACCTATTGTAGGTCTCTAGAGATAAGAACAAATCTAGGTTTTGTCATGGTGAATTCACTGTTTCTTTGAACTTTAAGAGAATACGTAGTTAGAAAAGAGTTGGCGCACAAAGTATAAATTTCATCTTAATGAATCTGGGAGGGACACACTTACATGGGTTGACTAATACGACTAGGTCATCTTAATCACCGAAAATTATTACCCGTCGTAGATTCAAAAAGAAGAAATTTAAGCTTTTAATGCTTTTTGTCAATGAGAATTTTTGAGAAAAACTGAGGTTTTGTATAAGATCATGCTAGACACGTTTACATCACTGTTTAAATACGAATTCCATTACCAACTTTGAGGTGATAACTAGTTCAGATTAAACGGCTTGAAATTATTACCCGTCTAGATACTTATTAAACCGCATTTTTCTCAAAACAGGTCCTTTTGAAAACAAAATCCATGTATTTGAATCACACTTTTCCTCAGTTTGAGTTGTGTCTTAATCTTTGTATTTCAAGAACTCCATAAACTTCGTTTTTTATCTGAATCATAGATATTTGAAAAACGAGTTTATTGTGATTTAGAAATTTTGAAAAGCCTTGTGATCTTTTGGAAATGATTTTTCAACAAAATGTTACCTCTTTGATTTAAAGTTCTAAGTTTGAAAAACTGAGAGTCAAATAGTCAAAGTCAAAGATTGACCGTTGACCAGTGAGGTAACAAGTTTGACTAAAGCAGCTTGGTACAAAGTTTTACCGTTTGACCAACGATGAGCTACATCGCTTCAGAAATCTAGTACGTAAACAATCCATTTAGTCAATCAAGCTTCCGATAGTAGTTGTTGTGGAGCTTGTTATGCCATTTGAGTTTTGAGATTAAGACATGAATGAATTAGATTCATACTGAATACAAGGGATTTTGATTCTTTTCTTTTTCACTCTGTCTGTTTTTATACGTTCTGGCAATTCTTTTTCGAACGTATTTTCTCATTTTCTTTCCTGCGTGCCTTGTACTTGCTTTTTTTGACACACGACATATGCTCTTTTCTTTTCACGTACGATTTATTTTATTTTTCTGTTTTTGCTTTCTCTCTTTCTGTTTTTCATATATTCCTCACCAAGAAAACATTTAAATTAGTGATACTCTTTCCAAATTTAAAGTGATGTCTTGTTTTGAATTTATAAATCTCATTGACATAAGAAAATTCAATAATCAACTCCGCATTTGAAAATATGTTTTGAAAGATAATCACTTATTTAAAACGCACTAGATATAGTTCATTACTAAAGAGCGTGGGAGGGACACATTTATATGGATAGACTAACAAGAATAAATCTAATTAGCTATCGAAAAGTAGGTCTGTAGAGATAAGAACAAATTTAGGTTTTGTCTAATATTGTGACACATACTCCCTAAATATCTTAGATTTAATGAAGGTATAGATGTCACAAAAGTGATTGGTGCTTGGTAGTTAGATTATTGACATGTATCATACAAGTTCACGACCCTTTTCTCTCGTTGTCTCCACATATGTCGGTTGCCTCCATACGTTGACACTCTCCCGTCCTTTCCACTTATACTTCTGTAACGGCATTGCCAACAATAAAACAAATCACACCTATATCTTTTCTTTTTTTCTTTTTTTAATGTTTTGACGTGTAAAAAATATAATTCACTTGTACTTAAGCTATTTCATGTCGTAATGTCTAAAGTTGGTGTAAATGACACTACTTGCAAAGTAAAAAAGAACTCAAAGAGGTGAAGTTTGCAAAAGTTGAACTTATATCGAATATTGATGATTACATTGAGCCATTAAAGTTAAACATAAGTTGAAATATATCAATCGACTAGGATTATGGTACCTAAAAGATTATATCTCGTTACTACTTAATATTATGTAGATACGTAAAAGATGAGTTATAAAATATTGCAAAATACAACGTTTTAGTGTCAATTGTATGAAAAAAACTATTCGTCTTGTTATTGAACTCAGTGTGTGCCTAAACAATGCGAAATTTAACACATTGGATTTTAAAGCTTCAACGAAATAGTTTCCATTTAATTAAAAACTACTTCTTAGGTCACCCCAACAAGTAGACCTGGCAATCTAAACCCACGTGCGTTTATATGAAAAAAGTGATAACTTGAACGTTGATAAGACATGAGTCATGGCAGGCTATACATGCCAAATAAGACACGAGTGTTTTTGCAAGTTTTTTCAACAGGATCCAACTTTGATTCAATGAACCCATTACTTAGCAAGTTGTCTTGATGATTGATCATAACCGTTCTTAAAAAGGTCTATCGGAACTCTTGCATCGCCATGGTTTTCAAACCTAACATCTATCCTAGTTCAAAAAGTACTAATCTTGGACACAAAATTCATCAAGTAACTTTTTTTCTGGAATACATAAAAAAGAGAAAGATACGATATTCATCCTATTTGATCAGTAATGTTTCTTTTTACCTCTGCTCTTGTTACTCTTCTTCCCCTTGTTTCCTTTCCTTTTCTCGTTGTTACCATCCTGAGTGTTCTCACATTCGCTTTGATTTTCTAACACCACTGAAGCTTCATCACCTGTTTCTTCAACCTTTGTTACCTGACACCTGACACGACGGTTCAATAATATATCTATGTTTCTGAAGAATTGATCTACATAATGCCTGGCATTCTCCAGCGCATCCACAGTCATTCTCAAATTCTTCCATATAACTGAATGATTATCTGCAACAACATGCGCCTCCTTGATAAAAATTGCAGTATTGTTCTCAACAATTCTCAAATCCTTGACAGTTGAAGAATTCAATGCACGTGAATAAAAATCTTCTGGCACACTGAAAAGATCGGAACAGGAAAAAAAATCTTAATACGGATTCCAGTTTAACTTGGTTTAAAGAATAACTACTACAAAATTTACGATATTGCAAGTCTAACCGTGTGTCAAATGCAAATGAAAGCATCTTCAGACCTTCATTTACATGAAATACAAATGTTTCAAAATTTGAAAATCTGTATGGAGTGCAAGAACTTTGAGCCGCAACAGCAAGAAGGAATATGGCCCTACTTATATCAAGTTCATTCTGGAAAGAAAACAGATAAATGAAAAGGAATCAAACTTATAGTAATGACGATATAATTAACAGAAATCATTCAACACAAACACAATGATGTACATTACCATAATCCTAGTTGCAGCAGGTAACTTGTTCGGTGCCACTCCTGTCTTCTCATTAATAGCCTCAGATATTTCTTCTATAACTTTCCAATTCATTCGCAGTTCCACACGATTTATATCCATGACAGTATCTGGTAATGTTTCTGAAGACGATCCCTCAGGAATTACAGTACTTGAAGAAGTGGACACATTATGTGTATTTTTCCTTGGAAACAGTACTCTCATTATCTCCTCTTTAGATTTTCTAAGGTCAACAAATATAGCACAAGGAGCTTTGATTTTGGGACTACCGTCTTCGGAACTTATAATCAGCAAAGGATCATCTATGCTAGAAAACGCTTCTGCAACAACTTCTGGATCCAAGTTCAGTTTTTCATTCTTACTTTTCCTTAAAAGACCAGATACAAACTTCTTTGGAAGAAAATAAGCATAATTGCCGTAACCTGACAGATGCTGAAGTAGCCAATGAGAATATTCTGGTAATTTCAGACATATTAGGGACAGTATCATAACCATCTTTAATACTAAAAGTGGATAATAAGAGGCTTCAATTTTTGATCTTTGAATCATTCCTATACCAAATTTACTACAGGAGAGGATATCATCGATTCTTCTAATCACAACACTTAGATCCAAAGAAGACTGTTGGACAGATAAAGTTGAAGCAGAGTGAATATGTGTAAACGATCCAACAAAACAAGATCTTGTTGTGTAAGATTTTCGTGAAGAGAAAGACTGCATTAAAAGAAGACGGTCCAATAGATACCCGAAACTGTGAAGTGATAGGAAACTGGAGGTGGCTCCAAAGCTATTGTCTAAAGCAAGTTGAAGTGCTCGAGCAACAGAAACATCTTTCAACCCACGATCCCTAAATTTCTCAACAAATGATTTCCATCGATCTTTATTTTTTAGCTTATTAGAGAGATTCTTGTAAACTGCTACCGATACTCTTGAACATAGACATATTATAATCACCCTTTCCAGAGCCTTGATGTCAACAGTTTGAAGAATAATCTCCTCAAGTAAGTTCACCGAAAGATCAGTCTCCCTTAGGGAAACCAAGTCCTCGTCGACTGATTTCCGCCAGTCTAATGGAATCACAATATCAATGTAACTTAATGAAATTCCGAGGAAATACTGCAATCTCTTTTTATAAGGATTTGTGAGGTTATGACACTGAAAGTCTAAAAGAAACTTGGAGACCTCAAAAATGTGTAGGAGAGATGTGCTTTGGTGAAATGCAGAACCGTTTGACTTTGACTTATGGAGGGCCTCAAGAGTTTCAAGTACCTTCATACTCACAGAAAGTAATTCGGACTGCCAATAAGACCGAATAGCAGACACCATCTCCCTGCCATCAAAATGTATACGCTTCTCGTCCCTCTGAAGACCCTTGTTACAAGTGTTTCTTATCCAATCGGCATCCTTATTGAGTGACAAGTACAACGTGTTTCCTTTTGGAAATTGTTTCCTCACCCCAAAATAATATAAACAAAAATCAGCATGCCCCGAGGCTTTAATTGGTTCCTCAATTTCCAGACTTTCAATACTTCTTAAAATATCCAAAATATGCTTCTTCCACAGATTCCAATAAAAAATAAGAGTTCTAACAGAAACTCGGTTCTGAAATATCTTGTCTTCACAGAACTTATCTATATCCACGGGTAATTTATCCTCCCAATCATAATTTGAGGAATTCATTTGAAGATGCTTATCTAAGATTTTCCTAATCAACAAGATTTCACCCCTTAGACTCCTATACTTCCGAGAAACGTATAAATCTTCCTTCAGATCAGGCAAACTATTGTGCTGATCAGAGAGTATCTTAAGCTCGCTGCAAACAAAATTATACATAACACCAGAATCGCTTTTTGCAAGCAACTTCACTTTATTACAGAGTTCTTCCTTTTGAGGAAACTGCTTCAGTGGCCAACTTATGTTTCCGTCTCCCCATAACGAGCTAATAAACACATACCAAAGTAACAAAAGAGCAGCCTCCTTGAATTTTCCAGCCTTCTCCAGAAGATCAGCCTCTTTTAGAAGAGCGCCTGATGACCTCGCCAACTCAGCATCTTCAAGAAAATGACCCGATTCTTCTTTCAACAACAAAAGTTCATGGTAACCAAGAGCACAATTCTCCAAAAATTCTTCTTCTAACTCTTCACTTTTGCAAACTATCTGACAATTGGAGAACTGATCTCCTTTGGCGTAGGCTTCTGCGGCTTCACTATAACACCCAGCTAGAGTGAAACACTCCGCTGCCGCATCAAACTTTCCACACTTATGCATATAGATTTTTCCTGCAGAAACCCATTCCCCTATTAGTTAAAATGATAGTATTAACAGTCCAAATGTTGAATCAATTTCTTTTTGTATAAGGGTACTTAAGATTAGATAAAGATATTACCAGCTCTTTCATACTCCCCCAAATCACAATAAGATGATGCAGCAGACTCAAATTTCCCAATAGACTCGAACATTCTCGCTGCTTCTCTAAGATAACCAAAATAAGATTCAGGATGTGTTGCCCGTATTTGATCAGCCGATGCTCTTAGCCCACAAGCCTTCGCCAACTTCTCCCACATTTTTTCTCCCGCTCTTTCAAAACATAATGTTGCCATCCCAAAATTTTTCTCATAAAAAAGCTGAAAACCATATAAACATCATGAATGCGTGTCAAATAAGATACTCAAATAATCATACAGAACTACGTAGGAAATCAGTGGCACATATCTCGTTTATCATGTACAAAATGAATTAGTAACTGAAGAAACAAGTTGAACGAATAAGTACTGAAATTTATAGTTCTTGTATGTTCATTGGAAAATCATTCGACCTTCTAACTCAATTTATGGGTATGTGTTAAAAAATTTTAGGTTAACCTGTTTACCCTTTCATATTTTTACTATAAGTTAGTAAGTTTGAATCTAATCCACAATAACCAACATGTCCTATTTAAAGAGATTTTATATATTTAAACACGAGTTAACTTTTTTAGTTAAAGTATATGTCGGGACAAAAGTTGGTTTGGGAATGGAGGAAGTATTAGGCAGAGTTGCCTGTGTCAAGTATCTTTAAACATATATTATCTTAAAATATGAAAGCATGTCAAATAAGATAATAAGATAACAGAAGCAGAAATACGGAAATAAAATAACTGGCCTTTTTCCCACGTTCCTGCCACTCCAGAGGGCTGCTTGCAACCTGCATAGCCTGTGCCATTGAGTCATCCAGCTTCCGAATTTGAACGAGTCCCTTCCTTTTCCAGTAGTCAAACATTGGTTTGGAGAGCTCCTCTTTGTTCTCACAAATCCATAGCCTTTGTCTTGTCCGAGTTATGGCCACATACAATTGTTTCAGTTCAGAACACAAGAGACTATGTCTTGCTTCATCGAATGTCGGGAAAGACTGTGGAAGTTTCTCGTCGAGCCAGTTATGCTTTTTCATGTATCCATATATTACTCTCCATTGGTCTTTCAAAGGGGATGTCCCAAAAAAGTTGTAAAGCAATACATCCTAAAATAAATAGGGCAATCAATTATTAGAAAACATTTTTGACAATTTGAGATCACTAAAATGATACTATCTTCGTAAAAGAAAGAATAAGAAACTGACCTGAAACTCAAGACCCTTACATTCCAATATAGTGAGAACAAGAGCTTGTCTTCCAACGTATTCAATAATTTCAGTTCTTGCACGATCGTCACGTACCAATATAACTTGTTCAGCACCAAACCCCACAATTTCTCCACCACTTTTACTACCACGAAATACTGTCCTGATTGCATTTTCATCATTACAAGACTCCAAAAAAACAGGAGCTTCCCCAGAAATAAGGCTAGTTTCAGGCTCTAAATTGTCAATTGAGTGCACAAAGTAACAATATAAAATGTCAATTACACTCTGAGCTAAATCGAGCACACCAGCATGCGTTCTGAAATTCTGTTTCATCTGTTTTATCTCGGACACAACACCTTTTTCTTCTTTTCTAGATTTTCTGGTGCTTAAGAACTCTTTATAGAACAAAGATCGTATATCTTGAAACCTGAAATCTATTCCTTTTGCAATGGTCTGTGCAGTGTCACCCGCAAAAACAAAACCTTCATCGACATTTTGGCAAATATATTTAAATAGAGAAATTTGCCTCATACTAAGATCTTGCACCTCATCGATATAAACAAAATCTATTTGGTCCCCTTCGTAGTTCCCATTTCTAAGCCTTTGATGAATGTCATTCACGAAATCACCCAAATCAAACTCCCCACGCTCAGTTTTCATCTTTTCATAGGCTTTAAAGAGTGTGTAGATAATCTCTCTTTTTTGTTCTGTTAAAGTGGAAGAACGACTTTTGGCCAACAAAGAATAACCCTCAAAGCTTAACTTTCCTTCACTGCCTCCTTTTATATGAGATATAATCTCGGTGAACACTCTTGAGGGATCAAACTTTTTGGTTAGACTTGAATTGAAGTGTGGCCAGTAAAGTGAACAAAACCTATCGAAGGTAACCTCCCTTAATCTTATAAAAGTTTGCAACGCAACAGATCTTGAACGTATACGGTTACCATCAAAACCTTCTCTTGCCTCTAGAAATTTTTCAAAGAACGAATTTCCCAATGTGCCATCCAACATCATTAAAAATTTATGAAATGTGATAACAAGAGGGTATATATTCCCGGGGATGTCAATAAATGTGTCTTGGATATCACTGAACTCTGATGTAATATCCACATCGTCAAGACCGATCTCTGCTGATGAATTCCCATTGCTTGAATTACTGTCAAATACATATTAATTCTGGAAGTTAGAAGATATATTCGTAGCAAAATAAAATAGAAATAAACAAGTATTTTCGCACCTTGTTAGGTGGGAAACATGTTGTTTAACAGCATAACACAATTGTGGGCTGACTGTCACAAAAAGCTGGCGAAGAACAGTCGGTTTGTTAGTTTCAGGATCGTGAACAACCTCAGCCTCTCTAAGTTGGTTGTTTTCTGCAGCATAAGTCCCTACAAAGTCATTGACGACACGCTGCTCGTTTCGTAACAACTTCCTAGTCAAAATAGTTGTTTTCCCGGTCCCTGATCGCCCAATTATAAATGAACTTTTGCTAAACAATATTACATCCATCTGTTCATCAGTCACTTGCAAGGGTAGATCGACTTGTCTACCAGATAGCAAATGGCACACCACTTCATACGACAATAAGTAGAACTTCATCAGCAATAAGCTTTCACTCACCTTTGAGTTTTCAACATAATTTCTACCACCACCAGGATTTACACTCACTTCATTATGACTTTCATCACTGACTAGATGACGAAAGCGGGTCATTACTTGAGATGCTGGCCAACAACTAGGAACTTCCAAATACCTGAATAACATTAAAACAAAACAGCAATATTATTAAACTGGAATGAGTATGTATAAATCCTAATCACTACTTCAAAATTAGTAGACTGGAAAATGAGCATACCCCTCAAATCGATTTTCTGTGCAACGATTGATATACTCTTCCGTGTATGCATAAAGAATGTTCTCAAGTCGTTTTGTCAATTTGGGAATCTCTTGAAAAGGTAATATATCCCAAACCTTCAAAACTTGTTCATATTGGATATCCTTGATGATGTCAAGTGTACAAATAATATACAACCCTTCAACATTAAATTGTTTTAATCCTTTTGAGGAATTTTCTTGGCACAAGCCTAAGCTTCTCTTAGGCCGCCATCCAGTAGAAAGTCTCAATAAAAGATTTAAAACCAATTTCTTCAAGCGATCACATGTAAGCATTCCAAATGATCTTCTAAAGGCATCACTGAAGAGAACCTGATGGCATAAAGTCCAATAAATATGAAAAACATATCATCAAGTGATTCTTTCTCTTTTTCATATTGTGGTTAAAAAAATAATAATACTTAAATACCTTCCATTTTGCATCCATATAAAGTACATTATTCCTGTTAACCAGATCATCAAGTGATTCTTTCTCTTTTTCCACCTACAAATGATGCATCAAGTCATCAAAAAGATTCAAGTAATGTATAAACTATCGAAACAGTACACCGACTCAGTTATATAGAGCAGTATTTAAACGACGTTCATGTTTTTTTTTCCCCAGCACAAATGGGGTTCTTTAGGATTACTTCATATATCATATAAAGTGATTATTGGCTTCAAATTGCATAAGTGCCAAACTTCAGCGTTAAATAAGCAGATAAGCAGTGTTTGCCAAACCCTTTAATATGTACATAAACAGATAAGCACTTATACAGATAAGCCCAAATACACTCATAATCAACAACTTTCATGTCACTAATCTGGGAAAAATACAAAAAACAGCCTAGTGCACGTCAAGGTTGTGTGTCACAGATACCCTCAATACTATGAGAATCCTCACATTAAAATGGAAATATATCTATGAAAGCTTGCCCAAGCCCCTGAACTACTTATAAGCATAATCAACGGCCCACAAGATTAATCCTAAGTAAGAAAGAAAATAGCCATCAAGATTGTGCCATTAGGTGCTAAATTCAAATAACAGTTGTGAGACTAGAAGCAAGTCACACATCAAAACCATTGGTGTACTTAAGAATAAACACTATCATTGCGGCAGATAAACTTCCAAATATCAGACCTCTAACAATAAACACACAACACAGAACAAAAATCAGCCAAGTGAGACAAATCAAAGAATTAATGCAAATTCAGAAAATAGTATGTCGACATATCTTAATATAAGTGTGTAAGACGTATTTTCATATCTCAATTTTAGGATAAACGCAGAAGAACATCAGCATTGAAAAATCAATTAACACAACCCGGAATCAAAAGTTGAATCTAAATCAAATTTCACTTGCAACTTAGGTAAACAAAACCACAGGTCAAAACACCAAAGCAAATTAATCGCAGAGGTTGAAACCGAGCAATTTTACCTCCGATTCAGATGAAAAATCATTAAAGCCACGACCCACAGGAACATCATGTACACCACAAACCCCAAACAATATTTTACCATACACAGGCTATAATTCCTAAAGCTTAGAGGCTTAAGCTATCAGCTTGCTTAGCAAATTGTAAGACGGTAAACGCAATTAAAGTGACAATCAAACAGCTTAAAACCGGCTCAAATTACAAGTCTTGCATAAGCCAGGCTTTAAGAAGCTTATCTGTAGAGAAAGATGGCCACATACTTGTACTCTGTATGCATGCACAGATGCTAACACTGACACATTCAACAAGAAACTTTGTACGAACAAAATACTGTGAAGTAAACAGGTTAAATACTTGATAGTAACATAACAAAGCTCATGTTACAAGTCAAGGTACCACAAACAACTGCTAGAAATCAATGATGTATACATTAGATTCAGTTTAATCAAGTAACATAAATGAATAGTTAATTTACCCTGCACGCAAAGATGCTATCACATAACATTCAGCAAAAATCTCAAAGTAACCAAAAAGAGCATAACGTAGACAATAAACCACACTAACATAACACAATCAACAAGAGTAGCATAAAACATCAACAACACACCCAATCCCGCCAAAGCGGAAGAATAGCATAAAACTTGCACAAAATGAACGTTGACTTCTAAGTCAAATGAATCAAGCGTCAACTTCAATAAAATTAAGAAAAATTAAAGTATGTCTCAGATTGCTTATCTATTCCGCTTATTCTTCTGATACAACTAAAAGATAAGCAGTTCAGGAATAAGTGCTTGGATTTGCCTATATAGCCTAAACTGCTTATCTGCTTGAAAAATAAGCAGTTTAAGCATAAAAACAAAAGAAAACGTAAACACACTCTAAACTTACTTTGGTTTCATACAGCAATAGTAGAACAATGTTGATGTTTTTTTCTATTTCTCAACATAAATGTGGGTGTTTCCGATTACTTATCTTAAAGTGTTTATCAGCATAAAAATAAGTCAGTACCATACTTTCAGTGTAAAAAGCAGATAACCAGTTTTTGTTTGTAAAAATAAGCACTTATATGAACAATTCCAAATACTCTCGTAATAACAATAATGAACTTCTAAGTCAAATGCATCAAACCTTGACTACAAAAAAGCTAATACCAAGTAATAGTTTTAGGAGGTGTTGTCTAAGCTTATCAGATGAGCTTGTTGAAAAACTGATAAGCTATTTTTTATGGCTTATGAGCTCAAATAAGCTATAACCTTAAGTTTATAAGATGTAAGTCCATGAAATAAGCTAAAACAAACACCCCCTAAAGTAACCTTTAGGAATATAGCTTAAATAAACATCAAGAGGGTGTCTCGGATTGCTTCTTTTTTCCTTTTGATACAACTTGAAAATACGAAATCCCAAACAACCACTAAGCTAACTTTTTATTTTTTTTAATAAAACCACTTGAATACCAATATTAAGAAGATAAACAGCTTTAAAACAAACACCCTCTAAACTCAAAAACAAAATGGTAGTATTTCATATCACCAATAATAAGTTGATATACAAACAAGAAACAAGTAATAACAACAACAAAACAATATACATAAATAAGCAGTTAAGGTTAAAAATAAAGAGTTCATGAATAAGTGACTGGATTAGCTTATTTAACAAAAACAGCTTAAAAATAAGCAGTTAAGCTTAAAAAAATTAAATTAAATTAAATTAAAAAAAAAAAAAAAAAAGAGTTTACACACTGTACATAATATAAGAACAAAAACAACTCCAACAATAACTTTTTTTTTTTTCAATATATATATGTATAAAAAAAAAAAAAAAAAAAAAACAGAAAAGTTTACACACTTTACTAAGAAAAAACAACTCCAACAATAACTTTTTTTTTTAAATATAGTGAAAAAAAAAAAAAGTACCCACAAGTTATTTACATTATTATGTTATAGAAATGTCATACAAGTAAAAAGATGTTAAAAATAAAGACCTTGTAGTTGTTGTGATGAATAGACCATGAAAATATCAAGTTTGTAAAATCTTGCTCAGAAAAACCTCCTTCCTTCATCATTCACCTAAAAAAATATGCATAAAAACTCAGTTTTGTAAACATATTTATTTAGTTTATAAAAAATGAAAAGGGTACTCCTTACAGCTTTGAAGTGTGCCAAGAATCAAAAACACATTTTGAGGGTTTTGAAATGTGAATGAGACAGGTATGTTGTATATAATAAAGGATGTGCAACTATATAAGCGTTTTGTACAAGTTCGCTATGCACGTCAGGGTTTAGTCTTTTCAATTTTGTCTTCTTCTGGGTTTCGATCATCCTTTCATCTACTGACACGTGTTTTCTTTTGCCTTTGTCTACACGTTTATGCACCAAAACATGACTATAATGCTTCTAGCTAAGGGTGCCAACGGTGTAAAAACCGGACTGGATCGGACCGAGACCGAGTTGGCAAAAACCCTAGACCAAGACTGGACTGAATGTGGTCGGTTCGGTCTCGGTATGATCGGTCTTTCGGTCGGTCCGATCCAAATAGGTTAAATATCCGGTTTTATGCCGGACCAGGTCCGGACCGTAAACGAAATAATAAAAAACCTATGACCAAGACCGAACCATTGGTCTTTCGGTCCGGTCGGTTTTGTCGGTCGACCCGGTCGGATTGCTCACCCTTACTTTTAGCTACTCTGCTATTAAATTTTAAACCAAATTACCAAAACAAACCATTTTGTTACTCATTATACCAAATTGAACCAAAAATCTTGCTCTTACCAAAGTAAACTATACATGTCACTTTCAATGTTTTTCTCACACACCCTCACATAAAACATACCATATATATTATTCTCTCAACAAATACCTCTTTCTGCTCTTTAGATCACACACACAAACATGTTCATCCTTGCTACATCTCAAAACAATAATACGCGTAAGTCCTTAAATTAAACCAAAAAATAAATAAATTTCAACAATCTATCCTAATATTTCATTATTAATGATCATCACTCTCATATTAAACTTATACAATTTCATTTCGCTTTGGTCAACATAATAACTGAATTTCACTAGTACAACCTTTTTTTTCCATCACTTGCTTGCTCTCATTTAATTTGCATTTGATAAAGGTCTTTTGTATTCCAACCCACATCGTGCCTTTATTTACTTTTTGTTTGTAACAATGGTGGTTCAGTACTTCAGTTCCAACCTTTCTCGCCCATGAATTGCCTAGGCTCGCCCAGAAATTGCATAGGCTCGCCCAGGAATTGCCTAGGCTCGCCCAAGAATCGCCTAGGTGTTGCCGAGAATTCGCCCACAGTTAGGCTCACCCAAGAATCGCTTAGGCATCGCCCGAGTTCAGTCGCGTAAAAATGTCGCCCACAAGAGTCGCGTAAAAATGTACCATGAAATGAATCTAATTGTTGATATTTAAAAGTTCATTTTCGTAAAAACCACAGGCGAAGTCCAGTTTCGTAAAATAGCAACAGAATTGGGTCGTTAAAAAATTTCTCTAAATTTTAAGCGTCAACTGTGACAACTGGTAATTTAGGGAGCTCTTTTAAATACCATGTTACGTTAATTAAAACGAATAATAAACTTTTAGAAATTATTTTTGGAACCATGTCGAATTATATTCGTATCGTAGATTAGACTTCGTGGATTATTATGATGTTGAATGATTAATGATATGTTTAGTTTAGGCACTACACGAGTCGGCACAATAGAAACCTAATAATGCGAGAAATATTAATGTTTGACTCGTTAAACGAAAATAGATGTGTTTGTAGTCATTTTTAACGGAAAAATAGATTTAAAAACAATTGCGCGATTTAGAAAAAAATTCGGTCTCATCTAGTATATTTTACGAGACGTAGAATGCTTCTCGTTAAGATTTAAACAAATTACAACAATGGTCCTTGTGGTTAAAATCCGGCGCCCCCTTAAGTCCAAAATAATTACATGAATGGCCCCTTGTGTGGATAAAACCCTCACTACCACCTCGTTTGACACAAACCCTAAAAAAAATACATCTCCCACCTCCCTCTCTTTTGTAGCCACCGCCGGCCACCCACACAACACCATCACTGCCACTCACAACACCACATCGCCACCACCATTAGATACCTTGTGACTCCCTCATCATGTATCACCACCACACGCGCCAAAACAAACCTCCATCGCCACCATTTTTCACCACGCGCTACCAAGAATCACCTCCACCTTGTAGATCGGGAAGGAAAAAGGTAGGAAACACGAGTCACGCTCGTTGGTAACTCGGTGTGAGTCAACTCGTGACTCACCGAGTCACGTTTTACATTTTGGGTTCGGGTTTAAGGTCTAAACAAATGGAAACATCATTTTTATTAATAAAAACGTAAAAATAAACTTGTTTGGTATCACGGGTGTGTTTGTGTGTTGAGTTTAAGTCGAACCGTGACACGGTTGTAATCATTATCGTTGTTATTGTTTATGTTTTGATTCGGATTTGGTTTGGTTTTGTCGTTACCGAGTGGAAGTTGAGAATTGGATTGATGTTATTGGTATTATTGTTGTTGTGGAGTGTTAGCCGAGACCCCCAAGAGGGCTCGTTTGGTTGATGTTGAGCCGAGAGTTAGGCCGAGACCCAAGAAGGTCCGTTTGGGTTGTTTGTGTTGAGCCGAGGGTTAGGCCGAGACCCCTAGGGTCTCCGTATTGAAGTGGGAACTTGGAATGGAGTTGGATTTGATTGCGGTTATGTGTTGTCGAGCCGTAGGTTTAGGCCCGGTAACCGATATGTTGGCGAATTTGGACTTGACATATATACTTGTGATGATTTGTGCAACGTCGGTGTCACCTTGACTTTCTAGTCTCGATTTGACCCCGACAATGCCGTAACATAGACTTTTACATTATATTTGGACATTATGACTTACTAATGAGCTGAGAGTTGATTACTCGGACTCTTGACTCGAAACGGATAATAACTCATTGGAAACTCATATTTAGTTATATAATGAGAAATACAAATAAATAAATGACGACTAATAAGTAAAAATATTAAGTAACGAGATTTACTTGTTATTTAATATTTAACGAAGTTAGTAACTTAAAAATGGGAAGTTTTATTACAAAAGAGTTATTAAATGTTTCGAGGGCACATATATTTAATATGCCAATTATGAGGATTTAATAATCGTTATGGAATTTATATTGGGTTACGGATGAGCTGACATTAATATATTTAACCCACGTAGATAACGGACTTATTGGGTTGACGAATCCGATAAGAGCCCGTTATGTACGTCCGAAGAACTTATTAATGGACAACTTATCCTTATGACTCGTTAGGTTGGTGAATTGGTTTTTTGAATAATAAGTGAGATGAATAAATGGTTATATTTATCGAGTTGACGAATTCGATAAGTTCTAACCATTTATCCGAAAAACTTATTAAACTATAAAGCTTATCACATAGAGGTCGAGTTGTTTTGTAATGTTTATGCTTTGGTCTTTTAGTAGAGTGTGTTCACTTGAGTTTCGTTGAGTCGACACCACACACGATGATACCAAACGCTCATAACTAATTCGAGAAAGAGATATTTTTGGAAATAGAAATGAAATATATTCGGGGATAGAAAATATTAATTTGGAAATGTATTTTAAGACAAATTTATATTACTAGGTTGTGCCGAGTCCGTAGTTGCCGAGACGTGTTAGCTACTTTCCTGTTTACTTTTATTGGTTAATTGTGCTTTGCTTGATCGAGGTGAGTTTCATAGCCCCACTTTTACTCATAACTATGTTTTATTTAAACTTGGGGTGAGAAAACATGCAAACTATTTTCTTGGACCTGCCACTACTTTTTGATTTGCTATTATGTGTTGACTAGTTAAGGTTAGATATGCGGTAGATGTTGACTTAGACGAGGATAGCAATCCTTTGCTATATCGTTGGTGCCTAGCTAAGAATAGATATCTACTCCCGACCTATAACAAGATAGCAACGTAATATACCTTACTATATCATCGGTGCCTGGCTAGAGTCGCCTAGGGCCCTACTGAGATCTCACTCTCTCTTTGATATTGGAATGATTATTATTGGAATGCATGGTATATATATCTACCCTAGTCTCACATAACAAATAACTCTATCAGGTCCACTACTAATTCTTATGATTAAACCTATAAGCTCACCAGCGTTAGCTGACTCTTTTAGCATGTTTTCTTAGGTAATTAAGATGATGTTTTGGATTGCTTGTTCTTGGAGGCTTGGCAAAATGGTATGGTTGAAGGATCAACTAAAACTGTGATAATACTTATGGGACCTATCTTATGCTTTCTTTTGGGCCTTACTTTCAGTACTTTTGAATAAATGTAAACCTAATGACTAAATGATGGATTGGTTTTATGTAACAGATTATGTTATTATTTTTTCCTATGCTTGTGTTGTGTACCAATCCCGTAGCACCCCTAAAGCTTGATTAGTCTTCCGTTGTACCAAATTTTGGGGGTATTATAGATTGGTATCAGAGCCAAGGTTATAGAGAACTAGGTGCTTATCAAAAACCTAAACTATAACCACTTTCATAAAAAAATTGATCCTTGACCAACGCATGCTAGCCTGCCAAGCCGAAGCCTCTTAAATTAAGTTTGGAATATTATCAGATTACGATATGATTGATATGTCTTGGAATTTATGTGAAGTTTTGGTTATATGATAGAATGATGTATTAAGACTTATGCAGTTTTGTCTTAAACATGTTTAGAGTAATGCGGTATTCACTGATTTTTGGTTTGGATATAGTTGACATTATGTGATGGATATTACGAATGTTTTGAGATAATATTTGCATTATGTGAATTGGTCATTTTTGTACACTTATACCTACCATACACCGTTGTCACAGACTATGCCTTCGTTAGCTCATGATGTGTCAGAGGAGATCCTTGCTGCCGCATCCCGCCCAGTACGAACTCTGATGACTCCAGCTCAGGATGATCCTTACATGATTGTCGACATTCAGCTCTTGCTTTATCATCATCAGTCATTCCAGAGTCGCAGGCGTCACCTACTTCTTAGTTACCTTCATCATCAGTTGGTCGCCCCACTTCCTCGTGACAGCTTACGCTACATCAGGTTTTAGCACGAGCACAGACTCCTCGACTTGCTTATCGTACTACTGCTCATATGTCAGTGCGACCTCCATCATCACCCATGCATCTTTCAGCTCACTTTCTCCTGTCATCACCACTTTCATCATCATCCCACCGACAGCCTAGATCACCTACTCTACCACCACATGGTTCACCTTCACAGAGACGTCGACTCATGGACTCCTACTCAGAGGATGCGAATGAGGAGGAGTATAAGGATGAGAATGTTGACCCTCCATGAGGAGGAGGAGGACATCCCAGATGAGGCTATCTCACCAGTTCAAAGTCCTGTACATTCGGTGCATTCACCTGGGCCAGGCTCTCCCTTACACCTGCCTGAGCCTGATTCACCAAGGCAGCCGTTCGAGTTAGCCTCACCTCCCCACTCACCCGAGCCGGGTAGCCCACTAGCCTCAAACTTGCCATCAGAGGTAGCCTTAGAGCGAGATGAGTATGGAGAGACAAGTCTGATCTAGGAGTGACTTATTACTCAGGGGGTTAGACTTAGCCAGTTGGTGGACCGATTAGCTGGTGTATCAACGGCGAGTCTTGAGGAGATGAGGGGAGACATGGGGACGTTGGTTAGTAGGACCATGTCACTGAGAGACGGTATGACAGATCTTCATGAGCAGATGGGAGACCTTCATAGAGGTTTCATGACAGCTCGAGGGTGGACCGAGCGCTCTGGTGCAAGGTCGGCGAGCTGGAGAGAGAGGTTTCTGATCTGAAGAGAGATCGCGACTCCCAGCGTGTTGAGATTTCTTTAGTGTGGAGAGAGATTGAGAGCCTACGGAGATCAGCGAGAGGCACTCGTACAGATCGTGGCTAGATGCATTTAGGCTTATGGTGTTGTACCATTTCGAAACTGAGGATTCCTCAGGGATGCTAGTTTATCTTAGTTATCTTTGTTATCTTTTTTACTAGAGTCGTCTCTGACGATTTTCTATCTTTTAATGCTATTGTACTTCGTAAACTATGTATCGACAGTTATGGTTAATAGAAGTGCATCCTTTGATTTCTTGTTTAGAGCTTGTGTTATATTGATGGGAATGTGATAGTATCCTTATTATCGTGATTGGTATTCGTGCGGTATTCGACTCTCTAGTAATCATTCCTCGAATAATGATGTATGTTGGTTGAAACTTATGGAACTTTTGTGGTGTGATTCAGATCAATGGCTCCAAGAAGAAACCTACCAGGACTACTCGAGCAGGGCCTGTTGTGGTCAACACCGGTCGTTGAGGTCGGCGCCCAACTCGGAATGCTGAGAATCAGAATACCGACAACCGGGATACTAACAATCACACTGTTGAAAATCAGAACGTCAATGATTGGGGTGACAATGGTCACGCACCACCTAACACTCCTACTGTGAATCAAGCTCTTATCGATCAACTCGTGACTTAGTGTGTTGTTGAACTGCTAGCTGAGTCAAATCACTCTAACACCTCTGCTGGAACCCCTCAACTTAACCGAACCCGTGGTTGTACCTATAAGGAATTCCGGTTCTGTGGACCCATTGAATTTGGAGGAACCGAAGGAGTGGTTTACCTGATGAGGTGGATGGAGAAAACAGAGTCGGTGTTTACCGTCAGTAATTGTGATGAGGATGCCAAAGTGAAGTATGCAACATTTACTCTAAAGGATGAAGCGTTGACTTGGTGGAATAACTATCACAAATCAGTTGGAAGTGATGTGGCATATGCTATGACATGGGATCAGTTCAAAGCCTTTTTGATTAAGACTTACTGTCTAAGGAATGAAGTTAAGAAATTAGATATTGAGTTTTGGAATCATAAGGTGAAAGGTACCGACATGACAGCTTACAACCGTCGTTTTCAAGAGTTGTCGTTACTTTTCCCCAAGATGGTTCGCACTGAGGCACTCAAAATTGAGCGATATACTGATGGTTTACCACTAGCTACTAAGAATGATGTGATTCTTTGCCAAAACCAACAAATCTTCATGAGGCCATCACTATAGCTCAACGTTAATGGATTCCTAGTCTTTGGAAGGTGCAGGCAGGGAGGAATGATAAGAGAAAAAGGAATGATAATGCTAAAGGTGATGATAACCCTAACAAACGATAAGAGACTTCCAAGGTATATGCTATCGGTAATGGAGAGAAGAAGGGTTATGAGGGAAACAAGCCGTTTTGTGGACGTTGCAACCGACATCACCATTGACTTCTTATTTATTTATTATGAATTAAAAACTAAAATTTAGAAAATTAATTATTAAAAATATCAAATGAATCTGAAAAAATATAAAAAATTTAGAGAAAGTATTTTTTAATAAGCTAAATAAAAGAAAAATGAGAAACAGTATCTAGCTTATCCAGATAAGTTGGAATAAGCCAGCTAAAAGCTGAAAGGGTAAAAGCTGATTTAGTACTTAAATATTAAATGACTGGCCATAGGAACTGTAAGTCTCTAGGGCGCAGTTGGGTGAGGTGTTTGTGTTAAGGTTGTGAGTGTGCGGACTGTGGTTCAATCCCTGGTGTTGCACATTTTGGTTCTTTTTTTCAAATTTTCTTTTACAAACTTATTAAAAAGCTAAAAAATAATGAACTTTTTGTAAAACCAAAGTTTATAAAACACGAGAATAAGCTGGATAAAAGCTCTAAACAGCAGACAGAAATGGGTGAAAAGCTTGTGAAAACAACTAAGTGTTTAAACAAAATAGCTCAAATAAGCTAAGACAAACATTGGGAATGATAAGCTAAAACAGAATCAAGCTAAAAACATGGGAATAAAGCTACTGAGATTTCAAAAAAAAAAACTAGCAGAACTCTAAAGAAGCATAATTAAGCTAAGCAAACTAATGATTGGCTAAGGCAGTATCAAATTAAGCTAAAGGGAAAAATCCTAAGGCTGCAAGGGGAAAAGCTAGTGTAAAAAGGTTGTAAGCTAAGCCTAAAGGAAGAATCAAACTAAAAGGAATTCAAAGATGACCTAATAAGCAAATAAAAATGATGATTAAACCAGGAATAAGCTAAAAAAACACTTAGAGGAAAATGCAGTCCAAACAAGTGAGCAGACACTAACAGCCTAACGTGCCATGATTAAGCACATTTTAAGGAGTGCAATTAAGTACTAAAACTCCAACCTAATGAAAACAGGTAAACTATGATATCCTAACATCACTACAAAACACTTGAATTAGAAGAATAAGCTCAATTTCCTACCTAAAAGAAGCTGTGGAAAAGTCTGTTTCTGCACTTCACCAGGGTACCCTGGTGCAGAAGTGCCTAATTCAAATCAACTTTTGAGTACCCTAATGATTATCAACTAACAAATATGTGGAAAACTAGAAGGGGGTTGAATAGTTTTACTGATTAAAACTTTGTTTTAAACTATTTAGATCAACTTATATCAATCTATTTAATGTGTATGTTGGATGTTGATAGATAAGCATATAAATAAGTAATGCAAAGATAAAGAGTAAGAAACACAAAACCACAACACGAGTATTTATAGTGGTTCGGCTACAAGGACACCTTCCTTGCCCTACTCCACTCCTCGAGTCACCTACTCGAGAGTTCGTAAGCACTACACAACACAAGCTCCTTAATGTGGCGGAGAAGCCTTCACAACGTCGCCTACTCTTTATCCGGTACAAGGCTAGACAGCGGGTTCTTCCACGAGGTAGAACCAAACCTATCACAACGTCGCCTACAATTTATCCGGTACAAGGCTAGATACCGAGTTTCATTACAAAGGAGGAACTACTACCCAACACTGCACCAATACACAATATCCCAAAGGAGACACACTCCTTATTACAACATCATAAGGATATCACTATCCTTTGACCCAAACTAACTATCTTGTACATCGCTGCACCATATCGATTGTACACCCTTGGCACCTTTCACTAATGCCTTCGACACAACCCTTTGACACCTTTCACTAATGCCTTTGTCACGACCCTTCAAAGACCCTTCACTAATGCCTTCGACACGGACCTTGGCGCACCGCTCACTAGTGCCTTTAACACGGACCTTGGCACCTTTCACTAATACCTTTAACACGGACCTTGGCACCTTTCACTAATACCTTTACCACATCACTTCTAAGGAGGAGGAAGAACTATCAACAAGATAACCCGGTAATCTTGTTGATGGTAACAACAACCCATGGAATTGAGCTTGCTCGACTTCAAGAGTTGGTGATCTCGCCTCTATGAGGAACCTAGAGAATCACACAAACACAAAACTACATAGAATGATCTTTTGGATCTGAGGTTAGAGAGTTTACAATACTAAGAGATAGTATGTGTAAAAAGGGTGAGTTCAAGAGAGAAATGACTCACTATTTATAGGCAAATTTCTCTCTGTTCCCTGTTCCCACGGATCCTCCCGGAGGATCCGCTAATAGTGATCTAAGGGATCCGGCGGTGGGTCAAGCATAAGTCCGGATTTTGGGTTGCAAATCGGGTCATGGGTTATACAAGATACAATGTATCTAGACATTGGGTCATGGATCATGGATAATACCCAACATGACTTCATGCATGATGTCATGAAATGGGTCATGGATCAAGCTCCATGGGTATGGGTCATGGACCTTGGGTTTTACCAACTACATTCGATGTATCTAGTCAATGGGTCAAGTACTTAGATTTTTACCCATTACATTACCCATTACAATATAAGTATGCACATTTCTATATTATGTAAACACTAGTTGTTATACATATGTATTTCTATAAAATGTAAACACTATTACTTGTTTAGTGTTTTATATGAAAATGTAAGTGTGTTAGTAAACTATTGGCTCAAACCATTTACGTATTTTATTTGTTTCCTTAAAATGATTTTACGTTTGTTATCGACAAAATATTAGAAGATCGTAAAATATAAATAAACGTTTTTACGGCTTATTTGTATTAACAATCTCCCCCTTTTTGTTGATGACAAAACATAAGATTATTTTAAGGAAAAACTAAAATTCGTAAAAGTATAAATTGGAGTTTTTACTCTCTTCTCCCCCTTTTTGTTGATGACAAAACATAACATTGTTTTAAGAAAAACGTGTATAAAGTAATAAACTGAAAAATAGAGAGTAAGAGAAGTGAAGAATTCTCTTCTTAGCTCCCCCTCGACGAATGCTTCCCTTTGTTGAGGGCGTCAAGTAATTAGGAAGACTAAGCGAGTGTTTTGCAATTATGTTTTCAAATGGTTTTGTCTTTTGACGAACATGCTCCCCCTTGACGAGTGATCCCCTTTGTGAGGGCGTCAAGTAATAATGAAATCCTAAGTATTGCAAGCGTTTTTGCAATAGTATTGCTTTAACTAAAAGCTCCCCCTTGTTGAGAGTGTCAAAGTCTTCATGTGTATATTGAAAATCTACAAAAAAAAGGTTAGGAAGCAAGTATATGATGCATAATTTCCTGCAAATGAGACTCAAGTTAGTAAAAAAAGTGCTTCTGTTGCACGGATCCCACGGTCCCTCCTTTGGAGGGATCCGTCTAGGCAAAAGTGATGGATCCGTATACCTGCATTCTCATGACAGCAATGTGGATGTAAAATGTGATGTTAACATCAACAAGAGTTATGTATTAAGGCACTAAACATATTTTCATAACCAAATAGCATACAACATGTAATATCATTCAATAAAATGAGAGAAATGATGTACATAACTCTAAAACTAAGAAAATGATCCGAACACGAAATATGATTCCTAACAAGTCTAAGTTATATATGCTTAAGGATGTTTAGATTTGTTGACCTCATCAAAACGTTCGAGGAGGTAATAAAACATGAAACGTATCTCGTCACGTACTTCATGTACTAAACCTTCAACATGTTGACAATGATAACAATCTTTGTCATGGCTAGGGAATGGTGGTGGTAGGAATGGAGTGGTTTGAGATGGAAGGTTGGATGAAGAAGGTGGAGGTTCCACAGAAGAAGGAGGGATTTGTGGAGGTATGTTTGATGAAATTAGAGGTGGTTCAACTAAGGATGAAGGTGGTGGAATATGTGTTGATGATGGTGGTAGAGAGGTATCTACTTCCATGTGATCCGGTTGTTGTTGATTCCTCATAATCCAAAATGGACTATTTGAGGGTGATGGAGAAAAGGATACGGGTGCTAGTGTTGTTTCAACACCAAAGTATTGTTGTTGCGCTATTTTCTCAATTGAGGAAAATGTTGGCAATGGTGGTGGATGAGATAGCCTAGAAGGTAAGTCCTCTAAGTTGTAGAGGTGTGAAGATGAGAGTGGAGTGGTGAAAGAGATAGCTCTAGGTACTAGAGGTGATGGTTTAGTGGAAGTAGGGGTGTTTGGTTTAGGAGGTATAGTAGTGTTTGGCAAGGGTTGTCTTATGGGAACAATCCTTTTGGTAATTGGTTTGATTGGTAGAGTTGGTTGTAAGGGAATTCTAGTGTTTGAGTCTTTAACGGGTGATGATTCGGTTGAAGAGATTTCGTGAGCAACCTGAGCAAGTTTCTTGGGAGGTCCTTTAGTGGTGAGTTAACACTAGGGGCTTTCCTCATGGTGAAGTGGTAGAAAGGGAAGGTGTAAAAAGAGGGTTTAGCTACTGAAAATAAGTGTGTGAATGGTGGTTTGGAAGTTCTAACAAGGAGGTTTATAAGGGGAAAGGATTGGTAAGTGAAGTAAAGGTTTAAGCTACTAAAATCCTTCAAATTGCAATGATTTGCATGCATAAGATTCAACTACAGAGTTGCATTGATCTAAGAAATCAATTAAGACAAGATGGAGTGTTCAAGTTAACAAAGAGAGCTTGAAATGATTGATTTAAGTAGGGTTAGCTTTGTCTGAGCAGCCGGTTCCCACGGATCCTTCAAAAGAGAGATCCGTCTAGGCTAAATCTAGAGATCCAGGTCTCATTATCCAAGGAAAAGAAAGATGACATTTTGTAAGGTCTAGTACCTACACATCTTGAGTGTTTCAGTCTCCTCAGGTGTCTTAAATGATATGAGACTTAAATGATCAAGTGAAATGAGTGAGGGTAGCTAATGATTTGTCTTTTATGGAAAGAAATGAGGTTTTTATGAACACCAATGGGTGATCAAAGATGACATTAGGAATTTTAAGGGTGTCAAGTGGAGTCAAATGATCCTAGAGATCAGATGATGATCTAAGGAAAATTTAGAAAATTCCTTAAAAATTATAAGAAATGAAAAACTAGTTTTTAGCCTATTTTGAGATAAAGATGACTAAAATCAATTTGCTAAAATTGAGAGGAATATCAAACTAAGTGTCTTAAGATGAGAGGAGCAATGTGTGAACATTGGAGCGGAAAGATGGTGAGTTTTGAAGTAATGATAAATCAAAAATACCTTGAATGTGGTCCTAAGTCGTTCATGAGTGAGTGTGAGATCAACTGAGCTTAAGGATAGTTAAAGTGATCCTAATGAAACATGTTAAACTAGTTCAATAAGGTCTGGAAGGTTGGGTTGATGTAATAAAAAAACATTTCTTCTGTTTTTCCGGATCTCACAGATCCTTCACTTGAGGGATCCGGCTAGTTACAAACTAGGGATTGGCATCTGGGAAAATTTTTGTTAACAGTGAGCGTGCAATATTTTTCTCTAGGTATTGAATTTTGAAACCAATGATCACTACAACAAGCATATATGTATACAAGTTGTTAATACAAATAAACCGTAAAAACGTTTATTAATATTTTGCGATCTCTTTGTGTTTTGTTGATAACATATATAATGTTGTCTTAAGTATAATTATAAGGATACATGTTAATTTTGTAAAGCATTTACATATAATCTTTTAAATACAAAAATGTAGTAACTAAAAAGCATTTGTTGTAATAGTTAATTAGGATGGGTAAAAATCACAACCCATGGATCTTAACCCATACCCAAAGAGACTTGATACAATGTATACTTAGATACATTGAATAGATATAACCCATGGACCAACCCATGACCCATAACCAAAAACCCATGGGCAAGAGGCGTTCCACGGATCCCTAGCTTTGTGCTAGCCGGATCCCAGTGGAAGGATCCGTGTGAACGATGAGGAAATTTGCCTATAAATAGAGAGCCATTTCTTCATTCTAACTCACCCTCTTCTTACTAAATCTCTCATACACTCTCATTCTCTTCTAACATATAGATCACTTGATCTAGAGAGTTGTTCTTCTTTTCTTTCTATTTGTGATCTTCATATAGGTCCTTCTAAGGCGAGATCACGAGCATTCTACAAGTCATCCAAGCAAGGGGTCCTTGATTGATTTGTCACTCCAAGATTTTGTAGCGAAGATCTTGTATTTGATATTTCACATATTTGTTGTGTAATAATGTGTTGGTTTGGTCCACCGTGCTACGGACTCGGTATCTAGCTTTGTACCGGATAAAGTGTAAGCAACGTTGTGAAGGCTTCTCCGCCAAGTGAAGGAGTTTGTTGACATAGTGCTTGAACTCTCGAGTAGGTGACTCGGGGAGTGGAGTAGGGCAAGGAAGGTGTCCTTGTAGCCGAACCACTATAAATCGGTTGTGTCATTTCTATCCCTTATCTTTATTTATTTGCTTACATTATCATTAGACCTATGTGTTGAGTAAGAAACATATGTATATGCGTCCTTAAGAAAGTGAATTGTTTAGAAGGTTGTTTTGTTTAGTGAAGGTAATGAACTAAGTATAGTCATTATGGATGGTGATTAGCATATAATGAACTTCATCCTTGAAGTCATGTAGCTCTTCTCAATCAAAGTAAGATAATCGCTTGATGAGGCAAGTGTTTGTGATTGACTAACAAAAGAAAAATCAATTTTACAACTTGTTTGATTAGTAATCCTAAGGCGATGAAGATTTTATGTTAACTATAGAATTTTAAAGAAGTCCATATGGAGAACAATTTGGAGAACAAAAATGGAGAACAAATGTGGAGAACAAGTCTGGAGAACAAATATGGAGAACACATATGGATAACAAATCTGGAGAACAAGTCTGGAGAACAATTCTGGAGAACCATTATGGAGAACAAATATGGAGAACAAGTATGGATAACAAGTATGGAGAACAAGTCTGGAGAACAAATATGGAGAACAAGTATGGATGAGCGAGTTCAACATATGTTGTTGGAAAGCTCGAGTTTGGATTTTCGGATATGATCAATTATATTGCGTTGCAAAATAATTTACTTGAGTATCTCGGATGAAATAATCAAGTTGTCAATCCTACTATGAAGCTTGGAAAGCGATCATAGAAAAGGAAACTGGAAACTACATCATCAACACAAGTGTTGGTTATGATCCGATGTACATTTCAGAAAACGACACAAGAAAATATGAAATCAAGAAATCATATAAGCACATAATACACTTATGTTGCACACATGGCCAACTCAACAAGAGGTCTTTTAGTATATTACATGTTTTAAACATTATTCAACTTATATGACTTATCTATGCATTTAAAATAACATTTTTGACACAACTAGATGTTATCCCAAACACTCCTTCAAATAGCACATTGATTAGTAAAATAATACTAAATCGAAAAACAAGAGAATGAATAGCAAGTGAGGAAATCACATATGTTATTCAAACAAACAAACATAAGAGCTATTTGAGATAAGCACATAATCAAGTAATACAAGGTAAAACAATTAATCATTTAGCATAGCATACGAAAGTTTTTTCATCGCTTTGTGTTAAACATAAACATGTATACCAAGCTTGATTAGTTTACTTTATATTTATGACCAAAACCTTAGTTTCAAAGAAGACCTTTGTTATTCAAAGGCGAAAACATCCGTCTCCAATTGTTACATCTTTACAAGCACTTGATGAATCCTTTTCTAGCGTAACCATGTTAGGAGATATCTAAGGCACTTCCATCAAGTGGAGATCCAAGGTGACGGCAATCGAAGAGTCAAAAGATTTGACAATCCTCACCTCGATGAACTCATAGGCAACCTAAAAGTCTACGAGCTTGTCCTTGCTAAAGATTCCAAGCCTCAAAGGTGAAAGAGAAACACAAATCTCTTGCCCTTAAAGCCAAAAAGGTTTGAGCGATGAGAGAGCTCATCTTCAAGTAGTGATGACGAAGAGTACGCTATGGCGGTAAGGGACTTTAAAAGTTCTTTAGAAGAAAGGGTAGATACGTCAAACAACCGTATGGCGATAAGAAAGGCTTCGGAAAAACAAAGCAGACGAAAAGCCAAAGGATGATCGTACTTGCTTTAAATGTGGGGACCCAAACCACTTTATTAGTAAGTGTCCCAAACGGGATGATCAAAAGGCATTCGTGAGCGGCACGTGGGGAATGAGCGACGAGGAGGACGAAGAAATTTGTCTCATGGCAAATGGCGAGGTATGTCACGAATACTATAGTAGTTCATCACTTGATGACGACTCATTGCATAATGAATATGATAAACTATGCAATATTAGCTTAAAACTAATTAACAAAAACAAGCTTTTAAAGAGTCAAAACCAACGTTTAGATAAAGAAGTCATAGAATTAAAAGCAAAACTAAAGCGTTTGGAAAAGGGTAAAATAGCAAGTGGTGAATGTGAACTTTGTGTTCAACTTCAAACACTAGTTGATCATTTAGATTCTAAAATTGCTAGAATGAGTACAAACACCTTAGATACAATACTCGATGGTGTTAAAACCGCAACAACCAAAAGGGTCTAGGTATACAACAACTTGATCCATCAACTAGTGAAAGTAAAGAAACAAAATTTGTTAAAGAATTAGAAAAACCAACCCTTTGTTGTGGCGGATCCCTGGATCCCTAAAAGGGAACCGACTAGTGTACAAAGCGGGATCCGTGGATGCATTGTGACAACTAGTGGTAATAACATAGCCTCATCATCTAGAACCGAGTTTGTTATCGTAAATAGGAAGAAACCAACTCATGTCACCACTAGACATCCACCTCCAAAATTAATCCTACTTTTGCAAGAAACAAAGCACCATCTTTTCAAAACATAATGCATCTAGGAGACCTAATAACGTTTATCCAAGAAGTAACCATCAAATGGGATGGAACCTAATATGCAAAACGGTTTCTCTTTTCAAAACTTTGCTCCATGGAATGCATACTCATCTTATCCATACATGTCTAACATGAATGGAATGTTTAACACTAATGGACCCATGAATAAATGGGGACCAAACTTTGAGTTTATTATTGTTTTAGGTATGCTTAAAGGTCGACCTAGACCCCGATAAATGGGTCAAGGATAGCGGGTGCACGAGGCACATGACCGGCAATAGGGATCTATTCTCCACATATGAATCCGTAAATGGAGGTAATGTGGTGTTTGGAAATAGCAAAAGTAGAATCATCGGAAGGTACGGTTTCTAACAAATCTCTAACCATTAACGAATTGATGAGTTTCCAAATACTCATCATTTTACATAATCTAAGCGCAAATTCATCCGAAAACACTCAAAACACATCAAAATGATCAAATTATCACAAATCGGTGTTTTATGTGTTTTAATTGCAAAAATATCAAAATCGGATGAAAAATGTATCAAGTTTGCAAAATTGGCGCTTTAGTCCCCGAGTTTTAAAAGTTGTCAAATCTAGTCACGGAATTCAAAATGTGAAATTTATCATTCAAGGTCCCTGAAGTATTCTAAGTTGTTTAAAATGATCCTTGAATGATTCTTTGGTCAATTGGCAAGAAAGGTCCCTTAACTTTGGAAATTTACAAAAATAGTCCTTGGACTTTTAAAAATAGATTTTATGCAAAAAGGGCCTTTGTATTATCAATGTATGGCAAATTTAGTCCTTGTGAGAAGTTGGGAAACATGGCACTTTCAGTCCTTGGAGTTTGGCAAAATTACACTTTTGGTCCTTATCTTAAACAAACCAAACGGACACAATATTATTAACAAGCCCAAATCCAATCCAACTACAAGCCCAACCCAACAGCCCCTTGACCCTTGAGCCTTGACCCCCAGGTCACATCCCCTTTTGACCCCTGTCACTATGCCTTTTGACCCCCCATGTTATTAATACACTTCGGTCAAGGAAAGTCAAAAGATGAGAAAACGCGCCCAAGAAAACCAGAGCTACTGTAGCTATGTCTCTCCCATCCCAGATATTCAAAAACCAGAGTGGTTTTCCAACTTTTTCAACATGCCCTCCCATACCATGTTCCCCCCACCTTCTCTACACTCCAAAAGCTTTAATTAACTTAACCAAATTCATTAAAGCTCAAACACGCTCATTGAATTATTTGGCGCCAAAAATGCAAGGTGGGCGGTTATGATTATTCGAATGATCCAATGGTTCAAGAGTGGTGGGAAAGTCTCGAAACATGTGGGAAGTATGAAAAGCCTATAAAGAAGAGGAGTTATGCAATGTATTGTAATATCTAGTGTAATTTTAGTTTACTGTTATGTCGTTTTAATTAAATTTCCATTTCCAGTGTACTTTTAATCTTTCAAGTACTGTTTTAAGCTATCTCAGTGTAATACAAATCTTTCTCAATAAGCAATTTTAAGTTCCAAGTCGTATTTCAGTTTATGCAATTTTCCTTTCAAAATTATCATATTCTGAAATGTTGTTGTTAATGGTTGTTTTGGACTGAGTAAAGCCATTTAAGCTCCTATATAGCTTATGCAAGCTATTAGAAACTCTTAAAACTTTGTCTAGTACTAAAAAGAGAAAATACCAAAAATACTAAATAAATTAGTAAAAATCCAAAAATCACCAGAGATGAAGAAGGAAGCTGAAGCAGTTTGAATCTTTGGATGGCAATGGGTTAGTGAACCTGTGGAGGTTCTATAGGTTGTGTTTGTAATCTTTGTTCTGTGTTCTCAGCTCAAAGTTATTTGTAAGCTTTTGCTCATTTCTTACATTTTACTGTTTAATTCAGTCATTAGCTGTAATCTCTGTATCTTAGTGTTCACTAGTCATAGTTAAGTTAATATAAGCCTTTAAAATCAGTCACTTGTCTTTTTAACTTGTAGTTAGCTAAAATTTCATTTTAAGCATTTAATATAGCATAATTAGTAATTCTGAGTTTTAAGTTGATATTACTGTTGGATCATGTCCTTTTAGTCTCACATATTGATCTTGTAAGGTTTGAAATCAAGTTCATGTTTTATAATTGTGAGTTGCTTTGAAAAAGTTCTTAGGCAGTCATATAAGGGGTGTTTGTTTTAATCTGTTGTATTGTGATAATAAGAGTTTTAGACAGTAAAAGATTTTGGTCTATATCACTTTAGTGTCTATTAACTTGAACAAGTCAAGAAAACCAACACTTCTTTGGAAGAAAGTCAAAAATTCATTTGGACTTAAATTGGGCAGTTACTGTTGACAGTTAATGATGCAGGATCATCATTTTGTGTTCAAAAATTGATAATCTTGCTCAAGTTAGTCTCATTACATCTTAAAACAACATCATCAGTGTTTAAAATCAAATCAAAAGTCACTTTGGTCAACTTTTTGGTTTTTCTAAAAAGTCAAAATTTCAAAAGGTCGTTTTGAATAAACTTGGGAATTTCACGTGGGTTTATTAAAGAGTTTGATTATAAGCTTTGGAGGATTTGTAGTCTAGTTGCTCAAGAAAAATACAAAATAATAGTTCTTAGTTTTTCTTTGTTTGAGTGCTTTTTCAACTGCTTTTGAGAGCACCCGTGAAACCGCCTGTACGCTTCTTGGCACCAAATTGAAAAGCTCACATCGAGCTCATTACTTGTCCAATTCTTGAGTTCTCTGGTTCTTTGGAAAGCCAACATGGTCCTCTTGAAGTTTCAAGTCTTAGTTTTACTTTTGAGCTTGTTTGGTAGTGCATCTAGCTTGAAGCTTGTCCCATTTTCTATGTTAAGCAAAGTGCTTATTTGTTTGTGTTAGCTTAATCAGTGTGCTTCTTGGAATCTTTTAGCCTCATTTCTGTTTAATAAGTTGTTTAAATCTATTTTGAGCTTTTGTTTCAAGTTTCAAGCTTATTTGAGCTTATTTCACCCAAACAAGCTCATAAGCCAACTGTTTGGCCATAAGCTCATTAAAACAGCTTATTTGAGTTTTATAAATTTTTTGTCTTTATTAAAGTTTCATTATATTAGTATATAAGTAGTTTTCAAAAATAAAATTCACAAAAACATCAATATAAAAATAGTGATAGCGTTTATTTAAGATTTTTAGCTTTTAATTTTTCTTTTCAACTTATTAATAAGCAAAACTTGTTTTTCTCTTTTCTTAGGTTTCGTTATCATATAGGATTTTTAGAAAAAGTTTGATTTTCTTTATCTTTTTAGTATTTATTATAATTTTAATTAGTTAAAAATAGTAAATAATTAGTAATAAATAATTAAAAGTCTAAAAATATATTTTCTGTTTTAAAATTAGTTTTATCATATTTTAGATTTTCCAAGTTAAAATTTTATTTTTCCAAGTTTATTTTCTATTTTCTAGTATTTAAGTGTATTTTAAATAGTTATTAATTAATAATAATTAGATAAAAAGTGTGAAAAATATATTTTAGTTTTAAAATTAGTTTTATAGTATTTTAGATTTTCAGAAGCATAAGTTTATTTTTCTAGCCTTATTTTGTATTTTCTTTCATTTTAGAGTATTTATTAAATAGTTAAAATAGTTTTTAATTAATAGTAATTAATTAAATAGTGTTAAAATAATTTTTCTTTTCTAATAATTTTCTTTTATTTTAGGATTCCAAAATGTCATTTTATATTTTTAGGTCTTTTATTTCTTAGTTTTCACTTTTTATTTTGTGCGTATCGTAGTTTTAAAACTTGCGTTTACGTTTCTTTGATCTGGTTGTTGTGCTTTCCAATTCGTGTCCAATTCCATTCCAAATCAATCAAGAGTGTAATTTCTAATCATAACCTTTACGGATCACTATCCTTAGTGATCATTCTATCCTCGAATTTGTGTTAACACACCATCGAGTCTCCTTGGGACTAAACGACCGGGAATCCCTGTATTCTCGATCTTAATTGTATTTGTGTTCGAGCGGTTTAAGTCTTTAGACTTGACTGTTTCTTGTGCAGATCAAAATTTTAGGCGCCATTGCCGGGAGGCTTTAGCGTGTGTTTAGCCATTTTCGGATCCATTGTTGCACATACCCATCATTTGTAAAAAGTTTTGTAAAGTTATAAGAAATCAAAAAAGTCATTAACACTTTTCCTAAAGTGTTAAAACACCAAAAATATAAAACAACAAAACAATCGAACGTTTTCTATTTTGTATTCTCTTTAAGGTGATTCTTGAAGAGATACGATTTGGTTAAGCGGGACGATAACAAAAATATTGTCCAAAAGTTTTGAACCCATCCGCACAAATCTAACCTACGTCTTTTCGGTGGTACTTAATTGAATACATAAAATCAACCACCATAAATCAAGGCGGTGCACTACCTAGCTGGGGTGCGACCATTAATAAGTTCCCGAACATCGATTTAAAACTTGCCTTTGTGTCACTTGTGATTTGGTGTACCTTTTTCAAAAAGCCATTTCATTTGTGATTATTGGTTAAGTTCACTTGTGTTTTGCCTCATTTGTTTTGAAAATTGGTTTTATACATAGTGCATGCGCACTCGTTCTTCCAGTTCTACAAGTCCATTTTCGAACTTGGAAAGATTCCTCAAGACGTAGAGGACGTTCGGCTCCTTCACCGTGGATCGAGGCGTCTACCACCACCACCTCTGTCAAAATGGCGAGAAGACAAACCTATGGCGGAAATGCTCCAAGCACCCACCGAGGGTTATGGAGATGCCATCGTTTTACCGTAATCAATTTCGATCACTTCGAATTGAAGACACATTTGATCCAACTTGTGTCTACAAATCAATTCCATGGGTTTGATCGTGAAGACCCGTATGCACACATCCGTTGGTTTAACAAATTGACTTCAACTATCAATTATAAGGATGTTCCACAAAAGTCATCAAGTTGATGCTTTTCCATTCTCTCTTGAGGGACAAGCCGGAATTGGGTGGAAAAAGAACCCCTCGATCTATCGAAACTTGGGAGGATCTTGTTCAAAAGTTGTGAATTACTTCTTTCCTCCATCAAAGACGACTAATCTTAAAATGAAATTTCGGATTTCGTCAAAATTTCGATGAAAACTTTGGAGGCATGGGAGAGATTCAAAGATCTCCATGAAATGCCCCCATCATGAATTCACGAGCTTAAACAAGTCAATATCTTTACAATGGGTTGATCGGTAATGATCAAGATTCCTTGAATGCCTCCGCATGCGGCAATATCTTGAATCGTAGACCTAAAGATGTGATTGAGATTTGCGAGCAAAATCAAAAGTTCCTATTTCTGCAACAAAGTCAATACTCCTAACACTCCTGCTCCTTCGTCTTAACTCCCCGAGTTAGCGCTCTAGCACCGATGCTCTAACGGATGCCATCCGTTGTATGATTAAGGATGGTTAAGGAAATCAAAAGCGAAATTCATAAGCTCGAGCCAATCAAAGCCGTAAACAAGGTGTGTGAAACTTGTAGTGGTCCACACGCGTACTATGATTGTCAAGCAACCGATGCTTCCTTTTACCAAGCCCGTAGCTAGGTAAACCATAATCAATACCGACCACATCTTGAACCACACTACCGTGCTAACACTAATCGTGCACCACCCGGTTTCAACCGAATCATAACATGCACAACCGAATCAAAACCAACCAAGAATGAACCAAGGTTATCAAAACCAAGGTAATTTCTATCCTGGACCCAATCAAGGTTTCCAACATCGGGGAACCTTCATCAAAACAATTTCAATCGAGGGAATCAAATTCATGGGAATATGAATCCTAATCAAGGGAATTTTGGTCATAATCAAAACATCTGACCTCAAATTGTCCCTCCAGCTCCTCCGTCATTACTCCTCCGGGACCATCATCGATGAGTTCTTGAAGCGGTTCATGAAATCCCAAGATGAAATGAACCGGTTGTTGGTCGGTCGATTAGCGATCGAAGAAGTCTTTAAATGATCGACCCTCGGGCTCGGTACTTTACCGAGCAACACGATCGCTAACCCGAGGCGATGCCAAAGCGATCACAACCAGTGGTGTTTCATACCTGGACTGCTTTGTTCCTACTACCTCTTCTTCCTCTTCTCTTCCTAAGGTAGTAGGCGGTGAACCTCCAAAACACAATGGACCTCGACTCCTATGCCACCTCCACCTGTGCCAATGAGTCAAGTTACCAAGGATACTACGGACAAGGTGCATTATTCAAGCCCCGAAGTATCAAGACACGTCCTACCCGGTAGTCCAACCTCAAGTTGTCCGAAACCCCCAATCAAGGAGTTGTGTTTGAACATCACAGTAGCTCTAATGAGAAATCCAAATCTTCTCTTCCTTACCCATCTAGAATGCATGATGAGAAGCTTAAGGACAAAAACAAAGAGCAAATGGAGAAATTTTTCCAAATTTTCAATGAATTGCACTTTGATATAAGCTTCGTTGATGCTCTCGTTCTCATGCCCAAATTTGCATCTACTCTCAAAGGGTTACTAAGCAACAAAGATAAGTTATCCGAAATGGCTAAAACCCTCTCAATGAGCAATGCTCGTGGTCCTTCTTAAAAGCTTCCGAAAAGCTTGAAGACCCAGCAAGTTTTAATCCCATGTGATTTCTTGGGATGGTTCAATGCTCCGCCTTGGCGATCTTGGCGCTAGCATTAACCTCATGCCACTCTCGGTGTGGAAGAAACTTTCTCCCCGAACTTACTCCTACTTGTATGACTCTCGAGCTAGCGGATCGCATAATAACTCGTCCTCTTGGAATAGCCGAGGATGTCGTGGTAAAAGTAGGAAGTTTCATTTCCCACCGACTTTGTTGTAGTAAACTTTGATGCGGATCCAAGAGTTCCCTCATCTTAGGGAGAGCTTTCTTGAGAGCGAGCCGTGCTCTAATCGATGTATTATTTGAAGAGTTGACTTTACGGGTTGATAACGAAGCACTCACGTTGAATATCAACCAGAACTCCAAACCTCTGAACAAACATAGTGTTGCCACAATCGATCAAAAATCCAAAAGAATCGATGCAACACTCTCTAATTTCACGGTTAAGAGTGTTCACCAAAAACGTGCTGAGCTAAAAGCTATGAAAATCAACCCTGGTTCAAACAAATGGTTTGAAAGTTGTACTAAGGGAGTCATGAGTATTCTTGATGATGATGATCTTGATTCGGAGACTTCATCGGAAGTGGTGGAAACTGCTAGCTCTAAGAGCACACCACTTGTCCCACCTCCAGAATCAGTTTGTCGTATTGAGCTTGTTAACTCTGTGGATGAAGCTGAATTCTCTTCAAAGGATCCAATCATATTTGAAAATCAACCTATCATAGCCAATTCTACTCCTTCTATCACTCCTTTTGAGGGAAGTGACTCAATCTTGGAAGAGATTGATGCATACTAGCTAGTGATTACATTCCTTGGGAGATTGATCACGCCCAATTGATATCGAAGCGGGACATACTTCTCATTGAGAAGTTGCTTTATGGAGATAAATCATCCATTTCATATCCCGATCCTATTGTTTCCGACTTTTCCATTCCTTCCTCAATCCGGATGAGGAAGATGATAATTTTGGAAAGAAGTCGATGCTTTTCTAAGTGATGAATCAATCCCAACAAGGGTTGATGATTCTTACCTTGATTCGAGAGGGACATCCTTTTCTTAACAGTTTATTAAACGAAGAATCGTCCCCAATCCTCCCTTCCGAAACTCCTTTGATAATCACCATACAAGCTTAAAGTTTAAGCTTAAAAGCGTTAAAATGGTGATTTACTTTTTCTAATGAAGAATGGACATGCATTGTAATGCACATATTTATTCCATTCTTCACGAATGGTGTGGTTGCTCTTTCCCTTTTCTCTTCCGGGAATGAGGACACCATTTTTGACCCCGGTATTATGCTTTATAGTTTCTACTATTAAAATACCGGTTATATCTCGTCGGAGTGGAACTTTCTGATGTTCATGTGTTTATTAACATTGTGAATGAAAGTCCGATTGAGATTGGTTGTCCACGTAACTTTCCCCATGAACCAATGAATGCGGGGATCGAGTCAAGCTAATGACTCGGTAATCAAAAACATTAGCACGCACCATATGGGTTTTCACCCATAATACATCTTCTTACCCCTTTCTACCACCCTAGTGTGGGGAGTTTTCCCACTTTGTTGTATATTCTCATTCTTTCTAAAAAAAAAAAAAAAAAAAAAAAATCTTCTTTCTAAATAAATGGCGTAATATTTCCTTTTACGTTCTTTGTTTGGCATAACCGCGGTACTTTGAATATTGAGGGCAATATTCATTTCTAAGTGTGGGGGAATTCTCACGAATTTCATATATATTATCTACCCAATTCCCGTTTTGGCCAAAATTTTTTTTTTTTTGGAGTAAGTGTTTACACTTTCTCATTTGGTTATCGATCCGCCATGTACGTAAGACAAAAGGATTAGCTAATCCAGAGCAAACGGCTCTTGGTAAAGATTTCTCAAATCCGTTTATATGGCTTGCAATTTGCCCAAAATTGTATGGTTCTTCGACTCCCATCATCCTCAAAAGATAATGAGTTGGCTAGCCCGCAAGGTTATGGCTTGTGGTAAAGGCGTGGAAAATCCATAATTGGTATTCACTCACCAAAGATAATCTTGATAATTTATCTAAGAGTTGGCTAGTCCGGAAAGTGCGGCACGGTAAAGACACATCAAATCCGTTATATGGTTTATGATTTGCCAATAAATCATCGGTTATCGTTGTACCAAGATTCTTACTTGAATCAAAACAATTGGCTACTCGAGCGATGGCTTTTGGTAAAGAGTTTTCAAATCCATCAAGGTTTTCTCAAATCATTGCTAGGGACTAGCAATATCTCGATGTGGGGATTGATGAGTTTCAAATACTCATCATTTTACATAATCTAAAGCGCAAATTCATCGAAAACACTCAAAACACATCAAAATGATCAAATTATCACAAATCAGTGTTTTATGTGTTTTAATTGCAAAAATATCAAAATCGGATGAAAAATGTATCAAGTTTGCAAAATTGGCGCTTTAGTCCCCAGAGTTTTAAAAGTTGTCAAATCTAGTCCTGGAATTCAAAATGTGGAAATTTATCATTCAAGGTCCACAAGTATTCTAAGTTGTTTAAAATGATCCTTGAATGATTCTTTGGTCAATTGGCAAGAAAGGTCCCTTAACTTTGAAATTTACAAAATAGTCCTTGGACTTTTAAAATAGATTTTATGCAAAAGGGCCTTTGTATTATCAATGTATGGCAAATTTAGTCCTTGTGAGAAGTTGGGAAACATGGCACTTTCAGTCCTTGAGTTTGGCAAAATTACACTTTTGGTCCTTATCTTAAACAAACCAAACGGACACAATATTATTAACAAGCCCAAATCCAATCCAACTACAAGCCCAACCCAATGACCCCTTGACCCTTGAGCCTTGACCCCAGTGTCACATCCCCTGACCCTGTCACTATGCCTTTTGACCCCCGTGTTATTAATACACTTGGTCAAGGAAAGTCAAAAGATGAGAAAACGCTACCAAGAAAACCGAGCTCTGTAGCTATGTCTCTCCCATCGGATATTCAAAACCGAGTGGTTTTCCAACTTTTCAACATGCCCTCCCATACCATGTTCCCCCCTTCTACACTCCAAAAGCTTTAATTAACTTAACCAAATTCATTAAAGCTCAAAACCGCTCATTGAATTATTTGGCGCCAAAATGCAAGGTGGACGGTTATGATTATTACGAATGATCCAATGGTTCAAGAGTGGTGGGAAAGTCTCGAAACATGTGGGAAGTATGAAAAGCCTATAAAGAAGAGGAGTTATGCAATGTATTGTAATATCTAGTGTAATTTTAGTTTCTTGTTATGTCGTTTTAATTAAATTTCCATTTCGATGTACTTTTAATCTTTCAAGTCTTGTTTTAAGCTATCTCGATGTAATACAAATCTTTCTCAATAAGCAATTTTAAGTTCCAAGTCGTATTTCGGTTTATGCAATTTTCCTTTCAAAATTATCATATTATGAAATGTTGTTGTTAATGGTTGTTTTGGATGAGTAAAGCCATTTAAGCTCTATATAGCTTATGCAAGCTATTAGAAACTCTTAAAACTTTGTCTAGTACTAAAAGAGAAAATACCAAAATACTAAATAAATTAGTAAAATCCAAAATCACCGAGATGAAGAAGGAAGTCAAGCGGTTTGAATCTTTGGATGGCAATGGGTTAGTGAACTGTGGAGGTTCTATAGGTTGTGTTTGTAATCTTTGTTACGTGTTCTCACTCAAAGTTATTTGTAGCTTTGCTCATTTCTTACATTTCTTGTTTAATTCGGTCATTAGTTGTAATCTCGTATCTTAGTGTTCACTAGTCATAGTTAAGTTAATATAAGCCTTTAAAATCGATCACTTGTCTTTTTAACTTGTAGTTAGCTAAAATTTCATTTTAAGCATTTAATATAGCATAATTAGTAATTACGAGTTTTAAGTTGATATTCTTGTTGGATCATGTCCTTTTAGTCTCACATATTGATCTTGTAAGGTTTGAAATCAAGTTCATGTTTTATAATTGTGAGTTGCTTTGAAAAGTTCTTAAGCGATCATATAAGGGGTGTTTGTTTTAATCATTGTATTGTGATAATAAGAGTTTTAGACAGTAAAAGATTTTGGTCTATATCACTTTAGTGTCTATTAACTTGAACAAGTCAAGAAAACCAACACTTCTTTGGAAGAAAGTCAAAAATTCATTTGGACTTAAATTGGGCAGTTACTGTTGACAGTTAATGATGCAGGATCATCATTTTGTGTTCAAAAATTGATAATCTTGCTCAAGTTAGTCTCATTACATCTTAAAACAACATCATCAGTGTTTAAAATCAAATCAAAAGTCACTTTGGTCAACTTTTGGTTTTCTAAAAAGTCAAAATTTCAAAAGGTCGTTTTGAATAAACTTGGGAATTTCACTGTGGGTTTATTAAAGAGTTTGATTATAAGCTTTGGAGGATTTGTAGTCTAGTTGCTCAAGAAAATACAAAATAATAGTTCTTAGTTTTTAGCTTGTTTGAGTGCTTTTTCAACTCGCTTTTTGAGAGCACACATCTCGTGAAAATGCCACATGTTGCTTCTTGGCACCAAATTGAAAAGCTTGCATCGAGCTCATTACTTGTCCAATTCTTGAGTTCTCTGGTTCTTTGGAAAGCCAACATGGTCCTCTTGAAGTTTCAAGTCTTAGTTTTTACTTTTGAGCTTGTTTGGTAGGGTGCATTAAGCTTGAAGCTTGTCCCATTTTATGTGTTAAGCAAAGTGCTTATTTGTTTGTGTTAGCTTAATCAGTGTGCTTCTTGGAATCTTTTAGCCTCATTTCTGTTTAATAAGCTTGTTTAAATCTATTTTGAGCTTTTGTTTCAAGTTTCAAGCTTATTTGAGCTTATTTCACCCAAACAAGCTCATAAGCCAACTGTTTGGCCATAAGCTCATTAAAACAGCTTATTTGAGTTTTATAAATTTTTTGTCTTTATTAAAGTTTCATAATATTAGTATATAAGTAGTTTTCAAAATAAAATTCACAAAACATCAATATAAAAATAGTGATAGCGTTTATTTAAGATTTTTAGCTTTTTAATTTTTCTTTTCAACTTATTAATAAGCAAAACTTATTTTTCTTTTTCTTAAGTTTACATTATCATATAGGATTTTTAGAAAAGTTTGATTTTCTTTATCTTTTAGTATTTATTATAATTTTAATTAGTTAAAAATAGTGGATAATTAGTAATAAATAATTAAAAGTCTAAAAATATATTTTCTGTTTTAAAATTAGTTTTATCATATTTTAGATTTTTCCAAGTTAAAATTTTATTTTTCCAAGTTTATTTTCTTTTTCTAGTATTTAAGTGTATTTTAAATAATTATTAATTAATAATAATTAGATAAAAGTGTGAAAAATATATTTTTAGTTTTAAAATTAGTTTTATAGTATTTTAGATTTTCAGAAGCATAAGTTTATTTTTCTAGCCTTATTTTGTATTTTCTTTCATTTTAGAGTATTTATTAAATAGTTAAAATAGTTTTAATTAATAGTAATTAATTAAATAGTGTTAAAATAATTTTTCTTTTCTAATAATTTTCTTTTATTTTAGGATTCCAAAATGTCATTTTATATTTTTAGGTCTTTTATTTCTTAGTTTTCACTTTTTATTTTGTGCGTATCGTAGTTTTAAAACTTGCGTTTACGTTTCTTTGATCTGGTTGTTGTGCTTTCCAATTCGTGTCCAATTCCATTCCAAATCAATCAAGAGTGTAATTTCTAATCATAACCTTTACGGATCACTATCCTTAGTGATCATTCTATCCTCCGAATTTGTGTTAACACACCATTGAGTCTCCTTGGGACTAAACGACCCGGAATCCCTGTATTCTCCGATCTTAATTGTATTTGTGTGCGGCGGTTTAAGTCTGTTTAGACTTGGTATTTTCTTGAGATCAATACTATACTTTGGTAATAGTGGATGACTACTCTAGGTATACTTGGACAAAATTTTTAAAGAACAAAGCGGAAACCTTTAACTATTTTGAAATATTAAGCAAAAGATCCAAAGACAACTAGGAAAACCCATAGTGTCTATTAGGACGGATCATGGTAGGGAATTCGATAATGAAGTGCAATTCGGAGCTTTTGTGACGCTAATGGTATTACTCACAACTTCTCGGCTCCACGCACTCCACAATCGAATGGGGTAGTAGAAAGAAAGAATAGAACCCTTCAAGAAATGAGTAGAACCATGCTTAACGAACAATCCATACCTCAAAAATTTTGGTGTAATCTTGTTGATACCTCAGCGTACATACTCAATCGAGTCTTAATTAGACCAATCTTAGGTAAAACTCCATATGAGTTACTCAGAGGCAAAAGCCTACTTTAAATCATTTTAGAGTCTTTGGAAGCAAATGCTTCATTCTTAACACTAAAGATTACCTTACAAAATTTGATCCTAAATCAACCGAAGGTATCTTTCTAGGTTACTAGCCTAATAGCAAAGCTTACGTCATATTAAACAAAGAAACAATGAAGGTAGAAGAGTCATTAAACATAAAATTTGATGAAAGTCCACCCAAACCCTCTCCACCTCTTGTCGATGGCGAGATCATAGAAAGTGAAGCTATTGTAATTAAGAAAAGATAAGCGAAGAAGAAGAACCTTCAATTAGTGAAATCACAAACATTAAAGAGTCCAAAGATCACCCGTAGATAAGGTCATACGAAAGCTAAGCGAGCGAACATTAAGGTCTCAAGTTCAAAACCTAAGTAGCTTATTTTGTTTTGTTTCAACTATAGAACCTAAGAACACAAGAAGCCATAAAAGATGAAAGTTGGGTAATGGCTATGCAAGAAGAATTAAATCAATTTGTTTCTAATGATGTTTGGACACTTGTCCCTCCACCTAGTAATCAAACCATAATAGGAACAAAATGGGTGTATAAAACAAATTAGATGCAAGCGGAGTAGTATCTAGGAACAAGGCTAGACTCGTTGCCCAAGGGTATAACCAACAAGAAGGAATAGACTTTGATGAGACCTATGCCCCGTGGCTAGATTAGAGTCTATAAGAATACTTCTTGCGTATGCTTGTGCTAATGATCTAAAGCTTTATCAAATGGATGTCAAAAGCGCTTTTCTAAATGGTCTTATTAATGAAGAAGTATATGTAGCTCAACCTCCGGGCTTCATCGATTTTGAAAAACCCAAACACGTTTATAAATTAAAGAAAGCCCTTTATGGTCTTAAACAAGCTCCAAAAGCTTGGTATGATAGACTCAAGTCCTTTTTAATTAAACATAACTATACCATGGGGTTAGTTGACAACACACTTATACTAAGAAAAAGGAGTCACACATAATCATAGTACAAATATACGTAGATGATATTATATTCGGATCCACTTGTCAAGACATGTGTGATGATTTCTCTAAAATCATGCATGACGAGTTCGAGATGAGTATGATGGGAGAACTTAGTTTCTTTCTTGGTCTACAAATTAAACAAGTAGAAGATGGTATCTTCTTGATCAATCTAAATACATCAAGGAGATGTTAAAGAAATTTGGTCTAGAAGAGTCGAAACCAATTAGGACACCCATGTCATCCGACACCAAACTCACAAAAGATGAAGACAGCGAATCCGTAGATAATACTAAATATCGTGGCATGATAGGTAGTCTTCTCTACCTCACGGCAAGTAGGCGGATATCATGTTTAGTGTACGCCTATGTGCTAGGTTTCAAGAAAACCCCAAAACTTCACACCTAGAAGCCGTAAAAGAATTTTTAGATACATTAAGGGTACAACACAATTAGGATTATGGTATCCTAAGGCACGGGTGTAGAAACAATTGTATATGCAAATTCGACCATGCGAGGATTACGTTGATAGAAAAAGTACAAGTGGAGTGTGTACTTTCATGGGATGTTGTTTAACATCATGGTTTTCTAAGAAACAAACGGCTCTAGCAATATCAACAACCGAAGCCGAGTACGTCTCCGCCGGCAAAGCATGCCAACAAGCACTATGGATGAAACAAGCGTTAGTAGACTACGGCATTCATCTAAGCGACATAGCCATTCTATGTGACAACAAAGGTGCCATCGACTTAAGCAAGAATCCGGTATTGCATTCTCGCACCAAGCATATAGAGATTCGTCATCACTTCTTAAGAGACAATGTTCAAAAGGGGAACATTTCTATTGAGAAAGTAGCATCCGAAGATAACATAGCCGACGTCCTCACCAAACCGTTGATGCGGGAACAATTCAACCTACTTCGTCTTGGTCTTGGTTTAATGGAACACACGTCGTAATTTATTTTGACTCTACAAGGTATGTAAACACTAGCCTTCTTCCTTCTGAGTCTAGGATCTCTATTTCACACACAACTCACAAACAATACGGAATTTTCAAAACCCAAAGATAAGTTTTATATACACATTTTTTGCTTTCCCACTTTTTATATACATTTTCAAAGAAAACCTACTTTCACAATGTTTTCTAAAGGATGATACCTTCAGTATCAATTTCACAAAAGCAATTTCTCACGTTTAGGACAAATCGCTTTTCATTATTAATACAAAGTAAAACCCGTTTTCATTGCATCTCATGTCTTTTGAATGCTAAAGGGACACATAACTAATATGTGTTTTCGGTACATTCATTTAAGCTACAATGAATTAGGAGCATTGACAACACAAGATTACGTACTCATGTACTAAATATGTGTTTTCGGGTTATCTCAATAGGATACTTTTATACTTCTAGTTTAGTTTTATTTCTTTTTAGGGTCGAGATAACGCAACTCCAAATAGTTTGCATATAGGCACACAATAGGCAAAAATATTTCCAAAGGAGAATTTTGTCTTGCTGAAACACTGGACCCACGGATCCCAACCTTCATCTTTGGACGGATCCCTCGAGGAAGGATTCGTGGGATCCGTGTATCTGTGTTTTCAACTTCTATTTTGTCACTTTGGATATAAAATCCACATTTGCTTCATTTTGGGAGTATGCTATTTAATGCTTGTGTTCTCATGATCACATGCCTTGAATTCATATCTAATCATTAGATTTTAATCCACATTTTGGGTCAACATTCATTACCATATGTTGGTTTTCTATATATATAACTCCCAAAATGCTTGCATACTCCATCTCCTTCACAAACACACTTCATCATGTCATCCAAAAACCCTTTAAGAGAAACATCTAGTACAAACAATCATGATATCCAAACCTTTGTACTTCCATCATCCAAAATACCACAATCAAATGCTAGGATATCCGCACGGATTAGTATCCGATCTTGTTGTTTAGCAAAACCAACCTCAAATGATTCATCCTCAAATAACTCACCACAAGATGCTTCCATTATAGCACCACCCTCATCACCAACAAGTACACCAACTTCATCACCACCTAAAATAACTCTTTTGGAACTCCTTAGGACTCCAACAAGATCTACCCAACCTAAAGAAAAAGAAATAGTCTTTTCCACACCCCCCACATCACCAAATACTATTTTTCAAGATCTTGAAACATCACCACCTCTAGCTCCCATCACATTACAAGAACATCTAGGTTCTTTTCCACCACCACGTACAAACATTCCAGATTTTGATCCATATTTTCCTATTTTTCCACCACAACTTCCGCATAACTCAAATCAAAACAACCCGTAAAACTTCCGCACTCCTTACCCACATCATTTACATTGTGAACATTGCCAATCCACTAGGGAAATTGCAATAGAAGTTAGGGAAGAAATGCGTTTCATACTCAACCTCATCCTTGATCGCATCAATACCATTACTCATCAAAACCTCCATCCATAACCTTATGCAAGCATGGAAGGAATCTCTACTACTATTTTTCACTTTTAATATCTTTTTGTCATTTTCAAGAACAAGTCTTGTTCTTATTCTTACATGTTTTTAAGTGGCTTTACTACCACTACAATTTTTCGTTTTATTACAAGGCCTTGTTTACATACCTTGGCTCCCTATCTTGTTTCTCGACAACCATAAGATCATTTAAGCATGTTACTAACTTTTCTTTTGTAGATTTTTTTCTTCTCTTGGCGCCCAAACTAGGGGAGCTACCGTCAAGGGGAGTAAGAAATCGTAGACTACTTTTTCCTCCAAGGGTTAACTTTTGTTTCGACAAAAGGGGAGAAAAGTAAAACTTAGGAGCTTTCAAAACTTACATCTATTCTTAAGTTTTACTCATCATAACATTATATTTTGTCATCAACAAAAGGGGAGATTGTTAATACAAATAAACCATAAAACGTTTATTAATATTTTGCGATCTCTTTGTGTTTTGTTGATAACATATATAATGTTGTCTTAAATATAATTATAAGGATACATGTTATTTTTGTAAAGCATTTACATATAATCTTTTAAATACAAAATGTAGTAACTAAAAGCATTTGTTGTAATAGTTAATTTGGATGGGTAAAATCACAACCCATGGATCTTAACCCATACCCAAGAGACTTGATACAATGTATACTTAGATACATTGAATCTAGATATAACCCATGGACCAACCCATGACCCATAACCAAAACCCATGGGCAAAGAGGCGTTCCACGGATCCCTAGCTTTGTGCTAGCGGATCCCAGTGGAAGGGATCCGTGGGATCCGTGTGAACAGTGAGGAAATTTTCCTATAAATAGAGAGCCATTTCTTCATTCTAACTCACCCTCTTCTTACTAAATCTTTCATACACTCTCATTCTCTTCTAACATATAGATCACTTGATCTAGAGAGTTGTTCTTCTTTTCTTTCTATTTGTGATCTTCATATAGGTCCTTCTAAGGCGAGATCACGAGCATTCTACAAGTCATCCAAGCAAGGGTCCTTGATTGATTTGTCACTCCATAAGATTTACGTAGCGAAGATCTTGTATTTGATATTTCACATATTTGTTGTGTAATAGTTGTGTTGGTTTGGTCCACGTGCTACGGACTCGGTATCTAGCTTTGTACCGGATAAAGTGTAAGCAACGTTGTGAAGGCTTCTCCGCCAAGTGAAGGAGTTTGTTGACATAGTGCTTGAACTCTCGAGTAGGTGACTCGGGGAGTGGAGTAGGGCAAGGAAGGTGTCCTTGTAGCCGAACCACTATAAATCGGTTGTGTCATTTCTATCCCTTATCTTTGTTTATTTGCTTACATTATCATTAGATCTATACGTTCTCAACATCCATACGATTTCACATAATATCGAATCTAAAGTTTTTTGAAATCAACTTAAAATCGGCAAAACTATTCAACCCCCCATTCTAGTTTTCCACACAAGTCTAGCATAGCAATGAGAGCATGTAAGAGTAGCACATAAGCAATCAAATGAGATCGAGCTCACAAATAACACAGAGGTTTATCAAACTTAACAAGCACTATTCAAGAAGCTCAAAACATATTTACAATCTAGATTTGTAAATCGTTTGTGCAAGGTATGTGTCAAGAAAGAAAAGAGTAATTGATAGTGTTCAAGACAATAGAGTTGTGAGCTGCTAGTTCAAGAAAATCCTATACTTCATCCAGAAGGTGGATTTGTTTGTTTGTGGAGATGAAGGAGTTGTGTTTAGAAGAGTAAGTGTTGGATATAGAAGGGCTTGAAGCAAGTACGGTTTTGTGAGATGGTTTTATCTAAGAGATGTTTACCTATGTGTTGAGTAAGAAACATATGTATATGCGTCCTTAAGAAAGTGAATTGTTTAGAAGGTTGTTTTGTTTAGTGAAGGTAATGAACTAAGTATAGTCATTATGGATGGTGATTAGCATATAATGAACTTCATCCTTGAAGTCATGTAGCTCTTCTCGATCAAAGTAAGATAATCGCTTGATGAGGCAAGTGTTTGTGATTGACTAACAAAAGAAAAATCAATTTTACAACTTGTTTGATTAGTAATCCTAAGGCGATGAAGATTTTATGTTAACTATAGAAGTTTAAAGAAGTCCATATGGAGAACAATTTGGAGAACAAAAATGGAGAACAAATGTGGAGAACAAGTCTGGAGAACAAATATGGAGAACACATATGGAAAACAAATCTGGAGAACAAGTCTGGAGAACAATTCTGGAGAACCATTATGGAGAACAAATATGGAGAACAAGTATGGATAACAAGTATGGAGAACAAGTCTCGAGAACAAATATGGAGAACAAGTATGGATGAGCGAGTTCAACATATGTTGTTGGAAAGCTCGAGTTTGGATTTTCGGATATGATCAATTATATTGCGTTGCAAAATAATTTACTTGAGTATCTCGGATGAAATAATCAAGTTGTCAATCCTACTATGAAGCTTGGAAAGCGATCATAGAAAAGGAAACTGGAAACTACATCATCAACACAAGTGTTGGTTATGATCCGATGTACATTTCAGAAAACGACACAAGAAAATATGAAATCAAGAAATCATATAAGCACATAATACACTTATGTTGCACACATGACCAACTCAACAAGAGGTCTTTTAGTATATTACATGTTTTAAACATTATTCAACTTATATGACTTATCTATGCATTTAAAATAACATTTTTGACACAACTAGATGTTATCCCAAACACTCCTTCAAATAGCACATTGATTAGTAAAATAATACTAAATCGAAAAACAAGAGAATGAATAGCAAGGTGAGGAAATCACATATGTTATTCAAACAAACAAGCATAAGAGCTATTTGAGATAAGCACATAATCAAGTAATACAAGGTAAAACAATTAATCATTTAGCATAGCATACGAAAGTTTTTTTCATCGCTTTGTGTTAAACATAAACATGTATACCAAGCTTGATTAGTTTACTTTATATTTATGACCAAAACCTTAGTTTCAAAAGAAGACACACTGTTATTCAAAGACGAAAACATCCGTCTCCAATTATTACATCTTTACAAGCACTTGATGAATCCTTTTCTAGCCGTAACCATGTTAGGAGATATCTAAGGGCACTTCCATCGAAGTGGAGATCCAAGGTGACGGCAATCGAAGAGTCAAAAGATTTGACAATCCTCACCCTCGATGAACTCATAGGCAACCTAAAAGTCTACGAGCTTGTCCTTGCTAAAGATTCCGAAGCCTCAAAGGTGAAAGAGAAACACAAATCTCTTGCCCTTAAAGCCAAAAAGGTTTCAAGCTTGAGTAACAAGATATCTAACAATTAAACTTCAAAGAAAAAATCAACAAAACACTTTTCATATTATGCTTATTATAAGAGAGAAACATATATCACTATTTTATCCACAAGAAATTAGCACGTTTTTTATCAACTAATTGTAACTAAGAGAACATACCTTTGCTATATTCCCTTTTTATGGTTTTAGAAACCATAGACACGAAATACTCCATAAGCTTTTAAAATACTTAGTCGTATTTTAAGAAAGCAAGTTGTGATCACTTTTGATTCTTCATTGGGTGTTAACTTCATTTTTCCTCAGATAGAACGAAGTCATTCAAAGAATCCTAGCATGAAGATTTCTCAAAAGAAAATGTTAGAATGATCTATCATTATCCAGTATTTAAAATGTAAAGATTTCTAAAACATGAATTTTTGTTTTAAGAAATATCCTTCTTTGTAGTTTTCAAATATACATGGATCGTATCAAGTTTATAAAGTACAACATACTCTAAGAAACTTGGTAACGAAGCTCTGGTACCAATTGTGGAAAACTAGAAGGGGGTTGAATAGTTTTACCGATTAAAACTTTGTTTTAAACTATTTAGATCGACTTATGTCAATCTATTTAATGTGTATGTTAGATGTTGATAGATAAGCATATAAATAAGTAATGCAAAGAGAAAGAGTAAGAAACACAAAACCACAACACGAGTATTTATAGTGGTTCGTCTACAAGGACACCATCCTTGCCCTACTCCACTCCCCGAGTCACCTACTCGAGAGTTCGTAAGCACTACACAACACAAGCTCCTTAATGTGGAGGAGAAGCCTTCACAACATCGCCTACTCTTTATCTGGTACAAGGCTAGACACCGGGTTCCTCCACGAGGTAGAACCAAACCTATCACAACGTCGCCTACACTTTATCCAGTACAAGGCTAAATACCGAGTTCCATTACAAAGGATGAACTACTACCCAACACTACACCAATACACAACAACCCCAAAGGAGACACACTCCTTATTAGAACATCATAAGGATATCACTATCCTTTGACCCAAACTAACTATCTTGTACATCGATGCACCATATCGATTGTACACCCTTGGCACCTTTCACTAATGCCTTCTACACAACCCTTTGACACCTTTCACTAATGCCTTTGACACGACCCTTCGGCACCCTTCACTAATGCCTTCGACATGGACCTTCGGCACCTTTCACTAATGCCTTTAACACGGACCTTCGGCACCTTTCACTAATGCCTTTACCATAAAACTTCTAAGGAGGGAGGAAAGAACTATCAACAAGATAACTTCAGTAGTCTTGATGATGACGAATCTTGGCAACCCATGGACTTGAGCTTGCACTACTTCAAGAGGTGTTAATCTTGCCTTTAAGAGGAACCTAGAGAATCACACAAACACAAAACTCCATAGAAAGATCCTTTGGATATGAGGTTAGAGAGTTTACAATACTAAGAGAGAGTATGTGTAAAAAGGGTGAGTTGCAAGAGAGAAATGACTCACAATTTATAGGAAAATTTCTCTACTGTTCCCCGGTTCCCTCCCCAGAGGGATCCGGCTAGTGCAGTCTAAGGGATCTGGCAGCTGGGTCAGCATAAGTCCGGATTTTGGGTTGCAAACCGGGTCATGGGTTATGGGTTATGAACCATGGGTTATACAAGATACAATGTATCTAGACATTGGGTCATGGATCATGGATAATACCCAACATGACTTCATGCATGATGTCATGAAATGGGTCATGGATCAAGCTCCATGGGTATGGGTCATGGACCTTGGGTTTTACCCAACTACATTCGATGTATCTAGTCAATGGGTCAAGTACTTAGATTTTTACCCATTACAATATAAATATGCACATTTCCATATTATGTAAACACTAGTTGTTATACATATGTATTTCTATAAAATGTTAACACTATTACTTGTTTAGTGTTTTATATGAAAATGTAAGTGTGTTAGTAAACTATTGGCTCAAACCATTTATGTATTTTATTTGTTTCCTTAAAATGATTTTACGTTTCTTATCGACAAAACATTAGAAGATCGTAAAATATAAATAAACGTTTTTACGGCTTATTTGTATTAACAAGATAAGCTATAAACAGTTGGAGATAGGATACTAAACAGCCAATAAATCTACTTTTACAACTTGAATGATTAGTAAGCAAGCAAGAAACAAGATCATAAAGAGGCTAGAACAGACACTATGTTAAGGAAATTTTGATTTTTAAGTACCCATGAGTAAACTGCAATTTTAACACTAATACTTTAAGACACTAACTAAAAACTTTAAAACTAACTAAATGAATCTAAATTACCTTCCTCAATACAACTAAATAAGACCCTAGATGGCTTATGCCATATAAGCTGATTCAAAAGCTTGTACAAATAGAAACTTTGGAAAATCAACTTAACCTTCATAAAACTTTTCAAATTTGCTTAAAAACCTTTAAGTATTGTTGATAAACTTGAATGAAAGTATTTTGAAATCCAATTCTTGACCAAAATGTCAAGAACAAAGTTGTGCCAAACAGTCCTGTAGGTGACTGTTTGGGTTTCAAAAATAATTTAAGCTTATAAAAATTGATGTCTTTTGACTCTAAGTGATTAAAGAAGACCAAATTATAGATTAACACTTACTTTTAACAATTATTAAGCTGAGAAATATGCTTAAGCTACATTTGACTTTTCTGTTGACTGTCTTTGACTTTATTGAACTTTTTGAAAATAAAACTGAATTTAAACAACACAAACCCACAAAAAGCTATGAGAAGCTTTCATGAACTTGTGAGAACAGAGAATGGAAGCTTATGAAACAATAATTAATGGAAGCTTAAAGATAAATTGATCTTAACCTTCCATTCACCATCTCATCATCCTTTCATCTAGCAGCCCTTGGATCATCTATGTGATGTGTTTCAACCAATGGAAATGCTGGGAATTGCCAAGGTGGCATTCCCATGCTTTGTCAGCCTGATAAGATGCTAGTACTATGTTGCACAGGGGTAAGGTGGGGATTTTGGGTTGAGGAAGAATATATACAGTAGTGGCGGGAGGGAAATTTTGGTTATTTTTAATATTTTTTGACTGAGGTTTAATTGGGTGTTTGACTTGAGTTTGGGTAAAAATACGGGTCAAGGGATAATAGGTGAAAACGGGTATGGTTGGTTAACTTGGGCTTGTAGTTGGTTTAGTTGGGTTGGGTAAAGATGGGTTGTGTTTTATTTTGGTTTTGGATTTGGACTAGTAATAGTGTTGTATCCGGATAGAAGGATTATTAATCATAAGGATCAATTATGACACTTTGTGAAATTACAAGGACCAAATATGTATTTTAGGTAAAATTGGTGAGTAGTTGATCCAAAAACCGTAAAACTGAATTCCCAGCTCCTCTTTCACACTCTTCTCTTTCCCGTGCTCGGTTTTCTTCTGTTTTGTCTTTTCTTTGTTTGTTATGAGATATCCGTACCTGCACATGCATAAACTCAAGAAACACACAAATATTAGGCATTAACGGCTCGTTTTCGGTTTATTTGGGTCGGTTTTGATAAAGAAAAGGTATATGTTTTCACATATACCAAAATCCCCCAAACTAACGTATTGTCGTGTCCTCACGCAATGTCATCAAATCATGCTTCTAAAACCAAAGATTCCAACCTCTTTCTACTAACGCTATGTAAAGTAGCAAAGCTTCCTCAAAAGATATTAAGAAATCCTTAGCTCTAAAAACTCCCCGTTAAACCAAGTTATTTCATATATAGATATAACATTTAGGCACTTTCCATTTTGTGTGACGGTTTGTTGAACTTTCATGTCTATCAATAACTCTCACATATTTTTGAAAGACATTTTAGGATCACGGAGTAGGAAACACAACTCATAAAGAAGTGACCATACGGATAAAATTAATCGTCCTTGATTTTTCACGAGATCCCAAACTAAGCTTCAAATCGAAATCACTCGCTATATACAAATTAGATTCTAACGCTACCCATAGATGCTACTTGTGCACGCTTAGCTACTTTTCACTCCCATAATCCTAATTCCTCTAAGGATTTTATTTTGAAAATGAAGATTTTTTTTGTTTTTCTCTTTTCTTGTTGCGATAGATTTTTATTTCGATAAAAACATCAAGTTTAGACACTAAGTAGTTTCCAAACCTTCCCTCGAAAACCGTTGCTCACAAGAATGAGGTCCACATCAAGGTCCTAATTTCACACGATTTAGGGGATATCCTTTTTATTTATAACCGAGACATCCCATGTTTGAGACCCGAAACGAAAACTTTTTATTAGGACATCCCCGGAGTCGAAGCCTTGCTTAACATTATTTTAGCACATTTGCACATTTGCAATTTTAGTCCTCGGTCTTTTCAACTACCAATTCAACGGAATTACCGTTTTATTAGAAGTCTTATTATGACTTTGGAATTTTTCCGCAACCTTTTTGAAGTCCATGGCAACGGGGGTACTGTCAAACATAAAAAACTTTTATGGCTTGGATTTTCACATTTATACATTTGAGCTTTATTTTACATTAATTATTTGCCAAAATCCGAGTCCCACGGCCTTTATAACAATAGAAACAAGAGCACGTACTATCAAGAATCAATTGTCTATTATACCGCAACACTAACAGTATCTTGATGTGTATAACTCTCATAATCAAGGATTCTCTCAAGAATGCTTGAAAACTAAGTATCGCCAAAACCAAACACCTTTAATTATTTTTATTTTTTTTGTTTTTGGGGTTTATAAGCTGCTGGGAGTAAAAATCCACAAGTAACCTCTACGAGCTCTAAAGAGATCCAACTACTCCACGCTTAGCATCTAACTTCTATATAACTCTATTATTTCTCGATATCCGCAAATTTAAAATCTTAAATAATAAGATCCGGGAATGCTTAGCTGATAATTTAGCTTTTGCAAATTAAAGTCAATCATGGGAACTTGCAAACTCTTTGCTAGAATTCGCGTTTTATAGCTCCTTATATGAAAAACTAGCAAAAGCTTTTAATTATCAATGGTTAAGGGAACAAGCTAGGGCTCAACACACCCGGTCAAGTGAAAATTCTATTCCTACTCTAACCAGCGGAAAGTCAATAAGGTGTCAAAACATATCTTATTTTGAAAATGCTTCGTCAAATAATCTCAAGTCTCGCACTTTTATAATCACTTATTAGAAACTAGCAAATCTTTCAAAGCCTCGCATATTCAAAATCACTTAGGGAAGCTTGCAAATTCTTGGCCTTGTGAGCTAGAATTCGTATATTATAGCCTCTTGTCTAAGCAATTAGCAAAGACTCTTCAAGAAACACATATTTAAAGTAACCTCTAAGAGGCTCGCAAAAACTTTTCAATCGTAAAACTAACAAAAGCCTTCAAAAATTTTAAATTTACTCACTTTTTCATCAAATTTTTCATTTTTTTAGGAAAAACGGGGTTGCGAGAGTGTAAGGCAAAAAAAAAACAGTGCGGTCAAATCAAATCGAAGATTACCCCCCCCAAACTAAAACGAAACATTGTTCTCAATGTTTAAAGGCAAGGGTTCTCAACGGAAATCTAAAAGCCGTTTATTAATTATGCTAAAGATAAACGTTAGTCGATAAGATTTCGAATATCGGATTTCCATAAGCATCGAAACATGAAACTTAAGTGGAGAAAAGACAAAACCACGAGCACGAGAGTATTCATATATCGGGGAAATCCTGGACATAAACATCAAAAACCAAACATGAGAAATCGAAGAGGCGAACCACCTCATGTCAGTTATTAGAAAAGAGAAAAAAGATAGAAGGATAAGCATGGGTTGCCACTTACGAAGCGCTTTTGTTTTTGTTTACCGAGTCGCTAGCTTGACTCGTCCCCGAATTCATTTGTCCTTGGGGAAACAAGTGGAAGAGATACCGGGATCAAAAATGGTATCCTCATTCCCGGAGGAAAGAGAATGGGTGGGTTGGGTGGTTGAAATATTAGGCATAATCACAAAAGGTTCAGAAATCGTTTCCACCACACCCTGGTCACAGTATGAAAGAAAATTCCATCATCCGGTGGTTTAGCGGTCGGACGAAGGGATGGTGGATCAAAGTGAAAGGACTCCATAGAAGAAAGGAGTCCATGGTTAGGAAGGATACTTTTTGAAAGCTCAACGGTTAAGGCATCCGTCATAGGATCCTTCTCTTGGATTACTTTTGTTGTAACATGAAGTTCATTTTTAACGAGTATCCCGGGTTTAAAAACTTTGTCTTCACAAGTAGGCTCAACGGGATATGCAAGGGTAGACTCATCAGAGAGAGGGGAATCATTGTTAAGCAATCCTTCAAGAAAAAGGATATCCCCTTCAGAGTCATACCCGCCACTCTTAATACCCGGCGGTATTAAGTCATCAAGAAATAAGTCAATCTCTTCCATAAAAGGTTCACTTGGTGGATTATCTGGAATATCGTTCTCAACCACTTTAGTCAATTCATCCATCTCGGGCTTAATCTCCAAATCAATTTGCACCTCTTCCATAATATCCTCAGTTTCAGACTCATCACTTTCCTCATTTTGCATATCAAAGATAGGATTATCTGAATTGAGAGTAAATTCATAATCGAAATCAAACAACGGATTAGTGATAGTCATTTTAAATGTTTCTGACATCGAATCGAAAGGTGTCTCAGATACCATTGGGATTGGAACAAGGTCATCAATATTCTAAAAAGGATTGCATTCGACTTCCTTGTCCCCCATTAAAAAGGTATCCGTAGGTTCCTTAATGAGTGAATCGATTTCTGAAAAAAGTCTTGAAGATTCTGGAGGTGGGACAAGCGGTGTGCTCTTAGAGCTAGGAATTTCCAACACTTCCTTTATGGTCTCCGGTTCTTGTTCTTGATAAACGTGAGAATTAGTAACCGTTTTAAGCTCAGCACGTTGGTTCGTTTTGTTGTAACTCGACAAACTCTTAATTGTGAATCGTGAAAGATTTGGATCAATTCTTGACGTTTTAGGATTGGAGTTTAGAGCACAAATGGGAGTCACTTTGGGCTTAGAAATTTTAGGCTCAGAAACGTGGACAACCGTAGGTTGGACATCTTCGGTACTTTCCTTAGGAGGAGGGGGAACAGTGTCCTTTGTCGCCTCAATCTCTCGTTCCATTTCCCTCACCGGAGAGGGAATAGGAATCGAGGGTTCACCATAATCCACTCTACATCTCGAAATTTTTGACAAGGTTTGAAGTTTCTCAATGTTGTTATTAAAAGCCTTAAGTTCAAAAAAATCGTCCCGTAACCCTCGGTGGGTGCTTGGAGTAGTGTGATTATCCGTCATGATTAGAACGGGTTCTTCATTAATAGCACGTATCTTGGGTTGTGGAGGGTAGTCGAAAAAACTTTGGGAATAATTGAAAGAATTTGGACACATATAATTGTAACAACGATAATCATTTCCCATACGACCTTTACAACAATAACACTAATAGTAGTCGAGTGTCGCCAAAAGAATTAAACATAAAAGAGGGATAAGAGGATAGAATTATCGGTTTAGAGGATAAAGAAGATTATTTTTGGGTTTTTATAAATAGCAAACATAAATAAGTTTTGAAAAAGAAAATATTTTTGGGTTTTTATATTGGAAAACTTTGAAAACACAATATTTTTGTAAATCGATTTACCAACCAGTGCTCGGTAACTCTCTAGAATTACGCACAAAGGAGCGGAGAAACAAAGGTCAGCGCGAAGCTTATTAAAAACCCGTCTCTTTATGGCCACAATTTAATGCGAAACCTACCTTATACCCCTCTTATAGTTTGTAACTCCAAAAGTGAGTCGACGTAACAATCGGTTTCACGATTTCTTTTATTCGTTATTAATTTTTTTGGTGTTTTAAACACTCTAGGAAGAATGTTTGTGGTTTTTTAATTTGTTTAGGTTTTTATAAAAGAGATATTCACAAAAACAAACGATAACTTCACGGGGAATGTTCTTCAAAAACACGCGATCGTAACGGGAATCAAAACTCACTTCAAACCTTCCCCAGCAGCAGCGCCAAAAATTTGATTTGTTGTTTTATATATATTCCAAAAGAATACAAACGGTGAAGTTTGTATCCCCGGATCGTTTCCCAATGAAGGATGAATGGAGTTTTAAACTTGAGTCCCTTTTACGTGAATTTAAATAGTGAAATAGTGAGAAATTTGGGTTTTTATACTAAATTTGATAAACATAAGCTAAAAACAACTCAATAGGCAACTAAAACAATAATACGAAGCAATTAGGGGCTAAAACGCAAAGAAAACCTAAAAACACAAAATCCCGGGCTAATCCCGAGCTTTAAAAGTGAAATTGAGAAATAATGACCCTAGAAACGTAAAACTAATTTTCCTACATGCTAGACAAAAGAAAATTTTAGGAAAAAGCCAGATATTTTTCTGACTTTTTGTTTATTTATTAAGAATTAAAAACTAAAATTTAGAAAATTAATTATTAAAAATATCAAATGAATCTGGAAAAATATCAAAAATTTAGAGAAAGTATTTTTGTAATAAGCTAAATAAAAGAAAAATGAGAAACAATATCTAGCTTATCCAGATAAGCTGGAATAAGCCATCTAAAAGCTAAAAGGGTAAAATCTAATTTAGTACTTAAATATTAAATGACTGGCCCTAGGAACTGTAAGTCCCTAGGGCGTAGTTGGGTGAGGTGTTTGTGTTAAAGTTGTGAGTGTATTAAAAAGCTAAAATAATGAACTTTTTGTAAAACCAAAGTTTATAAAACACAAGAATAAGCTGGATAAAAGCTCTAAAAAGGAGACAGAAATGGGTGAAAAGCTTGTACAAACAACTAAGTATTTAAACAAGATAACTCAAATAAGCTAAGACAAACATTGGGAATGATGAGCTAAAACAGAATCAAGCTAAAAACATGGGAATAAAGCTAATGAGATTTCAAAAAAAAACTAGCAGAACTCTAAAGAAGCATAATTAAGCTAAGCAAACTAATGATTGGCTAAGGCAGTATCAAATTAAGCTAAAGGGAAAAATCCTAAGACTGCAAGGGGAAAAGCTAGTGTAAAAAGGCTGTAAGCTAAGCCTAAAGGAAGAATCAAACTAAAAGAAATTCAAAGATGACCTAATAAGCAGATAAAAATGATGATTAAACCCGGAATAAGCTAAAAAAACACATAGAGGAAAATGCAGTCTAAACAAGTGAGCATAAACTAACACCCTAATGTGCCATGATTAAGCACATTTGAAGGAGTGCAATTAAGCACTAAAACTCCAACCTAATGAAAACAGATAAACTATGATATCCTAACATCACTACAAACACTTGAATTAGAAGAATAAGCTCAATTTCCTACTTAAAAGAAGTTGTGGAAAAGTCTATTTCTGCACTGCACCAGGGTACCCTGGTGCAGAAGTGCCTAATTCAAATCAACTTTTGAGTACCCTAATGACTATCAACTAACAAATAAGCTATAAACAAATGGAGATAGGATACTAAACAACTAATAAATCTACTTTTACAACTTGAATGATTAGTAAGCAAGCAAGAAACAAGATCATAAAGAGGCTAGAACAGACACTATGTTAAGGAAATTTTGATTTTTAAGTACCCATGAGTAAACTGCAATTTTAACACTAATACTTTAAGACACTAATTGAAAACTTTAAAACTAACTAAATGAATCTAAATTACCTTACTCAATACAACTAAATAAGACCCTAGATGGCTTATGCCATATAAGTTGATTCAAAAGCTTGTACAAATAAAACTTTGGAAAATCAACTTAACCTTCATAAAACTTTTCAAATTTGCTTAACTTTAAGTATTACTGATAAACTTGAATGAAAGTATTTTGAAATACAATTCTTGACCAAAATGTCAAGAACAAAGCTGTGCCAAACAGTCCTTTTGTTTGGGTTTCAAAAACAATTTGAGCTTATAAAACTTGATGTCTTTTGACTCTAAGTGATTAAAGAAGACCAAATTACAGATTAACACTTACTTTCAACAATTATTAAGCTGAGAAATAAGCTTAAGCTACATTTGACTTTTTTGTTGACTGTCTTTGACTTTTTTGAACTTTTTGAAAACAAAAATGAATTTAAACAACACAAGCCCACAAAAAGCTATGACAAGCTTTCATGAACTTGTGAGAACAGAGAATGGAAGCCTATGAAATAGTAATTAATGGAAGCTTAAAGAAAAATTGATGAAAAGTAAACTTAAAAGTAAAACTTAAAACTGCATTAATAAGAGTAAAACTGAAATTATAAGATTGAAATTGAAATTACAACTACAGTTATAAACTATTTTAAACAGTAATTGACAATTAAAATAACATGGTAACAATTCTCTAAAACATGAAAATTGGACAACTAAATCTGTGAGAATGGGTCTCTATTTATAGATGAAGCTGAGGGGATCAATTAGGGTTTTTGAAGCTCCCAAAAGCTTTGATCTTGACCTTCCATTCACCATCTCATCATCCTTTCATCTAACAGCCCTTGGATTATCTCTGTGATGTGTTTCAACTAATGGAAATTGTTAATACAAATAAGCCGTAAAAACGTTTATTTATATTTTATGATGTTCTAATGTTTTGTCGATAACAAACGTAAAATCATTTTAACGAAACAAATAAAATACGTAAATGGTTTGAGCCAATATTTTTCTAACACACTTACGTTTTCACATAAAACACTAAAACAAATATAAATGGTTTTATGATTTAGTAATACATATGTACAACAACTAGTGTTTACATATTGGGCAAATATATACATAACTAGTATGTATTATAAATGGGTAAAAACTACAACCCATGGTATTGACCCATACCCATTTGACTAGATGCATTGCATCTATTAGGTACATTGTATCTAATGAAATACTCATGGATCAACCCATAACCCATGACCCATGACCCATTACCAAAATACCCATGGGTAAAGAGGAGCGTCCCACGGATCCCTAACATTACACTAGACAGATCCCTTAAGGGTGGGATCCATGGCATCCGTGGAACAGTAGTTGTTTCTCCTCTATAAATAGTGAGCCATTTCTTCCTTTTGGGTTGCCACTCACACATACTTTCCCCAAGTATTGTAACTCTCAACCACCGATCCTAAGGGATCTCTATGTAGTTTGTCTTTTGTTTTGTGTGATTCTCTAGGTTCCTCTTAAAGGCGAGATCACCACTTCTTGAAGTCGAGCAAGCTCAAGTCCATGAGTTGCCATGCTTCGTCATCATCAAGACTACTGAGGTTCTCTTGTTGATAGTTCTTTCTTCCTCCATAGAAGTGTTGTGTCGAAGGCATTAGTGAAGGATGCCAAAATAGTCAAGACGAAAGCATTAGTGAAAGGTGCTTAACGTCCGTGTCAAAAGCATTAGTGAAGAATGCTAAAGGTGTCAAGACGAAGGCATTAGTGAAATGTGCCAAGCATTTGTGTCAAGGGCATTAGTGAAAGATGCCTAGGAATCAAATCAAGTGGCATTAGTGAAGAATGCCAAGGTCGTATAATCGATGAGGTGCATCGTTATACGAATAGTGATAGTTTATTTCCAAAGATGTTGATATCTTTGATGATGTTGTAATAAGGAGTGGGTCTCCTTTGGGATTAGGTGTTGTGTAGTGTTGGGTAGTAGTTCCTCCATTGTAATGGAACTCGGTACTTAGCCTAGTATCGGATAAAGGGTAGGCGACATTGTGGTAGGTGTGGTTCACCTTGGTGAAAGAACCCGGTGGTTAGCCTAGTACCGGAAAAAGAGTAGGCGATGTTGTGAAGGCTTCTCCGCCATAAGGAGTTGGTGTCGTATAGTGATTACGAAATCTTGAGTAGGTGACTCGGGGAGTGGAGCAGGGCAAGGAAGGTGTCCTTGTAGCCGAACCACTATAAATAATCGTGTCGTGTTTATGTGCTTCTTACTCTTTATCTTTCATTACACTTTTATATATCTATCTATCTACGTCCAACATGCACATCTAAATATATTGACATAAGTCGATCTAAATATTTTAAAACGAAGTTTTAATTGGTAAAACTATTCAACCCCCCCTTCTAGTTTTTCAAAATTGGCATCAGAGCTTCGTTACCAAGTTTCTTAGAGTATGTTGTACTTTAAAAACTTGATACGATTCGTGTATGTTTGAAAACTACAAAGAAGGATTTTTCAAGTCATGTTTTAAAAATCATTATAGTGTTTATTGTTGGACAATGATAGAATGTTCTAATACTTCCTTGTTAAGAATTCTCCATACTTGGATTTGGGAATACCAAGAAGATCATGAAGAAACTATCTAAATATTTCTTTTCGTGAAAAGAATGTTTAGCATTGTTTTTCTCACACATGGATCTGGAGATTCTAAGAAGATCACAAAGCATTTTCTCTAAATACTTCTTCCCTTAAAAAGAATATTTAGCAAATGTATGATCGTTAATAATTTACATTTGTTTTATTATTGTTAAAATCTTAGTTGTATAATTAATCTTTATTGGTAATTACTTGAGTAGTTATCTATTTTAAAGCCATCATCAAGAATAGCATTCTTCGATTGATTTGTATAGACTACACTACTAATCTGTAATAATGATATCTCGGTTATTTGATAGCCTCAATCATTATTCATCACAAAAGGATTATTGACACTTCATCTATGTCAATGAATATCCATGTGAAATTTCTTATATTATGATAAAATGGGATTTTATCATAATCTTTGATAAACCTCCCAAGAATTGTGACTAATTCATAAAAAGGGAATCACGTCAAATAGGATTAGTATTAAACCATCAAAACCTCAAATCACAAGTTATAGAGCTTAAACATCAAACTCTAGGCATTTTAGAACTCCCAAACCAAAGTAATCAAGGAATGCTTAAGCTGATTTTTGCTGTCATGCCGGATCCCTGAGCTTGAACTAGCCGGATCCCTAATGAGAGGGATCCGTGGGATCCGTGCAATAGAAGACATCATAAGTTAGAAATGATCACTATGGAAGTTCCACATCCACTTTCCCTTCAAAGACTCACGAACAAAAACCCAATTACTATTCACAGGAGCAATTTGATCATTTTCTTCAAGCATAACAATCTCTTGTGTAAGTATAATCTGCACTACATTGTTAATTTAATTCCTTGATTTCTAGGATTACAATTTCTTCATCTTTAGAAGTTGGGTTCAAATGGGTTTATCATAATTTGTTACCACATTGTTTTCTAAGATGATCTAAATCAAAGAATTAACATTGTTAATACAAATTAAACTCATTTCTTGAACTCAATAAAGATGATTTGAGCAAAATTGTGATCAAACCTTTTAGGATACTATTCACAATTAAAACCACATTGTGGTTGTGTTGTTTAGGAACAATCATGCCAAGTAACCGACAACAAGACTAGCAAGATACCGCCCATTACATCCCAATGTACCATAGAAAGGATGGACTTAGCCCGGAAGATAGGAAAGCTTTCAAAATGCTCGAAAAGAGACTTTTTCATGAAGGTCGTATAGTAGAACCATCGTTTCTTGCCAACAACGACATCCGACAAGTTTTCGGGACCATTGGCTTTGATTGTTTATTGGACATAAACGAAAAAATTTGCCCGGTTTTCGTACTCGAGTTCTACAAGACAATGAGGATAGTTAGAAATGATGATGGGACCATCTCAATTGTCTTCATCATAAATGAGCATGAGTACACCCTTTTCGCTTGTGGAGTTTGGAAGAATACTACGGGTTCCATATCAAGGAGTTTGCATGTTTTCCAATGAGTGGTCTTTAGAGGAGATACACAATATGGTTGATCATCATGAAATCTACCACATGTTAATCCCGGAAGCAACCACGGTAAGGGATACCGTGTTCATGCCAAGGGCATCCCCATCGAGGGTCACTAGAAACTCACAAGTGATCTATAGGGATCCTTTCCAAATAGAGCTCTCTGAGATGTATGCATTGTATAGGAAATGGGAAGTTGTGGTGAGGGAGAATGTGTTGTGCTTAGTAGGGAACAAGGATCACCCCAATGCATGCCTAAGTTTCATGATCTATTGCCTAGTGACCGAGACTCGTTTCAACCTTGCATACTACATGATTAAGAGAATGGCGAGCGTCAAAAGCATGGACAAAATGGTGCTCCCATATGCAATGCTCTTATCCCGTCTTGCAAACTTCATCTTTGCCTTAGATCCTTCTCCGTACTCCTATGATCATAACTTTTGAAACAAAGTTATGGTGTCATTGACCGAGGGTAGAACTATAAGGTTTATGGTGGAAGGCAAAAGGCCTCACCCACCCACGAATTCCTCGAATGAACGGGAGAGGCAAAGAGAAGGTGAAGGTAGTAGCAACCCGCTCGGAAACACCGATCTCGACCCTTTGGACTACATCAATCAATTGCCGGACATTCCTAGCCCATCACAAGAATGGCAACAAACCAAAGGGATCTTCAAGTGCTTCGCCAACTTCTTGAAGAAAAAGAAGTAGAGATGGTGTGATAAAGAGTGGAGGAGAGGTGAAGACGGGGAGTGCTGGAGAAGTAAGGTAAGGTCATAAGACCTTAATTTGTGAAAAATATTTAAAACAATGGGTTGTAACATCTAAACAATACTTATGTAGAGTAGGATGTAGTATGTAGCTATTGCCATAACTTGGCATTGAACAATCTTAACTTAGGAACGTGTAGGATGAGATTTTACGACTTCTTAAAATCATTCAAGTAGTCATCGTCACTCATCTTTAGGTACCTTTAGTTCCCCCACATTTGCTATGCGTTATACTTGATGTGTTCTTGCATTTAGTCATTGTAGAAACAACTAGGAGAAGCATTTGCTAAAAGTGCAAAATTGCACATTTGCTGAAAGCCTTGTGATCTGCAGTAGGTGGATCCCATCGTTATAACTAGCCGGATCCCTCCCAAAAGAGAACCGTGGGATCCGTGACTACAAATGAGCAATACAGACTTTCTTACATAAAAAACAGCTCACTAGATCACCTCACACTAGTCAAACGTAAAGACCTTAGAACAAAATAAGTCTTCCTCAAACATTTGAAAGCTTCACACTCACCCATAGCTTACCTAGAATCTATTTCAAAGTGTTTTTGATTTATCAACGCATCAAAACTCACCACATTTCCGCTCAAATGCTCACACATTATTCCTCACATCTTATAACACTTAGTTTGATATGTCCATCAATTTTATCAAATTGAGTTTAGTCACTTTTAACTCAAAAATAGGCTCAAAACTAACTTTTCATTTTTCTTTATTTTTTAAGATTTTATTAAATTTTTCTTGAGCCATCATCTGACTTCTAGGACTAATTACCACCACTTTACATCTCAAATCAAATGGTATCCTTCTCAAGCACTTAGTTAGACTTTCTAAAGTCCACTTTCCTACCCAAAACCATCATTAAGCACCCTCACCCCTTATGGTTGAGCATTTAAGACATCCACCACTTAAGACATAAAAGGAAAGTCCAACCTCGAGATACATAGGTACTAGACCTTACAAAAAGCATAATCATCTCATCAAATATCTGTCTGACAGACGGATCCCTGGTTTATAACCAGACGGATCCCTGGTGAGAGGGATCCGTGGGATTCGTGTCTGCAGAAAGACCTTAATCAGCTTTCCTCTTCAAATTTAAGCCACCTTTTGGTTATCTAACCACTTCTAGTTACCATTTAATGTATTCCTAGAGCTGAACAATATCCTAAGTGGATGCTTAATCCTCTTAGTGGTCAAGAATTTAATTCCCTAATTCAAAATTATCCTTTATAAACCAAACACTCTTAAGGTTAAGTCATCACTCTCACCTAGCTCTCAAAAATCAGTAGTTAGAAGCTTATTGCATCCTTACCATCACCATGACCAAAGCACTTAGCAAGAACTCTTCAACCAAAGGCTCATCCAAAAGAAAGGGTCATATGATTCATGAGATTTCATCCATCGAATCATCTCCCGTAAGAGATAACAATACTAGAATCCCACCTCAACAAAAAATTGCTAAGAGAACCGCATAAATTAGCATCAAACCTTTTGGGCTAGAAAAAGGGTCATCTAGTTCAAAACTAAACATATCTAGCTCTAGCAAACCGTTTAAGCCCTCATTCCTAGAGCATGGATTACATTCATTCAACGAGCCTCTTTCTCACCCAAATCTCTATTCATTAGAGCATTCACCACCGAGAACATCCCACTCACCAACTTTCTCGTTAAATAGGGAACCACCTACAACACCGACTAGTCTATCATTGGAGACAAGGAACCACCAAGGACTTGATCATATGTAGGAATTTCCATTACCACCACCCTCATTGTTAGTAGAAACTCATCCTGCATCTCTAAATGAAACCCCACCATCATCCGTAGAGCCTCCTCAAAACATACATTTTCCTCCGGTTCCAAATCAAGACAATAATTGCTCTAATTGTCTAATCACCCAAGGACTTGTTCAAGAGGTACGAAATGAGTTTCATTTCATGTTCAATCATCTTCTTGAAAGATTGGACCAAATCAACAAGTCTACTCATCCTTAGACTCAAGCACATTGTTGCGTTCTAGGTTTTAGTAACTTATTAGTATTAGTAGAATATGTATGGCTAAATCATTCTCTTAGTTTTAGAGATTTCTTGATTATCTCTTTATTTTATTGAATGACAACTTATTTGCCATATTGCTTTGAGTATATGTTTGTATACATATCTCACTTTCATATTTAGCATTGTTTGGTATATCACCATTGCTGAAAATCTATCACCGACAGACGGATCCCTGGAAATTTCCTAGAAGGATCCCACAAAGGAGGGAACCGTGGGATCCGTGCTACAGAAGAACAATTTTCTACTAACTTGAGTCTTATTTGCAGGAAATTATGGACTATATACTTGTTTTCTAACCTTTATCTTGTAGTTTTTCAAAATACACATGAAGACTTTGACATCTTAAGCTAGGGGGAGCTTTGTGTGAAACCATACATTGCAAAACCATTTGCAATATCATCTTTATTTGGATTATACTTCATGACATCCCATTGCAAAGTTGCAATCATCAAGGGGGAGCATTTTCGTCACAAGGACGAAACCATTTGCAAACAAAGTTGCAATGCATTAGCTTACTAGTTTTTATTTACTTGACGCCGTCACAAAGGGATGGACTCGTCAAGAGGGAGTTAAGACGAGAACTATTCCCGTCACTTTCTCTCTTTACATCTTTCTCTTTTACATGTTTTTTTCATAAAACAATGTGTTAGTTTCTTTCCGACGCTCTTTTTGTTTCGATAAAAAGGGGGAGAAGAGAGTAAAAACTCCAATTCGGCCGTAAAAACGTTTATTTATATTTTACGATCTTCTAATGTTTTGTCGATAACAAACGTAAAATCATTTTAAAGAAACAAATAAAATACGTAAATGGTTTGAGCCAATAGTTTTCTAACACGCTTACGTTTTCACATAAAACACTAAAACATGTATAAGTGATTTTATGATTTAGTAATACATATGTACAACAACTAGTGTTTACATATTGGGCAAATATATATAGGTGATGATGAAAATAATAAACATAAAGTAAACATAAAACGCAGCGGAATCATCACCAACAACGGATCCATATAGCCATATGATCAATCAAATAAAACAAACATAAGGTTATACCTTTGAAGCGTGAATCCGGTTGCAAGACACCAATCACCACCACGATAGGAATCAAGAAACCAAAAGACCAATGATGTTGGCCTTTACCAATGAATGAAACACACTACACGTCAAGCAATCACCCTTTGATGCTAGTCTAACCTTTTCACCAATCCTTGCACACAAGACTACAACTAGAATTATCAAGGAATAATAATCAAAACCAAAAACCCCTTTTTGGATCAATATGGGGCGTCAACTTCAAGGGGGAGGGGAGGGGATTAAGTAGCCAATTAGTAACCTCCCTAATCAACATTAATTATCTTAATTAGAATTAATGATAATTGATGTCAATCCATAAGTTACACATTAGGTCCTTCAAAGTCCAAATTCTCCTCTTTACACCCTTATGTGACAAAGGTTATTAATAACGTAAATACGATAAATACATTATAATAAATGGTGTCAAAGTGTATATGTGTGTGACCCCATAGGCTCACATATGACTAGCCATATAATTATTTATTATGACACAAGCATACTCCAACAACTCCCACTTGCGATGTCATAATAGTCAAGTAATTATACAAGCAATGGTTAGCGTCTAGCAACACGCCAATGCCCCTAGTGATATGTGAGGTTAGTTTCTTAAACATTTCATTAAATGGTTTATATGTCATATATCCCTTTGTTTCAGATACCATGTTGAACTTCAGACATGGATCAAAAGTCATTCTAATGGTTCAACAATTTTGTTCTCGATCTTGATACTGAACAAGATTACCAAGTGAATTAAGATTCATCTTAATCTCATTTGGGTACTGCCATACAAACATCGATTCGGATCATCGAGGGCCCAGTAGTATCTAACTCCAAACCATGTGGAGGAACAAATCCTATTTTGACTGCACGTGTCATTCATGTGCTTCAAATCATTCCTGATAGTGGCCCTTCTGACTACCTTGTTCAAGACAGCGTTTAACCATATCAAGGAATGAAACTCCACACATGCAAGACCTGCTTGCATCTCAAGTCTAAGGATAATAGACATAACCATTTTCGAGATTCACTATTTGACGCCGATCCATGCAGTGAATACTCGTAGGTTGGGTCAGTCCAATGTTCATCACAATGAACAACATGTGAGTTTGGCAAATAGTCACCAACACGCTCACAATTGCCTTAATTCGATGACACTCCCGTATCATCAACAGGCAATGGACAATTTTAGAATAAATAAATTATTCATGGATCAAACATGCAAATATAGAACACAGTAGTATGAATGAAGACGATCATACCAGGTATTTCAATTCATTATATAATACGACTGCTTAATGTTCCATTATCCAAATACTATAAAAAGATATGCATAAGACTACATATAGATCGGAAACCGTGTCCCCACCATGATCAAATTATGTTGTTCAAGACAACAAGTAGTCATCTGAGTAAACCTTGAGAATACTTGTTTCAAAATCCATGAAAGGTATGATGATTGTGCTTTTGTATGTGTGCATTCAAGTACAATACGAGTATTGCAACAATGCATTCCATAGGGTGTTTGAAGCTAGCAAAACACCTACTTTAGACATTCATCTAAACAGTTTCTCAAACTATAAAGTATTCTTATTCTTTTAATGTATAATGCATTAATGCTCTCAGTCGAGCACATCTAGTCAACAATGTCATCATTCATGATGATATGCTACCATGACTAGGTTTGAGCATCATTTCAGTTAAACAAGCATCAATGTATGCAAACAGAACAGAGATCCTCAAATATCCGTAAATGTTGAACATATATTTGGTCCTTTGTAGGTCCATTAGAATGTTCGTTTAACAATTATCTAATGACATTCACTTTGATATTTGTTGTTATCAACTCATCTTGCATTCATGCAAATGATATAATTAGTCCAATGCACAATATGATATACATAATGAATCCTTTAGTTAAACTTAAGGTTTCTATTCATGCTTTCAATCTCATCAGGTAAGATTAATTATTGAGACTCCCCTCAATAATGTTTCATATTGTGTCAGACTTAATAACCGCTTATGTTTATTCAAACAAACATATGTAACAAGGTTGCATGTTTTATTTTCTAAAACTCTCAAGAGAAACTTCATTCCAAAGTAAGGAATAAATTCTAGCTTAGATGGAATAATGTTTCTAAAACGTTATCAACATATGAGATTTAAGAAAATAAATACGATGCTCCACTTGCTCTTAGTGTACTTCGTCTCGATCTTATTTTAATCAAAATCAAATTAATGATTTTATGGTAAACTAAAGATCTTAGCTCGGAGATGCATGATCTAATCCACACTTGGATTCTTGTATCTTGTAGACATAATAAAGATTATATATATTCACAAACCCTTTTGAATACACATCGTCCTTGCAAATGTATTCAATAAGAAAGAGTTTTGAAATCTGTTGTCACATTTCATTTACATGAAGATAAGTATGACAATTCATCATCTTTATACATTTAATATTTGCAGGTAGGAAGATTTAATCATAGTCAATTTCTTGAGTATGAGTAACTCATTTCACTACTCGTGAATTAAATGTGTGTGCAAGTTTGTCCTTTTGAGTCTTCTCATTGAGAAACTCATTTTTAACCTCACAGTCTAACTGATTGGTAAGAGATCAATCAAGCTTCATGAGTTATTGTCTTCCACGGACTGCATCTTATCATTCATAGTTTTGAGCCATTCATTAGATTCAAAATCTGATAATGCAGCTCTTAGTTAGCAGGTTCACAATGACCCTCTAACTTATATCCCTTAGCATTGATATAAGACTATATCATTCAGGTGCAAGAAGTTTCCTTCCGGATCTATGAATGAGAGATATCATACTATGGTTTAACATATGCATGTTCAACCTTAGTGTGACATCATCAAGTGTACCTAGAAGGTTGTGTATATTAGTTCTTGAACAACTTCAAGATCTAAAGGTGCTCCCACTTGCTTTGTACATAGAGACTAATCTCTAGATACACAGCATATTGAGAAACAATAAATTGTTTTCAATTGGGACATCCAAAATACATTAGTAGTTCTTGACTCCGGTTTGTTAATTACTTACTCTAAGGTATTTAACAAATTAAGAACTTCAATCAAGACATAATGGAATTCATCCCATTTCATAACAGAATGGCGTCTTAAATACCTTCCAGATTGGAACCATATTGAGTGTACCCATGGCACATTCAATTTTCTAACCTTAATAACTTTGGAGGTAAGAGAGTTTAAGTCATCAAAGATCAAACAATATCAATAGAGTTTGATTTTCCATGATGGACATACCATAATGATGTGGTATTCCATGAGGATTGATGTTGTGAGACTATCCCACAACTCATTAGATGAACTTATACTCTTTAGCTTACGATCGCCAACCAAGTCAAACCGGATGGCATCAACGGTGTTTTCACCCATTGCATACTTAATTTACAAGTCGTTGACCAAGTCAATAACTTCATGTGCATGTTTTGACTAGAAAACATAAACATTTAATATTTTACTATCGTCATCGTCATTTACAATTTAATAACTTCATGTACATGTATTTAACAAGAATACATAACAAGTTAACGTCTTACTTTACGTTATAAGTCTTTCAACAATTAACACACTTGATGTTTAAGTCTTTACAAGAGACCTAAACATATTCAAGTAAAGCAATTTAGAGTGCCGACTCTTGGCCTCAATAGTAATTTCAAGTTAATTTCATACTTCAAGATTATGACTTTACAATAATACATAATCATATTTACAGAACAATTCGGTGAATATGTTGAAGTAGCTTATCATATTATCTTGACATTTGTTCTAATTAGGGCAACTTACATTTTATGTGTAGAAGTCCTAGTAGAATATTAGTTTTCTTACTTTGCAGTCAAGAAAAACTATTAGTCATATTGTTATATGTTGTATCTTGCACACAATGAAAATTTCTTCCACTTGTGCATGGCACAACATCATGCGTAATATGACAGTGTCACAGATATGATTTTATACATAATCAAAATATAGATATGTAGAACTTTATTGTTTTAATAATGAATCATGCATAACAATTTATTGATAACATTTCAGGAAGCAACATCAGGAACGCGACAAGTTATCTAATAAAATTCATGCAATGGTTCTTATATAAACTATGATGCTTCACGTGTGGAAAGTAATGTATTATTTCAAGACAATCAAGAAATAATATGGGCAACCTGCAAGGTAATAAAGATTACGGCTCCCACTGGATTAGACAACATTACATGTGTTTTGTCACCAATATTAAAGTCACATAACTCCCATTGGATTATACAACATTATAAATGTTATGTCACCAGTGGAGACTGAGTGTCGATTGGATACTTTCCTTCTTTCTTTGAATATCTACACATTATTGCTAATGTGAGTCACTTGGACTAGTAAACATGTACTTAGATATTCAATGAAGTGCATCAAGTTCTAACATATAGATGACGGGCTAGCCATCATTGATATTTTAATTTGAAAATAGGCATGCAATTCCTCCATAAGGTCTATTTTACCACAAGGGTGTGTAGTACCTTATTAGGTTTATTGGGTTAAGATAATTGCTAGGTAATCATGCTAGTAATTGTCTTTACCATTTTTGATTTATTGATATTTCCATCTTCTAATTATTAAAACTCATATTATTTTGGTAGCTATAAACGTGTTCTCTAGTTATCCAAATATCTTATCTTACTTCAATGTTTGAACCGGAACTAGGGTTATAAAACAAACTTGAAAGAATAAGATGTGCAACCATACTTAACCGTTTTGACTTTTGGAAGACATCACGATTTCTAGAGTAGGTGTTCTTTGAGTTTGATTAGATTTAGGACAATTCAAATATTCCTATTATAGCATTTCCTCATAAAGAAAACAGATAGGAACAAGTCTCTTTCTTACAAGAAAGAAGTACTTAGTTTGTCTTTTTAACAAGAAAAGAAGTTTACGGATGTGATGCATTATATCATTAATATGATATTACAAAGTTCAATTTTTAGTATATTTTGATAATTATCCTTTTACAAATTAATTACCCCATGTTTAAAACAATTAATTTACGAAAAAAGGCTAAGATCCACATTTTGCTTCTTGATAAGGTTTTAAAAGGTACCATTTTGAGGGGTCGTTTAAGCCCTTATTTGATCACTTTTGTATCCGTTATTGCTTAATATCGTTCCTTTTCACTTTCTAGGTCTCTTGAAGGCAAAATGCTGGAATGGCACTTATTTGGACGAAAAGCGCGAATATATGAAGAAAATGGCCAAAGTCGAATCGAGACACTCAAGGTCTTTGAAAATAGAAGGCGGCGTCGTCCTTCGCTTAGCTGCTGACGCCGTTGTAGGATTTTGTGATGGGTCGGAAGACAAAACTCGTATTTTCAAGAGGCGTCGGGCTTTAAAGGAGTAGGCCGTTGCTACTCGGACGGCCTAGATGCAACCAGACGACGTCGAGAAGCGAAGAGGACGGCGTCACGGACATAAGGTGGCGCCGTCGCAAGGTTAACGTGGCCAAGGCGAAACCCTAATGACGGCGACACACGGCGCCACGAAACATAAGGTGACGCCGTCGCATATGTAATCTTATATATAGAATCCGAATTTTTCGGTTTTAGGGAGTCTTTTGGGTGAAAACCTAAAACCGAACCTAAGGTGTCTTGTACAGTATTTTAGGGTTTTAAACCCTATCTTACATCAAGATAAGTATTTACTTCATTAATTCAATTATGTCTTTGATTATTTGTGTGTATGCTTGCATGTTCTCCATGTCCGGCTAATTTATATGTGTGTTTGCTTAGGAAGTATGAAACTTAATTATTGAATATTGATTGGTTGTTTCTTATCTTAGTTGATTAATGATCTAGTAATGCGATAGGTCATTCGTTGTGTACTTAATGCTTGATTCATCTTTGTGAACCTTAGAATATGATTACACGAGTAGTTGTAGGCTAAATTATCCAAAGAGTGCCTTAGAGTAAGAGTTTATCATCCTAGTGGGTTTTGTAGGCGAGACCCTTTGGTAAGTTCAAAGAGTTGGGAGAAACGCATACCCTACAACTTTAGACACACAACGCAACTAAGAATAAGGACGTGACAACTCAACCATCAATAGGAGATAATTAAGGAGTAGTACAACCTAAGTAAACACATCTTTAAACTATCATACGAGCACACATTAATTAGACATAGACTCCCACAACCTTAGTTTAGATAATTAGATAATAGTAGATTAATCGGTGAAATACCAACCCCCAAATCCAATACCGAGATTCGTACCTTTCCATTTCATAAAATATAAAAATACAAAATAATCTTCTTCAACCTTAACCTTAGCGTAGTAACTTCTTACTAGCATTCCTATTCCCAGAGAACGATATCAATACCGTGGCTTACCCTAATTACTACACTACAACGATTAGGTTCACTTTGCCTGGGGTGTTATAAAACTTGCTCAAGAAAAGGAAGTTTCCTTGACCCCGAACGACGCGTGTAACGTTATCAAGTTTTGGCGCATTGCGGGAATAGAATAGCTAGTTAGTAGTCCACCTCGTTTAGGTTCTTTGCTTGATTCCTATCAAGTAAATTTTTCTCATTTTAGCTTTCTCTTAGTCTATCCCCTTCTTCGTGACCTTTGTTCGTAACACCCATCACTTTTCATCATGGAAGATGATACCCACATTCATCAACCCACCAATTGACCCGCCAAGAGCCCGTACTCTTGGTGAATACTCGAGACCAAGCCACCTAGGCTATAGGAACACCATTGAGCTTCCGACCAAGCCCAAACTACGGCCTGCGATCCGACACCATCCGGTTGGTGCAAAGCGGATGTGCATTCCATGGACTTTGTTAGAAGATCCAAATCAAGACATCGAGGATTTCCTCAAAATCGTTGATTCCATCGACCTTGATGCTACTACTCGGGAGACCACGCGCTGCGTCTCTTCCAATTCTCTCTACGGGACCAAGCTAGTAATTGGCTTGAGCGACTTCCGCCGGCTCCATCTCAAGTTGGGATGATCTTACCTCTCGCTTCCTTGCTCAATTTTTCCCACCGGGAGAACCACTAAGCTTAGGAATGACATCTTGATGTTCCAACAACGTCAAGGTGAATCTCTCTGAAGCATGGACTCGATTCAAGGACTTACTTCATAAAGTCCCTCATCACGGCATTGATCTTTGGCTCCAAGTCCAAATTTTCTATGATCATGTCAACTTCCCACTAAGCGATCCATTGACCAAGCGGCGGTGGAAAACTTAGTGATCTCACCGCGGAAGAATCATGGGGTATAATAGAGGACCTCGCCTCTATGACAACGAAAGTTGGGATGACCCCGTGAGTGCCCAAAACCGTTAAGGCAATCTCCTTGCCTCCTTCCGACCGTAGGATGATCGAACTTGAAGATCAAGTTAAATTCCTAATGAGCTCCTACGAAAATCCTAAATCTTCACACCATGTGAACAAAGTTTCTTCCTCGTGTGAGCCGTTTTGTGATCCTCATAACACGCGCACTAGCACTCGATCCCCCGAACATGCTTCCGTTGACTACGCATCCTCACGTATTAATGGAGCGGGAGGAAGATTCCTACAATACCGGACCTAGGAATTTCAATGAAACCCGAGAGGCATGGAAAGGCAAGCCCGACTTCTCATCGGGGACAAACCAAAGAATTCACCTCAATGATTTCTCATGGCCCCACCTAATGGTCCTAACCAACAAAGCGTCGAAGGATGTTGCAAAACCTAGTTGCATCCCAAGAAACCCAAATGGCTAAGCTCTCGGACCGCTTTAACCATCAACAAGCCGAGATGGATAGGAAAATAGACAACCTTTTGAAAGCCATAACTAATAGTGATAAGAAGGTTAGTGCTATCTCAACTCCCGAGCCTTCAGGTATAGAGATTAAGGATCCAAGCAAGCTAACTAAGCACGTCCAATTCGTCAATGCCATCGCCTTAGTGAAACCGGATAGAACAGATGACGAAGAGGACCATACACTTGTGGATGATGAAACACCTGAGGAAGTAGATGAAGTAGACATTGACTATTTCAACAAATTTCCTACGGAAGAAGAACTATCTCGCCACCCTCACTTAGTGCGTGACCTCCGTCACATGTATGTTAGGAAAAGCCCTCGAATCAAGTTTGGGAACCCTTGGAATCTTAACATACCATGTTGCATAGGACACCTTTTGTGGCAAAGGCCTACATTGATCGCAAGTCCCCAATCAACATAATGACTAGCACCTACTACAACCGGATATTGAAGAAGCCTATTCCAACTAGGCAAAACCCCAATGATCCTAATGTTGGTTGCAATTTTCTCGGAAGAATTAAGGGATTGCCCGTTTATGTAGGTAGTTTCACGTTTCCTACGGACTTCATAATTGTGGATGATATTAGCACGGCCATAGACCCTAGCTTGTCCCATGTTATTCTAGGAAAACCTTTCATAGAAAGCACCGGATGACATATAATCCTCGTTAGGAGTAGTGCGATTCAAGAATGAGACCGACGACATAGCTTACCAAATGCCGTTTAAGATTGAGAAGTTTTCATCACTCTCTAATGATGAAAAGGAACTTAAACTGTCGGTCTATTATAGGAATGATGAGGATAGGGAGAAAGGTGTAGATTATGTTATGGCCAAGATTTTCGGATTCTATAAGGATTGCTTGAGCCTAGGACCGGAATATAGGACTGATTGGGGAGAGGATGAACTCTTAGAGAAGTGCATTATAGGGCACTTCTACAACAATGAATCCCCCATTAGAGACCGTCAAGGTGGCGGTGGTGAAGCAACGTAGGAGCACGACTATGAGTCTAGCTACAAGACTCTTAAATAAATAAAAGCGCTTCGTGGGAGGCAACCCATGCTTAATTGTTTGCTTGTTAGTGTCATATATCTTTTATTAATTGTTTATCCTCATGTTTAAATTTGTAAAAATGCTTTATTTTGTTTTAACCTCGTCTTAATTGCATATAAAGGTATTTTACATAAGGGATAAGTGTAGGGAGGATTTACACGTTTTCAAAAGAAACGTAAACATGAGAATAACAATTAACTAAAAGATATTTATGTTTGTTTGTTCGAGTCAAATGCTTGTATCGAGTCATAATGGATGTTTTGCGAAATTTTCCAGATTCTAAAGATGTAAATTTTCGAATTTTTTCCGGAAAATCGCAGACCGGTTTTGTCGGGATAACTTTGGCGTCGAGATTGCAACTGACGGCGTCGGGAAGGAGTAAAACATCAGATTACTTTTTTCTCGTTTTCGAGCTACTTATAAATTTTTGGAATTTTCCGGTCTTAATTTTCTTAGAAATTCAGTAAACATCCATTCCACAAGCATTATATCCTAGTTTAAATCGAGTCTTATATATATTATTACCGCCGATTTTCGCGAAGGTTTCGTTTGTTTTCTTCAAGTGTGCGGGGTTTAGTTTGTCGAGAAGAAATTACATAAGATTGGAAGGAGCTTTTCACGCAATAATTCTTCTTGAAAAGGATTTAACCACCACTTTACGGATCTACCGAGCTAATCGGGAGTATTAGTTTCTTTCGTTTTGATTACCTTCTTTTATCATAACTTTGAACATTGGGGACAATGTTCGGTTTAAAATGTAGGGAGGAAAATAAAGCGGGAACTTTGAAACTATGCTTATCCTTGATTATTTGCTTTGTCCAATTGCATTTGCGTAATAAACCATGAGAAAATGTCGGTTAGGGTAATTTTGGCACCAAATTTAAAATTTTCATGACATATAGGGTGGGCCATTAGTCTTAACAAAAGCGTCTCACGGATAGGAAGTTGCATGACTAGCACAAAAACCCTTTACCACCCAAATTCCACCCAAAATGTGAGGATCGCCCTTAGATTAGTAGGAATTAAAGCATTCATCTTCAATGCTTAGAGTGTGAACCGGTAGTATATTAGATTCTAGAATTTGTTTTGTGATGCAATCCGAGATCGCAAGTGAGACTACACTTGTGTAGTTAGGAATAACTAAATGATAAGAGGCATTAAGATAACCCTTGTTTGATACCGTAATATAATTACTTCTTCCACATCGGTTGAGTAATTCCCCACACCCTGCGTTGTACTCATCTTTAGTACACGATACCCTAGTTAAACCCTCGAGCCTATCCTTTTCGCGGTTCTCGTGATGTTTCGGTTTTTCCGGAATATCAATGAAGAGCATTGTTTACACCCCATCCCCAAATATACACCCAAATCGCCTTAGCCTACCCCTTATGCACTCACTTTTAGTGCAAATGTTTGTTATCACCCTAAACCCTTAGTTCAATTATCTAGTTGCTTGCATAAGTTGCTAAGTCGAGTCATATCATTTGTATACAGTTTTGGGACGATTGGGATTCATGGGAAAAGTTAAAGTTTATGAAACGACGGGAAGGGAACATTAATTCAAATTCCCTTTGTTTGCGTAATAATGTACCCCAAGTGTTTTGATCTTTTCAATTCGGGTCAAATTAGTGTTAGAGTAATAAAAACTCAAGTGTAGGGATGTGCCTATAAATCCCTATCATTTTGATGTTACCGTAGAGGATGGTAGAGTAAAAGTGTATGAAAAAAAAAAAAAAAAAAAAAAAAAAAAAAAAATAAAAAGAGAAAAGAAAAAAAATAGAGTGTAAAAAAAAAAAAAAAAAAAAAATACGGGCTACTATCCTACATCTATCCTTTAAATTTATGTTTGTTTATTTCCGTTACCTAGAGTTTTAGAGTGTCGAGTCTTGGCTTATAGCGCCATTCTTCGTATGCATTTAACATAGAGATTTTTGACTTGCCACCACTAAATAGCCTATCCCACCAAACCCTTGTTTCCCTACAGTAAGCCTAACATTACAACCCTTTAAAGACCTCTTTGATAGTCTTTCCTAGGTGCTTACGCCAAAGCGATGGAGGTCGATCTATTCTCAAGCCTATGGTAATCTATGTACTAGGACCGGTTAATGAGTGTTTATTTTCCATTTCCTATTTGTTATATTTCATATATACACCGAGAGAGATGTGAGTATCCAAACACCCCATGTGAGGTGCTAGTATGTAATTTCCGTGCTTGTTATGACTTTTTGGGGCTTATATGTGTTGTGGACCGTTTTGAATTAATGCTTCATGACCCCAACTTATAAATTAATTGGCTAAAAGCACATTTGCTTGAGGACAAGCAAATAACAAGTGTAGGGATATTTGATAAGGTTTTAAAGGTACCATTTTGAGGGTCGTTTAAGCCCTTATTTGATCACTTTTGTATCCGTTATTGCTTAATATCGTTCCTTTTCACTTTTAGGTCTCTTGAAGGCAAAATCTTTGGAATGGCACTTATTTGGACGAAAAGGCGCGAATATATGAAGAAAATGGCCAAAGTCGAATCGAGACACTCAAGGTCTTTGAAAATAGAAGGCGACGGCGTCCTTTTAATGCTGACGCCGTCGTAGGATTTTGTGACGGTCGAAGACAAAACTCGTATTTTCAAGAGGCGGCGTCGGGCTTTAAAGGAGTAGGTCGTTGCTACTCGGACGGCCTAGATGCAACCAGACGACGTCCGAAGCGAAGAGGACGGCGTCACGGACATAAGGTGGCGTCGTCGCAAGGTTAACGTGGCCAAGACGAAACCCTAATGGCGGCGACACGGCGGCGTCACAAAACATAAGGTGACGCCGTCGCATATGTAATCTTATATATAGAATCCGAATTTTTCGAGTTTTAGGGAGTCTTTTGGGTGAAAACCTAAAACCGAACCTAAGGTGTCTTGTACGAGTATTTTAGGGTTTTAAACCTATCTTACATCAAGATAAGTATTTACTTCATTAATTCAATTATGTCTTTGATTATTTGTGTGTATGCTTGCATGTTCTCCATGTCAAGCTAATTTATATGTGTGTTTGCTTAGGAAGTATGAAACTTAATTATTGAATATTGATTGGTTGTTTCTTATCTTAGTTGATTAATGATCTAGTAATGCGATAGGTCATTCGTTGTGTACTTAATGCTTGATTCATCTTTGTGAACCTTAGAATATGATTACCTAAGTAGTTGTAGGCTAAATTATCCAAAGAGTGCCTTAGAGTAAGAGTTTATCATCCTAGTGGGTTTTGTAGGCGAGACCCTTTGGTAAGTTCAAAGAGTTGGGAGAAACGCATACCCTACAACTTTAGACACACAACGCAACTAAGAATAAGGACGTGACAACTCAACCATCAATAGGAGATAATTAAGGAGTAGTACAACCTAAGTAAACACATCTTTAAACTATCATACGAGCACACATTAATTAGACATAGACTCCACAACCTTAGTTTAGATAATTAGATAATAGTAGATTAATCGGTAGAAATACCAACCCCCAAATCCAATACCCGAGATTCAGTACCTTTCCATTTCATAAAATATAAAAATACAAAATAATCTTCTTCAACCTTAACCTTAGCGTAGTAACTTCTTTACTAGCATTCCTATTCTTGATCGGTGCGAAGAATTAATTAATTATTATTAATTAAAACTATTTTAACTAATTAATAATTACCTAAAATACAAGAAAATAGGAAATAAAGCTAGAAAAATAAAATTAAGACTTAGAAAATCTAAAATAACAAACTAGAATTTTCAAAACTATTTTTGTATTTTTTAGATTATTTTTCTATTTTCTAGGAATTAATTACTATTTAAAACTATTTAAATTATCTAAAAATACAAATTTAACTAAGAAAATATGGAAAAATACTTTTTTACTTTTCATATTTATCTTAACTTAATAAAATTAAAACTTATTTTTAGAACCTTTTCTAATTTTTATATTAAATACTAATTAAAAATGCTTAAAAACTCATTTAAAATAGGAAAAATAGCAAATTAACTTAGAAAAATCTGAAAATTTCAGGAAAAGTCTAAAACATATTTAGGAAGCTAGGAAAATTGGAAAAACAAGTGCTTGTTTGGAAGAATATGCAGCGATGTGCCAAGTGCTTATAAATAAGCACTTGGATAATAAACCACACCAAAGGGTACCAAAGCGTCAGGAGGCAACAAGATGCTAAAATAACTCTAAATCAACAAGTATCAACAAGTTATAACCACAGGATTGCAAGATTCAATGATTGATGAGTTTGAGATTTAAGCTAAAGAAGCGAGTTTCGAGGCTGACTTTAAGCCCAAGAATAAGCAAATGAATAAGCTGAAACATGAAACAAAAACTTGTATCCTACACTAGACTGGGTGGTATTTGTAAACCAAAATTCAAGCTTGGAGAAGCTCTTATAAGCTTGGCACTAAGTGCAAATCTTACTCGAACACATGCATTATAAGCTCTGCACAGGCACTTATTCGATCCAACTTGGGTTTAAAATTAAGCTACTAAATAAGCCGGTACCTAAAACCAAATGTTGCAGTCTCAAAATCACCTAGCAGCTACAACCAAACCAATTTTTAGACTTCAATTCACTCGGATGAATCCAATGCAAGGTCTACAAGTTCGAGAAAAAGCGCTTAACATTGTTTTTTTGACTTTTTGAGACGAGGCGAAAGTGTGACTTTATTGAGTTTAGATCTCAAATGCTTGGTGAATTTGATGTATAATGATAAAATAACACTAGTTCAAGCTAGCTTATCTACTTCTAAAACAAATGGCGATCTATCGCCTATCAATTCCAACAGATGAGCACTGAAAAGATTATAAGCAATGTTGACTCTAAGCATTTTATAAGGCAAAGAGTGGTGAAATTACCCATTCTAACCTATTCAATACTATTTCATCAAGACTTAATTAATATCTCACCCTTGAGCTTGATAAAACTCCTGTACCAAACACCACTTTTAACATTTGATATGCAAGTTTTAAGCGAAAACACCTTATTAGCTTAAACTAACCTTGACACTTAATCTAGATATGCTAATTTACAACACTGAACAAGTTCGGTCATCAATGAACTCGAGATATCAACACAAGCACGGTATGCTAATTGAACTAAAATTGAAAGGAAATAGACAAAACTACAAGTCTCCATCGATTGCGAGGCTAAAACACCAAACCCAATCTACCATATCCTACTCTATTCCAACCCAAATAACTGCTCTGCATTACCCATTGTTCAATTTCCACCCTGTTTGACCAAATCTTCTTCTCTGTTGACTTTTGTTGACCATCACCCAAAGTTATTTAAAAATAAATTCCAAGCTTATCAAAAAGCTATAGTAGCTTAAGTAAACCTGTTTGACTATTAAATGAGCCTATTGAAACTTGGTAGCAAGAGTTTTGGATTGGAAATTTGCAACAGTAATCTCAAAACATGAAATGTGAATGAAAACTTGAATTAAGCTTTGAAACTGACTTATAATGATCAAAAGGTTTTAGTCTTAATACAATACCACTTAATATTACAGATTTGTGAACTAATTAAAACATTTAAAGAAAATCGACATACATAAAATTTAAAAAAAACTAACTAACTGGTCTTCTACTCTTCTTTCCTTTCTTTTATAGCTCCAAGACACCTCCACGTGTCCTCATGAGAGTTTCCCACCACTTTTTGAGCCAATGGGTGACTTTGAGGCATATTGGCCACTTTTCCAATTTTGGCGGGAAAAGTGGTTTTGACTTTGGCTCTGAATTTGCAGGCAGGGGGGGGGGTGATAAGTAGGGGTGATGATGGGTAGGGATAAGGTGATAAGGGTGTAATGAGGTGATGGGAGAAGCGATTCTGCAGAGGTTGCGAGGGTGTGGTCGGTGGGGAAGAAGGAGGCGGTAGCGTTTTGCTTTTGACTTTCTTTGACCAAGGGTCAAAATAGAAAGTGACGGTCGCTGAGGGGTTTAGCGGGGGTCTATTTTAGTATTGACAAGGCTTGGATTATTATTGACAAGGTCTTTTGTGTAAAATCGAAATTTGAAGGACCTATTACGCTAATTCAACAAAGTTGCTCTAAGGACCAAAGTGACAATCATCAAAGTGCAAGGACCAATTTGCCATTTCCAATTTCGGGGCCAAACTTGACAATTTCAAAGTTCGGGGACCTTTCTTGCCATTTTACAAAAGATTTATTCAAGGACCATTTTGACAAGTTAAAATATTTGGGGACCTTGAATAACATTTTTCTTTATTTAGATTTACAGGGGACATTTTTAGACAACTTTTGAAACTTGGGGACTAAAGCGCCAATTATGCAAACTTTATCGTTTTCACGATTTTGATGTTTTGCATTTAAAACACATAAAACACTTATTTGTGATATTTTATCATTTTGATGCATTTACGAGTGTTTTCGGATGTTTTGCGGTTTAAATGGTACAAAATGATGAGTATTTACACACTCATCAATCCCCACACTAAGATATTGCTAGTCCCTAGCAATGTTTTGAGAAAAATTAATGGATTTTATCTCTTTACAAAAGCCATTACTTACGGGTAGCCAAATGTTTCGAGTTCAAGTAAGAACCATGGTACAGATAACCATGTGATTTTGAGCAAACCATCGACTTTCAGCGGTTTTGATTTGTCTTTACCGAAGCCGTTTGCTGGACTAGCCAACTCTTAGATAAATTATCAATATTATCTTTGGTGAGTCGATTACCAATTATGGTTTTCCTTTGCCTTTACCACAAGCCATAAACTTGCGGGCTGCCAACTCTTCACTTTTAAGGATATGGTGGTGAATACCATACAATTTTGGGCAAATTGCAAGCCATTATGGTTTGATAAATCTTTACCAAGAGCCGTTTGCTCTGGATTAGCCAATCCTTATGTGGGTTAGACATGGTGGGTGATTACCATTTGTTGTGTTTAGTACATAGTACTTCCACTAAAAAATTTTTTAATTTGGCCATTTTGGGGAAAAAGGGACTAAAGGGTACATTTATGATCAAAATTAGCGAGTTTCCCCAGCATAGAAATGAATATTGTCCTCAATATTCAAAGTACTGACTGTTATCTGAAACTTAGAACATAAAAGATAACATTCTTGGCTAAGTGTGGAAACACGACAATTATTCTCTTTTCAATATTTACAATTTTCAAAGTTTTTAGATCTATATACAACATGTGGGGCATCTCCCCCACTAGGGTGGTACACGGTGAAAACCTATGTTAAGCTCTTTGTTTTTGATTCCGAGTCGCTAGCTTGACTCGACCCAGATAATTTGTTCATGGGGAAGTAAGTGGAAGAAACAATCTCCATCGGACTTTCATTCAAGATGTTTAGATAAACTTTGAAGTACATGAAAGTTCACACCGATGAGATCTGACAGACGGACGGCTCACAAATGGTGCATGGAAATGCAGGTCAAAGATAATGTCTTCATTCGAAGGAGTGAAGAACGGGAGAAGCTTGGGATATATGAAGAAGAAAGAAAATCATGATAAAAATCATGACTAACTCTTCATCCTCGATAGGAGAATTCATAGTTTCATGAATCTCCTCAGTTAAGCTTATTTGATCAAGACATACTATGGGTGTGTCTAGATCAAAGTGGAAGTTATCATACTCCGGTGGAGATATGATATGAGTGAGTTCATCGGCGAACTCCTCGAAGGTAAATGAATCATATTGAATTGGTATCGATGGGTTCCTTGGTGAACTCATCAATGTAAATGATTCATAATCGGGAGAGAATTATGAGAATGAAAAGTGGTGCGCCACTAATCTTCTCTCCCGTATTATCAAAAGCAAGGCTTTCATTTCGGAATAGAATCATCGGAAAGAACGTCACTATCCTTAATGGGGATAGGAGATGAAATAGGTTTTTCTTGAAAGCCTCGATTTTAGAAATGAGAAGACCGACATTCGATAATGTTGCGAAGTGCTTCATCTTTGATTTCGATGTCGGTAACTTCATCATTCTCTTCTTCTAAGCTAACAAGCTCGAAGGTAAATCTTCCACATAAGCGATGTCTCCACAAGATAACAATCATTATCATTAGAATCGGAGAACATCTCAATATGATCATTTTGGAAGATAAGAGGAGGAGGATATCACACACATGATCGAAGTTCCATGTGACTCTCTCGGGATTGGGACAAGGTTCTCAACACTAGACTTTATGAATTCGTCCGATTCCTTTTAGGAGCAGTGTCAAGATGCTCGTCCCCATGGTCGGAGAGTGAGTGGGATCTTGGTGTGATAGAGTTGTTTGAGATGGAATCTCAGCTGGGATATCAATCGGCGAGGAGTTGAGAAATATTATCTCTAAAAGGATAAAACTCTCTCGTCATCATCATATAGCGGCCTTAAGAAATTGGGAGCGCCTTAGAGTTTGCTTGCTCAGGACTAATGATTCTTCCCTAGATTTGCGGGCCTCTCGTTCTTCTCGCTCTTGACAAGCAATTCTCCCATGGTCTTTCATTACTCACTTGATCCTTGAAGTTTTGCATCATATCATTAAGTGATTTCATTGCGGTTTCAAGATCTGGGAGATTTCATGAGACAACGGCTCGGTGGAGTTTGAACCGTATGGTCTTTGTGGAGGTTGGTCGTGATATGGATAGTCGTAATTGTTACAAGGAATTGGATTCCTGTTTGACAATCGGTGAAATGGGGACCTCCAGCGTTACTCACATAATAAAGCTGTTGAGTGCAGACAGTGAATCATATGGATTTTGGTCATATCCAAAGTTACGAGCATCACCTGGGCTGCATTCATAGACAAACGTGTTTCGGATTGACACTCAAATCCTTGGTGAGGACCTCCACAAAATTCACAAGCATGTTGATTATATGAAGATGAGTCGGTGTGGTGGGTAATTGGAAAAGTTTGAAGAGTCGTTAAATGAGTTACGATTAGGATCATAATCAAATGAATTCCTTGAACCACAAAATAAACAACTCCGTTATGAATATCATTACCACATTGTACACATGTACACCAACGACGGGGTGAACCATAGAGGCTCACCTGACCGACACAAGGAATAGCGATTGCATTTGAGAGTTATGAAGAGGAATCGGTTTATTCAAAGAATCAACAAAACCAACATGATGATCCGAATGACTATCAAGTCTCGAAGAACATTCGAGAAAAATCGGGAGGTGGGACAAGTGGTGTGCTCGAGCTAGCAATTTCCACCACTTCCGTTATGGTTTCGGTTCTTGAGCGGGTTCATCGGGTTGTGGCGGATGGTCGAAAAAACTTGGAGAATCATCGAGAGGTTATCGGATAATTCGCACCAATAACAATATTTGCTTGCACCCATCCTTCCACATCGCTTGCATAAACAATCCGGATTCGACAATCGGTGACCCTCTTCCATACGACTTTGCGGTGGAAACAACGAGGATAGTTGATCGTCGCCATGAGAATTAAACATTTAGAGGGTTAGAAAGATAGAATTAAGCGGTTTTGAGGTTAAAGAAGAGTATTTTGGTATTTTTGGATAAGAAAATATAAACATATACGAGATGGATGGTATAAACAAAGAGTGAGTATTCAAACAACTAATCGCTAAGCGTAAGACTATTAGCATTGCTCCCGGCGTGGCCTAAAATTTGATCGGTGCGAAACCGTCAAGTTTTCTCATGGTGATCGCTTGTGAATGACCGGTGTAAGAAACTCAAAGCAGTTCACACACCAATGCAATGAAGATCGGGAGAGTATAGTGTTTCCCAGTCGTTAAGTCCCAACGTGTACGTGCGAGAATAGTCGGGGCGTGTAGTGATCGAGAGATTTGAGCGGGAAAAGAGATTTGAAGATGATTATAACTAAGGAAAAAGCCCATAAACTAAAGGGCTTAAATGCAAATTAAAGAAAGTTAAAAGACAAAATCTATTAAATAAACGCTATCACTATTTTTAAAATCGATGAGCGTTTAAAACTTAAAACCTCGTTAAAATAAAAATTACGTAAGCGTACAAAATAAAAAGTGAAACTTACACAATATAAATCCTAAAAATATGAAAAACACATTTTACAATCCTAATGATAAAGAAAATTTATAGAAAAAGAAAATTATTTTATAACTAATTAATTAATTATTATTAATTAAAACTATTTTAACTAATTAATAATTACCTAAAATACAAGAAAATAGGAAATAAAGCTAGAAAAATAAAATTAAGACTTAGAAAATCTAAAATAACAAACTAGAATTTTCAAAACTATTTTGTATTTTTCGATTATTTTCTATTTTCTAGGAATTAATTACTATTTAAAACTATTTAAATTATCTAAAAATACAAATTTAACTAAGAAAATATGGAAAATACTTTTTACTTTTTATATTTATCTTAACTTAATAAAATTAAAACTTATTTTTAGAACCTTTTCTAATTTTTATATTAAATACTAATTAAAATGCTTAAAACTCATTTAAAATAGGAAAATAGCAAATTAACTTAGAAAATCTGAAAATTTCAGGAAAAGTCTAAAACATATTTAGGAAGCTAGGAAAATTGGAAAAACAAGTGCTTGTTTGGAAGAATATGCAATGATGTGCCAAGTGCTTATAAATAAGCACTTGGATAAAAAACCACACCAAAGGGTACCAAAGCGTCTGAGAGGCAACAAGATGCTAAAATAACTCTAAAGCAACAAGTATCAACAAGTTATAACCACAGGATTGCAAGATTCAATGATTGATGAGTTTGAGATTTAAAATTTAAAGAAAGCGGTTACGAGGCCAACTTTAAGCCCAAGAATAAGCAAATGAATAAGCGGAAACATGAAACAAAAACTTGTATCCTACACTAGAACTGGGTGAGTATTTGTAAACCAAAATTCAAGCTTGGAGAAGCTCTTATAAGCTTGGCACTAAGTTTGCAAATCTTACTCGAGAACACATGCGGTATAAGCTCGCAGGGGCACTTATTCGATCCAACCCGGGTTTAAAATTAAGCTACTAAATAAGCGGTACCTAAAACCAAATGTTGCGGTCTCAAAATCACCTAGCAAGCTACAACCAAACCAATTTTAGACTTGATTCACTCGGATGAATCGATGCAAGGTCTACAAGTTACGAGAAAAAGCGCTTAACATTGTTTTTTGACTTTTTGAGACAGCGAAAGTGTGACTTTATTGAGTTTAGATCTCAAATGCTTGGCTGAATTTGATGTATAATGATAAAATAACACTAGTTCAAGCTAGCTTATCTACTTCTAAAACAAATGGCGATCTATCATTTATCAATTCCAAGGATGAGCACAAGAAAAGATTATAAGCAATGTTGACTCTAAGCTGTTTTATAAGGCAAAAGAGTGGTGAAATTACCCATTCTAACCTATTCAATACTATTTCATCAAGACTTAATTAATATCTCACCCTTGAGCTTGATAAAACTCCTGTACCAAACACCACTTTTTAACTTTTTGATATCGAGTTTTAAGCGAAAACACCTTATTAGCTTAAACTAACCTTGACACTTAATCTAGATATGCTAATTTACAACACTGAACAAGTTCGGTCATCAATGAACTCGAGATATCAACACAAGCACGGTATGCTAATTGAACTAAAATTGAAAAGGAAATAGACAAAACTCACAAGTCTCCATCGATTGCGGCTAAAAACACCAAACCCAATCTACCATATCCTACTATTCCAACCCGAATAAGCTTTCTGCATTACCCATTGTTCAATTTCCACCTGTTTGACCAAATCTTCTTCTACATTGACTTTTGTTGACCATCACCCAAAGTTATTTAAAATAAATAGTAGCTTAAGTAAACTGTTTGACTATTAAATGAGCCTATTGAAACTTGGTAGCAAGAGTTTTGGATTGAAATTTACCATGATAATCTCAAAACATGAAATGTGAATGAAAACTTGAATTAAGCTTTAAGCCGACTTATAATGATCAAAAGGTTTTAGTCTTAATACAATACCACTTAATATTACTGAGTTGTGAACTAATTAAAACATTTAAAGAAAATCGACATACATAAAATTTAAAAAAACTAACTAAGCGGTCTTACTCTTCTTTCCTTTCTTTTATAGCTCCAAGACACCTGGCTTGAGAGTTTCCCTAATTACTACACTACAACGATTAGGTTCTTTTTGACTTTCTTTGACCAAAGGGTCAAAATAGAAAGTGACAGAAGTCATGAGGGTTTAGGTGTTATATTGACAAACTTGTCTTTTGTGTAAATCCGAAATTTCGAAGTTGCTCTAAGGACCAAAGTGAAAGGAAGTTTCCAATTTGACCCCTTGACAATTTCAAAAGTTCGGGGACCTTTCTTGCCATTTACGACCATTTTGACAAGTTAAAATATTTGGGGACCTTGAATAACATTTTCTTTATTTAGATTTACAGGTGTGTTTTAGACAACTTTTGAAACTTGGGGCGTTATCACAGATTTTGATGTTTTGCATTTAAAACACATACTATCACATTAGTTGATCGAGTGCTGTTTTGTAGCAATAGTAGATTCAATTGGTAGGCAATTGGTGGCGATCACCAATTTCATTACATGTGCAACTCTTAGATCCTTATGGGACTCATGGCACTAGTGAACAAGCATCTTGTGTCAAGTAGGCATGTTTAGTCCCATCCTTACCTCGGGTCAAGGTCTCACTGCTTAACTCGATTAAGTCATCCAATTTGAGAACGTGCGAAAATATATCTAGGTCCCACGCATAGACATTAATCATCTTGGGTTACAATTCAACCTAGGTCCCATGCATAGGCAAAAAGTAATTACAAGTGTTCTCAAGCGATTGGACGGCATGACTTAAATTTGTGACGGGTAAAATATTTTGATGTGAATCAAAAAGGTGTACGAAAAAGCATGCATTCATTCTTCGTAGCACAAGTTAAAAACTCTTCTTAACTTAAGTCTAATCATTATTTTAATTTATGTGTGTCAGTTGTCCATTTTCAAGTCTAATATAGAACCTATGTGGATTATAATAGAGATTGGACAATACATAAATCGAATAACATACATAACAAGTTAAGTGTTATTTTTAAAACAATGATTTTAAGTTAAATCCATATTTAAACTTAGTTAAACTAAATCATAAGATTTAGTTTGAAAATGGTTTGTGTTGCGTTTTAAGTTTTAGAAAACAATTTGCAAGTTATATACATTCACAACATACATAATAAGCAAACAACCAACACACAACCACAATATGCAAAGCCTCAACCGATGAAAGAACCTATGCTTGGTCTCGTGAGCCATCACGAGAACCAAGAGTCATATAGGGACATAAACCACAACCACACGGAGGACTCCCACTTGCTCCAAGACCAAGCTAGGACAAGTAGGAGTCCATTATGCACATGAAAAGTGAATCTGCCAGCCCAGAATTTCTGCATTCGGAGGCACAATAGGCCAAGAAGGAGTCCTCCCCAAGCTTAGCATAAAACTACAAAGTTGTGGGCCCATGAGTTGTCTACCTGCAGCAAAAAATTGGTTAAAAAATACCCTACCAATCACCGGGAAACTCCGTTTTACTGCAGCTTGTCCGAGCAACCATTATGCGTCTTTATGTCTTTTATGCTTTGCCATTCCATTCCAAGCATCGGTTACAATATATAGAATGTAAAATACAACTAATCTACTATCTATCTATTGTAAAATTCCCAAATAATGGCAAAAACCAAATTAAAATACATACTTAAAGGCCGAAACAATGGCAAACCCCAAATAACAAGAAATAAACGACAATCACAATCATTCATGGCACAAGTGGTCTAGGTTTTCATCGGCTTTGCATATACACATAATAATACCATAAAATTATGAACATAACAAGGTGTTGGCTAATCCCATGAGCAAACATGCATGTATTTGCCATGGAAACAATTTAAATTAAATGAAATAAAAGAATTAGCCAACGAATCAAAGAAATAATCAACAAGAATTAAAACCCGATTGATGCACGCGTGTAAAATGGATTTAGGTTCTCAAACCTACTGATATTAGACCTTCTAAAATCATTTTACCACAGAAAATTTAGCCTTTGGGATGTTTTCAAATCGTTTCAAGAATCGATTAAAACAACGCGATTAAAGCCATTTTTAGCGTACCGAACACATTGTTAAATTAACGTATGCGAAACCAATGGCCATAGGACCAAAAATCACAGATCTTTATATTACTAATAACATTCTTAATCCATGAAAAATGGAGCCCTCGGGGCTGTTTTGAAAGTGGTTACAAAAAACACTTAAAAACACGCGTTTTGACCATTTTTTCGCATACCCGATAATCATATGGCACATATGATGGCTCGTGATACCACTATAGGTGATGATGAAAATAATAAACATAAATTAAACATAAAACACAGTGGAATCATCACCAATAACGGATCCATATAGCCATATGATCAATCAAATAAAACAAACATATGGTTTATACCTTTGAAGCGTGAATCCGGTTGCAAGACACCAATCACCACCACGATAGGAATCAAGAAACCAAAAGACCAATGATGTTGGCCTTTCCCAATGAATGAAACACACTACACGTCAAGCAATCACCCTTTGATGCTAGTCTAACCTTTTCACCAATCCTTGCACAAGACTACAACTAGAATTATCAAGGAATAATAATCAAAACCAAAAACCTCTTTTTGGATCAATATGGGGTGTCAAATTCAAGGGGAAGGGGAGGGGATTAAGTAGCCAATTAGTAACCTCCCTAATCAACATTAATTATCTTAATTAGAATTAATGATAATTGATGTCAATCCACAAGTTACACATTAGGTCTTTCAAAGTCCAAATTCTCCTCTTTACACCCTTATGTGACAAAGGTTATTAATAACGTAAATACGATAAATACATTATAATAAATTGTGTCTAAGTGTATATGTGTGTGACCCCATAGGCTCACATATGACTAGCCATATAATTATTTATTATGACGCAAGCATACTCCAACAGCTCCCACTTGCGATGTCATAATAGTCAAGTAATTATACAAGCAATGGTTAGCGTCTAGCAACACGCCAATGCCCCTAGTGATATGTGAGATTAGTTTCTTAAACATTTCATTAAATGGTTTATATGTCATATATCCCTTTGTTTCAGATACCATGTTGAACTTTAGACATGGATCAAAAGTCATTCTAATGGTTCAACAATTTTGTTCTCGATCTTGATACTGAACAAGATTACCAAGTGAATTAAGATTAATATTAATCTCATTTGGGTGCGGCCATACAAACATCTGTTCAGATCATCGAGGGCCCCAGTAGTATCTAACTCCAAACCATGTGGAGGAACAAATCCTATTTTGACTGCACGTGTCATTCATGTGCTTCAAATCATTCCTGATAGTGGCCCTTATGACTACCTTGTTCAGGACAGCGTTTAACCATATCAAGGAATGAAACTCCACACATGCAAGACCTTCTTGCATCTCAAGTTTAAGGATAATAGACATAACCATTTTCGAGATTCACTATTTGACACCGATCCATGCAGTGAATACTCGTAGGTTGGGTCAGTCCAATGTTCATCACAATGAACAACATGTGAGTTTGGCAAATAGTCACCAACACGCTCACAGTTGCCTTAATTTGATGATACTCCCGTATCATCAATCGGCAATGGACAATTTTAGAATAAATAAATTATTCACGGATTAAACATGCAAATATAGAACACAATAGTATGAATGATGACGATCATACCAGGTATTTCAATTCATTATATAATACGACTGCTTAATGTTCCATTTCTTCCTTTTGGGTTGCCACTCTCACACATACTTTTCCCAAGTATTGTAACTCTCTAACCACTGATCCTAAGGGATCTCTCTATGTAGTTTGTCTTTTGTTTTTGTGTGATTCTATAGGTTCCTCTTAAAGGCTAGATCACCACTTCTTGAAGTCGAGCAAGCTCAAGTCCATGAGTTGCCATGCTTCGTCATCATCAAGACTACTGAGGTTCTCTTGTTGATAGTTCTTTCTTCCTCTATAGAAGTGTTGTGTCAAAGGCATTAGTGAAGGATGCCGAAAGAGTCAAGACGAAAGCATTAGTGAAAGGTGCTTAACGTCCGTGTCAAAAGCATTAGTGAAGAATGCTAAAGGTGTCAAGACGAAGGCATTAGTGAAAGGTGCCAAGCGTTTGTGTCAAGGGCATTAGTGAAAGATGCCTAGGAATCAAATCAAGTGGCATTGGTGAAGAATGCCAAGGTCGTATAATCGATGAGGTGCATCGTTATACAAATAGTGATAGTTTGTTTCCAAGGATGTTGATATCCTTGATGGTGTTGTGATAAGGAGTGGGTCTCCTTTGGGATTAGGTGTTGTGTAGTGTTGGGTAGTAGTTCCTCAATTGTAATGAAACTCAGTACTTAGCCTAGTACCGGATAAAGGGTAGGCGACGTTGTGGTAGGTGTGGTTCACCTTGGTGAAAGAACCTGGTGGTTAGCCTGGTACCGGAAAAAGAGTAGGCGACGTTGTGAAGGCTTCCCCGCCATAAGGAGTTGGTGTCGTGTAGTGATTACGAACTCTCGAGTAGGTGACTCGGGAGTGGAGTAGGCAAGGAAGGTGTCCTTGTAGCCGACCCACTATAAATACTCTTGTCGTGGTTATGTGCTTCTTACTCTTTATCTTTCATTACACTTTTATATATCTATCTATCTACGTCCAACATGCACATCTAAATAGATTGACATAAGTCGATCTAAATATTTTAAAATTAAGTTTTAATTGGTAAAACTATTCAACCCCCCTTCTAGTTTTCCACAGAAATGCTGGGAATTACCAAGGTGGCATTCCCATGCTTTGTCACCCTGAGAAGATGCTAGTACTATGTTGCACATGGGTAAGGTGGGTATTTTGGGTTGAGGAAGAAGGTATACAGTAGTGGCGGGAGGGCAATTTTGGTTTTATTTAATATTGTTTGACTGAGGTTTAATTAGGTGTTTGACTTGGGTTTGGGTAAAAAAACGGGTCAAGGGATAATAGGTGAAAACCGGGTATGGTTGTTTGAAAGGGAACTTGGGCTTATAGTTGGTTTAGTTGGGCTGGGTAAAGATGGGTTGTGTTTTATTTTGGTTTTGGATTTGGACTAGTAACAGTGTTGCATCCGAATAGAAAGATTATTAACCATAAGGATCAATTATGACACTTTGTGAAATTACAAGGACCAAATATGTATTTTAGGTAAAATTGGGAAGTAGTTGGTAATTATGGATAGATGAGAGTGTGATATGTAAATATGCCAATGATGAGGGTGAGTGATGAAAATATGCCCAACATGATCCAAAAACCATAAAACTGAATTCCCGGCTCTTATTTCACACTCTTCTCTTTCCCGTGCTCGGTTTTCTTCTGTTTTGTCATTTCTTTGTTCGTTTTGAGATATCCGTACATGCACATGCATAAACTCAAGAAACACACAAATATTAGGCATTAACGGCTCGTTTCCGGTTTATTTGGGTCAGTTTTGATAAAGAAAAGGTATATGTTTTCACATATACCAGGGAGGTAATGGGCATAACCATGGTAATCGAGGAGCGGAAGGAAACCGAGGAAACCAAGGCACTGGGAATCAGCAGGCAGACGTGGGAGCAACTCAATGAAGAATGTATGTCATTCGGATGAAGATCAAGGAGGACCCAGACGTAGTCATTGGTACATTCCTTCTCAATAATTGTTATGCTTTTATACTGTTTGATACTGGTGACGATAAGAGTTTTGTATCTACTACGTTTATGCCCTTACTTGAAGTCTCCCCGACACCCTTAGGAATCAATTATGATGTGGAGTTAGCTAATGGGAATATTGAGAGAATAAACACTGTCATCCGCGGTTGCACGTTAAACTTCTTAAATCACCCTTTCAATATAGATCTCTTACCCGTCACCTTAGGTAGTTTTGATGTCATCATCAGTATGGATTGGTTGTCGAAGTATTATGCGCGTATTATCTGTGATGAGAATATTGTGCGTGTTCCCTATGGTAGAGAAATCCTGAGCATACAAAGAGATCGAAGTGACTGTGGAGGTCCCTCCAAGTTGAACATCATCTCTTGTACAAAGGCACAAAAGTATATCGAAAAAGGAGGATATATTTTCTTGGCTCAAATTTCTGAAAAGAATGGGGAGGAGAAGAGCGAAAGACGTCTAGAAGATATACCTATCATTCGAGACTTTCCGGATGTATTCCCAGATGACTTACAGGGAATCCTACCTTTTATACAAGTTGAATTCCAGATCGAGTTGATACCTGGCGCTGCACCCGTAGCCTGAGCACCCTATCGACTCGCTCTAAATGACTTGGAGGAATTGTCAAAACAGCTGACACAGTTGTCAAAAAAGGGATTTATACGTCCAAGTTCGTCACCATGGGGAGCACCGATATTTTTTGTGAAGAAGAAGGATGGATCTTTTCGCACGTGCATTGACTATCGAGAGTGAATAAGTTGACGGTGCAAAATCGATACCCTCTACCTAGGATCGATGATCTGTTAGATCAACTCCAAAGATCGAGTATCTACGCAAAGATTGACCAGTGATCGGGTTATCACCAACTCAGAGTTTGAGAAGAAGACATTCCAAAAATAGCATTTAGAACTCGTTATGGACACTAGAATTCCAAGTGATGCCGTTTAGTTTAACCAACGTGCCAGCAATATTCATGGACCTCGTGAATCGAGTGTGTAAGACTTATTTGGATAATTTTGTGATAGTATTTATAGATGATGGGAAACTAGAATGGGGGGTTGAATAGTTTTACCGATTAAAACTTCGTTTTAAACTATTTAGGTCGACTTATGTCAATCTATTTGATGTGTATGTTGGATGTTGATAGATAAACATATGAATAAGTAATGCTAAGATAAAGAGTAAGAAACACAAAACCACAACTCGAGTAATTATAGTGGTTTGGCTACAAGGACACCTTCCTTACCCTACTCCACTCCCCGAGTCACCTACTAAAGAGTTCGTAAGCACTGCACAACACAAACTCCTTGTGGCGGAGAAGACTTCACAACGTCGCCTACTCTTTATCCAGTACAAGGCTAGACACCGGGTTCTTCCACGAGGTAGAACCAAACCCATCACAACGTCGCCTACACTTTATCCGGTACAAGGCTAGATACCGAGTTCCATTACAAAGGAGGAGCTACTACCCAACACTACACAACACATATCCCAAAGGAGACACACTCCTTATTACAACATCATCAAGGATATCAATATCCTTTACCCAGACTAATCTATCTTGTACATCGATGCACCATATCGAATGTACACCCTTGGCACCTTATACTAATGCCTTTGACACGATCCTTCAGCACCTTTCACTAATGCCTTCGACATGGACCTTCGACACCTTTCACTAATGCTTTGGACACGGACTTTCGGCACCTTTCACTAATGCCTTATACTTGACCCTTTTGGCATCTTTCACCTATGCCTTCAACACAACACTTCTAAGGAGGAAGAAAGAACTATCAACAAGAGATACTTTAGTGGTCTTGATGATGACGAAGCTTAGCAACTCATGACCTTGAGCTTGCACGTCTTCAAGAGGTGGTGATCTCGCCTTTAAGAGGAACCTAGAGAATCACACAAAACACAAAACTACATAGAAAGATCCTTTGGATATGAGGTTAGAGAGTTTACAATACTAGGAGAAAGTATGTGTAAAAGGGGTGCGTAACAATGAAGCAATGGCTCACTATTTATAGGCAAAAACCTCTACTATTCCCCGGATCCCATGAAACCCTTACATGAGGGATCCGTCTCAGAACTGGGGATCCATGACGCTCCTCCTATTTAGGTTATGAGTCATGGATCATGGGTCATGGACTTTGGGTCATGGGTACCCAAATAGATACAATGTATCTAGACATTGAATCATGGGTATGGTTTAGGTCCATGGGTCATGGATAATACCCAACATGACTTTATGTATGATGTCATGCAATGGGTCATGGATCAAGCTCCATGGGTATGGGTCATGGATTTTGGGTTTTACCCAACTATATTCAATGTATCTAGTCAATGGGTTAAGTACTTAGATTTTTACCCATTACAATATATATACTAAGTATATATAATTACATATCCATAGTATGTAAACACTAGTTGTTATAAATATGCATTTATATAACATGTAAACACTATTTCTTGTTTAGTGTTTTATATGAAAATGTAAGTGTGTTAGTGAACTATTGGCTCAAACCATTTACGTATTTTATTTGTTTCGTTAAAATGATTTTACGTTTGTTATCGACAAAACATTAGAAAATCGTAAATTATAAATAAACTTTTTTACGGCTTATTTGTATTAACAGACGACATCCTAATCTACTCAAACAGTAAAGAGGAACACGAAGAACACTTAAGACTCATCTTGGAGTTACTAAGGCAAGAACAATTGTATGCCAAATTCTCTAAGTGTGAATTTTGGATCCCAACCGTACAATTCTTGGGCCACGTGATTGATAGTCAGGGAGTTCACGTGGATCCCGCAAAGAATGGGCAGCCCTGAAAACCCCATCAGAAGTTCACCAATTCTTAGGCCTAACTGGCTATTATCGGAGATTCATTGAGGGATTCTCTAAAACAGCCAAGTCGCTAACCAAACTAACTCAGAAGAATGTCAAGTATGAATGGGGAGAAAAAGAAGAGGAAGCATTTCAATTACTAAAAGAAAATTTGTGTCGTTCACCTATCTTAGCCCTGCCTGAAGGTAGCGAAGATTTCGTCGTGTACTGTGACACTTCGCACAAAGGTTTGGGAGCTGTCTTGATGCAGCGAGAAAAGGTGATAGCGTATGCCACCTGACAGCTTAAGAAGCATGAGAAAAACTACACCACTCATGATTTGGAATTGGGTGCTGTGGTGTTTGCACATAGAATATGGAGACATTATTTGTACGACACTAAGTGCATAGTGTATACTGACCACAAGAGTTTGCAACACATCTTGGACCAGAAAGAGCTAAACATAAGACAACGACGCTGGTTGGAATTACTCAGTGATTGAGATTATAAAATTCGTTATCATCCTGGTAAGGCAAATGTTGTTGCAGATGCTCTTAGCCGGAAAGAGATGATACCACCGTTACGAGTCAGATCCTTGGAAATGATGATTAGTTCGCCACTACCATCTCAGATACTAGAACCCCAAGCTGAGGCGTTGAAGGAAGAAAACCGTCCGACTAAAAATATCTATGGAATGGTGGAAAGAAAGAATGGCTTCATGAAGCGTTCCGATGGAACATTATGCTTTGGAGACAGAAGTTGGATACCACTCTATGGAGGAATCCGCGAGTTGATTATGCATGAGTCTCATAAATCAAAATACTCTATCCATCCCGGATCTGATAAAATGTATCACGACCTAAAGAAACTGTACTGGTGGCCTAACATGAAGGCTAACATAGCCTTATATGTCAGTAAGTGCTTGACATGTTCCAAGGTAAAGGCCGAACACCAGAAACCCTCAGGATTATTGGTACAACCTGAACTTTATGTTTGGAAATGGGAGTGAATCACCATGGACTTTATCACCAAACTACCAAGAACAACTAGTGGTTGTGACACTATCTGGGTAATGGTGGATCGACTAACTAAGTCTGCGCACTTCCTTGCTATCAGCGAGAATGACAGTATCGACAAGCTTGCTCGGCTATATGTAAAAGAGATTATTTCTCAACATGGCATGCCTATATCTATTATCTCTGACCGTGAAAGTCATTTCACATCAAATTTTTTGGCGGTCACCGTAGACAGCCATGGGAACGAAACTTGATATGAGCACCGCCTATCATCTCCAGATAGACGGTCAAAGTGAGAGGACCATTCAGACGTTGGAAGATATGTTTCGAGCTTGTGTTATCGATTTGACAAAGGTGAGAGAAATACTTGCCTTTGGCAAATTTTCCTACAACAATAGCTATTATACCAACATTAAGGCCGCACCTTTTGCAGCATTGTATGGCCAAAAATGTCGTTCTCTGATCTGTTGGGCTGAAGTTGGTGACAACCAAATTACAGGTCCCGAACTTGTTCTAGAAACTACCGAGAAGGTGGTTCAAATTCGTAGTCGTTTGCAAGTTGCACGTGACAAAAAAAGAGCTATGCCGAAAGAGACGTAAGCCTCTTGAGTTTCAAGTGGGAGACCGAGTCATGTTAAAGGTTTCTCCTTGGAAAGGAGTGATACGTTTCTGCAAACATGGAAAGCTCAACCCCGCTATATTGGGCCATTTCCAATCTTGGGCGAATTGAACCAATAGCTTATGGACTTGAGCTACCCCATGAGTTAAGCGATGTGTACGATGTCTTTTACGTGAGTAATCTAAAGAAATGTCTTTCGATGAAACCCCAATCATGCTGTGAGAGAGATCCGGATAGGCGAAATTATAAATTTCATTGAGGAGCCGATTAAAATCATGGATCGTTAAGTCAAGCGGTCAAACGCAACCGTATTCCTATCATCAAAGTTCATTGGAATTCCGACATGGACCGAATTCATGTGGAACGTGAAGATGAGTTCCAGAAAGTATCCTCAACTCTTTGCACCATCATCGGGTATCTCAAATTGTAACCGGGACGGGTTTCTTCTAAGGCTGGGAGGCTGTGACAACTGGTAATTTAGGGAGCTCTCTTAAATACCACGTTACATTAATTAAAATGAATAATAAACTTTTAGAAATTATTTTTGGAATCATGTCGAATTATATTCGTATCGTTGATTAGACTTCGTGGATTATTATGATGTTGAATGATTAATGAAATGTTTGGTTTAGGCACTACGCGAGTCGGCACAATAGAAACCTAATAATGCGAGAAATATTAATTTTTGACTCGTTAAACGAAAATAGATGTGCTTATAGTCATTTTTAACGGAAAATAGATTCAAAAACAACGGCTTAACTTAGAAAATTTTACGAGCAAAGAGAAGTGTTTGGAAGTGAAGAACTATGAGCTTCTCTGGTTTATCATACAACGACTTAAGAAGTGAAGAAGTGTTTGGAAGCATCCTCCTAGTGATGATTAAGATTTTTTTGTAACATATTAGTTTTCATAAACACATAACAATGATCAAATATGGGGCGTATGAATGTTAGTCTAGAGAGAGAAAGTGGAAGAGATTTGGAAACTTAGTGAGACGAAGAAAAATGATATTATGAAGCTCCAACCCTTTGTCTTGCAAGGCAAAGGGTATTTATAGGTTCTTACAAGACACGCCTCCTACGGGCTGTGGATCAGGCATACAATGGGTAAAGACCCGTCCGTCCTCCACGGTGTTACTTAACAAACTACTCATTAACACAAAATAACTACGACTACGAGCTTTGTAACGAATACATATACTTGAGGTGACCGACTCTTTAACAGCAGGATTTTCTAAATCCTAACAATCTCCCCCTAAGGGAGGTCACCTCAATTACATCAATTACGAACAGAGATTACATTTTGGTGTTCTTGGATTCTAGATTAAGTTCTTTACTCTGTAGTCCGTAGTCTTTGATTCTTCATTTTCTGCATGTTTTGTTCATTCAAATGGAGGTCTTTAACCGATCCACGTGATGATGAGTTTTGAGTCAGCATTGAGATCATCAGCCACCATAAATCTCTGACTCATCCTTTGCAGTGTTGCCATCATGTGAAGTTGTGACTTTTGGACTGACATGCTCACATTCTGGATCATGATATCTTCTCATCAGAGTTGCGAAAGCTTTTATTGATTCATGACATTTGCAACAGCGTAGCAGAAGCATGGAGTGAAAATATCAGAGTCACTTGATGAAGATATGCACTTATCATGATTTCTTTGAGATGAACATGTTGTGTGAGCATGTGGCTATGGATTGGCGCCTCAATTACGATCATTTGCAACCGTCGGGTGTTCTGAGACAACGATTATCAATAAAAGCACGAAAGTGTCTTTGATCACTTCGTTGAATTGAGGTACCGCCCACGGTTCCCATTGATCGATACAAATCTTGCTGTGATCGGGTAAAATTCGAAGAATCTCCTTGACGGGGTTTCGCGGTGCTCTAGCCATTCTCAAACCGAAGCGTCTCAAAGAAGACAACACGGAATGAGTGAACCGAAAATTGAGATTCTTGATTGATTAAAATGATTTGAAAACAATCGTGTATTGCTTAATATAAAGAATTTTTGCAATACAACGAAGGTTTTATTAGAAAATCAATTATCAATCATAAATACCCTTTTAATTTTGAAAAATTAATACACGATCGATGTGCTATAGAAAAGAGTTTTTAAGCACAACGACCGGTTTTCAAAGGTATCCGTCAATCCATTTCTGGACCAAGGTTGATTCAAAATATGAATCGCCCCATCATTTCATCCGGTTGTCACATGTTTGATCTATTGAATAGATCTCACATGCCACCCACCAAGAGCTTGTTTGATGTTGGCTCTAGAAGGTTTTCCATCTTCATTGTGAATATGTTTGCATATCACTCGGATGTTCGGCAATACCACAAGGATAATCGTAGGACTCTTAAGATATATTCTCACTTTCCACATTGTGTGAAGCGGTGAGTCTTCATTGATTGTGTCCTAATGAGATTTATTGATGATCTCTTGGCTCTAGACTCAATAGTGCACATTTGGTTCCTATCTTGGGAGACTAGGGAGAGGTCTCCTTCTTCAATATCAACAATCTCTAAGAGAAAGTCGATAGATTATGTAGGTTCCCGTGAGAATGAAACAAGTCCTTTTAAGAGGAACTTGAGTAGCTTGGGAAGTTATAGTGCGGTCGTCCTTTGGGTCCATGACGTCTTATCTTCAATACCGGTGTTACCTTGGTAACAACCGGTAGCATATGAATTGAACCCGGTTTACGCCCTAAGGTTGAATTTTGGAGGGCTATTTCTTTTCACCCTTTTCTCATTCATTTCTTTTCATTCTTCAACCCCTTGATTGCTTACGAGACTTCATTACTAGAACCTTGTTGGGTTTATTCTAGTACTAGCTCTGTCTCGATCCGCACTCTTCCCATTTCTCACTTTTCTCCTTTTTCATCATACCTAAGGACTTCTACACTATCTAGTGGATTGTCCTTGGTAGATCCCTCCGACTCTGGCGGGATCATGGGGCGAATACCTAACCTAACCATCCTTATATCTTCATGCATAAAATAAATTGGTCGGTCTTTTGGTATTGTTCATTCGCCTCGAAACCAATTGAAAACCATTTGAAAATCAATCAAGGTACTTGTGATATAAGATCAAAGCATTTTGTACCTTAATTGTTTTGATATTTTAGAAATGCTCCCCTCAACATGTGCTTCAAGTATTTGAAATCGTTTTAGCACATGGAGGCAAGAGGACTTAGAAATCTTAGATTAAGAATTAAAGACTCAAATCTTTGATTAACATTTTCTAAAATTATCATCATCACTTTCCGATCAAATTTAGTATTTTAAATACTTTGGATAAAGATGTTTTGGGAAAGATGCATCGGTTTTCTTAAGATAGCTCCCCTTAATATGTGCATTTATATTCAAAGAGTTTTGCACATATTAGAGAGATCTGCATAGAGACAAATCAATCACGTTTCAATTCTTTTTGGTTTAAGATAAATGCTCCCCCTTAACATGTGTATAAGAAAATTTGAAATCGTTTAGCACATGTAGGGAGGAGAGCTTGTTATTATATTTATAAAACCACTTATTGAATTATCAGTTTATATCAAATTTAAATCACAAATTCTCCCCCGATCACAATTTTCAAATCCTTTGAGATTTGTGATCTCTATTGATTTAAATTGTTTTTGAAAGATTTTGAGGAGAATTGTGACTTACTTTTAAAACATTTAACTGAAAAGGATCAAATTCTGAGACTTTAAACTCCAATGATTAAACATGCTTAAGTATCTTATGAAAACACAACATTAGCCTTGGTCTGGATCCAATTGTATAAAACATTGTTTTTTTTGATTATCCAACATTAGACCTTGCTCGATTACGTGCCAATTGTTTGAAAAATAACTTTTGATTTGATTGAAATCATTCTCCCCTCAATCAATGACATAAGTTGTTGATTGAGTGTTAGAGATTTTGACAAATGATAAGTCGAGATGATTTTCAAAAATATAGTCCGAGTTATTTTCAAAGCAATTTTGTTTTCATTAGATGACAAATATTTTTAGGAAGAATATTTAGAAGGAAAAATATTTGCGAAGGAAACATTTGTCATTTGGCGACAAACATTTGTTTTAGAATCGAGCATGAGGTTTCAAAAATTAGATTAAGCATGGCTCTGTTCTTTCTTTTAAAGCAGGTTCTTGCTGAAATGACAATAAACCATCATTTTCTCCATTTTTTTTTTTTTTCAAAAGTTTATGTACATTCGAACTTCATCTAAAGACCCGTGCCATTCTTTGAGTGACAAATCAAAGTCCGTAGATGTTATCGAAGAATAGAAATTTGATGTGAAAAATAATATTTTGGGCTTTTCAAAGATTTTCGAATTTTATGGATTTTGAAATTTTATATTTTCTATTTTTCTTTTGTGGGTTTTATAATTTTGTATTTTGCTTTTTGATAAGATATGTACATGAGATAGATGAAGAAAAGCCTTTACTCCTCGTCTTCCTCTTGAAGGCGTTTGAGTGTTTCGGTTGTAGACTCTTTAGTCCAAGTCGTGGAAGAATAAACTCAAAGCGTTCTCTAGGAAGAGCTTTAGTGAAGATGTACGCGGCGATATTCGGTTCTCACAAAATATAGTTCCACCACACCTTTCTCCACTTGTTTCACGATGAAATGATGTCGAATGTCTATATGCTTTGCTCTTGAATGTTGAACATTGTTGCGGGAGAGAGCAATGGCACTTTGTTATCACTGTCTGAGAGGATTTTGTTGAATTCATAGCCATAGTCGGATAATTGTGATCTCATCCATAGGATTTGAGCACAACAAGATGACATGGCTATGTATTCCGCTCTGTAGATGATATAGGCGTACTCATTTGTTTCTTTGAAGACCGACTTACTAATTTATCTCCCAAGAATTGAGCACCACCGGCGTGCTTGACGTGTATCTTGACACCTGCATGGTGCGCATCGCATATCTTTGTTAGTGACATATTGGTGTCCTTCGGATACCAAAGTCCCATGTTAATGGTTCCTTGGAGATACCGAAAGACCCGTTTAACCGCTTCAAGGTGCTTTTTGGTAGGCTTAGCACGGTATCTAACACACATGCACACGAATAGAATATCAGGTCTCTTGGTGTGAGGTACATCGAGGATCAATCATACTTGATATTTCGTTTGATCAACCATGATCCACGAGTGGTCCTCATCCGGTTTTGTGCGCTCCACCATGGGAGTGTCGGCGGTCACAAGAATCAAATCTAAATTTCTTTAAAATTTCATTTGCATATTTAGATTGATTAATAAAAATGCCTCCGGGACTTTGTGAAATTTGTAATCCCAAGAAGAATGACATTTGTCCCATCATAGACATTTGAAATTTAGAGCCCATTTCCTTTGAAAACCGGTCACATTCATTAGGGTCGGTCGAGGCAAAATAATATCATCAACATAGATTTGAACATGAATTAAGTGTTTGCACGACTTTACGGTGAACAATGTGGGATCAATGCTCCTTTCTTGAATCCATTAGTTAAGAGAAACTTTGAAAGTGTATCATACCATGCCCTTGGAGCTTGTTTCAAGCCATAAAGGGCCTTCTTTAGCGATAGACATGAGTAGGATGTTCGGATCCACAAAACCTTGAGTTGATGACATATCGATTTCTTTCGGATCTCCATTAAGAAAAGCGGTCTTCACATCCATCGATAAACCACCATGTTCTTACTAGCGACATTAGCCAAGAAGATTACGATTGCCTCGATCGTGCAAGCTGGAGCAAATGATTCCTCAAAGTCAATACCCTCCTCTTGACGATATCCTTTTGCAACTAGTCTTGCCTTGTTCTTTAACACATCACCATGCTCATCAAGTTTTACTTTGAAGATCCATTTGAGAGCAATGATCATAGCACGATCGGGGCGGTACCAATTCCCAAACATCAAGTCGATCAAACTCGTGAATTTCTTCTTGCATTGCATTGAACCAAGCGTCCTCGGACATTGCGGTTTTGACATCTTTCGGTTCGACCTTTGATAGTATGGAATTGAAGAAGCACCATAAGGCATCGGTAGCAAGTTGTTTACAGTGGATACGGACGAGAAGGATTCCCAATGATATTGTCAATGGATGATCATGTGTCCATTTTACGAAATGCTCGTGTGGTTGTGGTTGAGGCGATGTAGCGAGTTGGGGTCCCCGATGAAGATGGTTCGGATGATGGATCGGGGCAAAATGTTTTCAAGCGGTGCATCTTACGGAGTGGCAAAGGGTTATCTCCATCATAGTTGGCGAAACATTTCCATGATGTACACTCGAAGATTGAGGATTTGAGGATGATGATGAGTGATCTGCGGTAGGCGCTTCTTGAGATAGTGACACGAAATAGATGGATTATCGTGTTGGCGGATTAGGAGCCGCCTCTGTTGATGGTGTAGAATGGTCATTGTCATGAGGTTCATAGTATTCATCAAACATCGGATCAAACAATTTCTTCAAATCTTCTTGAAGGAGGTACATATGGAGCTGCGGTGAGGATTATGTACAAGAAGAACTAATAGGACTACATAATGAATGTTGAGATGCGGGTCGAGAACTAGATTGTCCAGAGCCATTTGCTCGGACGACTCATCGAGCGTGGCGTGAATAGTTTCCATGATATCTCGGGTTCTTTTGTTGTAGATTCGGTAACCCTTCGGTTTGGTGCATAACCAACAAAACTCCAATGTCCGCCTTAGCTCTCAACTTACCTAAATCTTGACCATCATTCATTGGATAGCATAAAGCACCGAATACACGAAGGAAAGAGATATGGTTTTCGGTTGTGGACTAGTTCGTATGGAGTTTTTCCATGAGTGGTGTGGATAAAGGGAGCGGTTTTGGGTATATAGCGGTGGCAATGGCTTGACCCGGAGAAACATTGGAACCTTTGAGTAGATTAGCATAGTTCTTGCGGCTTCCACAAGAGTCCGATTTAGTCTTTCAACTACACCGTTACATTTGGGAGTCGTGGAACACTTCTTTGATGGTGATTCAATGCTTTCATAAAACCGACTTAGTTCTTTGTTAACAAACTCGGTTCCATTGTCCGTTCGGATAATTCGGCAGTTTATTAAGTCGAACTGCATTTGTTTGATAAGTTTGATGATGACATCGGTGTTTCATCCTTTGACCTCAAAAACTTAACCCATGTAAACCAAGAGTAGTCATCAACCACGACTAGCACATATTTCTTCCGTTTATAGTTTGCACTCTCATGGGTCCGCACAAATCCATATGAAGAGTATGAAGAACTTCCATAATTGAGTTTGCGAGGTTTGGGTTTATGGGCGTATTTCTTGCTTTTTCCCAATTGGCATCTTGAACAAAGATGATCTTTCTCATATTTCAATGGGCAAACCTCTTACGAGGTCCTTTCTAGAAAGATCATTTATGGTTCCAAGTTCAAATGATTGAGGAGCGATGCCATAACCATGACTTTGTTTTGAAGCCTTTGATAACAAAGATTGGAGAGGACTTCATCATGTCTTCGATAGAGATGGTGTAAAGATTGGTTCCACGGGTTCCCTTTAAAAGTTCAACACCATCTAGTTCTCTAACGAAGCAAGTATGTTTTCTAAAGGCCACTTCTAGATCAGAATCACATAATTGACCAACAGAGAACAAATTATGACCTAGACCTTCAACATAATAGACCCTGGAAATTACACTGTCACCAACAACATAGTCTCCGTAACCCATAATTGCCCCAAAGTGGTCGTTCCCGAATCTAACGGTCCGATGAATTTACTCACGAAGTTCATGAGCGCGGCGATCTCGGTCATATGCTTGGAACACTGAGTCCAAATACCACAGAACGATTTGTACGACCTGCAGTTGAACACAGACAAGTATGGATGACTGGATAATTTGGATCCCCATGCAAGAATGGGTTCCATTTGGTTAGTAAACGAGATTGGAACACCCACATCGAGCGAATCAATGATATCATTAGAGGTAGATGCAGGACTAGTAGTGACAGTAGATCTATTCAAAGTGTGTTCACTTCTTAAAGGTAAATTCTACCGGTGGGCATCCATTTCCTAATGGGCATTGATCTGGATAATTTAGGGCACAATTCATTAAGATTGAATTTACTACGGTAGGTATCCATTGATAACCTACATTACTAAATTTCTTCTGTTGGTTTTCAATGTTTTTAACCCTTTTCCACCTTGGTTTCGACATCCTTAACTGTTTAGCAATTCTAACATTTTCATTGGAGACTTAGCAACATATTTTACTTCATTCACAGCACATTCATGATAAGTACCAGAAACCAAACATTCATTACATGTTTTGCAAATCGTAGCAGAATTTGAATTAATTACAGTACACTTATAGCTAATACTAGAATCAACACGATTCGTCTTATTAAACTCAAACTTATTGTTCCTAGGATGGTCTTCTACTTCCTTCCTTTGATCACTCTTAGCTTGCGAGGTCCTATCTTGCTTTGTATTGCCTGGAGGCTTTGACCTGCTTGCCTTAGTGTCATTGATTACTCTGTAGAGGAGCGATGGGAACATTAGTTGGTTTCACTACTTTCTGCATTCCTAGTCTAGAAGTACTGGGATCTGAAGTACTAGGAGGCACATCAAAGGACACTTGCTTGGCTTTGGGCATAGAGCAGGGCATAATTACTCTATCTTTCTTAGTACCAAATTTAGAACATATAGTTATTAGACATTCTAACAGCTCCTGAGATCGTTTGGCATATAAGCATGCATCCTTAATCGCACAGAGACATTCTAGACTATCCTTAAGGTATGAAAAATATGTTTGAAGTGCAAGTTCATTATTCCTAAGATGAGGTGGAATGTACTTCATAGTCATAGCATATTTTGCTGGCGAGCACCTTTGGTGCACTAGTCTCACAATTTGTGATTGGCATTTTCCTTTTACGACTCTTGATTCTCAATTTCATTTTGCAAAGAAGTTACCTTTTCGTTGTTCTTGTCACGAGTGACTTTAATTGATTCATATAACTCTTTGAAATGCAATTTAACCTTTTCATTTTACGCTAGAAAACATTCATTTTCATGTTGTAATGTATTAATGATGTTTTGAAGATGAAAATTCGAGAATTCGAGAATCTAAAGGAGGAGGCATTTGGGAGCCAGTCACATCATTCTTATCACTCTTTAATTGTGAGATTTGGATTTTCAGTCGTTTGATCGTGTTACAATGAGCTCGAATCTATTCATCACGTTTGTTGATTTCAAAAACTGTATCAAACTCAGGAGCATCCGAGGATGTCTTGGCGTTTGAGGTTTTAACATTTTCTTTTAGATGTTGATATTTTAATTGCAAAGCAAAATGTTCAACTTCAATTTAGAAAAATGTTTTACCAAGTTATCATGATCATCTTGTTCTATTTTCTCATACAATTTTGAATTTGTGGACTCAAGCTCAATGACACGATCATGGGAAACTTTCAAAGCAACAGATAATTCATGAAATTGAGAAGCGATGATAGAATAATTTGTAACGATATAGAACACATCACGAGCAACACATCTAGAAATCAAGTTATCATTTAAGATATGTAGATTTTTTCTCAATTTCATTACTTTTAAGCTCACGTTCATAATCTTTGACCTCAATTTCCATTTCATTGAACACCTTTTTCATTTCTTTAATCTCTGTATCAATGCCCTTTTGAAGACTCTCAAATTGTTCTTTTAGTAGTTTAAAGAAAGGCATGACCTCAGTTAAATAACACTCTTTAGTTTGCTCAAAACCCCTTTCCCCTTCAGTAATCCCTGTGGGTGTAATTCTCTTCTTACATGTTTTCTCAAAGTCAACAAATAATTGATAAACTACATATAGGCTGATTAAGGTCTTGCTTTGAGTCGAAAGGGTTCTGGGCACTAAATGCATAGGTGTATTTGGGGGATACACAGTGGCTGGAGGCATTTTCCTACAGGGAGGATTCTTCTCAATCAGGTTATCGATTTTTTGTTTATCCAAATCTTTCTTCCAGAATACTTGCTTAGGGGTTAATTGAGTTTGAGGTTTAAACTTATTCAAGGCTATCCAATTTTCTTTAGTGTAATCATGGGGTTTAAACGTAATATTATGCTTTATACACCTAGGATCATTTAACTTCTTTGCCATTTTCTCCCTAGAGGCATCTTCTAATTTTCTATCCTCTTCAGTGCTTCCTATACATGATGGTGTTTGCCTAGGCTTAAGAATCTCATTACCATCATAGACTACCTTTTGTGCAGCTCTAGCTACTTTTCCATACTCGGGATTGGGTACCTCTACAAGGGGAATACTATGCTTATCGCTTAAGACTCTATGCTTAGTGATCATGTGAGCGATCGAATGGTGTTCCTTGTATGTACAATTTGTTTTCAAGTTTGTTTTCAAAGTTTTTAGGTTGGAAAAGTCATTTAAAAGTTTTGATTCCTTAGCGATAAACTCTGTTTAAGCACCTTTACATTTTCTTGAAGTTCTTGCTTTTGCTTAGCAGTTTTATTGAGCTTTTCTTGTAAGGAGTTTAACTCTTGTTTTAACATTTCTTCCCTAAAGTTACTTTTTACGATAATTATGCGCATTTGGATATCCATCTCCTGCTCACGGGTAGTCAATTCAAACTTAGCCCGTTGTTCATATATAGCAACTTGTTCCTTATAGGCATTCAGTTCAGAGGTTATAGAGTCATCAGGGGCACATACAGTGTATTCATCAAAAGTATAGTCATCATTGACTGCAGAAGATGCATCACTTGGTACAATTTCACTTTCATTTTGCTTCACATATTGATCATATGGGACAACATTGCTATTACCCATATTTTCAATATCTGATTCAATAGTTTCAGTTGATTGTACCTTGTCGTGTATCTTTTGCACATCAACTTCATCGTATAGTTTTAATACCTCGATATGATTGATTCCTTGGAAGGGCGGCTGTTGTGGTGAAGGAGCCTTTGGAGAGACCATTGGTGAGATACTAGCCATGAAGATGGTGCAGGCGATGGGTTCATCATCGACATCGAATCAAATGCATCACGATCTGCAACTTGAAATGCATTGGGATTGTTGTGTCCCATACCACCTTGGTTGTTCATCCACATCGCATCGTAAGTTTTGGCATTTCCTCGACAAGAAACAACAATTCTTCCTCATCCAATACTGCTCCATTATCTTGAGCTTGTACCAGCAGCATTTTGTCCCTGAAGTACTCTGCATTTTGTGGACGTTTAGGAGAAGTGCAGTTCCTTGCAATGTGTCCTTCTCCACCACAGTTGTAACACTTGATTGGCTTCCCTTGACCCTGAGCCATGTTCCTTCCTCGATTCTGATTACCCACATATCCTCCACCTACACCAGCATTTCCATAACCCGCTCCTGCCATTCCTTGTTCATTCTGTCTTCCTTGCACATTTTGCACCACTACCTTTCCTTCTTTGACAGTAGCATGATTGTGGAGATTGGAAGCTGTTCTGAGATGATTGTTGGTGTGTGGAGTGAAGTTCAAGTTTTGCTTAACCATTAGAGCCAATTGATTGACAAGTTGTTCCATGAATGTATGCGAATCGGAGGCTTATACCACGGATCGGAATGAGTTTGTGATTACCATTTCAGTTGGTATGACTTGTGATGCTTTGGTGGTTAATCCTACATTAGTGTAGAATGCAGTTGAATCATTTGACGAGCTTGCATCTCCAGAATTGGTCTTGAACTTTTCCAAGATCATTCGTTCAAACACAACATGTTTCTCATTTTGAAGCAAATAAGCATACAATTGCTCGTAATTTGTGTTCCTCAATCCTTTGTTTAGCTTGACTGCAGTGACAAATTTGTGCCATTCGGGATTCATGTTGTTCACAAACTTTGAATTGAGTTGGATATTTGGCATAGTCATTTGATATTCCTCATGTCATTCACAAGCTTGTGGAATCTCACGTAATATTCGATGTGATTTCCCTGGATTCATCTTAAAGTTCTCAAAGTCATCATCATTGAGACTCCTGTCTTCTTTAGTCAATTCGAACCGAGAGAGAAGCATCTTAACATTGTCCCATCGCCTTTCGCTTGGTGTTGTGATTGATCAACTTGTAAATGTCCTTAGGTAAACCACAAGTATAATGTTTGAAGCCACGATGTACGCATCGTATCTCTTCTTCTCCTTATCATTAAGCTCATCATACATCTTTGGTCTATCCAATCCTAATATAAGCTGAACCATCGTGCGGTTTCAAGGATGTCTCTGGTAGTCTCAACTTGATATGGTCCTTCATCAATTGATTTGAGGATATTAACCTCATTTTCCTTTCCTAAGCGGTACAGTCTGATTCTTTGAGCCCAAGAGTCATAATCGGTTCTATCCGGCATGGGAGGGCGAGTATCGATCCTGCGGCTTGAGCGTCATCGACAGCGGAAGAGGTGATTGTAGACATGATTACATATTCTACGCGATTTTACTACTCTTTGATTAAACCGGAAATAGATTCTTTCACGGATTTTACTAAATCAAGAGAAAACCGTAAAACATAACACGAAGAAACGACAAGTCTCAAAAGACAAATTAGCACACTAATTGCGGACAAATCGCATTCCAAGACAAATCGCGATACAAGACAAATCGTAGTACAAGACAAATCGCACCTTGATTATCAAATCGCATAAGCGACAAATCGCTTAGAAAAATCTCTTAGAGACAAATCGCATAAAACACAAATCGCATAGGTGACAAATCGCATAGTACACAAGTACACTCACTACTTCCACTACTTTGTCCTTTCTTGTCATTTTGTCTCAATAGACAAATCGCATAAAAGACAAATCGCTTCACAAATCGTGACAAATCGCATACAATATGTGACAAATCGCTTCAATAAGCAATCACGGAAGAGACAAATCGCATAAAAGAAGGACAAATCGCATAGAAGAAATCCTATCCGTGAGACAAATCGCATACTAGAAACATTCAAAACACCACTTTTCAATCCAAAACAACCCAACCACGATGATTCAAGCCTTCCAAACCAAAACCTAAACACTTATAATGATTCTAAACATAAAAGTACAATCAAAATCCAAACTTTAACACAAGAAATGATCCAAATGATGCAAACTACTCTAAACTCATTCAAACCCAAAACCTTATGAAAACCACTAGAAATCCAAGAACATGAAAGATGAGTGATCAAACCATGGCTCTTGATACCATTTGTAACATATTGGTTTTCATAAACACATAACAATGATCAAATATGGGGCGTATGAATGTGAGTCTAGAGAGAAAGTGGAAGAGTTTTGGGAACTTAGTGAGACAAAGAAAAATGATATTATGAAGCTCCAACCCTTTGCCTTGCTAGGCAAAAGGGTATTTATAGGTTCTTACAAGACACGCCTCCTACGGGTGTGGATCGGGCATCTGATGGGTAAAGACCCGTCCGTCCTCCACGGTGTTACTTAACAAACTACTTACTAACACTAAATAACTACGACTACGAGCTTTCTAATGCCCAAGTTAATGTTACTGCTGCTCATACAAAGATACTGCTGCTCAGGAACTTCAAGGAAAATATGCTAAGTGTTTACAACTTTTTGTAAAAGTTAAGACTGCCAGAACAAAGTTACTGTTGCTAGTACAAAGTTACTACTGCTGATGAAGTTACTGCTGTTGGAGTTAAAGTTAAAACTATTAGACTTAAGTTAGTACTGCTTATATGATATGTATAAGATAACTTTTGATACAAGATATGTATTAGATAAGTATAGAAAAGATTTGATATACTTAGGAAAGTATTATAATCCGATTAGGTCTCCTTGGTGTATAAAAGGAGGTCTTAGAGCATTGTGTTAGGTACGTGTAGAAAAGTATAGAAACACTGAATACATCTTGATACATCTAAGTCGTTTAGCTTCAATGTTTTATAACCCTAATACTGTTAGAGTATTTGTATTATTATCATTAATAATGTTGAGGCTTGTTTGTTGAATTGTGTTCATTGTGTTTACTATTTCATTGAATAATTCTTCTTAATATTAAAGATTAGATTCCGCATAATCTTTAATACATTCAAAACAGTTTCTATCGTTAGTTGTGTTAGATTTATCTAATATAACTAGTTCTTTATACAAGCTAAAGAAGGAGATCTAGTGTTACTGGGATCAACAGTATCTCAGTAGTTGACCTTTGTGCATGCTAATAATTGCAATTTGAAAGATTTTAGTGGTTTAAGCCTTAATTCTATAGATTGATCTTTATCTTTATAAGTCACTTGTGTTTGTGCTTTAATTCTACACCTCAACATCATTTTCTCACTACAAACTTTAAACTTCAAAACACTTCTCACCATGAGTAAGGCACTAAGTGCTCGCTCATCACTAAAAGCCCTCCGAGAAAACCACTGCATTGTGTATGAAACTTCATCAATCGAGTCCTAACCTATCAAGACACCTCAGAAACCCGTAAAATTTCAAACAAATTTTAACAATAAACTATAGTAATTATGTTCCTAAGTTCCACTTGATTTTTCCAAGCCTATTTGAATCGAGAACGATAGATTTTCTCGTAAAACATAAAACCGACACTCGACACATACCAACACTCAGTTAATTACGGGTAATGTCAAATAAACATTTTTCTAGGTCAGAATTAATATTTTTATTTTTACTTTTATAAAAACATGCTCAAAATTGCATATCACACGTTTGCTAAAAACGTCAAACCAGGACACCGCGACACACATTTAAGCTCAAACGGTACCCAAAATACACTAAATAAACCTAAAACCAAAAGTTGGCCAAATACCTCCTTTTCTTTTTATTGTGCATCGAGCACACAAAATTCACACAAGAATATTTAGAGCCTTGCAATTTGAAATGACAAAACATGTACATATGTCTTTAACCCTTAATACTTGGATAATAACATAAATTGGACACACACCCTTTGATCCATTAGTCACTTGGGCTAAAAGCCTTTTGATTCCCCCGCTTATAAGCGATCAAACGACATGACCATGTGAAGAGATCTCGGGGCCCGAAAGTCTCCCATGATCGTGTCATTGAGCTTGAAAAACTAATTCTAAACTTAATGAGAAAATTGAACTGGATGATCATGACAATTTGGTTAAACATTTTTCTAAACTAGAAGTTGAGTATTTTAATCTACAACTAAAATATCAACATCTCAAAGAAAATGTTAAAACTTCAAATTTCAAGACATCTTCGATGTTCCGTAGTTTGATGCGATTTTCAAATAAACAAAAAAGTTCAGATCCCAAAGACATCTAAACAGGTGGTGCAAAGAGTAGTAAAACAAACTAATGTTCCCATTCCTCTACAGGAGTAATCGTGACATTAAAGGGAGCAGTGTCAAAGTCTCAAGACAATACAAGGAATGATAGGACCTCTCAAGCTAAGAATGTGCACCTGGAAGAGAGTAGAAGAACAATCTAGGAACCTTAAGTTTGAATCGAATAAAACGAATCGTGTTGATTCTAGTATTAGCCATAGGCGATCAGAATTAATTCGATTCGATGCTACTTGCAAACCTTGTCGATGATTGCTTGAATTCGCTTTCTAATCTTGAATGTGATGTTAATGTTCGCCTAATGATGTTAATTGTCCGGTTAATGTTGTTAATGCTATTAGTCATGCTAAAAGGCTAAAAGGCAAAAGCGAAAGAGAGTTAGAAAACAATGGAAACCCACAGGAAGAACATTGAGTAATAGGCTTTTATTGGATACACGTTGGTCATAAGTCTAATCGATAATGCCCACTAGAAAATGGATGCCTACTTGGTAGAACTATTCCCTTAAGAAGTGGTCACATCAGAATAGGACTAATACGATACTAGTATTGCATCTATTCACAATGAGTCCACTACTTCACCGTCTCGATATGAATGCTTCTATTTACGATGTGGGTGGTCCAACCTGTTACTAACCAAATGGAACCCATTCTTGCATGGGGATCCCAAATATCCGCTTATCCATTCTTGTTCATGTTCAACCGCAGATCGTTCAAATCGTTACGTGGTACCGGACTCAGTGTGCTAAGCATATGACCTGAGACCGTCCACGGCTCATGAACTTCGTGAGCAAATTCATCGGATCTGTTAGATTTGGTAATGATCATTTCGGTGCTATTATGGGTTATGGAGATTATGTTGTTGGTGATAGTGTCATCTCCGTAGTGTATTATGTGGAAGGTTTAGGTCATAACTGCTCTCGTTGGTCAATTACGTGATTCGATCTAGAAGTAGCCTTCAAAAACATACCGCTTTGTTAGAGATCTTAATGGAAAGGAACTGCTGAAAGGAACCGTGGCTCAAACCTTTACACTATCTCTATCGATGACATGATGAGAGCTTCACCAATGCTTGTTATCAAAGGCTTCTAAAACAAAGTCATGGTTATGGCATCGCCGTCTCAATCACTTGAACTTGCACCATCAACGATCTTTCCGTAAAGGACTTAGTTGTAGGTTTACCTAGACTAAAGTATGAAAAGGATCATCTTTGTTCGACTTGCCAATTGGGAAAAAGCAAGAAGTATGCCCATAAACCCAAACCTACTAACTCGTCACGTAAGTTCTTCATATGATTCATATGGATTTATGGACCAATGAGGGTGCGAGAATATCTTTGGGAAGAAATATGTTAGTTGTGGTTGATGATTATTCTAGATTCACCGGTCAAGTTCTTAAGAACAAAGGATGAAACTCCGATATCATCATCAAACTCATCAAACAAATTGCAGTTAGACTAAACAAAACCTGTAATTATCGTAATGATAATGGAACCGAGTTTGTCAACAAACAACTTAGTGAATTTATGAAAGCGTTGGAATCACCATCAAAGAAGTGTTCCACGAACCCCCAACGAGCGGTGTAGTTGAAAGACGAAATCGTACTCTTGTTGAAGCCGCTAGAACAATGCCGATTTACTCAAAGGTTCCAATGTTTCTCCGGTGAAGCAATTGCCACCGCATGTTACACACAAAATCGTTCTCGATTCACACCATTCATGGAAAACTCCATATGAACTTGTCCACAACAAAACCTAATCTATCTTTCCTTCGTGTTTGGTGCCTTGTGCTATCCAACTAATGAAGGTCAAGACTTGGGCAAACTTAGGGCTAAAGTCGACATTGGAGTATTTGTAGGATATGCACCAAACAAAAGGGATACCGAATCTACAACAAAAGAACCCAAATATCATGGAAACAATTCACGTTACGCTTGATGAGTCGACCGTCAAATGGCTCTGACACTCCACCAGACCCGCACTTCATAACAATCCTATTGGTTCTTCCCTTGTTCCAAACTCCTCTCAAGAAACACCATATGTACCTCCATCGAAGATGATGTAAAGAAATTGTTTGATCCAATGTTTGATGAACTGTATGAGTCTACTACTAATGAGGTGCCGATCCCTACAAATGAGGATGCTCAGATTCCAATGAATGAAGTCAATCCATCGGTTCAATATCTCGAAGTCAAGAAGCACCGCCGATCCTTCGATCTCATCAACAAATCATCATTCTTCAAATGTACATCATGGAAATGTTTCGCATCAATGATGAAGTTAATCCCTATGACTCGAAGATGCTCCATTTGAAAACATATTTGCTACTCCCCGAATCATCGCAGAACCATCTTCTTCAGAGACATCGACTCCTACCTCGGCCTCAACAAATGCCACATGAACACCTCAAAATGGACTCACGATCATCCATTAGACAACATCATTGGTAATCCCTCCCGTCCGTATCAACCGGAAGCAACTCTCAACCGATGCCTTATGGTGCTTCTTCAACTCAGTATTATCTAAGATCGAACCAAAAGATGTTAAAACGCTATGAATGAAGATAGTGGGTTCAATGCTATGCAAGATGAAATTCATGAGTTTGATCGACTTGATGTATGGGAGTTAGTACCGCTTCCAGATCGTGCTATGATTATAGCTCTAAAATGGATCTTCAAAGTAAAACTTGATGAGCATGGTGATGTGTTGAAGAACAAGGCTCGATTAGTTGCTAAAGGATATCGCCAAGAGGAGGTATAGACTTTGAAGAATCTTTTGCTCCAGCTTGCTCGAATCGAGGCCATCGAATCTTTCTCAAGCACGCTAGCAAGAACATGGTGGTTTATCGATGGATGTAAAGACGGCATTTCTAAACGGAGATCTTAAAGAAGTCGCTCACGCCACCCAACCGAAGGATTTGTGAATCAAGAGCATCCTACTCACGCCACTGCTTGAAGAAGGCTCTTTACGGCTTAAAGCAAGCTCCAAGGCATGGTATGATACACTCGTCTAAGTTTCTTCTATCAACCGGATTCATCAAAGGAGCATTGATCCTACATTGTTCACCGAAGTCGTGCAAACATTTGATTCATGTTCAAATTTATGTTGATGATATTATTTTGCCTCGACCGACCCAATGGAATGTGATCGTTTTCAAATGAAATGAGTTCAAAGTTTCAAATGTCAATGATGGGACAAATGTCATTTTTCTTGGGATTACAAATTTCAAAGTCCCGAGGCATTTTCATAAATCAATCTAAATATGCAATGAGATTTTAAAGAAATTTGGATTTGATTCAAGTGACCTCGTTGACACCCCCATGATTGACCGAACCAAACTAGATGAGGACCTCTCGGGGATCATGATCGACCAAACGAAATATAGGAGTATGATTGGATCCACGATGTATCTCATCGCTAGTAGACCGGACATCTTATTCTCTCAGATGCATGTGTGTTAGATACCGTGCTGCCTACTAAAAGCACCTTGAAGCGCTTAAACGGTCTTCGGTATCTCCAAGGAACCATCAATATGGGACTATGGCACCAAGGACACGGTATGTCACTAACGGCCTATGCATCGAGGTGCTCAGGTTTTGGGTGATAAGCTTGTGAGTCGGTCTTCAAAGAAGCAAATGAGTATTTCTATTTCTACAGAGGTGAATACATAGCCATGTCATCCTGTTGTGCTCAAATCTTATGGATGAGATCTCAATTATCCGACTATGGCTTTGAATTCAACAAAATCCCTCCGATCGTGATAATAAAGTGCTATTGCTCTATCATGCAACAACGTTCAACACTCTAGAGCAAAGCATATCGACATTCGACATCATTTCATCGAGGAACATGTGGAAAAAGGTGTGGTGGAACTATATTTTGTGAGGTCCGAATATCGCAGCGGATATCTTCACCAAAGCTTTTCCAAGAGAACGTTTGAGTTTATTCTTCCACGCCTTGGTTTGAAAAGTCTTCAACGTGAACTCTCAAAACGTCTTCGTGGAGGAAGACGAGGAGTAAAGGTCTATCTTCATCTATCTCTTGTAAATAGTTATTCGAAAACAAAATAGAAAATTATAAAACTTTCAAAATCCATAAAATCAAAATTCAAAATTCCTCAAAAATATTGTCATTTTGTCATGTTTTTTCGGTTCGATAATATAATTCAAAGAATGACACGGACTTTAGATGTTGTTCAATTCTTTTTAAAAAAAAAAAAAAAAAAAAAAAAAAAAAATTTTTAGAAAGAGATATGGTTTATTGTCATCTTCGCATAATAACCCGGTTTTAAAGAAAGAACGAGCCATGTTTTACCATGTTTTCAAATCCTTTGCTCGATTCTATAAACTCCTATCTATTTGAAAACTAAATGCTTTGAAAATAACTCAACTTATTTTGATAATCATCGGGACTTATTTGCCAAAATCTTTATCTCAATCAACAACCTACGCCATTGATTGAGGGGAGAATGATTTCAATTAAATTAAAAAGTTATTTGGCATTAAAATTGTTTTCAAAAGATATACATGCATGTTTTATAAATGGAGTTTAAAGTCTTAAAATCCGATCCTTATCGCTCAAACGCTTTCACAATCAAGTCACAATTCTCCTTAAAAGCTTTCAAATCAATTTAATCTATACGAGATCACAAATTTCAAATGATTTGATAATTGTGATCTGGGAGAATGTGTGATTTAAATTGATTTAAACCGATAATTAGGTAAATGGTTATAATAGGATGTACATGCTATCCCGCCACATGTGACAAACGATTTCAATTTTTCAATGCACATGTTGAGGGGAGCATCTATCTTAAAACCTTTGATTTAAAACGTGATCATTTATCCCATGTGCGTGTTCCTCTAGTATGTGCAAAACTCTTTTCAAACCTCGAGGCACATATCGGTGGGGGAGCAAATTTATGGAAACCTCATCCTTCCCGGAATGCCATATTTACTTGATCCATTGAGAAAGATGTTGATATCTTTTAGAAAATGGTAATCAAAGAAGTTAATTCTTTTTCTTGCCTCCGTGCAAAAATTTCCTTCAAATATTTGATGCACATGTTGAGGGGAGTTCTCGTTCTAAAATATCAAAACAAAGTACAAAATGTGCTCCATTTTCAAATGGTTTTCAATTGGATCCAATGGGACCCACCAACTTTACACGGTGATATAAGGATGATAAGGTTAGGTATTGGTTTTCTTCGAGGGATCTACCGACTAGTTAGTGTAAGTCCTTGGACTATATGAATAAACCCAACAAGGTTCTAGCATGTGCAGAAGGGTTGAAGAATTAAAGAATTGAATGAAAATAGGGTGAAAACACATTTATTCAACCTTGATATTCGATGGCTATAAAAGTCAACTTTCCATTTGACCTTGTACTCATATTCCGTTATAGGATCCAAATATGCACTTTCATATTAGGACACTTTCTAAACAACTCAAATCCACAAACACATATTCACAATGAAGATCTCGAGCCAACATAATTTGTTAATGTGACAAAGCAATGGGGCGGAAGAGGTTAGCAAGCTTAATAAACTCTTTTCTAGCACATCGTGGGTCAAGTTCAATAAAAAGTTCAATCGATTGGAAACATTTGGCTTTGAGATGTTGTTTAATGGAGATTCTTTGGAATTCAAGAGATTTGTTAGGTTCGAAAGTGATATCGATTTGTTGCTTAAGATGTTTGCGGTGATCGTAAAAGTCAATCCATAAGTCCTCTCATGATTAGTGCATCAATCTCATGCTTACCTACGCCGCCGCCAATATCTCCATTCGATGAGAAGATATCAACCACACATCACAAAATACCAACACCACAAAGGATTTCGTAGTGTTGTAAGCTCAAACTTTCGTGGACAAGTAAAACCTCCATTTCAATACATAGCTTGGAGCAAAGGAATCTCAAGATCAATTTAGTTTCTTGATAATGTGCTCGAAATTTTTGTATTAAAGATGTGTTTTAAACTTTCTGGAAACGGTCTTTACCCCGTATGCCCCGATCCACACCAAGTTGGCGAATTATAAGACTATAAATACTACCTTCCATGGTGAATTCCATCTTATTCGCCAAGAGATTAAAAGTTATATCTTACACGACTAAAGGGAAAACTTAAGTGTTGGATCTCGTAGGACAAATGCTCATTCGACTTATAACGCTTACACGTGGCTTAATAGCTTATTATTTTAAAGTTATATAAACTATTTTTCAAGCTTACAACTTATCTCCTTATCGGGTTTTATCTCAAGTACTTATTAACGAGTTCAGTAGATGTAAAACTTGTTTTCCTATCAACTTAAAAACGAGCTCACGATACTCGTCTATAACACGTTTTAAAGATGGTGATTGCATTTGAAATTTGGAAGTCGAAAAGCTCAAACTAAACCAAGGCTTATTTTAATCTCAAATGTGAAATCCCAACTACATAATTGAAGGTTCCAAATCAGTTTTGAAAGGGAGAAGAAACACAATTTATAGCCACAACTCACGTTGTCTCACTGCATGAAAAGTGTTATATAGAGTAAACAGTTGAGAACCTGTTAAATAACAATGATTGTAAAATAAAACAAGGAACGAGCCTTGGCTCTACTGTTTTGTCGCTTGACTTTCACACACGAGACCCAGGTTCGAATCCGGGCTCTACGCGTTTTGGTGATTTTTATTTTTCACTTGTTATTTTGCAAGTTGTGCCTTTTGGCACCTTCAACCCCTCAACTTCCAAACAGTTGTCACTTTCACTCAACACTCTAATAAATTTTGTAATTTACAACCTTGGCCCTCAACTTTGAATACTTTTATATCTTTATCAAGACTTTCATAAGTTTTACAAACTTGTAATAATCTTTACAACTTTAGTCCTTCTAAGTTGTACACTTTAACACTTTTCATCTTAAAACTTTTGAGAGATAATAAATTCATATCATTTTACCACTTTTGGTAAATGAATACGTTAACACATATTTTTAACGACTCCATCCGCGTAAACCATAAATATTATATTTTCCCACAACTCCGATAAATATATATTTACACCCCTCGAAACTAAACAAATCTAATAAATACAAATTGATTTGTATTATTTTCACACTTTAGCATACTTGAGTGAGCATTCGAGCCAACTCGTATACAAATGTTTCGTATACATTTCTTTCACACTCCTTCCAAGAGCCAATACTTACAAACACTTGAAAACTATTTAAACATAAAATCTGCCACACAAGCAACATTAAACACAACCACTCGTAAACACTTTTATTTACACACTTTGAGTCTTGAGTACACTTTACTGTAAACTAAGAATTGCCATACTAATTTAGGTCGCGTGTTGGTGTCACACACTGCTACTACTTGACTATTCATCTCGGAGGACTTATTTCTGAGGTGAGTTCATAGCCCCACTTTTACTCTTTTAACTGTTTTATAAACTCTTTGGGGGAGAATACATGCTACTACTGCTTTTATGATCACAATTGCTTGAAAATTGTTTGCTGTTCTCTTGATATTATTATTATTATGCCTAAGTTGTTTGCCAAAAGACCCCTTCATCATGAACCATTAGTCACTTGCGAGTGAACGCAAATATCGTGGATAGTACTATAGGGAGTAACGACCCCAACTTGGTTATCGGAAATAACCAGGGTGCACCATATTTGAATCTCTTAGGTAATTGGCAATGACCTCTTGGGGGGCATATTATTACGTACACCAGTAATTAGGTGTATGCAGTTGAGTCTTGGTGTCATGAGCTTAGTGCAATAATATCAATTCTCTATTCTGGGCGTATAACATCTTAGCCCAGCTAACTATGACTTTGTATGCGTACATTGTCGATTTTATAAAACTGATATATCTTGTGATCAATTGCTTTATTACTAAACCTATGAATTCACTCAACTGTTGTGTTGACTTTTTAGCATGTATTTTCAGGATGAAAAGGCGATAGCTAACTCTGGAGGCGCTTGGGCATTGGCATGGCATGGTCATAGATGACTCTGATTTACGTATGGGGACCACATTTTATTAATGGACCATTTTTCCGCAACAATTCAACTTTGTAAACTTTGTTTTACCACAATAAATGAAATATTTTACGAAAAAGCTATATTTTTTCGCTTTGTGTTATGATCCAATTAAGTAGCATCCCAAAAACCTTTTCTTCCGCTACCAACCATTTTTGGGGGTGTTACACACCCTCTACCAACTAAATCCAAACTCCTCCTTCTATTGAACCAATAGCACCACAAATTGCTTCCATTGAACCAACACCATCACTTGCACTTTCTAAACCAACCCCTCCTTCTTCTAATAAGACTAGCAAACCTACACCTCAAATAACACCTATCTTAACTCAACCCACACGAATTTCACCTCTTGAACCTCGACTTCTCTCACTCACTACACCTCATTCTTCGCCACATTTATACATGAACTCTTTAGAGGAATTACCTCCTAGACCTTCTAATCCACAACCATTGCGTATATTCTCGTCTATTGAGATAATGACTACCCAAAAACCTTCTCCACATAACATAAGTGGTAACATCAACATGCCATAACCATTAACACACGTGTCTCCTGCACCCTCAAATTGCCCATTTTGGGTAATGAGAAGATTTCAACTACCACAACCGGACCATATGAAAGTTGACCCATCTTTACCTCATCTACCTACATATATGCCTCCACATTCTTCAATTGTGCTGTAACAACCCATAAAATTTACTAGTCATTTATAAATATAAACACGAATCAATGTTGTTTTTAGTACCAAAATTTGGACCATAATCTAGATCAAGCAACAATTGTGTTCCCCTTTTTCTTTTGCTTCTCTTTTGGGTGACATCAAGCAAGCCCCAAAGACAAGTCACATACTTGTCTCCCATGCCTTCCCTAGATTAGACATTTAATATATTATGAACACCATACTTTGAATGTTACAAATAAGGAGAACAAGCATGCTACACTTTCTTTTTCTCTTCTTTTTTTTTGTTTTGTTCGGATGCAATCAAAACACCGACACCATCATATATTTTTTTTTACATTTCCTAGACCTAAACTAGCTAATAGATAGCTTAATAAACAATTATATACACCATACTTCCTTGTCTTTTTTCCTCTTGTTCAGGTAAAAACCCACAATTCTTTCACTTTTCACCATGACTTATGGATCTTGCTCCCCTTTTTCCTAAACCTACTACACTAGCCAAGACAACTCACTTCCCTTAAATAACATTTTCTATAACTAGACACATAGAGTCTTATAAAATGTAGAACCTTGCTTAGTTTTTATATAAATGAGAAGCCATGTCTTGCCCTTACATTTCATTCACATTCGTTCTCATAACAACATAAGAACACTCCTTTTTCTTTTCTCCCTGTTGATCGATAGTAAGCAAAGAAGAAAGGGTAAGAGAGTTTTAGGTTAGTAGCTAACTAGGAATACAATTGGGTATAAGTTTTAGAGTTGGGGTTATAAGCTACTCGGTTTCTTCTTTTCTCCTTGATCGCCACTCACTCTTCCTACACTCACTGTAAGAAACACTTTCATATAAGGCCTCATGTATATTTTCATTTAGTGTAGCTGTTTACAAATGAATTTCTTATTTTAAAGTTGCAAGCAAATAAATATACTTGATATACATACACATATAGCCAAGCATACTCACTGTAAATATACAAACATATATACATGTGTACTTCTTTTTGAAATCAGTTTTGTGTGTTTAGAAAAGCTTGTGTGGCCACTTAAAATAACTTAACTCTTACAAACTTGTGCTTTTGGTACTTCGTTCGACCCATTCAAAACTAAAATGAACTATATGAGGAAATTTTTGAAACTGAAAACGAAAACGTAAATGGAACGAAAAAGGCTAAGATTTGGCTCGTAGGACATATACCTATTCTATATTATGTGACTCGTGTAACATTTTTTAGTTGAGTAACTTATTTACAAAGCTTATGAGCTTACTCTTGAATCGGGTTTACTTTTAAACCCAAGTCGAGCATACAAAAGAGCCCAACGACCCAAACCGCGACCTTCAAGTGCTTATTAATGAGCTCAGTTTATGTAAAACTTATTTTTGTGACTTATCAACTTGCAAACAAGCTCTCAAAACTTGTATAAAACCCGTTTTTAATAATGGTGGTTTCATTTGGATTTAGAGTTGCGGAACTCCAAAATAAGCCTCGGCTTATTTTGGTCCCAAGGATTAATAACCAACTACTTATTTGAGGTTTCAAAACTATTTTGAAAGAAGAAGAAAGCATAAAATGCATAAGCTTACTGTTAAGTAATAACCATATATATCACAGTTAACATCTTTATATAAATACCAAGCATAAGCAAAACATCCAACAAAAGAACTTGTAGTCCAGTGGTTGGGGTACCCGCTCCTGAACCAATAGACCAAGGTTCGAACCTTGACATTAGCATTGTAAAACCCGCATTTTTAAAACCCGAATCTTTCGTCAAATTTAAAATTTGTGAATACAATTTATTTAAAGATCACTTGACACTACATAATACATTAAGTTAACAAAATAATGTGTACACTAAGCTTGTGGACCGAAAATCAAATACGGAAAACACTAATTGGTATCAATCATCATAATGGGCCGTTAAACCCATTTATTTCCTACGCCCCAAAAAACATATCATACTTTTTCTTCTTTCTCTCCCTCATACTTACGACACACGCACACTCTTCTTCCATTTTTCTCACAAAAAATCATCCATTCCATCTCCAACAATTGGTATTCGGCAAAGGAAAGGTACAAGGAGGGTATATTCGGTTTTATTGGTGAATTTGGAGCATCCTTCTTCTTTTGGTTCGGATTGGGTATTCCTAAACCCTTGTTTTATTTTCCCTTAATTCGAATTAAAACATCAAGATATCATGGTAAACAAATTGTTATGTGTGTAATATGCTTAAGAAACAAAAACTACATGATAAACACTAAACAACCGAATTTTTATATGGGAAAAATTAATAACACTCGGCTAGGGTTTTGGGGGTTACCGAATTTCCAAGGGAAAACCCTACCGAGATTGTAGGAACTCGGTAGGAGGGTGTTTGGTTTGGACCAAAATAAAAAGGGAGGGCAAAAGGGGCGTTTGGGAGATGAAACTTATGAGGGGCTGTTGGAGGTTTAGGGCACGAAATAGGGCTATTTGGAACAACCCTTTACCAAGAATCAAAAGAGGGGTGAAAGGTGTGTTCGGGCTGTTTTTAAAAAAAGGATTGAACAAGGGTGTGTTTGGCTAAAAGTTTGTGTTAGATGATAAATATTATTGGTCCTTTTTAACAAATAAAGGGGTGCTTGGGATATGACCATTTAACATGTTATTATGTGTGTTTATATGAGTGATTTATACTTGACTTATAATATAATGATTATGAATGTTATTATTGAATAATTTATGATTTACATAATGTCATATCTTGTTATGTGGCTAATAAGCATGTATACTTGATTTTATAAAGGTGAATGAATGAGTGTTATATGATTTATGGATTATATGATTCTATGATTTTATGTGAATATGTTTGTCATTAAAAAGTAATGTAGACTATGAAATATAGCACATGAGTGAATTAGCATGTTGCCTTGATATGTAAAATAAGAATTATGAAAGTGGATGATGGAATAAGGCTTGTTTGGTAGGTGTTTATGATGGTAACTTTTCATGATTTTATGTGAACAATATGATGCATGTTACTTGGTATTTTCTTATGAATTCATGTAATATGGTTGAAATGGGGTATGAAGAGGCTAATATATGTTTTGTATGAATTATAATGTTAACTACTTGATTGATATGAAATTACATAAGTTACATGCTTGTATTACATGACTTGAGTGTTAAATGTGATTTATGAGTCAATTAAGGGTGTCATAATAACATGGATTATCTTTTATGCAAATATTATGGTAAATGGCTATATCTTCTGTAAATTGGATGTTAATATGATGTATGGATGAATTATATGAAATATGGTGTAATATGGTGTGTTGGTATGATAATTGATGGCTTGATATGTTGTAACTTGTTTGGTGTTATAGGCTGTCCAGAAAATAGGTTGTATTCATGCTAGTGTATTCTGATGACACTTTCATGTTTTGAGTGATTCTTAGGTGTAAATGTAAGTACGTTTCGTGTACATTCTGAATATGTAAGCCTTGTTTCAATTGGAGACATGTAGCTATGATTTTTATATTTTACAAGTTTAAGTGTCAAATCTGGGAAAGCTGAGTAAAATTTAGGTTGTAGTATTTTATTTATCATGAACAAATTATTAAGATTTTTGACCTCTCCTTCTCCAGTATTGATATTTAGGATATGGGTGACCTCTGGGAATTTTGATGGAATTTTTAAAGTTGTGTAAACGGATGCTTTTGGTCCATACTTTTGGGGTCAATTAATCTGGGTACTTTCTGGACACGTCTGGAAGTTTTATTTTCCAAACCATACTTGTACCTGAGAATAAAATCTACAAAAATTAGTGAAGTTAACCAACAAGTATGAGAACACCTAAGAATTTTCCTAAATTTATTTGACATCAGAAGGGCATAAGTAAAATTATACGAATCTAGTTCAGAAATGAGAATATGAAAACATAAGATATTATAAGTATACTAATAAGAAGTGAACTAATAAGAAGTGAACTAATAAGAATAAGAATGGTTTATACATCGAATATATATATGATTTGTGATTTATATTTAATGTAGATATTGTGAAAAGAGAGAGATGTTTGGTTAGTGTGCTTTGCTCCCTTGCACACACGTTGAGGTACATATATTTTATCCCTTTTCAGTAGGGATTTCTCATGACTTTCCGATCCTTGACTTTGTTCGCTTATGATATTCCTTTGCTATGGCTCTCTTTGCCATGATCCTTTTGATATGATTCTGATATAATCCATTGATATGATTCTATTCGCTATGACATTCGTTTGCTATGATTATAATTCCCTTCAGTTAGATATGTTTCATTTGATATGATATGATTATGCTTCGTATGCTTTGTTCCTTATGTTGCCCGAGCTAACTAGTCATGGAGGTACCATGACCATGTCATTGATGGCACCGATGGCATGACACCATCTGTGGCGGTGTGATTAGTCCACGACGTTCCCATTTATGTATGTATGTTATGAGATCTCTTGGCCATTATGATATGTGTGTATACTTGTCATGAGCAGGTGTACATATATGATTTATGTTATGTGGGGGTGTATGGATGCATCCTAGGCTTATGATATTATGATATGTTTATGATGTTTGGTTGTGCGTGCATTGCACCCCTCTCGCACTTATGGTACGTTGGGAGTCTGCAGCTCCTTGTACACTTATGAATTGACGGATATGTAAGTATGTAGTGTCCTTTATGTGTCATGCTGTATGTTAGGTTATGCGCTCGTGGTAATATTCCTATATGATTCATTTTGTTTCCTTATGATTTTCTGATTCGTATGGTCTTTGTTAATACAAATAAACCGTAAAAACGTTTATTAATATTTTGCGATCTCTTTGTGTTTTGTTGATAACATATATAATGTTGTCTTAAGTATAATTATAAGGATACATGTTATTTTTGTAAAGCATTTACATATAATCTTTTAAATACAAAAATGTAGTAACAAAAGCATTTGTTGTAATAGTTAATTAGGATGGGTAAAAATCACAACCCATGGATCTTAACCCATACCCAAAGAGACTTGATACAATGTATACTTAGATACATTGAATCTAGATATAACCCATGGACCAACCCATGACCCATAACCAAAAACCCATGGGCAAGAGGGCGTTCCACGGATCCCTAGCTTTGTGCTAGCGGATCCAAGTGGAAGGATCCATGGGATCCGTGTGAACAGTGAGGAAATTTGCCTATAAATGAGAGTCATTTATTCATTCTAACACACCCTCTTCTTACTAAATCTCTCATACACTCTCATTCTCTTCTAACATATAGATCACTTGATCTAGAGAGTTGTTCTTCTTTTCTTTCTATTTGTGATCCTCATATAGGTCCTTCTAAGGCGAGATCACGAGCATTCTACAAGTCATCTAAGCAAGGGTCCTTGATTGATTTGTCACTCCGCAAGATTTACATGCGAAGATCTTGTATTTGATATTTCACATATTTGTTGTGTAATAGTTGTGTTGGTTTGGTCCACCGTGCTACGGACTCGGTATCTAGCTTTGTACGGAAAAAGTGTAAGCAACGTTGTGAAGGCTTCTCCGCCAAGTGAAGGAGTTTGTTGACATAGTGCTTGAACTCTCGAGTAGGTGACTCGGGGATTGGAGTAGGGCAAGGAAGGTGTCCTTGTAGCCAGAACCACTATAAATCGGTTGTGTCATTTCTATCCCTTATCTTTATTTATTTGCTTGCATTATCGTTAGATCTATCGTTCTCAACATCCATATGATTTCACATAATATCGAATCTAAAGTTTTTGAAATCAACTTAAAATCGGCAAAACTATTCAACCCCCTTTTAGTTTTCCACAATTGGCATCAAGAGCTAAGTTTATAAAAGTTTTAAAATAAAATTGTATTTTAAAACTTTTCGATCACTATGGGTTACGAAAATTATAAGGAAGGGCAATCTATGCAACGACCACCACTAGTTGAAACTAATGGTTTTATATATTGGAAAAATAGATTGAAACATATGTGAAGTCTAAAGATATTGATCTTTGGTACATTATTGTTGAAGGTGATTTTGAGGCTACCTCAAATGATGATAAAGGAAATTTAATTCACATACCTCATGATAAACTAAATGATGAAATGAAGAAAAGCTTTCTAAAATAGTGAAGCAAAAATGGTTTTATATAATGCTTTACCGAAAAGGAATTGAAAGAATTTCTATGCTTAAAACCTCTAAAGAAATTTGGAATTCTTTAGTTGTAACTCATCAAGGCAACCAACAAGTTAAGAATAATAAAATTGATCTATTTGTTCAACAATATGAACAATTTTCAATATCGAATGAAGAAACTATAGATCATTCATTTGCTAAATTTAATACTATTATTACATCTTTACAAGCACTTGATGAATCTTTTTCTAGCCGTAACCATGTTAGGAGATATCTAAGGGCACTTCCATCGAAGTGGAGATCCAAGGTGACGGCAATCGAAGAGTCAAAATATTTGACAATCCTCACCCTCGATGAACTCATAGGCAACCTAAAAGTCTACGAGCTTGTCCTTGCTAAAGATTCCAAGCCTCAAAGGTGAAAGAGAAACACAAATCTCTTGCCCTTAAAGCCAAAAAGGCTTCGAGCGATGAGGAGAACTCATCTTGAGTAGTGACGACGAAGAGTATGCTATGGTGGTAAGGGACTTTAAAAGTTCTTTAGAAGAAAGGGTAGATCGCCAAACAACCGTATGACAATAAGAAAGGTTTTCGGAAAAGCAAAGAGGACGAAAAGCCAAAGGGTGATCGTACTTGCTTTAAATGTGGAGACCCAAACCACTTTATTAGTAAGTGTCCCAAACGGGATGATCAAAAGGCATTCGTGAGCGGCACGTGGGGAATGAGCGACGAGGAGGACGAAGAAATTTGTCTCATGGCAAATGACGAGGTATGTCACGAATACTATAGTAGTTCATCACTTGATGACGACTCATTGCATAATGAATATGATAAACTATGCAATATTAGCTTAAAACTAATTAATAAAAACAAGCTTTTAAAGAGTCAAAACCAACGTTTAGATAAAGAAGTCATAGAATTAAAAGCAAAACTAAAACGTTTGGAAAAGGGTAAAATAGCAAGTGGTGAATGTGAACTTTGTGTTCAACTTCAAACACTAGTTGATCATTTAGATTCTAAAATTGCTAGAATGAGTACAAACACCTTAGATACAATACTTGATGGTGTTAAAACCGGCAACAACCAAAAGGGTCTAGGCATACAACAACTTGATCCATCAACTAGTGAAAGTAAAGAAACAAAATTTGTTAAAGAATTAGAAAAACCACCTTTGTTGTGGCGGATCCCACGGATCCCTAAAAGGGAACCGCTAGTGTACAAGCGGGATCCGTGGATCTGCTTGTGACAACTAGTGGTAATAACATAGCTTCATCATCTAGAAACGAGTTCGTTATCGTAAATAGGAAGAAACCAACTCATGTCACCACTAGACATCCACCTCCAAAAATTAATCCTACTTTTGCAAGAAACAAAGCACCATCTTTCAAAACATAATGCATCTAGGAGACCTAATAACGTTTACCCAAGAAGTAACCATCAAATGGGATGGAACCCTTATATGCAAAACGGTTTCTCTTTTCAAAACTTTGCCCATGGAATGCATACTCATCTTATCCATACATGTCTAACATGAATGGAATGTTTAACACTAATGGACCCATGAATAAATGGGGACCAAACTTTGAGTTTATTATTGTTTTAGGTGTGCTTAAAGGTCTACCTAGACCCCGATGAATGGGTCAAGGATAGCGGGTGCACGAGGTACATGACCCGCAATAGGATCTATTCTCCACATATGAATCCGTAAATGGAGGTAATGTGGTGTTTGGAAATAGCAAAAGTAGAATCATCGGTAAAGGTACGGTTTCTAACAAATCTCTAACCATTAACGATGTGTGTCACGTAGAAAACCTAAACTTTAATCTCTTAAGTATAGGACAAATATGTGATAAAAAGTGCAATGTACTTTTACCAAACCGTAGTAAGATACTTAAAATGGCATAACCATAGGAAGAGGAATTAGGAAACATGGAGTTTATGTCATTAAAATCGGTAATGAACCTAAAGACAAACTATGTCTTACCTCTATGGATGATACTTGACCTTATGGCATCGAAGATTGGGTCACGCCAACATGCGACTTCTTCAATCGCTATCATCCAAAGATCTAGTAAGAGATCTACCTAAGTTAAAATATGAACATCATTTTGTGATGCTTGTAATGTAGGAAAACAAGCTCATTCGAGTCATAAAGCTAAAAACATGGTGTCCACAACTAGGTGTCTAGAATTGCTTCATATGGATTTATTTGGTCCATCCGCTATCCAAAGTTATGGAGGCAACTACTATACTTTGGTAATAGTGGATGACTACTCTAGGTATACTTGGACAAAATTTTAAAGAACAAAACGGAAACCTTTAACTATTTTGAAATATTAATCAAAAGATCCAAAGACAACTAGGAAAACCCATAGTGTCTATTAGGACGGATCATGGTAGGAATTCGATAATGAAGTGCAATTCGGAGCTTTTGTGACGCTAATGGTATTACTCACAACTTCTCGGCTCCACGCACTCCACAATCGAATGGGGTAGTAGAAAGAAAGAATAGAACCCTTCAAGAAATGAGTAGAACCATGCTTAACGAACAATCCATACCTCAAAATTTTGGTGTAATGTTGTTGATACTTCAACATACATACTCAATCGAGTCTTAATTAGACCAATCTTAGGTAAAACTCCATATGAGTTACTCCGAGGCAAAAGCCTACTTTAAATCATTTTAGAGTCTTTGGAAGCAAATGCTTCATTCTTAACACTAAAGATTACCTTACAAAATTTGATCCTAAATCAACCGAAGGTATCTTTCTAGGTTACTCGCCTAATAGCAAAGCTTACGTCATATTAAACAAAGAAACAATGAAGGTAGAAGAGTCATTAAACATAAAATTTGATGAAAGTCCACCCAAACCCTCTCCACCTCTTGTCGATGGCGAGATCATAGAAAGTGAAGCTATTGTAATTAAGAAAAGATAAATGAAGAAGAAGAACCTTCAATTAGTGAAATCATAAACATTAAAGAGTCCAAAGATCACCCGTAGATAAGGTCATAGGAAAGCTAAATGAGCGAACATTAAGATCTCAAGTTCAAAACCAAAGTAGTTTATTTTGTTTTGTTTCAACTATAGAACCTAAGAACACACAAGAAGCCATAAAAGATGAAAGTTGGGTAATGGCTATGCAAGAAGAATTAAATCAATTTGTTTCTAATGATGTTTGGACACTTGTCCCTCCACCTAGTAATCAAACCGTAATAGGAACAAAATGGGTGTATAAAAACAAATTAGATGCAAACGGAGTAGTATCTAGGAACAAGGCTAGACTCGTTGCCCAAGGGTATAACCAACAAGAAGGAATAGACTTTGATGAGACCTATGCCCCGTGGCTAGATTAGAGTCTATAAGAATACTTCTTGCGTATGCTTGTGCTAATGATCTAAAGCTTTATCAAATGGATGTCAAAAGCGCTTTTCTAAATGGTCTTATTAATGAAGAAGTATATGTAGCTCAACCTCCGGGCTTCATCGATTTTGAAAACCCAAACACGTTTATAAATTAAAGAAAGCCCTTTATGGTCTTAAACAAGCTCCAAAAGCTTGGTATGATAGACTCAAGTCCTTTTAATTAAACATAACTATACCATGGGGTTAGTTGACAACACACTTTTACTAAGAAGAAGAGTCACACATAATCATAGTACAAATATCGTAGATGATATTATATTCGGATCCACTTGTCAAGACATGTGTGATGATTTCTCTAAAATCATGCATGACGAGTTCGAGATGAGTATGATGGGAGAACTTAGTTTCTTTCTTGGTCTACAAATTAAACAAGTAGAAGATGGTATCTTCTTCAATCAATCTAAATACATCAAGGAGATGTTAAATAAATTTGGTCTAGAAGAGTGAAACCAATTAGGACACCCATGTCATCCGACACCAAACTCACAAAAGATGAAGACGGCGAATCCGTAGATAATACTAAATATCGTGGCATGATAGGTAGTCTTCTCTACCTCACGGCAAGTAGGCCGGATATCATGTTTAGTGTCTCCTTATGTGCTAGGTTTCAAGAAAATCCCAAAACTTCACACCTAGAAGCCGTAAAAAGAATTTTTAGATACATTAAGGGTACAACACAATTAGGATTATGGTATCCTAAGGGCACGGTGTAGAAACAATTGTATATGCAGATTCGACCATGCAGGGGATTACGTTGATAGAAAAAGTACAAGTGGGGTGTGTACTTTCATGGGATGTTGTTTAACATCGTGGTTTTCTAAGAAACAAACGGCTCTAGCAATATCAACAACCGAAGCCGAGTACGTCTCGCCGCAAAGCATGCCAACAAGCACTATAGATGAAACAAGCGTTAGTAGACTACGACATTCATCTAAGCGACATAGCCATTCTATGTGATAACAAAGGTGCCATCGACTTAAGCAAGAATCCGGTATTGCATTCTCGCACCAAGCATATAGAGATTCGTCATCACTTTAAGAGACAATGTTCAAAGGGAACATTTCTATTGAGAAGGTAGCATCCGAAGATAACATAGCCGACGTCCTCACCAAACCGTTGAAGCGGGAACAATTCAACCTACTTCGTCTTGGTCTTGGTTTAATGGAACACACGTCGTAATTTATTTTGACTCTACAAGGTATGTAAACACTAGCCTTCTTCCCTCTGAGTCTAGGATCTCTATTTCACGCACAACTCACAAACAATACGGGAATTTTCAAAACCCAAAGATAAGTTTTTTTTTTACTTATAGCTCTCCTACTTTTTATATACACATTTTCAAAGAAAACCTACTTTCACAATGTTTTCTAAAAGGATGATACCTTCCCGTATCAATTTCACAAAAGCAATTTCTCACGTCTAGGACAAATCGCTTTTTCATTATTAATACAAAGTAAAAACCCGTTTTCATTGCATCTCATGTCTTTTGAATGCTAAAGGGGACACATAACTAATATGTGTTTTCGGTACATTCATTTAAGCTACAATGAATTAGGAGCATTGACAACACAAGATTACGTGCTTATGTACTAAATATGTGTTTTCGGGTTATCTCAATAGGATACTTTTATACTTCTAGTTTAGTTTTTATTTCTTTTTGGGGTCGAGATAACCGCAACTCCAAATAGTTTGAATATAGGCACACAATAGGCAAAAATATTTCCAAAAGGAGAATTTTGTCTTGCACGAAACACGGACCCACGGATCCCAGCCTTCATCTTTGGACGGATCCTCATGGGAAGGATCCGTGGGATCCGTGTATCTGTGTCGTTTTCAACTTCTATTTTTGTCATTTTGGATGAAAAATCCACATTTGTTTTATTTTGGGAGTATGTTCTTTAATGCTTGTGTTCTCATGATCACATGCCTTGAATTCATATCTAATCATTAGATTTTAATCCACATTTTGGGTCAACATTCATTACAATATGTTGTTTTTCTATATATATAACTCCCAAAATGCTTGCATACTCCATCTCCTTCTCACAAACACACTTCATCATATCATCCAAAACCCTTTAGGAGAATCATCTAGTACAAACAATCATGATATCCAAACCTTTGTACTTCCACCATCCAAAATACCACAATCAAATGCTAGGATATCCGCATGCGGATTAGTATCCGATCTTGTTGTTTAGCAAAACCAACCTCAAATGATTCATCCTCAAATAACTCACCACAAGATGCTTCCATTATAGCACCACCCTCATCACCAACAAGTACACCAACTTCATCACCACCTAAAATAACTCTTTTGGAACTCCTTAGGACTCCAACAAGATCTACCCAACCTAAAAAAAAGAAATAGTCTTTTCCACAACCCCACATCACCAAATACTATTTTCAAGATCTTGAAACATCACCACCTCTAGCTCCCATCACATTACAAGAACATCTAGGTTCTTTTCCACCACCACATACAAACATTCCGGATTTTGATCCATATTTTCCTATTTTTCCACCACAATTTCCGCATAACTCAAATCAAAACAACCCGGAAAACTTCCGCACTCATTACCCACATCATCTACATTGTGAACATTGCCAATCCACTAGGGAAATTGCAATAGAAGTTAGGGAAGAAATGCGTTTCATACTCAACCTCATCCTTGATCGCATCAATACCATTATTCATCAAAACCTCCATCCATAACCTTATGCAAGCATGGAAGGAATCTCTACTACTATTATTTTTTTTATTTATTTATTTTTTTTTTGTCATTTTCAAGAACAAGTCTTGTTCTTATTTTTACATGCTTGTAAGTGGCTTAACTACCACTACAATTTGTCGTTTTATTACAAGGCCTTGTTTACATACCTTGGCTCCCTATCTTGTTTCTCGACAACCATAAGATCATTTAAGCATGTTCCTAACTTTCTTTTGTAGATTTTTTCTTCTCTTGGCGCCCAAACTAGGGGAGCTACCGTCGAGGGAGTAAATAATCGTAAACTACTTTTCTTCCAGGGTTAACTTTTGTTTCGACAAAAGGGAGAAGAAGTAAAACTTAGGAGCTTTCAAAACTTACATCTATTCTTAAGTTTTACTCATCATAACATTATATTTCGTCATCAACAAAAGGGAGATTGTTAATACAAATAAACCGTAAAAGCGTTTATTAATATTTTGCGATCTCTTTGTGTTTTGTTGATAACATATATAATGTTGTCTTAAGTATAATTATAAGGATACATGTTATTTTGTAAAGCATTTACATATAATCTTTTAAATACAAAATGTAGTAACAAAAGCATTTGTTGTAATAGTTAATTAGGATGGGTAAAAATCACAACCCATGGATCTTAACCCATACCCAAAGAGACTTGATACAATGTATACTTAGATACATTGAATCTAGATATAACCCATGGACCAACCCATGACCCATAACCAAAAACCCATGGGCAAGAGGGCGTTCCACGGATCCCTAGCTTTGTGCTAGCGGATCCCAGTGGAAGGATCCGTGGGATCCGTGTGAGCAGTGAGGAAATTTGCCTATAAATAGAGAGCCATTTTTTCATTCTAACTCACCCTCTTCTTACTAAATCTCTCATACACTCTCATTCTCTTCTAACATATAGATCACTTGATCTAGAGTTGTTCTTCTTTTCTTTCTATTTGTGATCTTCATATAGGTCCTTCTCTAAGGCGAGATCACGAGCATTCTACAAGTCATCTAAGCAAGGGGTCCTTGATTGATTTGTCACTCCAAGATTTTCATAGCGAAGATCTTGTATTTGATATTTCACATATTTGTTGTGTAATAGTTGTGTTGGTTTGGTCCACCGTGCTACGGACTCGGTATCTAGCTTTGTACGGAAAAAGTGTAAGCAACGTTGTGAAGGCTTCTCCGCCAAGTGAAGGAGTTTGTTGACATAGTGCTTGAACTCTCGAGAGGACTCGGGGAGTGGAGTAGGGCAAGGAAGGTGTCCTTGTAGCCGAACCACTATAAATCGGTTGTGTCATTTCTATCCCTTATCTTTATTTATTTGCTTGCATTATCGTTAGATCTATACGTTCTCAACATCCATATGATTTCACATAATATCGAATCTAAAGTTTTTGAAATCAACTTAAAATCGGCAAAACTATTCAACCCCCCCTTCTAGTTTTCCACAGTCTTGATTTCTTATTCTTGTTGACCCATTTACCTTATGATTATATGATTTGTATGATCTTGATTTCTTATTCTTGTTGACTCATTTACCTTATGATTATCTGATTCGTATGATCTTGATTTATTATTCTTATTGACTCATTTTCCTTATGATTATCGTATTCGGATTATCGTTTGATCTCTCATTTCGTTTGATTCATTTGACTTATGATATTTGTTCAGTTAATTCTTGAGCCCTCATTCTTTTGACACATGATATTCGTTTAGCAAGAGCTTACGTTTCTCTTTCTTTATACTTATATATGTTTTGATTATTTGTTTTGTTATATATCTGTTCACTGGGCTTTTTAAGCTCAGCCGCATTTTTTTTCCATGCGGCAGGTACCAAGTGGGATGATGGGCTTTGATGGGCTGAGAGTAGAAGCATTTGAGTGTACCGACCCTAGTTTCCTTTACCATTCTGGACTCATTTTGAAGAACATTTGTTTTGGATAATTCTTTTCTTTTAGACATTGTTAGATTATGTATTCCCTTTTGAAGTCATTCATTTATATGATTTGTTATTTTATTTAAGACTTCCGCTTGCGTTTATATGCTTTGTATGACACCATAATGTGACATTTTGACCCGTGTCGGGTTGGGGTGTTACAAGCATATTTGGATTTTATTTTTTATTTTTTTAGACACGTAGACGTTATATCAAACAACCCAAACAGACTTATATCCAAAACAGTTAAATTATGTAACTGAATAAGGGCTTTGGCCCGCCGGGTAACACACCGGTTATTTATCCGAGAGACCTGACTTCAAATCCCATTGTGGACACTTTTTGCTATTATTTTTATTTTTAGTATTTTGACTATCATTTTCAAAGCCGGTCTAGTACATTTTTATAGCTTTAATAAAAATGACAAAACTTATATTTTCAACACAATTGTCCAATATTTTCGTCAAACTAATATCTTTAGTTTTATTACTAAAACCGATTAAAAGACAAAAATTAAAATAACTAGAAAATATTTATAACAAAAGTTGATACAAATATTTTCTAACCTATCAACCACTAACTTTATATATATATAAACACATTTATTTATATATATACGTATCGTATCACTCAACATAAATACTTAACGTAATGTACTTATTATTATTGTACCAATAACGTATAATTTTTACAAACCCTTTTATTGTGAATAGTTTCCGCACATGGTTGTCCGGTTACGCCTGAACCGGAAACTTACTCGTCACGAATACTTTTATGTACTCTTATATATAATTGTACATTTGTTCAAGAGCCAATACTTACAAAAACTTTGAAATGATTTAAACGTAAGCACTGCCACACAAGAAACATTAAACACAACCACTTGTTAACACTTAAATTTATTTAAACACTTTGAGTCGTGAGTACTCAAAACTGTAAACTAAGAATTGCCATACTAACTTAGGTCGCGTGTTGGTGCCACACACTATTGCTACTCGACTCATCGTTTGGACAACTTATTTCTAAGGGAGTTCATAGCCCGCTTTTACTTTTAACTATTTTATAAACTCCTTGAGGGAGAATACATGCTACCACTATTTTTTTATGATCATAATTGCTTGAAAACCTTATGCTCTACCTGATTGTTATTATCACTTATGTTCAAAATCATCTTTAGGATGATACTCGTGTTCAAAATCATCTCTATGATGATACCTATGTTCAAAATCATCTTTATGATGATACTTATGTTCAAAATCATTTTGATAATGATACTTATATTCAAAATCATCGTTATGATGATACTTATGTTCAAAATCATTTTGATAATGATACTTACGTTTAAAATCATCTTTATGATGATACTTATGTTCAAAATCATCGTATGATGATACCTACGTTCAAAATCATCTTTATGATGATACCCATGTTCAAAAACGTTTTTATAACGATATGCGGTTAACGTTTGAATAACAACTACTTTATGGGCATATAACAACATAGCCCATGTTTCCAAAACTTTGTATGCGTACTTCGTCGATTTTACCAACCAATATGTCTTGTGATCAACCACTTATTTGATTAAACCTATGAATTCACTCAACCGTTGTGTTGACTTTTTAGCATGTATTTTCAAGATTAAAGGCGATAGCTAACCTTTGGAGCCGCTTGGGCACTGCATGGCATGGTTATAGACGAATCTGATTTATGTATTGGGACCACATTTTGTTAATGGGCCATTTTCCGCAACAATTCAACTTATGTAAACATTGTTTTACTACGGGAAAAGAAATCTTGTAAGGAAAATATGTTATTCTATACTTTGTGTTGTGATATCAATCGAGTAATACCCCAGTAACATTTTCTTCATTGCAACTCGATTTTGGGGTGTTCTGATTGGTATCGAGCCTTGGTTATATAGAGCGGGTATTTTCAAACCTAGACTATAATCGTTTTACAAATGTTAACCCTATGACCGACACATATCGCACGCCAAGTCGATGCCTTACTTATGACTTGTTGAAGTCATCCTTGATAAGATATGTATTTTATTACTACCGCCTAACCTCACTATGAGCTATGATTATTTTTCCTATACGTATGTTTACGTACCACAGAGCTACGCCTTCCCCCACATAAATGGAATATTTGTCTTAGTCTTTCGAAACAACTTTTAAAAAGAAGGGACATGGTACTAGAGTAACTAAGCTAAGTATTTCAAGATTCATTGAACATTGGGTGAATATATATTGATCACCTATATTCAACCAGGGACAGTGGGACATAGCCTGATCACTTATGTCTGACTCAGAGGTGAATGTGGCAATACTGAGAATAGTTATGATAAGGTTATGTCCGGTCGATTTCCTACTTGATTTCTGAAAAGGGTAAAATTTTCGTGTGTGTTCAAGAACATTAAATATCATAAAGGGCTACTACTACACACAACACACTAGCGTTACAACATTTCCTCACTACGATACTTTTTCTCCTAAGTGGAACGCCTTCCTCATTGTAACACTACACTCTCTAAACTGACCAATTTACACTACTACTTTACACCTCCGCGTCTACATCTTACCAGCAACATGCATGGAGATTTTCTTAGCAGATGATGCATAACTATTTAAACATTACTTACTAGCAATGTGCATGGAGATTTGCTTGGCGGATGACGCGCACTATTTAAACATTACTTGTGGTATATTAAATCTCTATTACTAGGTCATTACAATATCATGTTTTCACCATCCCGTCCCATCATCATTCTCTCGGACGTTGAGGTCGAGATTGCCTCGTCATCCACTACTGTTCCAGTATCATCTTCTACTCCACCATCTGCTTCTTCACCACCATGTGATCATAGTACCTCATTACCACCTCGCAAGAGAGCACGTTTCTTGGTTCCATCATCATCTGATCCTTATGCTGAGACAATCATTTATATTTCCATATGTGTTGTGATTCCATTCAGACACGTCGTGATATTGCATATGATTGCTTGATTCCTAACTATGATGAATATGTTACATTGATGTGATGTGATGATCCCGACTATTATGAATTATTTTAAACTTTTCCACTTATGATAATACTCATGATTCTGAAATCTAATGTATATCTTTTGGTAATTGTAGAACAATGCCTCAAAATAAGAAATCTTCCACTACCATGACACCAGCTGCTATCCAGAAGTTGGTGAAAGATGGTATAGTTGCAGCTCTTGCTAAGCGCCCGAGGGTGTTCATTCCGATAGCACTAACAACCACACTAGTGGAAGTGAAGCTGTTGTGACTGCAGTGCGATTACAAGCAATTCATGAAGCGCAGTCGAACTTTTCAAGAGAAGGCGAGGGCACGTTAGTCTCATCTATTGGTTCGAAAGAAGCTGGCTATTTTCTCTTAAGTGGTATCAAGAGGCGCAAAGTCAAGCTTGCAACTATAACATTGTTGGAAGGCGCTATTGCTTGGTGGAAAGCTTATGCTCAACCTATTGGCATTGAGGAAGCTTACAAAACTACTTAGACATAATCGAAACAATTGTTGATGAAGTAGTATTGTCCTAGAACCGAGATCAAGAAATTGGAAGAAGAGTTCTATCATCTGGTCACCAAGGGAAATGATCTCAAAGCTTACTTCAGAAGGTTCCAGGAACAAAGAGCCTTGTGCCCATCTATGGTTCCGAATAATGAAAAACTATTGGAAAATCTCATCGGGGGTCTACCTCAAAGCATCGAGGGTGATGTTACCGCCTCAAATCCTCAGTCTGTGGAGGATATAATCATGATTTCTTATCGTCTCATGGATCAGTCACAAACACGGATGCATGCGAACAACAATGATAACAAGAGAAAATCTGATGATCGGAGGAACAGTTACCCCAACAACAACAAGTCTCATAACAACAACAACTTTAACAACAACAACAACAACAACTCATACCATCAAAATCGCAACAACCACCACAACCAACAAAACCATAGGCAGGAAACTGCCAAAGCTTATGTTGTTGCCCCAACAGAGGGTAGAGGGTATGTCGGAACCTTACCCCTGTGTGACCGATGTAGGTTGCATCACACGGGACCATGCCCTCGTAAGTGTAAGAAATGCCACAAGGTGGGCCACCGGGTGAGGGATTGCAGGGGTGATATGCAGTCAACGACTGTGACATGCTATGGTTGTAGAGAAAGAGGACATTATTAACATGAGTGTCCCAGCGTGAAGGATCAAAACGAAAACAACCAATCTTGAGGAGCCCGAGGGCGACTTATTACCTTGGAAGAAGAAATCCTCGTCTTAATCTAAGCTCTTTTGAGTTGTAATCCTCTAAGTTTCCTACTTGTATACTTCTCGTGTAACCTCGTTGTATCCCAAATATTTCTATCTAGTGTAATTCCTACCTTTGATCTTCTATCACATTATTTCATCTCTCGTTCCTCTCGTTTCCCATTATGAAACCTATTTTAACCACCGCTTTATAACCAAATGGATAACAACATATCATACCTCGACATCATCTCACCAATGTACAGTTATCCCCCTCGCTTCCTATAATAATACTAAACAAATTTGTCAACGCCAAGTTTCCAAACAAGTTTATTCAAATTTCAAATCTTTCCTTTATCACGTAAGCGGCTAACACAAATTTAACCTCGAGGACGAGGTTCCCATAAGGGGTAGGTATTGTAACAACCCACAAAATTAACAAGTCATTTATAAATATAAACACGAATCAATGCCGGTTTTGGTACCAAATTTTTTTTACTATCTCACAAAAGTAAACAAGAATAATTTCAGAAACTGCAAGAGTGTCCTGAATCATTTTGACTTGAACAAAATTTACCACCTCTCATATAATAATTTATTAAATTCATAAAACTAAAGTTTCATTTATATTTTTTTTATATTATTTTTTTTGTTGGGCTTGTAATACCAAACGGACACCTAAAATTATTCTTCTTGGGCTCGGCTAAACAAAACACAACACACCTCCAATCTTTCTATATTGCAACATATAAATATTTTGACAACAAAAACCCATATGCCCATTTACCTTGTCGACAACAAACACATACACCTTGAACCATCACATAAACCCTTGGACCATAATTTAGATCAAGCAACAATTGTGTTCCCCTTTTCTTTGCTTCTCTTTTGGGCGACATCAAGCAAGCCCCAAAGACAAGTCACATACTTGTCTCCCATGCCTTCCCTAGATTAGCCGTTTTAATATATTATGAACACCATACTTTGAATGTTACAAATAAGGAGAACAAGCATGCTACACTTTCTTTTCTCTTTTTTTTTGTTTTGTTCGGCTGCAATCAAAACACCAACACCATCATATATTTTTTTTCATTTCCTAGACCTAAACTAGCTAATAGATAGCTTAATAAACAATTATATACACCATACTTCCTTGTCTTTTCCTCTTGTTCACGTAAAAACCCACAATTCTTTCACTTTTCACCATGACTTATGGATCTTGCTCCCCTTTTTCCTAAACCTACTACACTAGCCAAGACAACTTACTTCCCTTACATAACATTTTCTAAAAACTAGACACATAGAGTCTTATTAAAATGTAGAACCTTGCTTAGTTTTTATATAAATGAGAAGCCATGTCTTGCCCTTACATTTCATTCACATTCGTTCTCATAAAAACATAACACACACTCCTTTTTCTTTTCTCCCTCTTGATCGACAGTAAGCAAAGAAGAAAGGGAAGAAGAGTTTTGGGTTAATAGCTAACTAGGAATACAATTGGGTATAAGTTTTAGAGTTGGGGTTATAAGTTACTCGGTTTCTTCTTTTCTCCTTGATCGCCACTCACTCTTCCCACACTAACTGTAAGAAACACTTTCATATAAGGCCTCATGTATATTTTCATTTATTGTAGTTTCTTACAAATGCATTTCTTGTTTTAAAGTTGCATACAAATAAACACACTTGATATACATACACATATAGCCAAGCATACTCACTGAAAATATACAAACATATATACATGCGAACTTCTTTTTGAAATCAGTTTTGTGCGTTTAGAAAAGCTTGTGTGGCCACTTAAAAGAACTTAACTTTCACAAACTTGTGCTTTTGGTACTTGTTCGACCTATTCAAAACTAAAATGAACTATATGAGGAAATTTTGAAAATGAAAAGCAACGTAAATGGAACAAAAAAGGCTAAGATTTGGCTCGTAGGACATATACCTATTCTATAATATGTGACTCGTGTTACATTTTTTTAGTTGAGTAACTTATTTACGAAGCTTATGAGCTTACTCTTGAACCGGGTTTACTTTTAAACCCAAGTCGAGCATACAAAAGGGCCGAACGGCCTAAACCGCAACCTTCAAGTGCTTATTAATAAGCTAAGTTTATGTAAAAACTTATTTTTGTGACTTATCGACTTGAAAACAAGCTCTCAAAACTTGTATAAAACCCGTTTTTAATAATGGTGGTTTCATTTGGATTTTGAGTCGCGGAAATCCAAAATAAGCCAAGGCTTATTTGGGTCTAAAGGATTAATAACCAACTACTTATTTGAGGTTTCAAAACTATTTTGAAAGAAGAAGAAAGCATAAAACGTATAAGCTTTCGTTGTCATAGAGGGCAAGGTCCTCTATTGTACCCTCACGATTCTTCAGCGGTAAGTTCACTAATTTTTCCACCGCCGCATTTTATTCTCTTTGTCCCTATTTGTTTCGATTACAACACGTTTTTGTCGGTTTCATTCCGTATTTGAGGCAGTTTAAGCGTTTGACTTATTAAACTTTATATTTTACATTCCGTATTTTCGGGTTGGTGCATCCACCGTGGTGTTCCAAATCAACGTCAACATAGAACTCCTCTTCTCCAACGTATTGCAACAAGGAGTGAACAGATATAACAATGCAATAACAATAATGAGGAATTGAAGTCAAGAAACAACGTTTGAGAGAACAATTCGCGATTTGCAACGACATTTCGCCTGAAAGAAAAGCTGTGATTGACAAATTTTTGATGGATGACACGTTGTGGGGGTGTGTTCAACAGATACAGAGCAACATCATCACCAAAATCAATTAGAGCTATCAGGAGAACAAAACCGATGGTGTGGGTGCATCAAGTTCGTCTGCTAGACCTAGATTTGTTGAGCAACCTCTGCTAGACGAGGAAGCCAGGAAGGCGGAAGAACAACATTTGGCTTACATCAAGGAATTTGCTGGTTATCCGTCTCCTTCGTATGATTTTGCATGCGGGGAGCATTCAAATTAGGATTTATGAAAATAAAAAGGGATCTCAGATTTATTTTTAACTTATTTATAAATCTTTAAAGATTTTATAAGTCAAAAACTAAATTCATCATAGATCTTAAAAGTCTCAAACCACAAAACAAATACGACACACCTACCGTAGATGTCAAAGTTCAAATTTCTAACATCAAAGTAATAGTAAAACACAAAAAAAAGTCAAGTTTTAATCATAACATTGATGATTTAGCTAATGAATAGCTTTTTATAAAAGAAAAACTAATAAAAATCAAATCTTTTCGATTTTTTATAAAGTAATTTGTAAATAAAAAGGTAGATCTAAGATTATAAAAGGTTTTAAAACAAAATAAGAAAAGAGTGCTTATTAAATAAGCTAGATCTAAAACAACAGGTTACGTGCATGAGTATATGTTTTAATCTAAAATCTTGTGCCCCATTGTCTAAACTGAAGTGAAATTACATATTTCATTCTCACTGGGTATTATATATTGTTTAAAGGGTGCTATTAATCGACCAACAATTAACCATAATTGATTACTGTTAAGTAATAACCATATATATCACAGTTAACATCTTTATATAAATACCAAGCGTAAGCAAAACATCCAACAAAAAGACTTGTAGTCCAAAGGTTGTGGTACCCACTCCTGAACCAATAAACCAAGGTTAGAACCTTGGCATTAGCATATTTGGATTTTATTTTTTATTTTTTTAGACTCATAAACCTTATATCAAACAACCCAAACATACTTATATCCAAAACAGTTAAGTTATGTAACTGAATAAGTGCTTTGGCCCGTCGGGTAACACACCAGTTATTTATCCGAGAGACTCGAGTTCAAATCCCGCTGTGGACTCTTTTTGCTATTATTTTTATTTTTAGCATTTTGACTATCATTTTCAAAGCCGATCTAGTACATTTTTATAGCTTTAATAAAAATGACAAAACTTATATTTTTCAACATAATTGTCCAATGTTTTCGTCAAACTAATATCTTTAGTTTTATCACTAAAACCCGATTAAAAGACAAAAATTAAAATAACTAGAAAATATTTATAACAAAAGTTAATACAAATATTTTCTAACCTATCATCCACTAACTTTATATATATACATATATACACATTTATTTATATATATACGTATCGTATCACTCAACATACATACTTAACATATGTGACAACCCGTACTTTCAGGTCATTTCTTGACACAATTTATGCCTCATTATTTCAACATTTATTGTAAACTTGGTTTACTTGTTCCAAATTCGCATAACCTTTATGGTTTAGCGGCGAATTCATGATCATAACTTCACGTACATTTCATATGGACTAAGATTAGTCTACATTTCATGAACATCATTTGCATCTCATTAGTTCATTCATGACATTTCATTTCACTTTCAACGCGTAATTTTTATATTAAATAATCGTTATCGCGTGAGTTATTATTTTGAATATTTAACCCGTTACTTTCAAAAATGATCCCGATGTATTTTTAAATTTACATTTAGTTTATAAAAACTATATTTTTAGTTTTCCTAGTGTTTTAAATTCATTTGGTACACAAATTGTTAAAGTTAAATTATTACGTCGTGTTTCTTAAAAATTATACGATAATTATTTTATCACCCAAATTTCACAAAGAATGTATTTTTACAATTCTTATTATCCCATTACATCCTACTTTGATCTATTAAATGTCTCTTTTACTTAAAAATTTCCATTTACCTATACTTGTACATTTTCTTACACATTTACTACACTTTCTCACAAATTATGTACAAGTAAATGTTACATTATACATTTGATAAAAAAAAAATATCTTGGGGAAACAAGAAGCCCCAAAAACCGGCCCTTAGGGAGGGGAGGCATTAAATGTGGTATGGTTTTGTGTTTGATAATAATTCACTCAACATAAAGTCTTACTTGACTCATTTCTTTACTCATTCACTTTCACTTCATCTTATCAAAGTATTAGAAGTTTCCTTTCTCTCTTTGCTTTGCTCCATAAAACCGGCCACCTCAAAGAGCTCACAAGGGATCAAAATTTTTATCAAGATCAAGTGTTTTTACAATCTAGTTTATACTCTTTTTATGGTTTTGAAATAAAAACCAAGAGTATTTAGGCTAATCCTTGTTACTTTCACCTCATCACTTTCACTAGTAAGCTTGTTTTTATCATTTTCATGTTCCCTTTTCATTTTCATATTCATCTTTTCATTTTTGGAGATAGTATGCATGATATGTGATTTATACCATTTTACATGATTTTAAGAAGTTATATATATATTTATGGTCATCCTATAAATATTCCCATGGTATTCTTTGGTCTTGATGGTGATTAGGAACCCATGACACCCTAAGAAGGTGTATGGTAGGATTAGATTAGTTTTGGAGTTGATTTGAAGGGATTAGAATAGGTTTTGTCCGAGAAAAACTATTTTCGATAACTATATATTTATGTTCTGTCCTTATTTGAATTTCGGAAAAACCTACTGTTGATACGAAACTTTGGCCTTGATATTTAGAAAATATACTTTAAAACGAATCCGTGGCCGCTTGAGCGGAATAAACGGACTTATAACGAAGAAGTTATGGATTTTTAAAGTTTGACGACGAAATAAAATGTTTTCGAAATTTCAAAGATGCGGTTTTACATTGTTTGGGTCAAAAGCAGCCTTAAGCTTCACAAATTATTTCGACTTCTCAAAATATATTAGTTTACTTGATACGAAGCTAAGGACGTATATCGTGAAAGCAGTTTAAAACGACAAAGATATGCACTTTTTCATAAACTTGCCGTAACTATTATTTTCTGAAAAATTATATTATTTTTACGATTCAAGTATTTCATTAGCTGTAACGACCATGTTTGCGGCAGTTTTTAACAAGGTTGTGAAACTTTTTGGAACGAATTGTCTTCTAGTAAAATCAAGTTCACCGGCCATATTTTTCAAAACAAAAAGCTGTTTGTAAAGCGGATTTATAGTAAATTAATTACGGATGTTCAAACTTGGCCGAAACTCATTTTCTGCACACAATTAGCAAAAATCACTAACTTTAACCCTTGATATCTTTATGATAGAGACCTTTTGAATGAAAACACGAACTGAAACTTTTAGATACCGATACAAACTTTCCAAAACCGTCGAGTTCGTTCTCTAACGATTGACGTACACTCGACTACTTTTCGAAGCCATTTTTGTTAATTTCATGATAATTCGGCGACATTGTTTTGCGACGAAAAGTGGAAATTTCACCATAAATCATTATGAAACCATTGTAGGATGACATTTTGACGTAAATACTTGTAAAGTGATTTAAGAATGGTCAAGACGTCAAAAGAGTATTTTTCGACGATAAGTATTATTTTCAAAACTCGCAAATGGTATAAATAACATACGAAATGCATGCATAACATTACATTGCAACTCATTACGTATCATATCCTTCACAATAGGTCAAGATTAACGTATCACATTACATCTCGGTGTACTCACTTTTGTCTTCGCATCATTCCACCAGTGAGTTCCATAGCCCTACTTTTACTTGTTTTCATAAATGTTTTGGGGAGATACATGCTCAATTATTTTCATAACTATCATGATTATTTGAAACTACATGTTTAAGCGAATCGAATGTTTAGTCATGCAAAGTAACAGATACCATCGTAGTATTTCCATAGTATATTCATTGGGTGATGGTCTTGGTATATTCATTGGTGATGGTCTTGGTATATTCATTAGGCGATGGTCTTGGTACATTCATTGGACCGATGGTCATGGTACATTCATTGAATCGATGGTCTTGGTATAATCATTGCACTAATGGTCATGGAACAATTTGAAACCGTACGAATTAGGTGTTATATTAAGTAACTATGGATACATTTAGTTAGGCACTATCTTGTGAACTCATTTGACGATTTGGGCTTGAACATAAACTATATTACACTTTGGCAATGGGTTGTGAATACACAGGTTGCAAGTTTTGTATGGGCGGAACTTGGGCGAGTGGATTTACAAAGCCTTTTTTGCATAAACGATTTTGAAAGGCTTTACATTTCTTCATAAACTCATGAACTCACTCAACCTTTGTGTTGACACTTTTAGCATGTTTTATCTCGGGTATCTAAGGTATTCACTTCATGGCATGCATTTGGACACATCATGGAGTCGCGATGACGACGCGTCTCACTTGGGTTTTACGTGCTTTAAAACATCGTTTGAATTGTACAAACTTATTTCCGCACAAGTTCTTTTCATTTGGGACCTACTTTGTAAACTCGATTGTTTTATTTCAAACGATTATTAAATCAATATACGATGTATTTTCCAAAGCGACAACATAAAGTACTTTTATTTCTAAGGTGAGTTCATAGCCCGCTTTTACTCTTTTAAGCTGTTTTATAAACTCTTTGGGAGAATACATGCTACCACTATTTTTATGATCACAATTGCTTGAAAACCTTATGCTATACACGATTGTTATTATCACTTATGTTCAAAATCATCTTTATGATGATACTCGTGTTCAAAATCATATGTATGATGATACCTATGTTCAAAATCATCTTTATGATGATACTTATGTTCAAAATCATTTTGATAATGATACTTACGTTCAAAATCATCGTTATGATGATACTTATGTTCAAAATTATTTTGATAATGATACTTACGTTCAAAATCATCTTTATGATGATACTTATGTTCAAAATCATATGTATGATGATACCTACGTTTAAAATCATCTTTATGATGATACCCATGTTCAAAATCGTTTTTATAACGATATGCAGTTAACGTTTGAATAACAACTACTTTATGGGCGTATAACAACATAGCCCATGTTTCCAAGACTTTGTATCGTACTGCTGTCGATTTTACCAACCAATATATCTTGTGATCAACCACTTATTTGATTAAACATATTAATTCACTCAACCGTTGTGTTGAATTTTAGCATGTATTTTCGAGGATTAAAGCGATAGCTAACCTTTGGGCGCTTGGGCCTGGTATGTCATGGTCATAGGCGACTCGATTTATGTACTAGGACCACATTTTTTAATGGGCCATTTTCATAACAATTCAAGTTATGTAAACATTGTTTTACTACAATAAATGAAATATTTTAAGGAAAATATGTTATTCTATACTTTGTGTTGTGATATCAATCGAGTAATACCCAAGTAACATTTTCTTCCGCTGCAACTCAATTTTTGGGGGTGTTACATGTGCATCCACAACCTTCTACATCAAACATACCTTCACAACCTTCCCTCTTAGGTCCATACATACCCTCATTACCTCAACCTCCAAATCATGATGAGACTTGCTATCATTGCCTACAAACTCAAACCTTGGTTCATGAACTTTGTGATGAAGTACGCTTCATGTTCTATCACCTTCTTGATCGTCTAGATGATATGAGCAAACATAACCATCCCTAGAAACCTTGAAGTGCAAGCACAGTGGTCATCCTCCTCTAGTTTAAGTTTAGTTTTCTCTCATTAGGATTTTTCTTATATGTTAGATCATAGTCTTATTTTAGAGATTAATCATGTGTGTATCATTTCTCTTGTTTTTAATATATGAATCTACATGTTTTAAGTGTTACTTGATATTTGGGCACATTGGTATGATTATGGGTTGGTTTGATGCTCTTTCTTGCTTTATTTTTCTTTAACTTCGCTAACGATTGCGGTGCCGGATCCCTTCCGAAAAGGATACGACGGATCCGGAATTGAAACATATGAGCTCTTCTTACTCATTTTCGCTATATATGCACATTCTAACCCCTTTTTTTAGATTTTCAAACTTTACATGGAGTACTTGGCGCCTCAATAGGGAGCTTTCATCAAAGCAAAAACATTGCAAAATTTGCAAACACTATCATCTTGGCCTTCCTAATTACTTGATGCCTTCACCAAGGAGGAACACCCTTCAAAGGGGAGCTAATATGCATTACCTTACATTTCTCATCTCTCTCTCTAAACTTCTTTCTAAACCTCTTTCTAAAACTTTCTAAATTTCTTCTACTTATCTCATGTTAGTTTCTTTTCGACACTCTTTTTGTATCGACAAAAAAGGGGACAAAAGAGTAAAACTCAAATTCAAAAATTTACGAATTTTATTTTTTACTTAAAATAATTTTATGTTTTGTCATCAACAAAAAGGGGGAGATCGTTAATACAAATAAACCATAAAATTGTTTATTTATATTTTACGATCTTCTTATATTTTTTCAATAACAATCCTAAAAAATCATTTTAACGAAATAAATAAAATACTTGAAGCTTTGAGCAAATAGTTTACTAACACATTTCAATAAACATATAAACCATTAAACATGTTTAGTTAAATAGTTTATATAAAACCAAATCATTTTTATAAAACACTTATAAGTAACTTTGGCTACTTACATTTTATAAAAATACATACTAGTTCAATGTATATTGAAATATATATTTGTTGGGTAAACCATGATCCATAACCCATACCCATGACCCATGCCCATGACCCATGTGCATTTACATCATGCATGATATCATGTTGGGTTAAACCCATGACCCATGACCCATAACCCATTGTCTATAGGAGTACATTGTATCTAGTTGGGTAACCATGACCCATGGTGCATTACCCATAACCCATAACCCGGTTTGTAACTCAAGACCCGGACTGATCTCACCAGACAACCGGATCCCTTGGTTTACACTGGCCGGATCCCTTTGGGAAGGGATCAGGCGGATCCGGCGACCGATGAGGGCAAAATGTCTATAAATAGTGAGCCATTTCTTCCTTATTTCACATACATTTTAGACATATCTTCTCTATGTTCTAAACTTTTAATCTTAGATCCAAGGATCTTTCTATGTAGTTTCTCTTTGTGATTCTCTAGGTTCCTCGTAAGGCGAGATCACGACCTCTCGAATACTTGCAAGCTCAAGACATAAGTTGCTAGGATTCTTCTTTTACAAGATCACGAAGTGTATCTTCTCATTCTATCTTCTTCTCGAGGTGTTATAGATGTGTTGAGTCATTAGGCGAAAAGGACGTTGGTTCCTTGAGTTGTGTTGTGCGAAGTGTTGATCGAGTAGTGGTTTCTCCTTTGTAACGGAACCCGGTATCTAGACTTGTACCGGATAAAGTGTATGCGACGAAGGTTTGGCTCTACATCCTGAAAGAGCTCGGTATTTAGCTTTGTACCGGATAAAGTGTAAGCGACGTTGTGAAGGCTTCTCCGCCAATGAAAGGAGTTCGTGTTGTGTAGTATTTACGGAACTCTCGAATTGGGTACTCGGGGAGTGGAGTAGGGCAAGGAAGGTGTCCTTGTAGCCGAACTACTATAAATACTCGTGTTGTGGTTGTGTCTCTCTAACTCTATCTCTTTGTTTAGTTTATATTCGTTTCTTACTATCAATATCAAACACGTCAAAACTACATTGACATAAGTCGACCTATAAGTTTTAAAACGTTGTTTTAATTGGTAAAACTATTCAAGTCTCCCTTCTAGTTTTCCATATTGTTTTCCAACAGAACCAATGGTGGTTAATACCAAATGGGTGTGATCATTCACCAAATGGTGTGACCATCCACCAAAGGGTGTGTCTATTTCATCAAAGGTTGTGACTTTTCAATTTATGTGTATATAAACACAATTTGGTCTTTCACATGAAGATTAAAATCAACAACAAATACATCAAAGTATCCATGTTTTTGCTCTCTTTCTTGTACTTAAAATTTAAGTGTGTTCTTTTCTTATCCCAATACGAATTTCGTGTAACCTAAAGCATAATATAAGGTCAAAATATTGTATTAGGAAAGTGGATTATACGCAATTCAATTATTTCTAACACCAAAATATTGTTTTAAAGTGGATTATCAAAACCCTAACACCAAACTGAAATAACCCGTCTATAACAATTTCCGATTATTTCTTTACCTCATTCTTTTTCACCACATATCTTACAAATACTACTAGTGATGACTTATGACTAATGCCATATAGCAACAAAACGGTAGTAGCCCCTTTAAAGATCCACATTTAAAGCCACGTATTACTCAGTCTTCTCTAAATAGAGAGAAACATGGAGGCATTTCAGTTGTATCCTATGCAGAATATTAGTGCATATATATATATATTTTAAAGAACCAAAGAAATTAATAGCTAGTTTGAGAGAGAGTTTTAGCAGCAAATTAAATCAATGGGATATTTCAAAATGTTACTGCACTTACTCTTCTTTTATGTATGTCTCGAAACTATACTGATCGCTAAAGCTGATGACAACCAAAGAAAGGTATACTAACTTTAAAACATTATTTTTTTCGCGAAAGACCACACTTGACACATTAAACGTTTCCTAATATATATGTTACGTACTGATACATCACCATTGATTTATGCAACGTCATGCAACCCGATGGATAAACTATGATTCACGATCGAGAGTTGGTGAAGTATAAACTAAATCATATCCATTAATCAAAGTAATTTCCAGTTCAAGACATATTGGTTTAACTTGATCCATATGTATATATATGATAACTTTAGCATCCAGGTTAGAATCTAGGAAAGAACAAAATATTATTTAGCCACTCACATTGCATGCTAGGCGTAAATATGTTGATCCTCGATTGCATCCTCATATATAATCTTTGATTACGGGAAACAACGGAGGATCTGCATTGTCTGTTTAGTATGTAGCTCGAAAAGTGTTTTCTGCAGTAGGTGGATAAGATGTAGAAAGTAAAATTTGTTATCATAATGCATCATTGGAAACATTTTATCTGTCGTGATAGAGCATATTCTGTTGAAAATTCTCGAAACATTGCCTTTGATTCTTCAAGTGGGAAAATTGAGATATGCTTGTATTCAAACAATTTGTCAAATATCTCGAACAGCTTTTGGTTTTGTGGTTAGTAGTTGATAAATGTTAGAGCTTAGAGCTTAGAACACAATGTGATTTGTGGTTTCGTTGCAAATTTTTTTGTTACAGCCATATATAGTATACATGGGATCTTCTCCAGTTGGGAGGACGCTGACATCAATGACTCATGATCACCAAAGTCTTCTTTCAGAGACCATTGGAGAGTGAGTAAAAAAGTAACCTTAGATTTTTTCAATTTGATCTATTTGGTTATAACTTTAGGGCTAATCTAGTCGCGATTTTTCAGCGATATATTAGCAAGAGAATCCAAGTTGCATAGTTATGGAAGGAGTTTTAATGGTTTCGTTGCAAATTTGTTACCTCATGAAGCAAATCAATTGCAACGTAAGCTATATTTCATAATCTTGATGACAGAATTTGGAAAGTAATGCAAAAGTTGTGATCATTATTGCAAGATTTTTATCACTGTTTTTATTGTTTCGTAGAGAAAGAAGGAGTTTTGTCAGTGTTTCCGAACACCATACGCAAGCTTCACACAACAAGATCATGGGATTTCCTTGGAATGCCGCTAGAGAAAACGAAAAGGAACTTAAAAGTCGAAAGCGATATGATTATCGGTGTTCTTGATACAGGTGATTTAACTGATTTTGTAACGAGAGAGTTTTATATGATGCTTAGGATTCTCAGTTGATACCGGCATTAATGTTCAGGGATTTGGCCAGAATCACCAAGCTTCAATGACAAAGGATATGGCCCTCCTCCTTTAAAATGGAAGGGTAAATCGTTATGGGTGCTAACTTCACTGGTTGCAACAAGTATAACACTCTCTCTCTCTTTTCGCAAATGAATCTATTACTTAAAAGCAACAAAGATATCAGAAAAAGCTTCATTTCAAATGCTATATTAGTTGCAGAATGTAAATGTACCTTTAGTCCTTCTTATCGCATTAGCATTAGGCGTGTTTTACATCGACAATCATTCAGATGATGCATAAGTCTAACCCGATCATTATACTTTCCCAATAAATGAACAGCAAAGTGATTGGAGCACAATATTCCTACATCGCTACTAAGCCCGACCCAAATCTATCAGCCCTAGACAAAGAAGGCCATGGAACACACACTGCATCTATAGCTGCTGGTGTCCCGGTTTTGAGCGCTAGTGTTTATGGTATTGGAAAAGGTATAGCACGAGGTGGGGTGGACTCAGCCCGTATAGCAGCTTACAAAGTGTGTTGGGGTGGTGGTTGTTCCGACATGGATCTGTTAGCTGGATTCGACATGGCGATCGCTGATGGGGTGGATGTAATATCAGTGTCAATTGGTGGATATGCAAGAAAGTTTTTCGAAGATTCAATGGCTATTGGAGCTTTTCATGCAATGAAAAAGGGTATATTCATTGCTTGCTCAGGAGGAAATGAGGGTCCATATCAGGTGATGGTACAAAACATAGCACCTTGGATAACAACTGTGGCTGCATCAAGTACTGATCGGCAGTTTGTAGCTGATGTTAAGTTGGGCAATGGTGAAAACATCATGGTTACTCTCACGCTCTCTCTCTCTTCAAGAAACTCTTCAGTAACACTATTGCTTATTATAACCATCTTAAATTGTGTTTACTGATAGGGAATTGCTGTAAACACATTCTCGTCTAAGAAGAAATCATTTCCGTTAATAAGTGGTACTCTTGCAGCAAATGCCAGCCAATTATACACAAACGCAAGGTGTGCGCATTTAGATATTCTAATTCACAATACCTAATCTGTTACTACTTTATATGTTACCCATTCAACATCATCCATTTATAACCCCTTCTAATGAACTAATTGCAATTTGCATGATTAAAATGTACTAATAATGTATGAAGCATTGGTCATTTGTAGTGCTTGTGCCTATGATTCTTTGTCGGATGAGTTGGTGAAGGAAAGATTGTATATTGTTTGGGAAAAACGCACAAGATCAGACACTGTATGACAAAAATGTAGCGGGCTTAATTGTGTCGCGAGATAAGGATTATGATGTACCTTCTTCGTTTCTGATCCCAGGAAGTACAGTGAGTCTAGAGGAGGAAAAATATCGATTACTACATCAATTCGACCAAGTAAGCTAACCTTTCTTCAAACAGAAACTAAAATAGCAAAAATAAGATGATTTGCAATCTATTGTTTATATGCTACTAAATCTTCAAAATGGTGGGGTTAGTTATTTAATCCCACGTTTGCCTGAATTGTTATGCATATGAAATTCATTTAGTTCTCTCTGGTGTTGACATTGGTGACTAATTAAAAATCGTGGCTGTGATACAGAATGTCAGTCGCTGTCATACATAAATCAAGATCCGTAAAGATGGCTGATGCACCATTTGTGGCTTCATTCTCCTCAAGAGGACCTCAGTTGATAATGCCAAACATCCTCAAGGTATTCTCCTCTCTTTTCTCAGCCCCACTAGAAATAGTTTGTATCTGCCACAACAATATGGTATTAACTGTGGAATGGTAGTGTTGTGTGTTGCCAAAAATAGCAATTTTGTTTTAATAAAATTGCTACTTTTAATAATGATATTTATGTTATAGCCTGATATTGCTGCACCTGGACTCGGTATATTGGCTGCATACTCAAAACTATCTAGCATGACTGGCCATCCATTCTATGATAAGCGGTTTGTGGATTACCAAATAGCATCTGGAACATCAATGGCTTGCCCTCATGTTGCTGCGGCTGCAGCTTATGTTAAATCCTTTCACCCCACTTGGTCACCTGCTGCAATCAAATCAGCTCTCATGACAACAGGTAAATTATGTTGTCCTCTTGAAGTATGGGTAGATCTCAAAGTTGGGTAGACAGTTAAAACTTCAAATTTCTAGTGTCTTTTACAAGTTCTAAGTGAAATCCTGTCTGAACTTGTACTTTCAGCCACACCTATGAAACTGAACCCAAAAGACATGGAGTTGGCATCAGGTTCGGGTCTAATAAACCCGACCAAAGCAAGAAACCCTGGTCTCGTGTACGACATCAATATAAGTGCCTACATTCGTCACCTATGCAAAGTAGGCTACAACAGCACTACTCTTGGCATATTGATTGGTGGAAAGAAACAATACGACTGCAACAGCTTTAAACCAACCAAAGGTGTTGACGGCCTCAACTACCCTTCCATGCATTTGCAGGTTGAAAGCAATGCCACAACCTTTTCTGCAGTTTTTAAACGGATTGTAAAGAACGTTGGAAATGTAAATGCCACATACAATGCGGAAGTTGTGAGTCCTATAGGTCTTTCCATCAAGGTTGACCCTAGTACTTTGAGGTTTGAACAACTGAATCAGAAAAATCGTTCACAATCTTTTGGAAGGAAATTTGTTCGAAATGACACATCTTTGCTGTCTGCATCACTTACATGGAAGGATTTGAAGCATTTTGTAGTGAGCCCAATTGTTGTATACAGGTACATCCCTCCATTATGGTAGTATAGCATGGTGTAGATGCAAACTGATAAATATATACTATTTCAATCAATTTTGTGTGGTGAATTTGAAATGTGACAGTTTCTCAAATATATCAGTAAAATTATTAGAGCGTGATCATATATGTATCTTGTCGTATCCTAACAACGTTCACATTGCATTGAGCTCTACTTAAAACACTTGGAGTGCCACTTCAAAATCATATCCTATACAACTCTACCTACCACTATTGCTCTGCATAAACTCACGTACTCAAAGTTTCCCTCACAAAACAATCCAAGATCTGAGACATCTTCCCTAACCCAAACAAAATTTTTATGGTAGTTCGTTTATGCCTTTCTTGTTTTTCAAATAGCCATTTTGTAGTTGTACTCAAGCAAAACTGTGTGCATGTCTACATCAGCTAAACGTACTGTTCCAAGTAAACTAAACTTTAACTATTCAAACCAGTAAAACATATATGTTGAGTAAAGTGTTTTTTTTAAAAGAAGCACTTTTTTCACTTTTGTCTGCAACGCGGAGAGGAAATCAAAGAAAGTGTGTTTGTCTTTTCCTCTTATGTCTGCAAGCGGGAAGAGGAAATGAATGAATTGCGTTTGTTTTTTCCTCTTATGTCTGCAAGCGGGAAGAGGAAATGAAAGAAGTGTGTTTGTTTATTTTTAGACATAAGAGGCAAAAATGACTTTTTTCCTCTTCGATTTTGTAGATTATCTTTTTGCAAATCACACATAAAAAACATCTGAAAAAACAAACGCAGCAACCACTTAATGTACTAACACAAATAAAATGAAAAAGAGGAGGCATCTGATATAAAGTGAATAATATTCATTGATTCTTATTTATAATCAACTCTATTTTATCAAACAAAGATGCCCCATTCATTAAAATGCATGTAAAGCCAAACTGATAAAGATGGATGGTATATCTATTCAACTGCTCTTAAATTAATAAAATGAAACCAAATTAATAATGTAACAGGAAACGAACAAATATGCAATCTAAAAGAATCATCTACCACTGGATTCATATGAAATAGAAAACTAATTTAACAAAGAAAAGATGAGACCAGCACACCACAAGGTCTTGACATATTTATATTTATTACCTTCATTAGATGCCAAAACCTTTTATTTATATATATCTAGATAATTAACAATCCATCCTAAATAATCAACTTGGCCTCCATACAAACTTTTACAAAATATAATTCACACTTGCTAAAAGTAAATAAATATTAAGGATATTAGTGATTCTAAGCAGTAGTTGTAGGTGATGGGCAAGCCATTGGCCAAACATGGCCAGCGTTAGTCCTTTTGTTGGCCGGTGAAGGTATTTTTCTTGGAGATAAGTTGGTGAACTCCAAAGCCTGTAACCTGAGTTCAATTGGGTAGTCTGCAATACAACCTATCCTTGGTCCGACTCCTGATGACCATTTTAGAGATAGTTGGTGTCCTAATTGGTATGAAGACGCCGCCTTCTTTGAGTTGATCCTTTCTAGTATCGCTTTCTTTGAAACATCAGCTTTTGTGCTATTAAGACCTCCAGAGAGACTCCTTTTGTAACTCACATTCTTTGCTGCGGTTTCATCAACTTTATTTTCGTGGTCGTGAGTTTCAGACTGTAAGATGTCTGAAGAGATTGGAATTGCTGGTTTAAGCCCGTTTTAGCTGCTTCTTTGCCTTCATAGTTCTCGTAGTCTTCATTCGCCTTTTTATCTGATCACAGTAAAATTAATACAATGATTTAACTAATACACACAATACATACAAATACTATCCAGTTAATGAAAAGGGTGGCCATACTTCAACTGTGTCAAGATCAACGCCATTTTCCTTTAAAAAGCGATAAGAACGATTTTAGGCTCTCTTCACTTGGACGGTAGTGTCCACTATACGGAGAAATAATCTGAAAATCAGAAAACAACAAAAATGCATTACCTGGCAATTAGATAGTTAAAGATCTAAAATGGATTAGGTGACAGCTTTGGTACATATTCCTACCCACCAATTAAAAAATAACTCAAAGTCATCAGAAATATATTTAAATTATGTAAGTTAAAGTTTGACTAGAATATACTCATCAACAATGGCAACTGGAAATCTGTTATTTTAGTGTAGAACTAGAACAAATCCTTATTGTGGTATAAGACATTAATATTTTTTTAAGAGATCTATCGCAAGTGGAATGATGGGTAGATCAAGAAAATGGGTATTCCAGCTAGAATGGGTTGTCTGCGACGGATATGGACCCTTTGGGTTTGGTACACATACTCTTTCGTCTATTTTATTTTTTTTTTTTAAATAATTAGGGCAGTAAGAGGTTATATTATATAAATACGGGCGACATACAAAATGTTCGATACACTCTCCTTTAGCTTAATATTCCCCGTTTGAGAAAAAATACAACCCAACCCATTCATGTGCAAATTGTCTAAACTTTAAAGACTCTAATGTCACAAATAGCATATGCATTATACCTTAAGTGTCCCATTATCCACATCAAGCCTTCCAGCAGCTAAAGTCGTTCCTCCAGCGAGAAAACTTGAATGATGAAACTTTCCTTTCTTTTTCTGTCAACACAAATTTGAATATTAGGTTTAACATTTTCTAGTTCCATAGCAAACTAATATTAAGAGGGTCTAGCAAACATTCTAAATCTCACCTCACCAGCATAAAGTCTGTTAGATGCACTTGTTACAAAAATCCACTTTTCCCCACTGTTTGTATCAAAGGGGAGTTGGGTTTGAAGGTGTATGATTTTTCCTTCAACTATGATATACTCATAATTCTCCCTCTCTTGCTGCTCAGATGATCATATGTTAATAAACTTGGTTAACGTTGTATCTTTTATAAAAAAATCAGCTGGTTTAATTTATGAAAAAACATACAGGTCCGAGATACTTTATGCACTGCTGACGAAGCTTTGATCTCGGACATTCTTTTAGATCAACCTCTTTTCCCTCTCCAACATCCAACCTATAAGAAAACGAATAATAAAATTTATAGTCGTTTAACACTGGTTAGCTACACGTTGGCCTTGATATTAAGGTTCATGAGGTCTTAACAAAAAAAATTCAGTTCAAAAAAATAAACAACGAACAGTAAAGTGATGTGATACAATGAGGGACACGAGATAGTATTTCCATTATTTGAACCTCTATACTAAATTGCTAATCACTTTCGCTGGTCTTAAATGTTTGACAAAATCGAATCATCGAGAAAAGTAACAAATCTAATGGGGGTATATATGTAATTTGACTCTTCCCTTTCATAATCTGCTTTGTTGCATTACATATGAAACTAATCACATCTTTTTATAGTAGGCCACCCTGACTGAAGAAATAATTGCTACAGCTTGAAAATGAATTACTCGTACAATCACTTAAAGAAGGCACAGCTAAACAACATGATAACAACACAATTTTGTGTAAAAATTTACAAAACAACCATCTACGTAAAATCGACCATTATTGATCTTCAACTTTTGCCTTTATCATGTGGGGCGAAACCTGAGGCCAAGAACACGATTGATAATTCACATCCACCCACTCAATCCAGTTTGTTTTTTCACACTCAAATCCCACTTTAAGTTGTTTCTAGTATATATACTAAAGTAGAGAATGTGTAACATGTGATTCCTTGACTAACCTTTAGTCTTTAGACTTGTTTAGTTGTTTATAAAGTGGGACGACATAAAGATTTTCTTGATATGGTAAGAAGAATTTTGATAGATATTCAAATAACATAAATTATTAGCAGAAGGTGAGCGCATGGTATTTATTTAATTCATAAATGGGGAACATACCAGTAGAAAAATGGTTGTCCAGCATCAGCTTTACACCACTCTTCATAATATATGTGCAAGCTATGACCATAACGATGTCTCGGATCAATCTGAAATTACTCATAACAAAATTTACTAATACTAATACTAAACAAAACAAAACAAATTAGGCAGTTGTTTGGTTATTCGTTTTAAGGTGTTTATTGCAACTTGAAGAACTAAAACGAAAAGCATATATTCAGGCACTCCTAAAAATCCCAAAAATGAAAATTTATTTTGAATTCCATGATGAAAATGTAATGAAAAAAATCGGAAAAACTTACAGCTTCAATCCAGTGTTGAAATGCTAGTTTTGAGCTTTGGAATCTAATGACAAACCCTTGCCCACCTGCCAAAACAACACAAATTTAACTATATTAAGAAAAGAAAAAAAACAGCTACCTTATACAAACAACAATCAAAATCACACCAAACTGTTTTTGTCTTTTCTTGTTTTTAATTTGTTTGTTTAGTAATACCTTAGATGCATTCAAAGAGATCCTGTTCCATCGAGTAGCTGCTGATTCCGGTTTTTGATAATTGAAGAAGGAAACTGTGCTGTGATTTAACCGAGCGAAATCTAGCGCTTGCCACCTACAAATCCAATGCTAATTTATCATTGATTTTCAAACTACAATGAAAAGAACAAATAAAATCTTAAGCAAAAGAAAAAAAGTCAGTATTCATGTATGTCACATACACAAAAGAAAAAATGATATTCAATGCTAAATCATCATTGACTTTACCAAAATAAAATAAAATGTAAACATGCTAGTTATTTAAAAGCAGAAAGCATTCATATATAGATATATAATACTGTGTAATAAATAGTAAGTACCAGAGTTCCTCAGCAACAACAGCAGAATCAGCCAAAAGACGACGAGTACGATAACTTCTATAAACCTTCTGAAGCTTCATAGCCGCGTCATGATCATCATCTGACGCGGCTTTGATCTTAGAAAACAGCCCAACTCCCATTTCAGATACTTTTTTCTCAGAGTATAATAAAGCAGCATATGTAGGTTTTGTTTTAAGATCAATACTAGTAGTAGTAGTAGTTAAGGATGTTACTGTATGTGTAGGTGGACTTGTTTCTACCTCCATTATGTCAACCTACAAATAACTAGCTAGACCAGATTACGTACTATTGATAGTGAGATATAGAGACAAGTATGCAATTGCAGTAATGGTGCTTTAATGTGTGTCTGTGTATTGAAATATTATGTGGGTGATGTGGTGAACTGATAACCAACCCTACCTTTTAATTAAATATTTATGATGATGGGATTTATTATTGCCCATAGACTTGGCATTGACTTTGACATATTAGGTACCACAGTTTAAAATTCATAAATGAATGACTCATGATAAAATAAAATACAATAGCTGTTATAGCTTTTATTAGAAACAAATTTTATAATACAATGAGTCGACCCCATTACTTCGAAACCGTAAAAACTGAAAACTGGAAAATCCAAAACAAAATGCCCGCTTAAAACGGGTCGGTTTAGCTTTTATTTTCAAATATGTGATTCTTGAATCAAACCGTATTGAATATACGTGAGGTTTAATAGGTTTTAACCAAAAAAGAAAAATGATTTTGATTTCTTAAAATTTAAATTACAACATCGAAAAATTAAGCACAAAGATGTGATTGGTTCGTTTGAAAATTTGATTGATGATGAAATGATGAAATAAAAAGTAAATTACATAAAAACATCGAAAAATTAATAGTGTAAGTATTAATATTACGGCAAACCAAAAACATTAATACTGATGAAAATTGTATAAGCATCAACTATATTATTGTACTTACTTAATGTGAATATTTACTAATGTCGGTACTTTTAATTCAATTAGTATTATTGTAAAGAATATACGTCGAATAAATAGTCTTAGATAATTTGTAATATTTGATGATTTAAATGTAATTATTGAGATGGGACAACTTTGCTATTACTTTATTTTTCAATGTTATTAATTTTGCTACAATGAGATTTTTACGTTTTAGATTGTGTTATTGTTCATACACGCTTTTACGGTTCGATTCAATTAACTATTTTGAATGGTTAATTGTGTTTTACACATTTCTATGCACGTTTTTTATACGGGTGTATATATCGTTTTCACACGCGGTTTTACATGTTTTCTGCGTTTTTCATGTTTTCGGATCTACGCATTTTATACACTTTATGCAATTCGTTTTTATACGTTATTAAAAACTGTCTGGTTTGGTTTTGGATAGTTAAACATTTTATACACGTTTTCACACACTATCGTGTAAAAACATGTCGTATATAAAATCTGTATAAAAAGCGTGATGCGATGGAAAGTTAAAATTTTTAGTTAAACTTAACCGTGAACGACCGTGAACACCTCTACATACGAGATATACATAAAATCATGATTAAAATGAGATCATAACCTAATTGAAAGTCGTGACCATCGTATCATCCTACGTATTCCTTTAAAAAGGCATATAGTTTGAAACATCATATGTAATTCATAAATTTTGTATGTCAAAATATTTTTAAAGTTTTCCACATATATTGTTCTGAACCTAAAAATGTTTTGTAATATAAGCATTTTGGACAAAATTGTATCGATAAAATATCATCTTTACCCTTATGGTTAATATTGGTACATAAATTAACAAAGAGTTAATTACATAAATCGTTCTTATGGTTTACACACACTTTTCACCTTTATGGTCCTAAGACTTCAAAACTTACACCGCTGTCTATATACTTAACACTTTGTAACAAGGTGGTCCTATAACTTTTAGTTCGTTAGTTAAGTCATTTAATCTATTTACACGCACGTATCGACCATTTACACATATTCATCTCCAACCTTGGATTTCTTTGGAATTTTAAATATCTTTTTTCCTTATCAAATTCATAATCAAAATTAGTCTCTTTTTATAAACCCATCAATTATATACTTGTCACAAAGATTTCAACAAGCGCATTCTTTGCAAAGTGCTAGTATATGTCAATGTTGCGATTCTTTGGGATACCATGCTTTTCAAGATCATAATGGTTCTTTATGTTTTAACCGTTAGTGTGTGATGATTCGTGGTACATATTACCCGAGAGAAAGATAAATTAATTATTATTGAATTAGTGAACCTTAAGGATCCTAAAAAAATAGAAATTAGTCACATAAAGAGTGAGGTTATCTCGCTATAAGTCACATACAATGTTTCCTCACGTACACACCCTCAAATGAAAGCATTTGAGGGTATTTATAGTTAAACACCATACGGGGTGGGCTTGGTATGGGCTTGTGACTTGTATTAGACTTGTGCTTATACATTTCTTATGCTAGCTTAACATAAACTCATACATGTTAGCTTAACCAAGTCCAATAAGCCCGATACTAAGACTACCTATACAATGTCTATGACAAGTTACAAGATTCCTAAATGTAGAATATCCATCACTTTCATATATTTTAGTAATCCTAACAATCTCTCCTTTAGGGGTGGCTATTATTTAAAGACACTCCTTTTCTACTTGAATCTTCGTTCTTTAGTATCTTCTCTTGAGCTTTGAACCTTGTGTGTTGTAATAGATTAGCCTTGTTCCTTTGTTCCTTCATGCTCTGTGATCTTTGGGTAAATCTCCCGATCCTTCTTTCCTTCAATCAACATCTGCAAGTATCTTGTCTTGGCGTCCTTTATAGCGTGATCATAATTCTTGTAAAGATTTAATCTTTATACTAATGTATTCCTCATTTCTTTCTTTGAGCTCGTTCTTTGACTTCTTGAATTTTGACTTTTATGTAGCTCGTAGTCTTGAACTTTCTTAACAAGATCCTTTTAGGATATTAGTATGAGCACGTGCAGTTGAAGATGTTTGATGAATATGATGATGGTGTATGCAGTGGCGGAGCCAGAAAATGTGATTACGGGGGGCATCGAGCAACAAGAAAAGTTAATTAACATCTAAATTTTTTTTTGTGCGATTTGAAAAAAGTCGGGCCAGGTTTAACAAAATACATACCAAACGAAATATTTTAAAATGTGTGTTGCAAAACTTTTTACTAAAACGTGTGTGCTTTTATTAACAATGTAACTAAAAAAATGTGTTTATCATATAAAAAATGTAACAATACATATAAGCAAAAACTATGATGCTAACAAATTAGAACAAGATACTTATGTTTGTTATCATAACTTTGCTAAGATTGTAATATAGCCAAATGTGGGTACCAAAAGTAAAAAAAAAAAAAAAATCTTAAATACTCAAATACTATAATATTAAATATATGTTACCAATGTGAAATTAAACATATACCACATGAGAATACAAAGAGACAAATTTCTATAATATTAAATATATTTATCCACTCACCCACTCTGTCACACCACTATCTCACTCTCCCACTCTCACTTCTCTATCGTCCTCCTTTTTCCATTTTTTCCGACGAAACAAAAATCCAAATCCACCGGATAACACATTTTTGGCATTATTGAACACTTCAATTGTTGGCAAGAGCTGAAAACGACGAGGGCACTCAGATTTTTTGAGTGAGGGCACTAGACTTTCTTCCCATCAATTTGACATATTTGCCTACTTGCTTCGCGTATCCTCAAGATCTTGGTTGGGGGCATGTCCCCCCACTATTAGTAAGGTGGCTCCCCCCCATGGGTGTACGGTCTTCGTTCAAGGTGACTTTCATCAGTACCTGCATAAATTAAGGCAGCTAATAATTATGTTAGGTCATGTAACACCCCCAAAATCTCAATTTAGCAGCGAAAGACTAATCGGGGTATTACGTAGAGGATCATAGTCATAATCATAGAAAACGACTCAAAAGAGGCGTTTTATAAATCATTATCATTCATTTAATAATTCAAATACAAAAGAGATTTCCAAAGTTTTGCATATCGCGAAAGTTATGAAATAGTTAAAAATGAATGAAATTTTATTTAACACCAAAACCAATAGTTATTGCCTACTTCGTGCCTTGAATGCTTCTTCAATTACCTAAGATAAACATGCTAAAAAGTCAACAAAATTGCTGAGTGAATCCATAGTGTTTAAGCATAATAATCAGTTTGAACACAAATTCCAGTCGTGTAATGTATAGAAATACAATCATAATAGAAAACAATGATATTGCAGTTCAGTATATTGCCCTAAGTCTCATGACACTCAAACGTTAACGTGTGTGATATCATAGAGATGATATAAATAATACGCACCATAAATGGTGTAAATAAGGGGGCATCGTGTAGGAATTTGCCATATTCTTGTTTACTCAAATATAGTGCATTTGGTCACCATTCCGGTTAACTCAAATGGGTTGTCAACTGCCAATAGATATATCCACTGTATTCGCGTTCACTCGCAAGTGATTAATGGTTCATGATATGAGGGACTTTTTGGAAATAATGGTAACTTAGGAAATATCTATCAGTTATAGCATACAGAAAAATATTTGTGTTCAGTTTTGTAAGATGTAACTACCCACGAGTTTGAAAAGCATATAAAAGTGGGACTATGAGCTCACCTTGGTGATAGTAGACAAAGTAAGTGATGTCAAATGCAATGTGGGAACGGCTCCAACACACGACCTGAATAATATGGAAGTCTGAGATTCCGATAGTTTCAAGTTTTACTTGGTGCGAATAATAGAAATAGTATCGAGAAATGGACTAGATTATGGCAAGGATGGATTGAGATGCTTAAAATACTTAAAGTTCAAATTCAATGTTATTTTGTGTAATATTAACTTGTTTTTACGTATTTATCATCCGTAGGTATCGTTTCTTCAAAAGTTAGTGGATAATCCTTTCATTTATATCAAATTTACCTTTTCAACCCTAATAGTATAATATTTACATTTTTAGTACATAACTTTAATATATTTACATTTTTTGCTCAAACTATTCAAATACGACATTTTTAATACTCATGATTCTCAAATATTCATTTTACACTCTCAGATTATCAAAGTGACAGTTTTGACACAAACTTTATAAGAATTTACACTTTTAACCCTAACATTATATATTTTGCGTTTATAGTCCAAAATAATATATATTTCTAGTTTAACCCTTCAAGCTTTCAAACTTTACATTTTATCCTCAAAAGTATCCTTATATTCAGTTTGCACCCTTATTTTGTCACCTTGACAGTTTCTACCCTTAACTTTCGTAAAAGTTACACTTTTAGCCCACGTTTCGTAAAATTTGCATTTTTAGTCCAAATTCATACTTTTCAAAGGTTATCATTTCTGTTTAATAAATATGTTCCAAAAAGCTTATTAAAGCTTACAAAACAGCTTATTTTTTTGAATTAGCTTATTTGGAGTCATTGGGCTTTAAGGGTCCATTTAAGGCCCGTTAAGGTTTTAAATGACCAATGGGTTCATTTTCGGTTGGGCTTTCATATGGGCTTAAAATAGATCATTTTCACTTAGCTAGACTGCTTGCAACTTCTTATTACTAAAGTGCTTATTAGGTTCTTGTTGGGCCTTAAGGCTGTTAACCATGTCTTAGTATTACATAAGCTGGTGAGGTACTTAGCTTTAGGTTCAAGGAAGCGTTAAATGATCTTGTTAAAGTGATTCATTTGTGTAGATTATTTGTTTAGCTTATGATGAACTGAGCAGTGCCTTTCGTTTGACCTAGTACACTGATAACGCTACACGGGTTGTTCGGGGTCAAAGGAACTTCCTTTTCTTCGAGCAAGTTTTATAACACCCTAGGTAGTGAACCTAATCGTTGTAGTGTAGTATTAGGGTAAGCCACGGGTGTTGATATCGTTCTCTAGGGGAATAGGAATACTAGTGAGAAGTTACTACGCTAAGGTTGGGGTTGAGGAAGATTATTTTTATCTTTTATGTTTTTAGGAAATGGAAAGGTACGAATCTCGGGGTTTGGATTTAGGGGTTGGTATTGCAACCGATTACTCTACTTATCTAATTATCTAATCTAAGGTGTATGTAGTCTATGTCTAATTATTGTGCTCGTATGATAGTTTAAAGATGTGTTCACTTAGGTTTTACTACTCCTTAATTATCTCCTATTAATGGTTGAATTGTCACGTCCTTATTTTTAATTGCGTTGTGTGTCTAAAGTTGTAGGGTATCGTTTATCCCTAACTCTTTGAAGTTACCAAAGGGTCTCGTCTACAAAATACCATTAGGGATCATAAACTCTAACTCTAAGGCCTCTTTGGAAGGTTTAGCTTACAACCACTCTAAGTCTGATAACCTAAGGTTCACAAAGATTAATCAAGCATTAAGTACACAACGAATTACCTATCGCATTACTAGATCATTAACAATTAAGATAAGAGACAACCAATCAATATTCAATAATTAAGTTTCATATTCCTAGCAAACACACAAGTAAATTAGCGGGACATGGAGAACATGCAAGCATACACACAAATAATCAAAGACATAATTGAATTAATGAAGTAAAACACTTATCTTGATGTAAGATAGGGTTTGGAACCCTAAATCTTGTGTAAGACGACCTTGGTTCGGTTTAGGTTTTTACTCCAAAAGACTACACACTAATCTTGAAAAATTCGGATTCTATATATAAGATTACATATGCGACGGCGTCGCTTATGTTTTGTGCCGCCGTCGGTCGCCGTCATTAGGGTTTCGTCTTGGCGCGTTAGTCTTGCGACGACATCACCTTGTGCTTGTGACGCCGTCCTTGACCGGCGCCGTGCGGATCGAATCTAGGCCGTCCGAGTTGCGACGGCCTACTCTTTTAAAGCCGACACCGTCACTTGAAATAAGAGATTTGGCTTCGTCGTCGTCACAAAATCCTCGACGGCGTAGCGATTAAGCGATGTGACGCGTCACCTTGTGTTTTCGGCGGTGGAGTGTCTCGATTCTTGACTTTGGCCATTTTCTTCAGATATCCGCCTTTTCGTCCAAATAAGTGCCATTACGACAATTTGCCTTCAAGAGACCTAAAAGTGAAAATGAGCGATATTAAGTAATAACGGATACAAAGTGATCAAATAAGGGCTTAAACGACCCTCAAAAGGTACATTTAAAACCTTATCAAATATTCCTACACTTGGTATTTGCTTGTCTCAAGCAAATGTGCTTTTTAGCCAATTAATTTATAAGTTAGGGGTCATGAAGCATTGGTTTAAAACGATCCACAACACATATAAGCCTGCAAAAGTCATAACAAGCACGGAATTACATACTAGCACCTCACATGGGGTGTTTAGATACTCACATCTCTCTCGGGTGTATATGAAATATAACAAGTTGGAAATGGAAGATTAAACACTCATTAACCGGTCCTAGTACATAGATTACCATAGGCTTGAGAATAGATCAAACCTCCATTGCTTTGGCGTAAGCACCTAGGAAAGACTATCAAAGAGGTCTTTAAAGGGTTGTAAAATTTGATTGGTTCCGAACCGTCAAGCTATATCACACAAGCTAGCCACTTGTGAATGGCTAACCGTAATAAACTTAAAACTGCTCAGAAACCAATACAATTAAGATCAGAGGAATATAGTGGATTCCTGGGTCGTTAAGTCCCACGGAGGATGAATTGGTGTTTCACACATCAGATGTCGAATAATCACTAAGGATAGTGATCGTAAGGATTTTGATGGATAATTATACCTAAAGAAAAGTTTTGTAAATTATGTGGGCTTAAATGCAAATTAAAGAAAATTAAAAGATAAAATATATTAAATAAATGCTATCACTATTTTTACAATGATGTTTTTGTGATTTTATAAAACAAAATAACTTAAATAAACTATTTTAATTAAAACGTAAACTTAAATTATCTAAAAACGTGACCTAAAATGAAAACGAGCGTTATTTCTAAAAATTACGCGAGTGCGCAAGCAAAAACGTAAAATTTGTGAAATAAAAGTCCTACAAGTGTAAAAACAATTTTCTTACTTACTATATGACAAAAGAAAAATTTAGAAAAAAGATTTATATTTTTTTTACTTTTATATTTTTTTTATGAATTAAATTCTATTTTAGACTAAATAAATGATTAAAAATACTAAAACTATTTAGAAAAATCTAAAACTTTTTTATAAAATACTTTATAACATTACAAAGCTAAAATAAAAATGCAAAACATGAAAAAGCTTATTGTAATAAGCTAGAAATAAGCTAAACTATACGAATAAGCTAAATGAACAAGAAAGGTGTAAGTATTAAATTGTGCAAATATAACCAAGACAAAACCCAAGGGCGACTGGCATACAGGTACACAACTATCACTCTCAAAGGTGGGAGGTCTCAGGTTCGAGCCTGCCTCCCCACCTTTTTGCTAAACATTTTTTTTTTTTCGATTTTCTTTTTACAAACTTATTAAGCTAATGATAATAAGTACTTTTCACAACTACAACTTTTTATGAAAATGATTAATAAGCTCAGAATAAGCTGAAAATCTCAACAGTTTTGACTTTTGGCTTATTTTGATAATTTTAAACTCAAACAAGCTTCAAATAAGCTAAATAGTGGGAAACAAAGATGAGATAAGATGTAAATAAGCTAAAACTACTGAAATGAAGCTAAAAAGATATAAATAAGCATACTGATAAGCTATATTAAGCAAATAAGCACTATGATTAAACTACTCAACTAAACAGTCCTGTGGACTTTTTCAAGGCTAAAATAAGCTAAGCAAATAAGCTCACAAGCTCAGAACAAGCATTGAGTCAACAAGCTGGCTAGGTGGGGTATCCAAAAAGCCCAAGCTCATACTGTGGGGACCACTGTAGAGCTTGTGGTGAGCTTATGATTATGGTACCAGATCACTGCTTATGCAGTTTATTCAGACATGGGACAAAATAAAAGCTTGTTGCAGCCCTATCTAACAAGCTACAAAGTGGAAAAGTGAACTTTGGACCTTAAGATGGCTTGGTTAGCTATCCAAAGAACCAAGAATTACAAGCTATGGTGCACTTGAGAGCTTTTTACAAGCTCTTGAAAATGACCAGTTCACTTGTGCACAGGACACAATTTTGAAATAGGGTCCAAAATAAGCTAGGAGTTAAGCTACCAGATAAGCTGAATAGAAAATATAAAAAATACTAGGGTACAGTTAAGCGACTATATTTTAATATCCTAGAAGCTCAAATATTGAAAGCTAATGTATAGTCCTATAAAAAATAATCTATTTTATTTAAAAGCACTAAAGGGAAAATTTTGACTTTTGATTAACACTAAAAGTTGACTAAATGAACTTTAAATTGATCTTATGGTGAATTAGTTATATTAAGCTATACTAAGGTGAAATTAAGCTATAGTACCTAGTTATAAACAACTTTGATGTAATATGTATTCTAAAATCTTAACAGATAACAATTAAGTTGAGATTAAAACTAATGTTGACTTTTACTAAGCAAGGATGATTTTAAGTACTTAGGCGAGTTAATGGATCAGATTAGGTGATACATCAGACAAGAACAATCACTCAAACATCCTAGAACACAGATTATACTCACAATTCCAAACAGTCCTTACAAGTTCTAAGTTTATGATTTCCAAAGTAACTACCAATTGTAAATAACAAGTGTACTTTATTATTATATAATTCTATTTAATTATGACTTAGAAACATGAAAACACAGAGATTAAAGCTTTAAGCTAATTACACAGTAAAATGCAAAAATTCTTAGAAATAGCTTACAACTGTTTTCCAGCCAAAGATCATGAATTAGTGACTAATACCACTCCTAACAGCTTTCCTCAAAGCTTCTAACCCAGGATAAATCCACAGATGACCTTGTTTCAGCCCTTTGCATCTTCTCCAAAGATTTTTGAATTTTTAACTATTTTCTAGTATTTTTGGTGATTTTTGAGTTTTTGCTTCTAAACTGAATTTTAAGATTTCTGAAAGCTTATAAGAGCTTTAGATAAAGCTTATATGAGCTTTTGAATCCTGAATAACAATTAAAAACAACATTCGACTTAATTGAGATTTTTGAATTTGAAATTGCAAAATCTGAATTCTTGCACAAATACTGAAATTGAAACTGAAAATATGTCTTTATTACACTGAAATAAGATTACAAAGCATTTGAAGGCTTAAACATAAACTGGAAACTTAAATTATTTAAAAACGAGATAAGCTAAATTAAACTACACTAAGCTACTTTACTACTTCTCTTCTCTCAGCTTCTTTTCCTTTTTATTGACATCCAAAAGGCTTCTTGTCGACCTCTGATTAAATCCCACCAATCTTGAGCCATTGGATCTTCATAATTAATCAAGTTCGTCCATGTGGAAAATTGGCGGGAAAAGTCTTTGAGTTGGTTTTTGCATTTAATGCACTGTGGTTGTTTGCAAGGTGGAAAGGGTGATGGTGAGAGGTTGGTATGAGCTGGAGAGACAAGGTGGTTAGGTGGTAGTACCGATGGAGGAGAAGGAGTGGTAACAGGTGGAGTTGGGAAGGGGATGAACAGTAGACGCGGGTGGTTTTATTTTTAAAATACTGGGCCGGGTTTGGATATTGGGCTTGGGTAATTACAAAGGGTCCGTTTGGTATATTTTAAACACAAGGACCATAAATGTAATTTTATGATTTTTTGAAGGACTGAACTAGACAAGTTTCCAAATTATTTTCAAGGACCAAACATGCCAAATATAATAAACTAAGGACCATACATGTATTTATTTTCCATTTAAAATGTCCAAGGACCTTTTATGTCATTTTGAAACTTAAGGGACCAAACATGTAATTTTCCAAAAGTTTATCATAAGGACCAATTTTATCATTTATGAATAGTACAAGGTTTATTTTGATAAATTTCCATTTTAAATTCACCAAGGACTATTTTGACATTTTCAAAGTTTAGGGACTAAAGTTGTCATTTTGTAAATTTTAAACTTTAAAGGGTTTATTTTGACAACTTTTGAATCCCATGGACCTTAAATGACATTTTTCTTTATTTTGATTTACAGAGGACTAAATTTGACAACTTTTGAAACTTGGGGACTAAAGCGCCAATTATGCAAACTTGATACGTTTTCATCGATTTTGGTATTTTGCATTTAAAACACATAAAACACTTATTTGTGATATTTTCATCATTTTGATACATTTATGAGTGTTTCGGATGTTTTTGCGATCTAGATGGTATAAAAATGATGAGTATTTAGACACTCATCACTTACGGTAGGAAACAAAGGGTTTGGTGGGATAGGCTATTTAGTGGTGGCAAGTCAAAAATCTTTATGTTACAAGCATACGAAGAATGGCGTTGCTAAGCCAAGACTCGACACTCTAAACTCTAGATAACTGAAACAAACAAACATAAATTTAAAGAATAGATGTAGGATGGTAGCAGACGCTTTTTTTTTTTTTTTTTTTTCACTTCACATACACTTTTACTCTACCATCCTCTCGGTAACATCAAAATGATAGGGATTTATAGGCACATCCCTACACTTGAGCTTTTATTACTCTAACACTAATTTGACCCGAATTGAAAAGATCAAAAACACTTGGGGTACGTTATTACGCAAATAATGGAATTTAACGTTCCCTTCCAATCATTTATAAACTTTAACTTTTCCCATTAGTCCCAATCATCCCAAAGCGTGTACAAAAGATATGACTCGACTTAGCAACTTATGCAAGCAACTAGATAATTGAACTAAGGGTTTAGGGTGATAACAATAATGCACTAAAAGTGAGTGCATACGAGGGTAGGCTAAGGCGATTTGGGTGTAAATTTGGGGTGGGGTGTAAACAATGCTCTTCATTGATATTCGGAAAAGCGAAACATCACGAGAACCGCGAAAAGGATAGGCTCGAGGGGTTAACTAGGGGTATCGTGTACTAAAGATGAGTACAACGTAAAGGTGTGGGGAATTACTCAACCGATGTGGAAGAAGTAATTATATTACGGGTATCAAACAAGGGTTATCCTAATGCCTCTTATCATTTAGTTATTCCTAACTACACAAGTGTAGTCTTACTAGCGATCTTGGAATGTATCACAAAACAAGTTCTAGAATCTAATATACTACGGTTCACACTCTAAGCATTAAAGATGAATGCTTTTAATTCCTACTAATCTAAGGCGATCCTCACATTTTGGGTGGAATTTAGGTGGTAAAGGGTTTTTGTGCTAGTCATGCAACTTCCTATCCGTGAGGCGCTTTTGTTAAGACTAATGGCCCACTCCTATATATCATGAAAAATTTCAAATTTGGTGCCAAAATTACCCTAACAGACATTTTCTCATGGTTTATTACACAAATACAATTGGACAAAGCAAATAATCAAGGATAAGCATAGTTTCAAAGTTCCGTTTTATTTTCCTCCCTACACTTAAACCGAACATTGTCCCCAATGTTCCCGAAAGTATCAAAGTTATGATAATGGAAGGTAATTAAAGGCGAAAGAAACTAGTACTCCCCGATTAGCTCGGTAGGATCCGTGTGAAGTAATGGTTAAATCCTTTCCAAGAAAAATGTATGCGTGAAAAGCTCCTTCCAATCTTTTGTTTCTTCTTCTTGATAAATAAAACACGCACATTCGAAGAAAACAAAGCGAAACCTTCGCATAAAATTGGCGGTAATAATATATATAAGACTCTACTAAACTAAGATATAATGCTTGTGGAATGGATGTTTACGAAATTTACGGAAAATTAAGACACGGAAAATTCCAAAATTTATAAGTAGCTCATAAAACGAGAAAAAATAATCATTGTTTTACTCCTTCCGACGCCCGTCAGTTGCAATCGATGCGTCGGGTTATCGACAAAAGCGGTCTGCGATTTTGGAAAAATTACGGAAAATTTATATCTTTAGAATCGGAAAAATTTTCAGAACATCCATTATGACTCGATACAAGCATTTGACTCGAACAAACACATATATATCTTTTAATGAATTGTTATTCTCATGTTTACGTTTCTTTTGGCGTGTGTAATCCTCCTACACTTATCCTTTATGTAAAATACTTTTATATGCAATTAAGGCGAGGTTAAAACAAAATAAAGCATTTTACAAATTTAAACATGAGAATAAACAATTAATAAAAGATATATGACACTAACAATCAAACAATTAAGCATGGGTTGCCTCCTACGAAGCGCTTTTCTTTATTTAAGAGTCTTGTAGCTAGACTCGTAGTCGTGCTCCTACGTTGTCTCGTTTTACATTCTCAATGAGAATTCTATCATATTGACAAAATTTTCATCGACTCTATATCTAGACCCGAGGGTCAAGCAATCCTTATAATAAAGCCTCTTTCTTTCCCACATAAATTTACAACCTTTTTCAACATCGTCCTTGCTTTTGTCCTCAAAAGCTTTGATGTTGTCTCATTCAAAAATGGGTAGATGGCCATATTCATTTGTTTTCCAAGGCATCCTATAAGTGATTTCATCGGTTCCTTCCTTAAAACTAACGTTGCATCATACTTGTTATGGCTCATTTTAGATGTTTCAACAAGCGGTTTCCTAGCACTACTTGGGATAAGCTATAGTCAATGACGCATCCTACATCTTCTAGGACTACAAAATCAACTAGATAGGTGAAATTTCCTATAAATACATACACATCCTTGACTCTTCCCACAAAGTTGCAAACTCCACCGGATACTTAGGGTCTCTCCTAATATTAATTCGCTCATTCATAATGTCATTGTAGACGACATATGACATCACATTTATGGGAGATTCCGTATCTATGTAAGCGTGGTCGACACTCCTATATCCGATCATACAAGGGATTTTAGGTTCCAAGGATTTCCTCTCTAATCTTTGGGCGGATCCTAATGATAGGTGATCGGGATTATCGATTATGTATCGATGGTAAGCAACCTCTTCCTTAGTGGGGTAAAGATTGAAATAAGCACTATTCTCTTTATTTACGTCTATCCTATGCAACTCACTAGGATCTTTGTATTCATCAATGATTTGGTTGCGAAGAGAGTTGAAGGACCGATGGTCAGTGGTTGACTTGGGCTAGGTGAGCAAAACTTAGCAAGAAAGCGGGTAGTGAGATCTTCCAACTTGAAATAGATCCCGTGGAAAGATGAAAAGCCATTTACTAGCTTGTTTTCTTAAAGAGAATTGGAAGAGAGCGGTAGCGTGGTATCCCGAGTAATAGCATCAAGGTCAATGGAATCGACAATTTTGAGGAAATCCCTCGATGTCGATTTGGATCTTGAACGAAGTCCATGGAATCACATCCGTTTGCACCAACCGGATGGTGTCGGATCGCAGGCCGTAGTTTGGGCTTGGTCGGGAAGCTCAATGGTGTTCCTATAGCCTAGGTGGCTTGGTCTTGAGTATTCACCAAGAGTACGGGCTCTTGGCGGGTCAATGGTGGTGGGTTGATGAATGGTGGGTGGTTATCACCTTCCATGATGAAAAGTGATGGGATTACAGAACAAAGGTCACGAAGAAGGGGATAGACTACGAGAAAGCTAAAAATGAGAAAAATTTACTTGATAGGAATCAAGCAAAGAAAACCTAAGCGAGGTGGACTACTAACTAGCTATTCTATTCCCGCAATGGCGCCAAAACTTGATAACGCTACACGCGTCGTTCGGGGTCAAAGGAACTTCATTTTCTTGAGCAAGTTTTATAACACCTAGGCGGTGAACCTAATCGTTGTAGTGTAGTATTAGGGTAAGCCACGGGTGTTGATATCGTTCTCTGGGGAATAGGAATGCTAGTGAGAAGTTACTACGCTAAGGTTGGGGTTGAGGAAGATTATTTTTATCTTTTATGTTTTTAGGAAATGGAAAGGTACGAATCTCGGGGTTTGGATTTGGGGGTTGGTATTGCTACCGATTACTCTACTTATCTAATTATCTAATCTAAGGTGTATGTAGCCTATGTCTAATTATTGTGTGCTCGTATGATAGTTTAAAGATGTGTTCACTTAGGTTTTACTACTCCTTAATTATCTCCTATTAATGGTTGAATTGTCACATCCTTATTCTTAATTGCGTTGTGTGTCTAAAGTTGTAGGGTATGTGTTTATCCCTAACTCTTTGAAGTTACCAAAGGGTCTCGTCTACAAAATACCACTAGGGATCATAAACTCTAACTCTAAGGCCTCTTTGGAAGGTTTAGCTTACAACCACTCTAAGTGTTATAACCTAAGGTTCACAAAGATTAATCAAGCATTAAGAACACAACAAATGACCTATCGCATTACTAGATCATTAACAATTAAGATAAGAGACAACCAATCAATATTCAATAATTAAGTTTCATATTCCTAAGCAAACACACAAGTAAATTAGCGGACATGGAGAACATGCAAGCATACACACAAATAATCAAAGACATAATTGAATTAATGAAGTAAAATACTTATCTTGATGTAAGATAGGGTTTGGAACCCTAAAATCTTGTGCAAGATAGCCTTGGTTGGTTTAGGTTTTACTCCAAAAGACTACACACTAATCTTGAAAAATTGGATTCTATATATAAGATTACATATGCGACGGCGTCACCTTATGTTTTGTGACGCCGTCGGGTCGCCGTCGTTGGGTTTCGTCTTGGCCGCGTTAGTCTTGACGGCGTCACCTTGTGCTGTGACGCCGTCCTCTTCACTTTCGACGCCGTCTGGATCGAATCTAGGCCGTCCGAGTTGCGACGGCCTACTCTTTTAAAGCTCGACACCGTCACTTGAAAATAAGAGATTTGGCTTACGTCTGTCACAAAATCCTCCGACGGCGTCGCGGTTAAGCGATGGCGCCGTCACCTTGTGTTTTCGGCATTTGGAGTGTCTCGATTCTTGACTTTGGCCATTTTCTTCGTATATCCGCCTTTTCGTCCAAATAAGTGCCATTACATCAATTTGCCTTCAAGAGACCTAAAAGTGAAAAGGAACGATATTAAGTAATAACGGATACAAAAGTGATCAAATAAGGGCTTAAACGACCCCTCAAAAAGGTAAATTTTAAAACCTTATCATACACGTTTGAAAATGGTTTTAGCAACCCATTCCTAATCTTTATGAGCACTTCTGCTTATGTACTTGTAAGAACCCTCACCAAATCAAGTTTGACATCGAAGACCATGGATCTAACATTAGACTTAAAATCTGAAATCACATTTTTTTTCTGATCATTTATATTTAGCCTAAGTTTAATTGATAAATAAAACATACTAAATCTATATGCTATATAATTAATCACATTATTAGTTGTACCCTAAGTACTATAATATAAAACATTCCTGATCTAATTCTAGCTACCTAGACACCATATCAATACTGTTAATACAAATATCGTCCAAAAACGTTATTTATATTTTATGATCTTTACCTTGTTTTGTTAACGACAAAAGTAAATTTCATTTTTGCAAAGTATAAAGCTTGTCAAGATTGTTAGACATTAGTACAAGCTTTTCTTAAATAAGTCTTCAACATTTAAGCATTTCCATCTTATCACCTTTTGATTAGCTACATATCAATTCACATTGTTAACCTTCTAAACTATAATGTGCCTCAACATTTTTAGATCAAATATGTTTAGTTTCTTAAACAAAACAGTACATAAGGTATTTACTTATATATCATGTTTATTCTAAAAATGGAAAACTACATATTACATCATGGCTTGCATCACATTGGAAATCTTTAGAAGATTTTATAGAATATTTTGTTTAGATATTCACTCATCATATCTTACATAATCTTGAGAGATTTGGATGATATTTGAAAGATTTTGTGATCTTCACCATCGGACTTGTGAAACCAAAAATATAAAGGCGGAACCCTTTTTTGTTACATCGATCCGTGATCTGCTGATCACTTGGCCTATAAATAGCAAGCCAGCCCAAGTTGTTTCTCATCCCTCATTAGCATAAAACATACATTCTCTCATTCTATTACATCTAACTTAGCTTTATTTCATTTTAGTGATCATCTTTTGTAGCAAAGAAGATCAAGGCATAATCAAGCTTCAACGGATAGTTGGAAGTCTTGTTTGTTTTGTTGTTGTGTGAATCATTATTGTTCATATATCATTGTTGTACCAAACCATCTTAAACCTCTGAGTGTGAGTGGTTAGTATTTTAGTCCTCAAAATACATAGTGTGTTGGGAGTGGTTGTACCCTTGTAAAACAGCTGGACATCTAGCTTTGTGTCGGAAATATTGTGTAAGCGACGTGTAAAGGTTTTCTCCGCCGATTAGAGGAGCTTGTTGATTAGTGAAGATAACTCTCGAGTTGGAGACTCGAGGAGTGGATTGGGACAAGGAAAAATAGTCCTTGTAGACCGAACCACTATAAACAATCTTGTCGTGGTTTGATTGTTTCTTTCCTTACTTACATATTATCTATTGCTTGCATATTATTCATTCTTTACTTACACATCATTTATCTATATTGATTGAACTCACAATAAGTTTTCGAAACAATTAAGTTTTTAAATGGTAAAACTATTCCACCCCCCTTCTAGTTTCCACAATTTGTACCAGAGCCTCTTATTCAAGATTTTCTAAAATATATTATATTTTATAAACTTGAAATGATCTATGGATTTCGAAAACTTTAAAAGAAGGGCAATCTATGTAAAGACCACCACTTTTTGAACCCAACGAATTTATCTATTGGAAAAACCGTTTTGAAACATATGTGAAATCAAAAGATATAGATCTTTGGTTTGTTATCATCAAAGGTGATTATAGTCCTATAACAAAAGATATTTCAAATGATGAACAAAAATAATTAATAGGTAAAAATAATGAAGCTAAAATTATGCTTTATAATGATTTGCCTAAAAATGAATATGAAAGAATTTTTATGTGTGAAACCACTAAAGACATTTGGGAATCTTTAATAATTACACATCAAGGGAATTCACAAGTCAAGGATAACAAAATTGATCTTCTTGTTCAACAATATGAACAATTTTTTATCTTTGAAGATGAAACCATTGATTGTGGATTTACTCGTTTTAATACTATTATCACTTCTCTTAAAGCACTTGATGAATCTTTTCGTAGCAAGAACTTTGTCAGGAAATTTATTAGAGCACTCCATCTGAAATGGAGAGCAAAACTAACGGCTATTGAGGAATCAAAAGATCTCTCATTAATGTCACTTGACGAGCTAATTGGAAATCTCAAAGTACATGAAATGGTGATGGAGAAAGATTCGAAAATCATCAAAGGCAAAAGAGAGAAAGTCAAATCTGTTGCTTTAAAAGCAAGAACGGAATCTAGTGATGATGAAAGATCTTGCTCGGATAGTGAAGACGAAGAGTATGCCATGGCCGTAAGAGATTTCAAAAAGTTCTTTAGAAGAAGAGGAAAGTTTGTAAGGCAACCCCGAGATGAAAAGAAGTGATTCCGGAAAGACCAAGATGAGAAAAAGGGAAAAAGTGAAAGGAAGTGCTTTAGATGCGGTGATACAAGTCATCTAATAGGAGATTGCCCTAAGCCACCTAAAAGCAAAACTCAACGAGCTTTCGTAAGTGGTTCTTAGAGTGAAATTGATGATGACGAAGAACCAAGTAAGGAGGAGATCGATCTCATGGCACATGAATCAAACGAGGTACATTCCGACTCATCTTCCTCTATTGATGATGACACTTTGCAAAAACAATATAACCAATTATGTGATCTTAGCTTAAAATCATAACTAAAACAAGTTTTTAAAACCTAAAAAGGAATTTCTAGAAAACGAAGTTTATGAGTTAAAAGAAAAGCAAAACGATTAGAAAAGAGCAAGGCTAATGACGATGGTTGAAAATCATGTCAAGAGCTTGGTCTTGAAATAGAAAAGATAAAACTCACACAGGAGGTTCTCATCGAACATAATTCTAAATTTAAGAGATTTAACAAAAACATTTCTTATGCCGATGAAATAGTAAGAATTCAAAAAGTACCAGGAAATACAAGTGGATTAGGTTTCAATGAAGTAATGATTCTAAGTAGTCAAACCAAAGCGGCGGAAAAGACAAACAAACTATCCCAAGCGCAATGAGAGACCACGAACGAGACGGAACCAAAAATTTGGGTTCGTCCGTTGAAAATTTTGGTTTCGTGGTTACTGCAGTAGGACAACGAGTTTGAAAAACGGATCGTAGTAAATTTGTCAAAGTTACTAAGAAATCTAAAGATGTTTTTAAACAAAAACCTTCTGTTACAATATGAGTAGGACTTGCTAAAATGAATTTAGATCTAAAACCACTCAACAAAGGCATAAAACACCTATTAAGTTTTGGTTACAATTCATAGAATTTGAGATTATGCACCGCCCTATGACTAACACAGAATACAACACACCAATTAGACAAGGATGTGACAATTCAGTGGGTAGAATTGGATAGCTAGCAAGGAGTAATACATCATAGGTAGATACACTTCACTTCTCTTGTAGATTGCATTTTAGTTTAGTCAGTAGCTTTTGGGTTAGTTGAATGGCAACTAATTCCGCCTCCCATTCAAAGCTGCGATTTTAAAATATAAAATACAAAATAATCATCCCTTACCCTTAGACTTAATTTGACATACACTTCAATTTAACGACACTATTCCCTGAGAACGATCAATCCCTCGGACTTACCCATACTACACTACAACGATCAGGGACACTACTTAAAGGATTGCAAAACTTCTTGAGTTCCCTCGAGAAGTAAAACTCCTTGTGAGATTACAATATCTCGCATCAAGTGAACACAATGTTCCTTGGTACCATTATACTATATTTTCAAATATATGTCGGTTACTACTTTTCGTTCTTCAATATAGTAGTTATTATCTTTCAGTCACTTAAAATGATTTAATGAATGGTGTGTTATGAAAGCATCCATTGGTATTATTGATTTACTAGTTTCTAATTTGGGTTTTCAAATAGATGTAACAAGGAGTCGGCCCGGCCGCGTTGCGGCCACTCTTTGAGCATCTAAATTTTCTGGCAGTATGGTTCAATTCTATTTCATAATCAACATTGTTTCAATAATGTATTCTTCCTGAACAGACAGAAGTATTAAGTCTATCAATTGAAGAAAGTACTTAGATTCAATTGCAGCTCAAATACATAGTTCAGCCCAAATCCGTATAAACTATGCTAGAAGCAGAGAAGTTGATCCCGACCTTTAATGAAAAAGAATGTGATTGTCACTGGAATATGCTGAAAGTCGTCGAATAACATTGTTTCCACTTTCCACCCTTTTTGACATTTACCTAATCAAACATATGGCCTTCTTTAAACATTGATACAAATAACGAGGATTAAAGAGCAGAATAAGAGTTGTAAATTTTGAAAATATTTGGTTTTTTCTGTCAAAGTATGTACAAACACTGATGAAGTTACTTATGAGTGGGTCAAATGGGTAAAAAAATCTCATGCAAATTTTTATGCACAATACATCAACCTATACAAAACTTTACTTGTTTTGACCTCGGCCTGTTTGACCTGTGATTCAATCCACATGACCCACCCATTTGCAGCCATATCATTAAGCATATAAGTGATTTCAAAATTACCTTGCCCGTGTCATCCTTTCGTAGCCAACAAGTTCATGAGCTTGGCGCCATCGTTTGTTCCTTTTGTATTCTACAATATACAAATATTCACTTTTAAGCGGCAATATCACCCATACCTCAAAGTCATAGTTTAGTCGTATGAGCAATTTGAATCCTGAAACATTTGATCACACGCGTTATACGCATACCTTATGGCAAAGTTGACGTATTTAGTTATGCATAAGCAAAAAAGAACTTATAAGGTTAACATACGCAATACTAACTCACATGTATACACTCGTACCATCCTTAAAAGAGTATCCGAAACCCGAGTAATGGCAGATTCAGTAACAAAAAACAAAATGGAAAGCAAGACAACCTTTCATAGTTATTGGCTTCAGATTTAGCTAATTCTTCTATAACTATTACGGGTCAAAAAATGATAATCCAAATAAATGTTACATTATTTATTTACCTGTTATCCTTCAGTTTAAAGTACCAACTGTATTAATCCAAACAACCGTCAACCATATCTAAACGTATGCACCAAACATAAGGCAACGCAACAAACGACATTCGACACACAAAACAACATAAATACTTTGACATCCACATCTTACTATAACCAGTTAAAAAAATACAAAACCAATGTAAAAGATAAAGCAAAAGCTTAACAATTTGAACTTATTACCTTTTGGAGCATTTTCTTGGAGATGGGCATTGACCAACATGACATATTTCCGGACATAAATGTGTGCGGTTGGGAAGCTTTACACAAACATAAAATCTTAATGTTAGAAATCTTGGAGAAATATGCGGCTTAAAAATTGGAAAAGATTATAAAGGAAATGCAAGTTTACTTGTGGCGTGGTCCACTACATGAACGAACAACTATCTACTCTTTTGCAGATAAGGTATTGTAATATAAGCACTCGAAAACATGAATCATAGCACCACAATAACATGACCGCTTGATTAGCACTTTGCAAGGGGGCATTCTTCAGGATGACATTTTAAGGGACATGGGTATTGACATAAAGGTTCCCTCTCCTGTAACAATTCAAAACATATAAAAAATCTGGCATTTTTTACGTATAAAAAGAATCACAAACTGATATAATCACAACTAAGAATGAAAAAAAATATACGGAAGCTAACCTGTTCATAAGGTAGACCGCACTTTTCACATTGCTAGCTTTGATCCGAAATCTTAAGGGCGTGACGGGTTCTACTTCAAAAGCGGTTGCCACATGGTAGAAGATTTCACAATAATTATCACGTGAAAACTTTGCTTTATTTGAGCAGACCGTCTGCATAACAACAATAACAGGTTTTAACTTAAGACAAACGATGTTAGCAGCTTCAAAAGAAGTGCGCAAATGAAAGTGGAAATTCACGGTCGAATAAAATTAACTATTACATTAGGACATAAAAGGCCACGGAGAATAATATAGCACTTACCTTTTCCACTAATTCCTCCTTCGATGGAGATAACATAGCTAACTTCATGAACTGCAAATGTATGAAAAAGATATTCATGTAAGGTAAAAATGTTGGACAATATATGGCCAATTTTATTTCAGTCTTATTAGCACAACATGTTTGGATGTCATATATGGACAATGCAAAATTAAAACTTGTGTTAAAGTTAAAACAAAAACAACCAAAAATTAACACTTGCCACAAACCCATTTCTTTCGAGGCTTTCATCAAACACATAGTAGGCACAAAATCCTCTTACTTCCATCAACCACAACCCCACTCGCTAATTCACCTTTAACATCTAAAATACAAAATTTTGCTGACACCCGTAATTCAAATCAAACATTGAGCAAGAATCTAAAGGAAAACTAATTTTAGGTATTAGGGTTAGCGTAGTTAGAAGAGTGACCTGAGAAAATTTGTTTAACCTTAAGACTTGTATTTTGCAAATTGATATGAATCTTCAACTATGCAACTGTGTTTATTGATATCAAGTCTCGAATACCTATCAAAACAAACACTGTGTACACTCAGGATCCTCTTATACTGAAAACACGAAGAAGGACCAGCATCACCTTCCCCTGCCACAAAAACTCATAATTAGCATAAGTAACCACCCTAACCTAAATACAACAACTAAAATTAAATACAAATTTCAGTAGCAAAGCAGTGCCTTGATACCAAGTCTCTAAGGGTGAAATATAACAAAAGAAAATCAATCGATACAATAGATCATAATGGTTACTAATTAAAAGAACAAATTAAATACACATGAGTCACTTTAAAGAAAAATATTATACCTATTCGTAATCACGTCTGATGCGATCTTCAACTGATTGACTTCAAAAGTTATAATAAAACCTAATTAAAGAGTAGTATCTAAAACTGATTTTCGTCGGATAATGATTAAAGGATGAAGTTAGAGAGTATGTGGCTGCTTTTTTTTTGGTTGATCACAATGATGATGATGATGATACGTTCTGGATAGGGATATGGATACACGTGTTCTGTAATGTGTTTCTTTGAATACACATGTTCTTTGCGTAGTGATATATCCCGGACATCAAAGTAAAAGTAGAATAAACCGGATGGCTACCGGGCCTAAACTTACGCCAACGGACTAACACACAAATCGGGCCAAACGCCTAAAGCCAAAAAAGGGAATATTCCATGGAATCTCGTTGTGTTTTAGTATATAGATACAATTGTGTGTCATGGTGCTATAAGTGTGTTAGATAAGCGTTTTACTAACATTAATCGGATATTAAATGCGTTACGATGGCGGGTACTCGCAATTAAATTTACTTGCGAATAATGTTATGCAAAAATAGTTATGACACAAATATAAATACATAACTGACTCTTATAGAAGGTGTGTATTATCTCTTGGTAGTTCATTACAAACATAAAGAAATCACTACAATAAAAGGGGCTTTTAGGACTTTTCTTTAGGACACTTTTTATATAAGGTCTTAAAAAGCGTTTTATAGGACCAATTAAATTTTGAGTCATATTATAGTGGTTTAAATAGGACGCTTAATATGTGGATCCTAATAAATTAATTAATAGGACACTTTTTTTAGCATGGTTTCATTATGGTAGTAAATAATATGACACTTAATATAAAGGTCCTATTATATTATGTTTTATGGGATGCTTATTTTTTTTGGTCTTGTTATAATAGAATGTAATATGACCTTTAATATGTTGGTCCTATCACATCTAATTTTATAGAATGGTTTCATTATGGTAGTAAATAATATGGCACTCAATATAAAGGTCCTATTATATTATGTTTTATGGGACGCTTCTCTTGTTTGGTCTTATTATAATAGAACAAACAAGTCATGCCTTAACGAGACTGATATCGGCTTTGAACCCAATAACGGGCTTTATAAATGAGTCCAATCGTTATACCTCAAAGATTGATTAGACTATGTATGTATACATAAGCCTTAACCAATCACTCATTGACCATGTCCCTATAAAAGAAAACGGCTCTACACGATTTTCCACCAGGGTTTGCCCTACTGGAATTAGTTCGGGAGTTTTGCCAAAAGCACTACAAACAATTACTTCCTTTTATGACGGAAATGACCCAAAAGAAAAACATAAGGATGTTAGAAGCCGGTTGAGCTATGGAGAAAGTAGTGAGCAAGAAAAGCGAGGAAACATCCCAATTCCAATATCCCCATGGATCAAAGAGGAAAAGAAAAGAGATGAGAAAGGAAAAAAGCAAGGTCAAGAACGCCGCTTGGGTCACAATCCAACAATATCTTCTCTTGGTTGGATTACGGGTCTCGCATCTCACATGACAAACGGGCGGATCCCCAACACTAGTTTTTCTTGGTCCCAAGCGTCTTTTCCGTTTGAGAGCCATGAGACAAGAACAACACGAAGCGAGCACTAAACTTTGATTAGCGTGAGATTTATACTCAAACATTGATTAAGTTTACCATAAACATATTTTTTATTCTAAATAATCTTAAACAAGTCAAGACCGAGCAAAAATCTAACCTTTGGAATAATCATCGAGCCTCGCGTTGAAATTATATCCCTTGTATTTAAAATTACCTAATCTTAACGATATTTTTTTTTCTTTTACATATTCATCCTAATCCCAATCCACATTTCAATCCCAAATTGTTAAACTATAACTAATATGATGTTGTTGTCATCTCGAATAATGATAAAGACTTGTCAATGTCAATTGATATACGTTACATGAAAAGACTTAACCGCAATATCTCTATAACTATTTGTCCCTATAAGACGCCGTCGCTATGCATTGATAATGAATACAAATGTAGTTTAGACATGTATTTGTATGTAGGGAGTTAGTCGGGTTGACGCGGTCGGGTCGGGTCAATTCGGGTTGAGGATAAAAAAATACCTGAATCCGTCCCTATTTAGAACTCGGGTTAGTCGGGTTTGGTTAATTCGGGTTCGGGTCAACCCGTATATAAGTAAAATGATTTAAAAAATTGCTCACTTCAATAGTTTTACATTGTAAAATTGTTGGTCGAGTCGGGTTAGTCGGGTTCAAGTCAATTTGATTGAGGCTAAAAAAACCACACACGAACCCGACCTTATTTAGAACTCCGGTTAATTGAGTTGACCCGAATAAAATTTTTGACCTAAGTAACTGAACCAAAAAGGCTTAATCGGGTCGGGTCGGGTCGGTCGGCATTTTTGACACCCCTATATTGGTATGTTGAGCTTAAAGAATGTGACAATGTGTATAAAAGGTAACATAACTACATAAGGACTTATTTTGTAAATTACAATACTCGATAACTCACCAAAATTGGGGAATATAAACCCGCCAATTAATTTTGGAAAATTATAACTGCGATTCGAAGAGTATTACGATTTTGGCGATGAAATTGAAGCCACCACGTTCTTCACCCATCTTTAAGTTTAGGTTTTATTGATTTAATATAAATGTCAAAATCAAGGACGGTTTGGGGTTTCGAAGTTGAATCTCAAATTGAAGCTAGGGTTTCACTTTGTCTTCAAAATTCGAAGGTAAACTTTTCTTTTTCGAGTTTAAATTATGAGTATAACCTTGTTTACTTTGTAAGCTTTGTCAATTTGTTAAGAATTAAGTTCAACAAGTATGTGAAGTTTGTGTTGGTGTGTCAAATTGAGTTAAAGAATCATTCTATGATTAGTATTAATATTAGTAGTCTTCTCAATAATTGTGCTAGTAAGGCATGTTACAGTATATGCACAAATGTTTTGCATTGACATCTAACATTTATAAATCATTGTCGTATAATAGAATCATTAGTTTATATTTTGGTAGAGTATATATTAGAACCAGTAATGTTTTTTGGTAACTATGGTTTTGAGTTTGATTGATCTTGACACTAGTGGCGGACCTAGGATTTTAGAGGGGCCGGGGGGCCAAAAAAATGTTTTTGATAAAATTCGTGATGCACTTTAATAAAAAGGTATTAAAAAATTTACACTAAAAGCGATATTTTTTAGATTAAGATAGAGATCTAAGGTTTTTTACATTGTTTGATCTTAAGGTTGGGGGCAATTTGATTTTGTAATGGGGTGCACTTTAATAAAATGGTCATAAATTTTTTTTTTACACTAAAAATTGATATTTTTTGGCGAACCATGGAGGGCACTGATGCGTGCCAAACAGTCAAGCTAAATCACTCAAGCCTGCCACTTGTGAATGGCAGACCGTAATCAGCTTAAAACTGCTCAAGCACGAATGCAATGAAGATCTGAGGAGTATAGAGTCTCCCCGGGTCGTTATGTCCCAGCGAGCTATGCAATGGATTATCAAACGTGTAGTGATCGAGGAATTTGAATGGAAAAGAGATTTTAGATTATTATAACTACAGAAAAAGCCAACAAATTACAACGGCTTAAATGCAAATTAAAGGAAATTAAAAAGATAAATTCTATTAAATAAACGCTATCACTATAATTAAAATGATGTTTTGTTTTTATGTTTTACAAAGCGAAATTAAAAACTACTGTGACGCACAAATAAAAATGTGAAACTTACACAATATTAATCCTAATAATATGAAAATGATATTTTACAAACCTAATGATAAAAGAAAATTTATAGAAAAGAAAATTATTTTTATAACTAATTATCTAATTAAAAACTATTTTTAACTATTAAATAATTACCTAGAATACAAGAAAATGTGAAATAAAGCTAGAAAAATAAAATTAAGACTTAGAAAAATCTAAAATATCAAAATAGAATTTTCAAAACTATTTTGTATTTTTCGATTATTTTGGATTTTCTACTAATTTAAAACTATTTTAATCTAATTTAAATGGTGAAAATACCAAATAAAAGGGAAAAATAAGGAAAAATCTTTTTATGCTTTTATATTTTTCTTAAACTGAGAAAATTGAAAAATTATTTTTGAACTTTTTCTTAATTTTTTGTATTAAAAGCTAATCAAAAATGCTTAAAAACTACTTTAAATTAAGAAAAATAGCAAATCAACTCAGAAAAATCTGAAAAATTCAGGAAAACTCTAGAATTATATTAGGAATCTAAGAAAAATGGAAAAACAGGTGCTTATATGGAGGGATTTGAAACTGAAGTGTCAAGTGCTTATAAATAAGCACTTGAATAAGCTAAATGAAGACCAACAAGCACCAACTGTATTTGATGCGTGCCAAACAGTCAAGCTAAATCACACAAGCCGCCACTTGTGAATGGCGGACCGTAATAAGCTTAAACCGCTTAAGCACGAATTCAATGAAGATCCGAGGAGTATAGGGTTTCCGGTCGTTATGTCGTGAGTTGTGAAATGGATTATCAAACGTTTAGTGATCGCGAGATTTGAACGGGAAAGGAGAATTTGGATTAATTATAACTACAGAAAAGCCAACAAATAAAAACGGCTTAAATGCAAATTAAAGAAAGTTAAAAAGATAAAATCTATTAAATAAACGCTATCACTATATTTAAAGTGATGAACGTTTAAAACCTAAAACTTTCGTTTAAAATAAAATTACGTAAACGTACAAATAAAAACGTGAAAATTACACAAGATAAATCCTAAAAATATGAAAAATACATTTTTACAATACTAATGATAAAAGAAAATATTTAGAAAAAGAAAATTATTTTTATAACTAATTAATTAATTATTATTAATTAAAAACTATTTTTAACTATTAAATAATTACCTAAAATACAAGAAAATAGTAAATAAAGCTAGAAAAATAAAATTAAGACTTAGAAAAGTCTAAAATATCAAAATAGACTTTTCAAAACTATTTTGTAATTTTATGATTATTTTCTATTTTCTATGAATTTTAAACTATTTAAAACTAATTAAATTATTTAAAATACAAATTTAACTAAGAAAAATCTAGAAAATACTTTTTCTCTTTTATATTTATCTTAACTTAAGAAAATGAAAAATTATTTTTTGAAGCTTTTCTTAATTATTTGTATTAAACACTATTTAAAAATGCTTAAAACTATTTAAAATCAAGAAAAATAGCTAAACATCTTAGAAAATCTGAAAATTTCAGGAAACTCTAAAACATATTTAGGAAGCTAGGAAAATTGGAAAAACAAGGTGCTATGTGGAGAAAATGGAATCGATGAATCAAGTGCTTATAAATAAGCACTGAATAAGCTAAATGAAGACCAAAAGCTACCAAACTGATAATGAAACACTAATAGGCTAAAACAACCAACATGCAATGAGAATCAACAAGTTCTAACCACTGATTTGCAAGATACAACAGATTGATGTTATGGGATTTTGGCTAAAAAAACAGTTCTGGGGGGGCAACTTTAAGCACTTGCACAATCTAAACCAATAAGCTGAAAGGAAAAACAGCTATTGAGACCTAAAGATCACCTAGCATATTACATATGGACCAAAAATCAGCTCCTAATGAGCTTATTTGAAGCTTGTACACAGGCTGCAAGTTGCCTGAATTCACACTCAGTATTAGCTGAGTGTGAGACAGAGCAAATCAGCTCTAAAAGAGAGCTTATTCAGAGCTTATAGGAACTAGAAAAAATTACACAAAAATCATTTTTAGAAACTAGACCAACTGAACTAGGACATATCCCAATTTCACTGATTTTGGCTCAGGAATAAATCCATGAAAAATCTTTGCTTTTGGCTCAAAAACAGATTTTGCATATTTTGACTTTTGAGCAAAAATGGAAAGTTGACTATATTGAGTTTTGATCTGGATTTAAGGACTAGAAATGATGTATTATGATGAAAGGAAACTAATGCAAGCTAAGTCTAGGTATTTTGAACTCAAAACTAGCTTTTGATGTTTCAAAATTCCAACAATGGAACCGCTAAAGAGATTTGATGATTTTGACTTTGGGTGATTAGCAAGCAAAAGTAATGACTCAAATGAGCTAATATGAACTTAACAAACATGAAGTAACAAGTAATTACCACTGCACTAGTTATTAACATAGGTAACAAAGCTAAACCAAACACCCTCTTAACTTACTGTTTTGAGCTTTAAATGAAATTACACACTAAACTAGATAAGTTTATGAATCAACAAAGATTATATGACTACAATGCACCTATGTTAGCAAGTTAAAACTAGTAAAGATCACAGATACACCTATGACCATAAAATGCAAAACTGACTTGAATCTTGAAAATGAAACAAGAACTTACAACTGCCAGCTGGTTGCAGGCTAAGAACAAACCCAAACCTACTCTAATCCTAGTCTATTCCAACCTCATACCAAGTCTGCATCACCCATATTAGCTTCCATTTCAAGTTAAGTCCCTGTTTGACTTTTGTTGACTATCAAGCAAAATTAATTGAAACTGACTTTTGAGCTTATAAAAAGGTTTGATAAGCTTGAATATGCTAATTGAAGCTGAGAAACAAACTATATAAAGCTTTGGAATCAGAACATGAAATGGAAAATTTTCACAGTAAACTTGAAACTGTGAACTTGAATAAAACTTGGGTTGATTGTTCAAAAACACCTTACCAAGCTATCTTAGCTTAAAACTAATACATAAAAACTGAAATTACAATATTTGGACTTACACTAAAACATTAATATGAAATTCGACATTTAGGAAAAATAAAAGGACTAACTACCCCCCAAACTGCATCCTTCTTCTCTCTTTTATACCCCAACATCTTTCTCTTTCATCTCTGAGTGGATCCCACCTTGTTCCAGGGCCTTGGGATAACTCTTGTGGATTTTAGCCACTTTGTCAATTTTGGCGGAAAATTAGGTTTACAGATTATGTGAGATTGAGTGTTTGGTGAGGCATGAATTAATGATTTTGGATTGTAGGAGATGTGGGGGACAGGCTCATGATAGGGTGAGGAGAGGTGGAGTGTAGAGGTTTGTTGCGAGCTAGTGGGGAAGGAGATGATTGGCGCCAAAAGGGTCTGTTTGACCAAGTGGGTTGACCAGATAATATAATAAAGGGGGTTCAAAAGGTATTGTGGCGGGGTCATTTGGAGATTAGACAAGGTCAAAATGGCAAAGGGCTTAAATGACAAGGATTAGTTATGCCATTTTCTGAAAATCAAGGACTATTCCTGCCAATACAACAAAGTTATTTCAAGGGACCATTAATGACAAGTTTCCATACTACAAGGACCAAACTTGACATTTTTCAATTTTCCAGGGGCCATTTCTGCCAATTTTGAAACTTGAGGGACCAAAGTTGTAATTTTCTCAAACTTTTAATATTTTTCACAAAAGGACTAAATTTGACAACTTATGATTTTAAAAGGACCTTTGGTGACTTTACTTTTGAAATTATGCGCTGTGGACTGCTTTTGACAATTTTTGAAACTGGGGATCAAACCGCAATTTTGCAAATTTGATATGTTTTTCATCCGATTTTGATATTTTTGCTTTTAAAACACATAAAACATCGATTTGTGATATTTTGATCATTTTGATGTGTTTCGAGTGTTTTCGAGATGATTTTGCGTTTATTTTGCACAAAATGATGAGTATTTACACACTCATCAAAACTATGCTACAATAACTCAAATGCAACTAAAACAACAAGCCATAGCTTACGAATTGCAAGAACATGATTTGATGATTTTAACTAAAGTGCTAAAACAGTTTTGGGTACCTACTTGCGATCACAAAATAAGCACTCAAATAAGCTTAAAATCAAAATCCAAATATTAAGACCTAAACTAGACCTAAGTAGCTACTTATAACCAAAAACCAGACCTTGGGAAGCTCTTATGAGCCTTGTGCACTCTTGCACAAACCGAGGAAAACTTAGTTTAGGTGAGACTTGTGAGCAGGCAACTAGGTCCTAATTTTGAGCTTTATGAAGCTTATGCAAATTTGACAAAAATCAGATAAATGGTGATAAGAAAGACCACCAGTTGAACTTTTACACCTAAACCAAAAATCAGACCTTGAATATGCAAAAATGAAGCCATGAAAATCCTGCAAAATCTAGCATAAAACCAGTTTTACATGTTTTGACTTTTAAAACAGATATGAACTTTGACTTTCTTGGACTTTGAGATCAAATGATTGACTGATTTAGATTAAATATGATGTAATGACACTAATGCAAGCTATGTTTAAGACTTCTAAACACAAATTAAGATTTTGCAAATCCAAATCCACAAGAGTTAAGCAGTTTAGACAAATTTCATGAGATGTTTGACTTTTTGTGGTTGCAGGCACAAGTTTAATTACTCAAATGAGTTAGTATGGATCTAAACAAGCATGAACCAACCGACAATGAAACTTTGAATAGGCCTTTAGGATAGTTATGCCATGGATCCAAACACCCTTGATTCAACTGATTTTCAAACAAAACTAAACTAAAGATTGAACAAGCATAAATTATTGATCAAACTAAACTTATTTAACTTAAACACAACTATTAAAACAGGTTTCAACAAATTATGACTACAAACTCATTTATGCAAAAAATGAGCTGAAAATCACTTACAAGGTCCCTAGCCACAATGGCTTGCCAACAGTGAAACCAAGAACACTAACCTATCAAATCCAACCCATTGCTTCCAATTCTACCCATTTCAAGTTCTGAGCCAACCCATATCATTCCTGCACCAATTTTGCTCCAAGTTTGACTTGTGTTGACCAATTTCCAAAATAGCTTAGAACTTAACTATAAGCTTACACATAGCTATAATAAGCTTGCATAGACTTATGTGAGCTTATAAATAAGCTGCTAGAGATTGAAACATAAGAACTTGAAACCCAAATTTGCAACAGTGACAAGAAATATGAAACTTGAACTAAAACTTGAATTGAAACTTGATAAAAGTTTTAATACCTTTGGAACTACTAAGTTGAGTACAAAATAACTTGAAAATACAATTGAGAAACTAATTAAGGCATAATAATATTAAAACGACATACACTTTTGTAAAATAAACTAACTACTCTTTGAACCTTTGCTTCTCTCCTTTTTATACATAAAAACACTCTCGTGTCTCGAGACAAATCCCAAAGATTAAAATTGACCCTTGGATGTCTTGAGCAATTTTGGCCGTTTGATGCATTTTGGCGCCAAATCTTGGTTTTGATATCTTAGACAGGGACAAGGCGCATTTAATGCATTGGGCTGGTAGGTGAGGAGGGGGGAGACAAAGAGTGAAGTAGGGGTGGCTGGAGAGGCTTGTGTTGGTGGCTGGAGGTGGACAAGGATGTCGGGGAAGACAGGTTTAGGGGGCGGGGTATATTATTTTAAACGTTGGGTTTGGGTTCGGGTCATGGGTAGACAAAACCGGGTAAAAGATTGGGCCAAGGGATTTTGGATTGGGCTTGGGTTTATATGGGATCCGGTTGGTTTGTGGAAATAATAGCATAAGGACCAAAAATGTAAAGTTTAAAATTCCAGGGACCAAACTGTAAATTATGAAGAGCAATCCAAGGGTTTGTTTTGACAATCTCCAAAAATCCAAGGACCATTATTGCCAATTGTGAAATTCCAAGGATTAATTTTGACCATTTTAAAATCCAGGACCAAAGCGTAATTTCTCAAATATTTTGGAACTTTTCACCAAAGGACTAAATATGACAATTTATGATTCCAAAAGGACCTTTGGTGACTTTTCTTTTAAAATAAATGCCTAGGGATGATTTTGCCATTTACGAAAGTCGGGGGATGAAGCGCCAATTATGCAAACTTTGCTCGTTTTCATCGATTTTGAACATTTTGCATCTAAACATATATAAATGCAACTTTGAGATATTTTCGGTATTTTGATGCATTTAGAGCATTTTAAACGTTTTGCGATTCGAATTAACCAAAATGATGAGTATTTACACACTCATCAATCCCCACACTAAACTATTGCTAGTCCCTAGCAATCTTTTGAGAAAAACTAATGGATTTCAATCTCTTTACCAAAAGCCATTACTACGGAGTAGCCAAATGTTTTAGTTCAAGTAAGAACCATGGTACATCGATAACCATGTGATTTTGAGCAAACCACCGACTTCCAACGGATTTGATTTGTCTTTACGAAGCCGTTTGCTTCGGACTAGCCAACTCTTAGATAAATTATCAATATTATCTTTGGTGAGTGATTACCAATTATGGTTTTTCCACGCCTTTACCACAAGCCATAATCTTGCGGGCTAGCCAACTCTTCACTAATTAAAGATATGGTGAAATGAATACCATACAATTTTGGGCAAATTGCAAAGCCGTCAACGGATTTGAGATATCTTTACCAAGAGCCGTTTGCTCTGGATTAGCCAATCCTTTTGTTTATTAGACAAGGCGGATGATAACCAAATGAGTAAGTGTAGAACACTTACTCCCGAAAAAAAATTTTGGCCAAAAACGGGGATTAGGCGGTATAATTACATGATAAAATTAGTGAGAATCCCCCACACTAGAGATGAATATTGCCCTCAATATTCAAAGTACCAGCAGTTATGCGAAACAAAGAACGTGAAAGGGAAATACTACGGCCATTATTTAGAAAGATTTTTTTTTTTTTTTTTTTTTTTTAAGACTTATATACAAAACATGTGGGCAACCCCCCACACTAGGGTGGTAGAAAGTAGAAAGAAGAAGCTAAACCGTCAAGTTTTGTCACACAAGCTAGCCACTTGTGAATGGCTAACCGTAACAAACTTAAGACATTTCGAAATATGGGTGACAACCCATATGGCATCTCTTGTTTTTGATTACCGAGTCGCTAGCTTGACTCGACCCGTATTCATTTGTTCATGGGGAAAGTTACGTGGAAAACCAATCTCGATCGGACTTTCGTTCACAATGTTAATAAACATATGAACATCGAAAGTTCCACACCGATGAGATATAACCGCGGTATTGTTAATAGTAGAAACTATAAGGGATGATACGGGGTCAAAGATGGTGTCCTCATTCCGAAGATAAAAGGGAAAGAGCAACCACACCATCTGTGAAGAATGGAATAAAGGCGTACATGAGAATGCAAGTCCATTCCTCGTGAGAGAAGCAAATCACCGGTTTGACATCTTTAAGCTTAAACTTGAAGCTTAGATGGTGATTGTCAAGAAGATGTCCGGGAGGAGGGTGGGAAATGGTTCTTCAATCAACAGACTTTCGGAAAAGGATGTCTCCTCCGGATCAAAGTAAGTGTTATCAATTCCGTTGGAATTGACTCATCACTAAGAAATGCATCGACTTCATTCCAAAGTTGTCATCTTCCTCATCGAGGTGAGGAAGGGATGGAAGAGTCGGGAATAAGAATAGAGGATGATGGATCATTTTGAGCAATTCATCAATGGGAAGAATGTCTCCCATTGGATCACAAACATCATCATCCAATTCGGATGAAAGCGAAGAGAGTTTGGTTTCATCCACGAGTTAACAATCTCGATCGACAAAGCGATTTTGGAGGTGGGACAAGTGGTGTGCTCTTAGAGCTAGCAATTTCCACCACTTCCGATGAAGTCTCGATTCTAGATCATCATCATCAAGAACACTCTTGACTTCACGGTACAACTTTCAAACCATTTGTTTGAACCGGGGTTGATTTTCAAAGCTTTAAGCTCGGACATTTTGAAAGCTCCTCTTAACCGTGAAGTTTGAGAGTGTTGCATTGAATCTTCGGATCTTTGATCAATTGTGGCAACACTCTGTTTGTCTGAGGTTTGGAGTTCGGTTGATATTCAATGTGAGCTCTTCGTTGTCAACCCGTATGGTCAACTCTTGATAAACACATCAATCGAGCACGACTCGTTCTTAAGAAAGCTCTCCCAAGATGAGGGAACTCTAGGATCCGCATCGAAGTCTACTACAACAAAGTCGTAGGAAAGTGAAACTTTCCCACTTTCATCACGACATCCTCGGCTATCCCAGTGGACGAGTTACAGTGCGGTCCGCTAGCTCGAGTGTCATACGAGTGGATGAAAGTTTAGGAAGGACGATTTCTTCCATCTTGAGAGTGGCATGAGGTTAATGCTAGCGCCAAGATCGGCCAAGGCGGAGCATTGAAACATCCCCAAGAAATCACACGGGATTAAAACCGGCCGGGATCTTCAAGCTTTTCGGGAAGCTTATTAAGAATGGCCGTGAGCATTGCTCATTTAGAGGGTTTTAGCCATCTCGACAACTTATCTTTGTTGGTGAGTAAGCCTTTAAGCGTGGATGCAAATTTAGGCATTAGAACGAGAGCATCAACGAAGCTTATATCAAAGTGAAGCTCATTGAAGATTTGGAAAATTTTTTCCATTTGCTCTTTGTTTTTGTCTTTGAGCTTCTCATCATTCATTCTTGATGGGTAAGGAAGTTGACTAGACTTTTGAGCCGGGATGGAAGTCATTTCGGGCTCGAATTTGTCTTGAACTTCGGGTTCCGGACTTAAAGCTTGGACTACCGAAGGTGGGACGTGTCTTGATGCCGTGGGCTTGAATAATGCACCTTGTCCGTTGTCTCCTTGGTAACTTGACTCAATGCCACAGGAGGAGGGGCATAGGAGTCGAAGGTCCATTGTGCGTCTTACCACTACGAGTGGTGACGGCTTTCAACTCGGCATTGGGATTAGGAATTGTATTGTTTGGAGTCCTCCAGGAAGATGATGAAGCTTTGTTCATATTCATGTTCATGAAGCGCTCATCATATTCTTTAACTCATTTGTCTGCCGAGACATTGTGGTATCAATTTCCTTTTAAGCTCAACTCTCATGTTATTGATCCGAGTTTGCATTGAGCGTATGCTTGTCTCGATAATTTTCATGAAGTCATTTGGCATGGGAGCTTGAGGAGGTTGTTGATAACTTTGATGATTAGGAGCTTGATAAGGTTGGTTGAAATTGTTCGGTTTTGATTGAAATTTTGAGAGTTATTAAAATTTTGTCCTTGATTCGAACAAAGCGATTTTGATTGCCATGGTTTTGCAGGAGGAAAACCGGTGGTGTCATACCGCTAGGTGCAGTAATGAGGATCACTTGTGGTCGGTATTGATTGTGGTTTACAAGCTACGGGAGCTTGGTAAAAGGAAGCATCGGTTGCTTGACAATCATAATACGCATGTGGACCACTACAAGTTTCACACACCTTGTTTACGGCTTTGATGGTTCGGCTTATGAATTTCGCTTTTGATTTCCTTAACATCCTTAATCATACAACGGATGGCATCCGTTAGAAGCGACTATCGAGCTGCTAACTCGAGAAGAGTTCTTGGATGAAGAAGAAGGAATGTTAGGAGTATTGACTTTGTTGCGAGAAATAGGAACTTTTGATTTTGCTCACAAATCTCAATCACATCTTTAGGCTTACGATTCAAGATATTGCCACCGTGCTGCATTCAAGGAATCTTGATCGTTACCGTTCAACCCATTGTAAAAGATATTGACTTGTTGAAGCTCCGTGAATTCATGATGGGGCATTTCACGAGGAGATCTTTGAATCTCTCCCATGCCTCTCCAAAGTTTTCATCGAAATTTTGACGAAATCCGAAATTTCATTTTAAGATTAGTCGTCTTTGATGGAGGAAAGAAGTAATTCACAAACTTTTGAACAAGATCCTCCCAAGTTTCGATAGATCGGGGGTTCTTTTTCCGATAAATCCATTTGTCCCTCAGTGAGAATGGGAAAAGCATCAACTTGATGACTTTTGTGGTACATCCTTGAAATTGATAGTTGATGTCAACTTGTTAAACCAACGGATGTGTGCATACGGGTCTTCACGGTCAAACCCGTGGAATTGATTTGTAGACACAAGTTGGATCAAATGTGTCTTCAATTCAAAGTGATCGAGTTGATTCTTGGTAGAATGATGGCATCTCCATAACCCTCGGTGGGTGCTTGGAGCATTTCCGCCATAATACGTTAAAATCGCCATATTGTTGCTTGAAATAGTGCGAATCTCGGGTTCGACTATTTGGGCGACACGTCCACGAGAACGTCTTCTAGGAATTTCGCTAGATCACGCAAAGGACTCAATGATCTAGAAGAGCAGTGCGCATGCACTAGAGTTAACTCTAAGGGACCTCGAGTTAAGGAGAGAAATGGAATTATGAAGATATTTTAGATGAGAATGGGAATTATGAAGGCGTTTTATAAAATTGGGGTGAGAAGAATCTTTATGGGTTTTTCGGTTCAAACGTAGATATCACAACAAAATCAATTAACACAAAATCGAGGCAAAACAACGTGAACTTAACCAATAATCACAATATGAATGGCTTCTTTGAAAAAGGTACACCAATCACAAGGACACAAAGGCAAGTTTTAAATCTTTAGTTCGGGAACTTATTATGGTCGCACCCCAGTTAGGTAGTGCTTTGCCTTGGTTTCGGTGGTAATCTTTTAAGTTGTTATTTATTAAAGAAAGCAGCGAATCTTTTTGTATTTTTTTTATTTTTGATACATATATAGAAACAAAAGGAAAAATATTTTTGTGTTTTATCGTTTTGGATGTTTTGGGTTTTGGATTTTTATAAGAAAATATGGATATATATATAGATAGATATGGATGATATAAACAAAGAGTGAGTATTCAAACAACTAATCGCTAAGCGGAAGATAGATCGGCCTGACTCCCGGCGTGGCGCCAAAATTTGATGCGTGCCAAACAGTCAGCTAAATCACTCAAGCCTCGCCACTTGTGAATGGCGGACCGTAATCGACTTAAAGCGCTCAAGCACGAATGCAATGAAGATCTGGGAGTATAGTGTTTCCGGTCGTTATGTCCCAATGAGCTATGCAATGGATCATCAAACGTATAGTGATCGAGGAATTTGAGCGGAAAAGAGATTTGAATATGATTATAACTACGGAAAAGCCAACAAATTACAACGGCTTAAATGCAAATTAAAGGAAATTAAAAGATAAAAACTATTAAATAAACGCTATCACTATAATTAAAATGATGTTTTGTTTTTATGTTTTATAAAGCGAAATTAAAAACTACGCGACGTCTTAATAAAAATGTGAAACTAAGGCAATATTAATCCTAAAAATATGAAAATGACATTTTACAATCCTAATGATAAAAGAAAATTTATAGAAAAGAAAATTATTTTTATAACTAATTATCTAATTAAAAACTATTTTTAACTATTAAATAATTACCTAAAATACAAGAAAATATGAAATAAAGCTAGAAAAATAAAATTAAGACTTAGAAAATCTAAAATATCAAAATAGAATTTTCAAAACTATTTTTGTATTTTTCTCGATTATTTTCTATTTTTACTAATTTAAAACTATTTAATCTAATTTAAATGGTGAAAATACCAAATAAAAAGGGAAAAATAAGGAAAAATCTTTTTATGCTTTTTATATTTTTCTTAAACTAAGAAAATTGAAAAATTATTTTTTGAACTTTTTCTTAATTTTTGTATTAAAAGCTAATTCAAAATGCTTAAAACTACTTTAAATTAAGAAAAATAGCAAATCAACTTAGAAAAATCTGAAAATTTCAGGAAAACTCTAAAATTATATTAGGAATCTAAGAAAATGGAAAAACAGTGGTAGTGTGGAGGAAAATGCAATGCTATGGAATGTGCTTATAAATAAGCACTTTAATAAGCTAAGTGAACACAAACAAGCACCACATGGAACAGAAGCTAAAATATGCTAAAGTAACTCTAAATGCAACTAAAAACAACAATACTTAGCTTACGAATAGCAAATTCAATGATTTGATGATTTTAACTAAAGTGCTAAAACAGGTTTGGGTACCTACTTGCAATCACAAAATAAGCACTCAAATAAGCTTAAAATCAAAATCCAAATATTAAGACCTAAACTAGACCTAAGTGAGCTACTTCAAACCAAAACTCAGACCTTGGGAAGCTCTTATGAGCCTTGTGCAAGCTTGCACAAAAGCGAGGAAAACTCGGTTTATTTGAGAATGTGAGCAGGCAACTAGGTCCGATTTTGAGCTTATGCACAAGCTTATGCAAATTTAGACAAAAATCAGTAAATATGGTGATAAGAAAGACCACCAGTTGAACTACGCCTAAACCAAAAATCGACCTTGACTATGCAAAATGAAGCCATGCACTTCCTCTAATCTAGCATAAAACCATTTTTACATGTTTTGACTTTTTGAAACAGATATGAACTTTGACTTTTGTGGATTTTGAGATCAAATGATTTCTTGATTTAGATTAAATATGATGTAATGACACTAATGCAAGCTATGTTTAAGACTTCTAAACACAAATTAAGATTTTGCAAATCCAAATCCACAACAGTTAAGAGTTTAGACAGATTTCATTGATGTTTGACTTTTTGTGGTAGCAGGCTTAGTTTAATGACTCAAATGAGTTAGTATGGACTAAACAAGCATGAACCAACAGATCTCAATCATGAATAGGCCCTTAGGGCAGATTATGCCATGAAATCCAAACACCCTCGATTCAACTGATAAGCAAACAACAACTAAGCTAAAGATTGAACAAGCATAAATTATGATCAAACTAAACTAATTTAACTTAAACACAACTATTAAAGCAGGTTTCAACTCAATCGATGACTACAAACTCATTTATGCAAAATGAGCTTGAACTCACACACGTCCCTAGCCACAATGGCTTGCCAGCAGTGAAACCAAGAACACTAACCTATCAAATCCAACCCATTGCTTCCAATTATACCCATTTCAAGTTCGAACCAACCCATATCATTCCTGCACCAATTTTGCTCCAAGTTTGACTTGTGTTGACCAATTTCCAAAATAGCTTAGAACTTAACTATAAGCTTACACGAGCTATAATAAGCTTGCATAGACTTATGTGAGCTTATAAATAAGTCGCTAGAGATTGAAACTTAAGAACTTGAAACCCAAATTTGTAACAATGGACAAGAAATATGAAACTTGAACTAAAACTTGAATTGAAACTTGATAAAAGTTTTAATACACTGGAACTACTAAGTTGAGTACAAAATAACTTGAAAATACAATTGAGAAACTAATTAAGGCATAATAATATTAAACGACATACACTTTTGTAAAATAAACTAACTACTCTTTTCTCCTTTGCTTCTCTCTTTCTTTTATACATAAAAACACTCTCCTCTCTCTAGACACTTCCCAAAGATTAAAATTGACCATTGGATGTGCGAGCAATTTTGGCGTTTGATGGTTTTGGCGCCAAATCTTGGTTTTGATATTAGAGATGAGGACAAGGTGCATTAAATGCATTGGGTTGTTAGGTGAGGTGGGGAGACAAGGTGTGAAGTAGGGTGGATGTTGGAGGCTGGTGGTGGGGTTGAGGTGGACAATTTTGTCGGGAAGACAGGGAAGTAGGGGGGGTATATTATATTTTAAACGTTGGGTTTGGGTTGGTCGGGGTGGGTAATGGATCGGGTAAAATGATTGGGCAAGGGATTTTGGATTGGGCTTGGGTTTATATGGGATCCGGTTGGTTTGTGGAAATAATAGCATAAGGACCAAAAATGTAAAGTTTAAAATTCCAGGGACCAAACTGTAAATTATGAAGAGCAATCCAAGGGTTTGTTTTGACAATCTCCAAAAATCCAAGGACCATTATTGCCAATTGTGAAATTCCAAGGATTAATTTTGACCATTTTAAAAATCCAGGGACCAAAACTGTAATTTCTCAAATATTTTGGAACTTTTCACCAAAGGACTAAATATGACAATTTATGATTCCAAAAGGACCTTTGGTGACTTTTCTTTTAAAATAAATGCCTAGGGGTGATTTTGCCATTTTACGAAAGTCTGGGACCTAAGCGCCAATTATGCAAACTTTGCTCGTTTTCATCCGATTTTGAACATTTTGCATCTAAAACATATAAAATGCAACTTTGGAATATTTTCGTATTTTGATGCATTTCGAGCATTTTAAACGTTTTGCGATTCAGAATTAACCAAAATGATGAGTATTTACACTCATCGTGCAATCCCCCTCTAATTACTATGTAGTTCCGCCCGCTTGACACCATTTCTTAAATAGATTGATTTAATTGTTGGCAACTTCACATATGCACATATGGTGGAATTTTGTGAACATTTGGTGACTTCCTTAAAGGTCATCAACAAAGATGGACCAACTGTTTCAACTTTGCTTAACGAGTGTATAAACTTTTAAGCACCCAACGACTTACCAGCATTGACATAACTCACATATCGTAAAAGACATACTGTGTTATGTCTCATTTGTTACTGGGAGATGATAATCTAAACACACACTCCATCCCACTCTCCATGCTTTCAATCTGAGATCCCAATTTATCCAATCTACATTGTGCAATCTACAAATTTCTCATGTCACATAACAATTCATATTCACATAGAACTTTTAGTGCGGGACCAATGCTTTCAAGTTCATTCGTAACCCGTTGTTCGGTTACTCTTCACATGCCACCTCCCTTTGTGTGTCAACTTTGACACCACCAATGACCACCTATTTGGCTTCAAGCAGCATAGAAAATAAATGTTAACAAAGACTCTAAAACTATAATAGTTGCTTCACGACCTCCGCTACCATACGATCATTGTTGCAAGTTGGTGGTTGTCTAAATCAACTACCACGGACCCCAAAACTTGTGACCATGTTATCAACTTGCTTCAAATTTGCAACCAACCCTTTAACATCTTTTTCATTTTCTTTCTAAAACAATTGTATTTTGTGATAGTAATAACATCAATGGTGATGAATTTAACATTTGACATCAACAAACAATGATATACATGATGATCGTGTGTTCTTAGTGTTTACCATTCACTTGGCACACATGAAGAATTTGCTCATGTATCTTGTTGTTGTCTCGAGGAACTCTATTAATTGTAAATTAGATGATAACCGAACTAGGAAGAGTGAGTAAATTGGTGACAAAGATTAACTTTGCGATACTTTAATTCATCTAAGTTTATTAACCACGAACTCACACTCACCGCAGCGAAGTCATAATAGGCTTAGATACATCGAAATGGTCGGTGAGATGGAGTCATTAGCTCATTTAGACGATGGTTCGGTTTTGAAGACGAAGATAGTGATATTGACAATGATGATGACGACAAAGATGAGGATGATGAGAATGGAAACTATGTAAAGGTGTTAGGATTTAGAAAATCCAGTCGTTAAAGTGTCGGTCACCTCAAGTATATGTAATCGTTAGAAAGCTCGTAGTCGTAGCTATTTTATGTTACTTAGTATTTAGTTAAGTAACACCGTGGAGGATGGATGGGTCTTTACCCACTGTATGCCTGATCCACAGCCCGTAGGTGGCGTTTTATATAAGGTACTTTAAATACCCTCTACCTCCCAAGGTAGAGGGTTGGAGCTCATAATAAGATTTTACTTTCTCTCACTAAGTTCCCTAAACCTCTAACCTTTCTCTCTCTAAAACCTATAGTATACGCCACTTAGTATCATGGTTTGATGTGTTTGTGAAATCCATATGTTACAAATGGTATCAAGAGCCATGGTTTGATCATCTCTCTTACATGTTCTTGGATTTCTAGTGGTTTTATATGGTTTTTGGGTTTGAAAAAGTTTAGTGGTATTTGCATCATTTGGACTATTTCTAGTGTTAAAGTTTGGATTTTGATTGTACTTTTGTGTTTAGAATCATTATAAGTGCTTAGGTTTTGATTTGGAAGGCTTGAATCAGTGTGGTTGGGTTGTTTTTGGATTGAAAAGTGGTGTTTTTTAACATTTCTACCTAGCGACTTGAGTCACGGACTAGAATTCTTCGTAGCGACTTGTCTCTAAGTTATTCAGCGACTTGTCTTTGTTGTGGAAGCGACTTGAGCCCTAGCGATTTGTCTTTTGAGACAAAGCGACAAATAGTACAAAATAGTGGTCGTACTGTTTTGGCTAGCGACTTGTCATCGTAGCGACTTGTCTCTAGGTTCTTCAAATGACTTGACTTTGTTGTGGGAAGCGACTTGTGCTCTAGCGATTTGTCTTTGAGACAAAGCGACAAATAGTACAAATTAGTGGTCGACTGCTTTTGTCTAGCGATTTGTCCCTAGCGACGTGTCCATCTAGCGACTTGTTACTCTAAGCAACTTCGTGTCAGCGATTTGTCACTAGCGATTTGTCTTCATAGCGACTTGTGTCACTAGCGACTTGTTCTTCTAGCGAGTTATCACTCTAGCAACTTGTGACCCTAGCGACTTGTCCATTGAAGCGACTTGTATACCTAGCGACTTTATGACTTAGCGACTTGTCTTCAAGGTTTGAAGCTACTTGGTTAATTATTGTTTCGATATGGTTTTCTTGATTTAGTAAAATCCGTGAAAGAATCTATTTCTGGTTTAATCATAGAGTTATAAAATTTCGTGAAATCAGTAATCATGTCTACTAACGTGCCTACAATCATCTCTTCTCAGAATGAGGACGCCTGCGGTGGATCGGATACTCGCCCACCTATGCTTGACAGAATCGGCTATGACTCATGGGCTCAACGAATTAGGTTGTCTTGTTTGGGAAAGGAAAATGGAGTTAACATTCTCAAATCAATTGATGAAGGACCTTATCGATTGAGACATACATGAAACTATTGTGGATGGTACGGTGATCTTAGGTTTGGATGCACCAAAGACGTATGATGAGCTCGATGATAAGGAGAAAAGAGATACGATGTCGATATCGTGGCTTCAAACATTATACTTGTGGTCTTCCAAAAGACATCTACAAGTTAATCAATCACAACACCAAGCCAAGGCGGTTTGGGACAATGTTAATATGCTTCTCTCGGTTCTGAATTGACCAAAGAATACGGTGGAATCTCAACTGTATGATGACTTTGAGCACTTTAAGATGAAACCAGGGGAAAGTGTCACTGAATATTACGTGAGGTTCCACAAGCTTGTGAATGACATGAGGAATATCAAAATGACTATGCCAAATATTCAACTAAATTCAAAGTTTGTGAACAACATGAATCCCGAATGGCACTAAATTTGTCACTTCACCAAGTTAACAAAAGGTTTGAGGAACACTAACTATGAGCGGTTGTATGCATACTTGCTTCGAATGAGAGACATGCTACGCTTGAACGAATGATCTTGGAAAATTCAATTCAAATTCGGTAATGCAAGTTCGTCAAATGATTCATGACCTTTTACACCAATGTAGGAATAACCACCAAAGCTTCTCAAGTTATACCCATCGGAAATGGTAACCACAAACTCATTCTCGATCCAAGATTCAAGAAACCCGATGCCGATGCGGTCATGGAGCATTTCATCAATCAACTAGCTCTTATGGTTAAGCAAAATCGAACCTCACTCCACACACTAACAATGAGATCGAATCGCATCCAATCTACCCAATCATGCTATTGTCGAGATGGTAAGATCATGGTGCAACCAAAGGCAAGGAAGACAATATGAACAAGGAAAAGTGGAGTAGGTGGAGGGTATGTGGCTAATCGAATTGTGGAAGGAATGCAAATCAAGGACAAGGAAAGTCAATCAAGTGCTACAAATGTGGTGGTGAAGGACATATTGCGAGGAACCGCACATCTCCAAAACGCCTCAAAATGCGAGTATTTCGTGGACAAGATGTTGTTGGTACAAGCTCGTGGAGGTGGAGCGGTTTGGATGAAGAAGAGTTGTTGTTTCTTCGAGGAAATGCCAAAACCTATGATGTTGATGTGGATGAGCAACCAATTCAGAAATAGGTCACAATCATCAAAATGCCTTTCAAATTGCCGATCGTGATGCATTTGACTCGATGTCGATGATGAACCCACCGTCCGCACAATCTTCATGGCTAGCATTTCACCAATGGTCTCTCCAAAGGTCTCATCACCACAACAGTTGGTCCATCCAAAGATTCAATCATTTCGTAGGTATTAAAACAATGAGCAAAGATACATACAAGTACAATCTCATGAAACTTATGAATCGGATATAGATAATGCGGTAATGTAATATTGTCCCATATGATCAATATGTGATACAAAGTGAAAGTGAGATTGTACCAAGTGATGCATCTTCTGCGATCAATGATGACTATGTTTTGATGAATACACCGCATGTGCCCCGATGATTCTGTTATCTCCGAATCGAATGCGATAAAGAACAAGTTGCTATTAATGAACAACGTGCTAAGTTTGAGTTAACTACCCGTAAGTAGTAAATGGATAACCAAATGCGTACAATTATTAGAAAAAGTAATTTTAGAGAAGAAGTGTTAAAACAAGAGTTAAACTCCTTACAAGAAAAGCTTTCTAAAACTGTTAAGCAAAAGCAAGAACTCCAAGATAATGTTAAAGTGCTTAAACAAGAATTTAATGCTAAGGAATCAAAACTTTTGAATGACTTTTCCAATCTAAAAACTTTGAAAAACAAGCTTGAAAATAAGTTGTACGTACAAGGGAATACCATTCTGATCGCTCACATGATCACTAAGCACGTAGTCTTAAGCGATAAGCATAGTATTCCCCTAGTAGAGAAGCCAAACCCGAGTATTGTAAAAAGGCTAAAGCTTTCCATACGATTGTATATGATGGTAATGAGATCCTCAAGCCTAGTCAAACACCATCGTGTATTGGAAGCACGGAAAAGGATATAAAATTAGAAGATGCTTCTAGGGAGAAAATGGATAAGAAGCTAAGAGATCCTGAGTGTAAAAAGAAAAACATAACGATCAAACCCCATGATTACACAAAAGAAAATTGGATCTCCCTGAACATGTTTAAGCCTCAAACTCAATTAACCCCGTAACAAAATTTTTGGAAGAAAGACATGGATAAGCAAAAGCAAATGTACTTGTTGAAACAAACACTCCCTTAGGAAAGTGCTCAGCCACTGTGTATCCTCCGAATACACCAATGCATTTAGTTCCTAGAACTATTTCCACTAATAGCAAGACCTTAATCACTGCATGTTGTTTATCAACTATTCGTTGATTTTGAGAAGACGTAAGAAGAGAATCACACCTACAAGGATAACTCAAGGGAAAGGGGTTTTGAGCAAACTAAAGAATGCTATTTAACCGAGGTCATACATTTCTTTAAACAATTAAAGGTCAATTTGAGAGTCTTCAAAAGGGATAGACTCAGATATTAAAGAAATGGAAAAGGAATTTGATGCTATGATAGTTGAGGTCAATGATTATGAACGGGAACTCAAATATAATAAAATTGAAAGGAAGAATATGCATATCTTAAATGAGAACTTAGTATTAAGTTGTGTGGCTCAAGATTTGTTTTATACTGTTACTAAGCATTCTATTACTGCTTCTCAATTTCATAAATTATCTGTTGCTTTGAAAGTTTCCCATGATCGTGTCATTGAGCTTGAAAACAAAAACTCAAAACTAAATGAGAAAATTGACCAGGATGATCACGATAATTTGGTAAAACATTTTTCTAAGCTAGAAGTTGAACATTTTGATTTGCAACTAAAATATCAACATCTCAAAGAAAGTGTCAAAACCTCACACATCAAGACATCCTCAAATGTTCCGTAGTTTGATGCGCTTTTGAAATAAACAAACGTGACGAACATATTCAAGCTCATCAGAACACGATCGAAAGTTGAAAGCCCAAATTTCACAATTAAAGGGTGAAAAGAACAATGTGACCTGGCTCCCAAATGCCTCCTCCTTTAGATTCTCAATTTTCTCAAAACTTTCATCTTCAAAATATCATTAACGACACAACAAGAAAATGAGAGTTTTGATGATTGTGTAAATACTCATCATTTTGGTCAATCTGACTCGCAAAACATTTAAAACACTTTAAATGCATCAAAATACCGAAAATACCCCAAAATTATGTTTTATATGTTTTAAATGCAAATGAGTAAAATAGCTAAAAACGAACAAAGTTTGCATAATTGGCGTTCAGTCCCCCAACTTTCAAAAAATGGCAAAACAAGTCCTCGTGGATTTTAAAATGGAAAATTATCTTTATGGTCCTTGTACTAATGAAACTTGGCAAGATTGACCTTTGGAATAACTTTGAAAATTAGCGTGTTCGGTCCTTGAGAATTGAAATTACACAATTGGTCCTTGTGATAACTACTAAGCCAAAAGGATCCTTTTTATTAATAATCCAAACCAAACACAAATAAAAATCCTTCACCCCTTTTTCCCACCTCGCTTTCCTCGCTACCTCTACCCTTTTCCTCCTCTTTCTAGCTTTCTCTAAAACTGAAACACTCAACCACCTGCAACACTCCACCTACCCATTTACCCATCACTCTCACCAGATAATACAAAGAATATTGTCCAACCCATCCCATGTGACTGAGGATGAAGACAGAAAGGCTGCAGAGGCACGTGTGTTTTGCCTTGTCTATCTCACACGAGAAGACAGAAAAGAGAGAGAAGAAAGAGACTTCAAGACCCTCGTGAGTATAAGTAGTTTTGATAACCATTGTAACCAAGAGTTAGTTTTAATCGCCTTTTTGTTTTAATTTAGTTATTAGTTTTAGTCTAGAATTTCATGTTCTAGCTCATCTTTAGTGTTAGTTTCATTTACATTTCTTGTAAGCTTTTAATTTCAAGGCAATTCAATTTCGGATTTTAATTCCAATCTTTAGTCTATGCAATATTTATTTCATTCTGCTCAATTTAAAGTTGTGTTAGAAAGTTGTTACAAGTTGGTAAAACTCATTTGAGCTTGTGCTTAAGTCTTCAAATTAATTTTTAAAAGTTTTAAAACCTTTGCCCTTTTTTTCATTGTTCATTTCTCGCCATTGGAGGTTGTCTCGATTAGTTAGTTTGGTGGGTCAATAACCCACCTTGACCCATTTTGACTCTTAACCTTGTCGCCGTTAGTAATTTTAACTAGTTTTACTAATTGATTGTAAGTTAGTTCTTGCTTGAAAGTAGTTTTTGCATTGTTTATTTTTTTATAACTTTTAACACCACTCTGTCCAAATCACCCTTTTAATCTCATTTTAGGAGTGTTAGGATTAGAATTAGGATTTAATCTTTTGTTGCTTAAGTATTTAGTAGTATTAAGTTGATGCATCCGAGCTTATTTTGTAATCAAGATCTTATTTTGATGCTTTTCTCGTGTCGTTGAATCGCTTAGTAGCCATTAACTATTCTGTCACAACAAATTTCATCATGCCCTTTTCACAAGCTTGCAAAAGCTTGTACAAAGCTCCTTATAAGCTAGATACAAGGGCAAATGGAGGATAGCTTGGTGAACTTGAAGACTCATTAAGCTCAAGTGCTTAACTCCACTTTAGCTTATTCTAATTGCTTAGAAAAAAACCCCACTGGGACTCGCGCTCAAAGAATCGTGCACACACAGCCTGCCGCCACCTTTTTCTAGCTTTTAGTTGTTCTTGCAAGCTTATGGTGATTATCTTAGAAGCTTATTATTTAGCTTAGGTTACTCTAGTTTAGGATTAGCTTATTTGTTTTCCATATAGTGCTTATTTTTGCTTTCCTTGTACTCGATTTCCATTAATCACTTAGTGTACCCATTCTCCCAAGCGACCTTTAGTAACACAACACCCCATTTCACAGCTTATTTATAAGTCAGAACCACCTTTTCATGAACTACTCATGCGGGCTAATGATAGTGGCTAGGGGAGCTTTAGAGTCCCATTAAGCTAAGGAGCTTATCTCCCCGTAGCTTATCCAAAATAAGCTCCCAAGTACCCGTTGGGCCTGCTTGGGACGCATTCTAGCGAATAAGTGAACCTTTATATGTGCTCATTTCATTTGATCCTTAGCTTATTTGTAGGATAGATTGATTTGAGGTTCTTTGTTAGTAGTATATTTTTCATTTAAAAGTTTTAAATGCATTAGGATTATTTAAGGAGTGTTTGTCTTGTTTTAAATATCTTTGGATCATAAATGTTCTTGATAACTGCTTTCAAAATCGCCTTAACCGATTTCATATAAAAGTTTTCAATAAAGTTTTGTTTAGCTTATTTATTAGATGGTTAGTTTGTAGTATCTAAAGCTTAAAGTTGAAAAGTTGAAAATCAAAAAATTAAATAACAAAAAAGAAGAAAGCAGATCACCGCCATGACCTTCAAGACCCCTTTTGTTTGGCTTTTTGGCTTATTTATTGCTTAGTTTAGGTTTCCTCACTACTCTTTAGTTAATTAGATTAGGTCCTCAATAGTTTTAGTTAGTTTTCAAGCTTTTCATAGTTCTTATTTTCATATGTAAACCGTCCATCCAAACAGCCCTCGAGTGTTTGCTAGTGGCAAATAAGTCATTATCTGACTTAATTTTGTGTGTCCAATATTAAGTTTTTGTCAAATATAGCTTACTTTGGTCTTATAATTCGGTTGTAAAATAAAAAATAATAATAAGTGAACAAACAGTGCGGTGTGGGATTCACCACCGACCTCCACCTTCCCACGACCACACACAACAGCTCCTACCATCCGCTCCATCCGCTTCTTGTTATCTCTTTTCAATATTATTCTCTTAAATGATTTTTGCCAAACTTTGTGGAATTTTCACGATTCATTATAAGTCCATTTGAGCTCAAATTTGGGATACAAGATCTTTGGTTGGTCGTGGATTTCATGATCATTTTAGTTTATTTTAGGAATTTTATAAGCTAGCTTAATTAGTGCTTAAAGTAGGGCCTTAGAGTAGTTTGGCATATTGAGACTTGAAATCGGTCTCGAGCTTTTTTTCCGTAGCTTGTGCTTTTAGGTTCCCATCAGTTGCATTAGCTCATTTTAGGTTAGATTTAGGCTTTAGTAGCATATGGTAGCTTATAGTTAGCTTTTAGCTTATTTCAAGTGCTTATTCAAACTCGCTTATTTGCCCAATTCAAACTTATTAGTGGGCTTATCTAACTTTTATATTTTTCCCAAGCTTAGAATAATATTTTAGATTTTCTTGTAAAGTCTCATAATTTTTATTGTTCATTTGTTATTTTTCTTAATTTTAATTAGTTTAAATTAGTTTTAATTAATAATAATTATTTAAAAAAGTCTAAAAATATATTTTCAGTTTTAAAATAACTTTTATAATATTTTAGATTTTTCTAAGTCATAATTTCACTTTTCTAGCTTTATTTCATATTTTCTTATATTTTAGGGTATTATTAAATAGTTAAAATAGTTTTAATTAATAATAATTAGATAAATAGTTTTAAAAATAATTTTCTTTTCTTAAAATTTTCTTTTATTATTAGAATTGTTAAAATTAATTTTCATTTTCATGAGTCTTTTAGTTTTCGATTTCACATTTTTATTTTACACGCTTACGTTTGTTTTAGTTTAAGTTTTACGCTTTTAGGTTTTAAACGTTAATCGATTTTAAAATAGAATTAAAATGACTTCAAAGTCTTTATTAGATTTAATTTCCTTAGTGTAAAATCAATCATCACCCTTTCCTGTTCAATATTCACCCGATCACAGATTCGTTGTACTACAGATTTCACACCTCGTTGGGACTTAACGACCCGGGGAAACACTATACTCTCCTAGACTTAATTGTATTTCGTTCTCAAGCTGTCTGGCTTTTATTACGGTTGACCATTCACAAGTGGTTGACTTGTGTGATAAAACTTTACGGTTTGGACCCGAATCAAAATTTGGCGCCGCTGCCGGGGAGGTGTGCTGCGTACTACGAATTTGAAGCATCAGTTTTGTTGAATATACATCCATTGTATATTTACCATCCTTGTTCATATTTTCTTATTATTATTATATAAAAACAAAACGGTTCCCGAAAACATTTTAAAATCAGTTTTCAACGAACACAAAAACCCAAAAAGATTTTCTTTCTTATATTTACAACATGTTTTTCCAAAAATCCAAAAATATCCATCTTTACCCTCTCACATCTTTGATTCTTCATCCCAACCCCTCGAACCCTTTGATTCTTTCTATGTCTTATCCTCACCTTCTTGGTTGTCAATGGTGTGGTGGCCTCATAATGATGATAATTGTCTCGGTTTAGCATGGTAGAGTCGGAAATGGGTGCTGCCTATAACCAAGATCCCTATTCTTACCATGACACGACTAATTTATTTCATCACTACCACATCATGAGATTCGACATACTTGTGTGAATATTGTGGAGGTCCTCACCAAGGATTTGAGTGTCGGACTGAGACACGTTTTTCTATGAACAAATCTCGATAACACTCTGAACTTTGAAATGATCAATATCCATGTTATTCACCAAATCACCACAACAATCATTTTGTTGTGAGAACTGTGGAGGTCCCCATTTCACTCGATTGTCAAACAGGAATCCATTTCCTTGTAACAATTACGACTATCCATATCACGACCAACCTCCACAAGTGCCAAATGACTCAAACTCCTCAAGAAACCCAACAAGACACTTATCTAGAGCTTCGGAGTTAGTGAAAAGAACCGAGGAGTTGAGTAAAACAAACATTCGAAATGCTCCCGCTTTTCTTGTGTATATTGTGGGGTCCTCATGATGATTATCAATGTCAACCTTCCGGTTTGACAAATCTCCACTCCCACAATGTCCCGTCATTCAAAATTCACATGAGAAATCCATGGAAGAATTGCTAGTCAAGAGCGGTGCTAAAATAAATTCCCAAATTGCGTTTGAAAAATCTATTAGGGAATCAATTGCAAAAGAAAAAGCGACAGATCTAGCTCTCAATTTCGTTTATTCGATGGCGGTGATGATGAGGATACACTTGATATCCTTCAATTCTATAAAGATTCATCAAGTTCATCGGTTGATATCCCAGTTGAGATTCATTCTCAAACAACCGCTATCACACCCGATATTCCCACTCACTCTCTAAACATGGGGATGAGCATCTTGACACCGTTCTTGAAAAGGAATCGGACGAATTCATAAAGTCTAGTGTTGAGGACCTTGTCCCAATCCGAGAGAGTCACAGGAACTTCGATCATATGTGTGATTCTCTTTCCCTCTTGAGTGTTCAAAAGATCATTTTGAAACTTTCTACGAACTTAGCGACGATTGTGCTTCCTATGGAAACATCAAGTATGTTGAGGCATCACTCCCACGTCGATCCTCTTCTTGAGGAGTTTACCGATGAACTCGCTCACATCAATCCACTTTCATCAAAAAGTGACGATGATATCTTTGATTTGAAGCCGACGAGGAGAAATTGAAAGTCTCCTTTATAATGATCGCTCACTCACTTCTCACCCTAACGGTCCAATAGAGAATGTTGATCACTTTGTTCTGAAACATTCAAAACAACTCTCACTAATCCTCTATTTGAATTCGACTCTGAATTCACTTTAATTTCGAGAATCCACTCTTTGATACTCGATTGAGGATAGTGATGAGTCTGATGGAACAAGAATTCACAGATTTACATCTTGTGATTGATTCTCTTCACGAGGAGTTCGCGGTGAACTCACTCATATCATATCTCCACGGAGTATGATAATTTCTACTTTGATCTAGACACACCCATAATATGTCTTGATCAAGCAAGCTTAAATGATGAGATTCATAATATTGAAATTATGGATTCTCCTATGGATGAAGATGAGTTAGTCATGATTTTCATCATGACTTTCTTTCTTTTCTTAACCTATCCCGTGACTTCTTCTCTTCTTCACTCATTCGGGAGTGAAGATACCATCTTGACCCCGGCATTTCCATGTACCATTTGTGAGCCGAGTGCATCTATCTATATCTCATCGGTGTGGAACTTTCGCGTGCTTCAAATGTTTATACAAACATCTTGAATGAAAGTCCGATGGAGATTGTCTCTTCCACTTACTTCCCATGAACAAATTAATTCGGGTCGAGTCAAGCTAGCGACTCGGTAATCAAAAATGAGTTAAACATGGGTTTTCACCGTGTGTACCACCTAGTGGGGAGTTGCCCCATTGTTGTATATAAGTTTTAAAAAAAAAAAAAAAAAAAATTCAAATAATGGCCGTAGTATTTCCCTTTTACGTTCTATGTTTCGGCATAACAGCGGTAGTTTGAATATTGAGGGCAATATTCATTTCTAGTGTGGGGGAATTCTCATGAATTTTATCATGTAATTATACCACCCAATTCCCCATTTTTGGCCAAAATATTTTTTTGGAGTAAGTGTTTTCACTTACTCAAAGATATGGTTATCGATCCGCCATGTCTAACACATATAAGGATTGGCTAATCCAGAGCAAACGGCTCTTGGTAAAGATATCTCAAATCCATTGACGGCTTGCAATTTGCCCAAAATTGTATGGTGTTCAAATTTCACCATATCTTTAATTAGTGAAGAGTTGGCTAGCCCGCAAGTTTATGGCTTGTGGTAAAGGCGATTGGAAAACCATAATTGGTAATCGACTCACCAAAGATATTTTATCTAAGAGTTGGCTAGTCCGAAGCAAACGGCTTCGGTAAAGACAAATCAAAACCGTTGAAAGTCGGTGGTTTGCTCAAAATCATTTGGTTATCATTGTACCAAGGTTCTTACTTGAACTGAAACAATTGGCTACTCCGTAAGTAATGGCTTTTGGTAAAGAGAATTAAATCCATTAAATTTTCATAAAAGATTGCTAAGGACTAGCAATGTTTTAGTGTGGAGGATTGATGAGTGTGTAAATACTCATCATTTTTGGTCAAATCTGAACGCAAAACATTTAAAACACTTAAATGCATCAAAATCTGAAAATACCCCAAAATTGTGTTTTATATGTTTTAAATGCAA